>OY728155.1:640251011-641507211 GCA_963277665.1 Viscum album | reverse complement strand
AGTTCATGGATCAAGTTATGATGATGTTTTTTTATTTAATTTGATTTTTATTCATAATTTTAATCTTTTTAAAGTCTTGGTTACCGCTCAAACATAAATTAGATATCTACAAATAAAAAAATAGAATTTCTAGTCAATCAGTCTTTGAAAACCCGCTTTCTCGTCACGCCTATAAGATTTTGTTTAAATTAATTTTTTTCACTTATGTGTATCGAATTTTGAAAAGTGTATTAAATATTTTTAATCATCATAATTTATATTGTATAATATGTTCAACTTAATTTTTAACCTAAATTAATAGTGAAAACAAAAAATATATTTTCCATGGTTAAGGTAAAAATGGATATACTGGGAAGTTAAAATAAAGTGATAAGGGTTAAATTAACCTAATGAATTGTATAAAATATACTTAATGGAAATTTTTAGACCATATAATGTCTAAATCATTATTATAATTCATTTTAACAGAATTTTCTCGTGAAAAAACGTGTTTACACATTTTTCTTTCTAGGAAATACAAGTGTTCCACTCAACTTACATATAATATGCACACCATAGACTCTCTTATTCACACCATAAAAACCTTTTTTCTCATCCAATGCCTACCAGAATAACATCCCAACATCCATAATATTATTCTAGATGAGTAATATTGGGCATAAATCCAATATATTAAGGCATTTGGTGCTAACCTGAGGATACCCAAAGAAGTGGTAGCGTTCTTCAACGAGTGTTTTTATATTATTTATTACTCCACATTATTAAATTTTTATTTAAACATTCTGATATAATAAACTATATATTTTAAATATAATTTTATTTTTTATGTTAAGCGCGTGACCTACAACCATCTACACCTCCAGAATATTTGTTACAAAATCAATATTCTTTTGTATGGTGAACTACTGATCACGAATTATTTCATTTGTTTCTCAATTAACCCCTATAAAAATTGGGTAAGTTTATGGATATAAATTATATATATTATATTAATGACATAATTATATTCTTGGAGTTGTTATATCATACATACATTTTTATTTCCATTCTACATGGGATACAATAACAACCCTTCTACATACTGTGGATTACTACTTCGCAAAGAGATGCAATTTTTGTCACTAACTATTTATATGGAAGAAAAAGAAGATAAATTTAATGAATATATTTTATATAAATTACATAATTATTCTATTTATGACATATTTATCATTCTAAAACTATAATATATCATTTTATTTTTTACACTAACTAGATGATGACATAGTTTTTGTACGTGTAGACTACTACCTTCATGATGAAATGTGAGTCTATTTTCATCACCACACCATATAAATGATATATATTATTTTATTTAAATAAATAATATGTTGTATATGATATTATGATTATAACAATCCAACTTTTTCTTACATTATTATTACATCATTTTAAAGATAAACAATATTATATAATTAAAAAACCAGGAACCAAAGGATTAGTGTCTTGGGAAAATTAGGACAAATATAACTAGATCCTTTCTACAAAGAGCATCTACCACTTTATTTGCCTTACGTGTAGGGTAATAGATTGAGAAGACATAATCCTTGATGAGATATAACCATATTAAATGGATTATATTAAGCTCCTTCTATGTGAATATGTATTTTAGGCTCTTCTGATTAGTATATATCTCTCACTTCTCCCCGTAGAGATAATGCCTCCATATTTTCAATGTGAAGATCACAACTTCCAACTCTAGATCATGTGAATGATATTTTTTCTCAATAATTTTCAACTACCTTGATGAATAGGATATCATTTTATAATTTTTCATCGATTCACAGCCTAATACCTTCTTTAAATAATCTTTTTATACAAAAAAATATTTCCCCCACTTGTCGTAAGTGTGAGTACCGGTGCAATGATAAGCCTATTTTTAACTATTTGAATAGTTATTCAAATTCACTAGTCCAGAAAATTTTTTCTCCCTTCAATGTCATCTAGGATATGGGGTTTTAAAATAGTGATAACTTCTCCACAAATTTCTAGTATTTCCCAGATAGACCAAGGAAACTACGGATCTCCATTACTGGTATTAGCCTGGGCCACTTTTCAATTTGCATTGTCTTTGAAGGGTACACCAATATTTCCTTTCTGGTGATAACATGCCCCAAGAATGATACTTCATCCCTTCGAAACTCAAAATTACTATAATCTGCATAAACTATATTCCATGGAAAATTATTTAGAACAATATTCAAATTCTCCTCATGTTCCTCCGTTCTTTTGGATTATATTAGAATATCATCTACAAAGACTACTACCAATTTTTCAAGGTAATATCTAAAGACTCTATTCATTAAATATATTAATATTTCTAGAGAATTATTGAGTTCAAAAGGAATAAATATGAACTAATAGTGTCTATAACTCATTCAAAAGGCATTATTAGTAATATCATCCATCATAACCTTTAATCGTTGATATCCAGACTCGAGGTCCACCTTATAAAAATACATGCCCCAAAATAATTGATTGAACAAGTTATCTATCCACAGGAGGGGATACTTGTTCTTTATCATTATTTATTTAAGATAATGATAATAAATGTAGAGGTTGAATGATCCATCCTTATTCCTAAAAAAGTGGACAAGTGTACACCATATTGAAGCACTCAGGAATATAAAAACCTTGTCTATATTCTCTTATAACTGCTTCGTCCGTTCATCCAACTCAATGGGTATATTACATATCGTGTATTTGATATAGCCAGAGATCTAATAATTATTAAAATTGAGAACTCAACCTATAAGCCAGGAGTAATTCTAGGTAATCATTTGGGAAACACATTAGTGTAGTCCCTCATAATGCTCTTGTATTCGATCAAGATTCAATCATTTGGATCTATCATATGAGATAGATATTCTTTCTCAAAAGGAAATAATATCATTACTTTAGATGATGATTCTAAATTATAATCATAGTCATCTATACACTTGTATATAATTTTAGTATTCCCTAGGATGTGATGTGTGATATTCTTTTCCCAATAGTTGATGTTGGATCTAATTAATGATATCCAATCCATGCCGAAAATGGCATCAAACTATACCAAAGGAAGTGAAAAAACAGCTTTTTTGGGAGGTTCGGTCCACAAACATTAATTTGGGAGGTGTTAAATACTTTGTATGAAATAATTTACATATTTTCTATTGTCAAAAATTACTCAACCTCTAGATTTTGAGTTTGTGTTTTAATTGTTCTAATAAAATTTCAAGATATCAAATAATTCATAGAACCAGAATAAAATATTAAAATCTCTATTCTTGAATGAATAACCAGAATTCATATCACCACAACATTTTTAGTCTCCACACATTAGTAGTGATGGCATATCCATTTCCTCTGTCCTTTGGATTTGGTCGTTGTTAAGGATTATTTCCCTTAAGGACTCAAGGTTTAGTGCACTAGATTTAATAGTTCCCATGCTCCATAAAGTTGAATAATTGGTGGTGATATCCTTTTTCAACCACATTTTTCATCTTCATCGCGTCTCTTTGAAAGTAATGCACTTTGTGGCCTTCTCTCCTAGACACGGTCCTTTTCCCACATCCATTTTAGAAAATTTCCATGATGGTTCTTCGCACATTTCTAAAATGTGTGTGGTTTATATTTCTTGACACATTTTTCATTAGATCCCTAGGCTTGAAACTCTACCTTTTATTTCTTATCTCCATAGCCATGAGACCATTCTCCAAAATCCATCTCCACTTAGAGATCATATGGAACAAATTCTTCATGACTACCAATGTAACAAATTTCTATAAATTTTCAAAGGTGTGGTTTTAAACCACTAAATAATTGATTTATTTTTCTATCATTTTTTGTAACAAAAACTTATACATACCATAAAAGCCTTGTGGAATTTTCTTCCAAAGTTGTGAAATATTCACCTTCCTTTTACTTAATCTCTTACATTACTCTATCCATATTTTTATGAAGAGTTTGAAGGAAATTATTGTAATGAAATATTTTCTTAAAGTCTTCCAACTCAATCCCATCAATTTAATAATTTTCCTTAGTGTTCCTAATCAAAACCCACCATTTATCGGCCTCCCAATCCAAATGATAAATAGCCAGAGTCACCCAATCCATCACAAAATTATGAAGAATAGAAAATATCTTCTTCATTGAGTAGTCCCACACTTCCACGACTACTAGATTAGAAGATCCAATAAATGTTGGTGGTCATTACTGTATAAAATACTAAATAGAAAGTCTCTCCCACTTAGGGAAAATTATATGTTCTACAACATTCAGGATTGTATTCTTATCTTGAGAAAGCTGTGTAAGCATCCCCATAAAATTGTGAACTCCACCTATCAAGTCATTATGGATGTCATTTTTTCTTTCACTACACTATTAATCACATTGGTTATCGTTATAGATTCTCATAGTTTCTATAATTTTCTAAAATAGTAATGGTTTGAAGAAAACATAAGTCCAAAAGTCATGAATAAAAAATTCATTCCTTTTTGAGATTAACTCTAAAGGCACATGTTATGGGATCCCTATGTTTAGAATTTTTCTAAAACAAATATTATTGGGTGCTTTAATATAATTAGTCTCATAAATTGAGTTTTAAATAATGTTATATAATCCTAATTCCCAAATTAACTAAACTATTCCATAATACCAACTAGATAAAACCTACTTTTTATTACATTATTATTACATCATTTTCAAGATAAACTACATAAAAGAGTTATAAAACTAAGATCCAAAGGTTTAGTGTGTTTATAAAATTAATACAAAACATGAAATTTACATAATAAAATAAAAATTATTTAATTTCTTATTCTATAGATTCTTTGTGGTCCTCATGTACTTCTTAGTATAATTAGTCACCTGGTGATATTAATCAATGAATGGGGTGATCTAAAAGCCAATAAAGAGGATATATAAGAACATAAATCAATATAAAATTGTGATCATAATCATCATTATCCTAAAATAATCATTGGATAAACATTATTTTTATGCGAGAAAGCATTAGATAATAACATGGAATGTGGAAATGCATAAATATGAAACAACATGTCTACTTGGTCAACTTCCGCACATTGTTATTAACAAATCTAGCATCCTGTTCATGCATAACATATGTGGATAATAATAACATCAACATTGTAAAAATGATACCATAATGTTTACACTTATTTCAAATTATCTCAATTGATACATCACATTACCCAATGCAGCATAACACTATATAATTCCTAGAATACCTATCACATCATAACATTTACATAATCAGGCATGCCACATAGAACGTATGGAAATATTTTACATAGAATGACCCAAGGAAATGAATTAGGTTCCATGATATCTTCATAATGCGTGATTCCATAATAAAATATTGGGGTTTCAAAAATGGGAATAAAAACTTTATATAACAACCGTCAATATTTAGTGAAGAATAAATAATCTCAAGAGAAGTATAAGATGTGTTTTTTAGAAAGAATATTCTTTTTGG
This sequence comes from Viscum album, assembly GCA_963277665.1. Lineage (NCBI taxonomy): Eukaryota > Viridiplantae > Streptophyta > Magnoliopsida > Santalales > Viscaceae > Viscum > Viscum album. Next base: position 641,501,693 of record OY728155.1, on the reverse strand, counting down.
AAAAATAATATAATTTGTCACAAAATCATATTTGAAACATGTATATCCAATAAAATAAAAGTTAATAACAAATATAATATATTTTATGAATATTAAAAGAATATATTCATTGAAATTTTTCATGAAAGAAGAATAACCCCAAGAAAGGAAATTGGGATCCAGAATCCCCTCACCTTAAGTTTTAATGATTTCTTCACACTAATTTCCTAGATAATAAAATTATATTCACTAATTAATAAATAAATTACCAATTTTTTCATTTATTATATTCATTATAATATTATTTTGTTTGTTTATGGTGATTTTTAAGAGTTATAATGTTCAATTTCATCATTTGGGAGTGTTTTTTTATTGATATTCATGAACGGTTCACTTATATTCTTGTTAGGAAGATCATGTAAAATGGGTATAACTGTACAGAATAGAAATTATTGGTTATTAGTGAACTTAAAAAAGTTTAATTGGTGTTATAAATTATTTTTCCAAATATGAGTATGATTAATTAGATAAATTCTAATGATAATGGATTAGATTAATTTTGGAGGTTTTATATCATAACGAATTTATTTTATTTTATTATTTAATATTATTTATTTAAGATAGTTTTAGAACATTAAAAATGTTATAAAATATATTTTACAATATTTATCAAACATTAAAGCATTTATTACTATCCTTATAGGTGGTAATAGAAAATGAAAATGTATCATCCGTGATAGTGGTAAATCGACACATTAGGAATGATGATTTCATTTTTTTAGAATAAAAGGGAGAGGAGAAGATGTTTTATGATTAATAATTTAATTAAAATTATAAAATTACAAAATATATATGATACTATTGTTATATTTTACTTATATAATGGGAGGTCGGGATATAATAAGAAAAGAAATTGAAAATAAAAATAAAATAAAATGAAAGAGGATTTTATCTCTTGAATTCTTTTCCATGAGGACCTTTTTAAAGAAATTGGTTTTGGAATTTTGTTGTGGAAAAAGGATCCTAGACTTTGGGTAGAGTCTTGGTAAGATGTTTGGGCCTAAATTGGATAATATTTAATTCATTTGAGTTGTGAATAGAATAGATGGTGTGCGATGGTATATATAGGGGGAATGGGTGTTTTTTGATTATTTCATTCCCTAGTTTATTATTTTTTCCCAATACTATAAATAGTTTGAAAATTATCACTAAATATGTTAAATATAGAATTAGGATTTAATATTATGGTTCTTAAATCTTCTATGATTCATGAAATGGTGATTTTAACTCATACTCTTATGTACAGTAAATTATAGTATTTCACTATTCACCAAAAATTCAAATATTTTAGAAAAATACCAAAAATTAACCCTGACCATTCTTTTGATCTATAGAAATAAAAAATGAACTCTATTTTTGGATAATAATTTTCAATATACGATAATATTTTTTAAATAATCATTTACTTGCAAAACACTGATGTTAAAATTATAGTTGATTTTATAACGTTTTGAAAAATTAATTACAGTCTCATAAATTAAACTTACAAGAATAAGAACAAAATAGTATATTAATATATCATATGAAAATAAATTTTCTATTAAATCATAATAATATTTTAAAAATAAATTTATGTTTTATAAAAATACAAATGCTTAATTTGTATTTTTTAAAACCTTTATTTAATTATACTATAATATAATTATATTGTATTATCATTTATTGGATATATAAATTTTATATTCACTCTGATAGATAATGTTAATATCCTATTTTCCATATTACTATTCCTAATGGTAAAATTACAATTCCAAAGGTCATGTTACTATTCCATTGGTATGGTTCCTTATTTTATAGAAATGAATTTTATTTTATTCATTCTTCATTTATAATGTTTTTACGTGTTCTCAATGTGATTTTATATGGATTATGCTATATGGAATAATTATAAGATGGAAATTTAAATTGATAAAATTTTGGGTCATTAAAATGATAATTATTTAAAGATAAAATATTACTTACCTCTTTTCCATAATGATCACTAAAAAATAAAAATGTTACTCATGAACACGTATGACCTACCATCTCCATGATCATAACACACTTCATTTCTCAAAACCATATTTTACAATTAGTATAAAAAGTATAATTGGTGTATAAATATGATAATTATATCATTTTTAGTATTCTTTATATTATGGAACTATATAATATGTGAAATAAATGGATCATTCATGGTAAAAAACAAATGGGAAAACAAGGAAATTAAAACCAAAAAATGAAAATAATGAAGTATGATTAACTAACGTGTGATATGAAGTCCTAAATAATAATATATGATATTATAAATATTAATGTGGCTCTGGTATAAGTTATTATATTTTTTAAAACCACTATAAATTATTTTAATGCACATTCAACCAAAAGGAAGCTTGAGGTAAGGGATATTATCTCAAATTCATTTCATTGAAGAATATTGAAATTTTGTGCACATAATTGCATTATTATGGTAAATATAATGGACCTTTGACATTTAATATCATGATTCCTTAATAATTAATGAAATTTTATGTTTTAATTTTAAATAGGAGTTACTAAGTGGTAAATAATTTCTTAACTCAATTTCTTTTTATTTGGTTATATAAATTATTTTTATTGATAATATTAGATGATGTGTGCAATGAATTATTATTATATTATTTTTTATTTCCAATTATTTTATGAGTATTTACATTTGATCCACATAATAAATTCATTGGTTAATTCTTGCATCAATGTTATCATCCTTCTAAGGGTTTATTACAAAATATCATTTTAATCGGGATTGTTTATACTTGAATTTCAATTGAAGGAAAATATTTGATCATTTTTTAATAATCCATTTATTTTATCTCCTATGATTATTAATGACCTTCTTCAAGTAATATACCATTATATACTCATTGGTATTTAAAATTATTGTGGAAATTTTTCTATGATTATTCGACTTTATTTCTCTCTTTAGTAAAAACCTCATTTTCATCAAAACATATGTTTTTTAAACATGTTTTAATAAATAGGTTTTAACCTTTTCAAAATGTATCATTAAGGGCCTTTTATAATGTTTTTTTTGTAATTTTTTTGAGATCCTTCTTGTATTTTTTAATATAATGCACAATTGGATTTTATTAAAAAAGATTAAATAGTATTTGTTTAAATTTGTACGGCATGAAAAAATTTCTAGAATTAAATACCACTAAAACATATTAAATCATCCTTTATAATATTCAAAGATTATTTTTCTTGAATATAATTTTCAAAATGTTTTGTGAAATTTTTGTTTTATAAAGTTTTTTTCAAAATGAAATTATTATTTTCCTATAATTCTTAACAATATTTTTATGGTAATTCTATTCGTAGATGACAATAAACCATTATTATTAATCTAATGGGTATATGATGTATTGATAGAATCCTTATTACTCCACTGGATGGTTTCTGATCATTTTGGCCAAGGAAAGTGTATAAATTTTACTTTCTTGATTCATTTTAGTAGCCATTAACTTTCCCAAAAAATATTCACTTTCTTGTGACCATTCAACAAGAAATTTACCCTCAATATACATATTATTTATCATTGTCACGACCCGCCTTCACAAAAAGGAGGGAAGGGACAGTAGATTTCCAGAACCTTCCTTCTTTAAGTTGAAGGAGAGACAATGACCCCCGAGACCTACCTTCAATAGGTCTTGGAGTGGCGACTAGAACAAGGGGTATAGAATCACACACAAGATGGAAGGCATCACCCTTTTTATTTTAATACTATCGAGAGATAAGATAGAAACCCCAAAAAAACCAAGGCTGAAAGAAGAAGTAAATCCAAAAGTAACCCATTCCCATATGTATGTTCAACAGTAAATGATACAAGCCAAAAAAACTCCAAAGGTAAAGTACAAAGAAAAAGGAAAACGATAACAGAAACTGCCCCAAGGTTTGAGCTAGTACGGTCCCACATGATCCCTAATGTCCTCCTAGAAACCTAAAAGAAGTTTTATATACGTAGGGTGAGCATATAAGTATACCCAGCTGGGAAAACCAAAGACTCTCGGGCACAAGTGGGGAGGCATTCAAATGTCCCGTGAAAAAGGAGATAACCAAAGCACTTATCAAGGAAAACTACCCACCCAAGCCTCACCAAGGCACACTCCCCAAAAAACGCAATTCTAATAATGTATTGTAACGGCACATAGATATTCGGGTACCCCACGCAACTTTCCCATTGGTTATTGAAGACATCCTACGCTTCGGACCAATACCGCCATTCTCACCGCAGTCCCACTGCCACACCCGCCCGCAGACACCTGGGCCACAACTACACATCCCACCCGTAGACACCTGGGCCACAACCGACATGCATAACCACACCCACAAACACCTGGTTCAGAACAACTACTGTCACGCCTGAAGACACCTAGGCCAAAACAACTACTGCCACGCCTAAAAACACCTCGGCATCATCCCGAAGACACTTGGGAAACAACCTACTCGCAAACACCTCAGCCAACCACCACAACTACCCGGCCCGAAGATTCTTGGGATAACAATGGACCTGAGGCCATCACATCCTGCCCGAAGATTCTTGGGCTATTTGGGAAAGGGAGCAGAAAAGAATCCAATAACCATCCACTCAGAGGAGTGTTGGGGAAAACACCCTCTCCCATGAAATGGGGGTGTTCGACACTAAGTGATCAACTTGGGTTGGGCACAAACAAGAAACGTAAAAGGTACAGATATATGTATAGGTAACAAGAACTCATCCCAACATAGGGTTCTAAATTCTAAGAACAGACACCCTTGTTACTGTTCATTCATTAAAGAACAGCACAGAACTCACGACCGAGTCACAACTCATTCCCAAAACCCATACCCCTTTAAACCATTCTTTCTTACATGTTCAAGTAATCTCAATTAGGTGGATTCTAAACTACTGGGAAACTAACAGGCATAACCAAAAGCAAGGAAAATAGAAACATCCAAACAACAATTTTAAGCATTCACACCCGATTTTCTTGTGAAGTCACAACAACAAAGGGATAAGTGAGATCCCTCAATGTACTGGAACCAAAGAAAACCTCACAAAAGGGATAAGTGAGATCCCTAGAAGTACTGGAAACAAAAAAAAACCCAATACACTGCCCTATGTACCCAAAACCATGAACCAACGGTTTATCAACAATAGAGGATCCCACCCGAGTGCGTGTCACAGTAGAGAAACCACACAGCTTCAGATTCACAACAAACAACCGTACGATAACTGAGGATCCCATCCCCATCCACACCTTCTCATAAACACCATGAAGAACAATACACCTACTACCAAATAGAGTGGGAAACTTCTAGCTTCAAGAACATCATTCATTAGGTTCTTCTTTCTATTTGGTAACCGGGGTGGTCACGCAGGGGTTCCTGTTTTACTAAACATCCATTTAAACCAACTGAGTTTAGGTGACTAACCAATTTCCATGTTACAGTTATTTAGTCATCAAAAAAGACAAGGGTTTATTAGGACACAAAAAAATGCCCCCAATGGCCATGATTTTCAGTGAGTACAATCCCATATAGTTCACAACACATATCAACATAAAGTGTACAACAGAACATCGATCACACCCCCATCATTCTTTAAGTTTGGTTAATTATATTTGTTAAGTTTGGTTTCATCAATCCCCACAGAAAAAAAGAATACCCACCCCGCATGATGCACAGTAATGGAAGAAGGAGTAAAACCCTACCTGATTGATCAAAGCTCAAAGTTCTTCTCCACGCGCCAAGAACAAGGGAAAAGTGCAACTTTCAGGGGAGGGACGTCGGGAACTCCAAACGAACTAAAAATAAAAAGATGCTAGCCAATAGGAAGAAGAAAGAAGAATAAATTCTTGTACGATATATAGATATGATTTTTTTGTTACGGGATATGCGGATTTGAGCGGCTTTAAATTCAAATCGTGGTTCCCCGCGCGGTATGGTGGTTACACACGACGGGATTAATTGTTATTTAATATACCCCATGGGGGAGGTTCCTCGGGATTTTTTTGGTATTAATTATGGGATTTAAATGTATTTGAACCACATAAAAAGTGTTAAATAAAGGCCCAAAAGGGGCGTTATGGGAAGAACTGTAGAAGAGAAACCTGACAAGGCTGGGTGACGCTGATCGGTCACGCCGATCAGTCGCACTCCGAAATGACCTCCTACCACCGAGATGTCACCCTTAGGATCCAGAATTTGGAAAAGGGATAGAACATGAGGGTCTGGGTCATCACATCAGATACCTCTCAAAGCAATGTCACACTCGAGAATTTAAAACTAGACCTGAAGAATGGAGGGGGTCCGAACAACCACCCAGAAAGATACCTCTCAAGAGTGAACCTCTTCGACCCATGGGAACACCTTCCCTCCTTAAGAAACCATGAAACATTTAAGGTTCAAGATGTCCAGTCATACGAGTTATGGAGTTTCTTCCTCCATGTCAAGATACTATCCGCTTTGGGTGGCACTGACTCACCTGCATGGGTTTAATCACATCCAACTTAATGCGTCATGATTGGGAATCAGGTTCTCCCCTACCGAAGTCCGGAATTTTCACACGCATCTAGAGAATAAGGAAAACCATATATTCCATAGTTAATAAGGTAAAGTGTCCAATCACAACCAATTACAACAAAAAGAACTACTCAAAATAGCTCTGGGTAATGGGCGCGCATCTACTTCTCCCATTCCTAGGTACTTTCCTCAAGCCCACCATGCCTCCACAACACACGAACCAAAGGAATGGTTCATACACAGAGCAACCTCTCCTCACGATCCTCAATCATCACTAGTCACTCCATGAACATTTCATCATATTCGATATCTAGCTTCCCCCAGTCAAGGATGTGTGATTCATCATGCAGATACCAACGAAGATGGGACACATGGAAGACATCATGAACTTTTTGTAGCTATGGTGGAAATGAAAGCTGGTAATCCACCTCGCCGACCTGCTACAACACCTGTAAGGGTCCGACAAACCTGGGAGAAAGATTACTTCCCCTGCCGAACCTCAGCTGCACATACCGAGGGGAGACCATCAAGAACATGTGGTCCCCGACCTCGAACTCCAAGGGTCTCCACCTATTATTGGAATATGACATCTTCCAGTCCTAAGACGCCTTCATCCTCTCCCGTATAAGTTGCACCTTCTTTTTCATGCTCTGTACCACTTCTGGGCCAAGAACACCTACTTCCCCAACCTCGGTCCAGCACACTGGTGAGCGACATGGCCTCACATACAAGGCTTCGAATGGAGCCATACCAATGGTAGAGTGATAGCTATTACTGTAGGTAAACTCTACCAGAGGAAAATTTTACACCCACGATCCCCCATAATCCAGAATACATGCTCGTAGCATATCCTCCAACATCTAGATGGTGCGCTTTATCTGCCCATTTGTCTGGGGATGAAAAGCAGTGCTAAGATGTAGCTGGGTGCCAAAAGAATGCTGCAATCCCCTCCAAACTCGGGAGGTAAACCGTGCATCCCTATCTGAGACTATAGACCTCGCAACACCATGCAATCGCACCACCTCATCCACATACCTCCGTGCAAAGGCATCCACTGCACTTGAATCTTTGATAACCAGAAAGTGATCCAATTTTGTCAACCGGTCCACCACTACCCAGATAGTGTCGTAGACTCCTTGAACCTTGGGTAGTCTTGAAATGAAATCCATCGAGATTTCATCCCACTTCGACTTGGGGACATCCAAAGGCTGCAGCAAACTTCCTGGAACACAGTGTCCATCCTTCACCTACTGACACACTAAGCATCTGGCCACAAACTCTACTACTGCCCATTTTACCCTGGGCCACCAAAAATATCTCCTAAGGCCCTGGTACATCTTGGAAACTCATGGGTGCACTACTAGGGGTGAGTTGTTGAACTCACCAAGAACTCTCTCGCGCATCGCCTCCGAAACAGATACCTTTACTTGGAAAAGCACCTAATTCTGACCATCCTTTGTCCACCCTTCCAGAGCATCACCTTAGTTAACCTGGTCACGCACCACTTCGCTTTCTGAGTCTCCCCACTAAGACTCCTCCACCTACCGCAGTACAAAAGAATGAACTATCATCTGATACAGGGAACCTCTTCCACCTTCCACCCTTGAATCCAGGTGTAGGGCGTCCAACTCTTCCATCGCCTTCCAATAATCGGCCGACCCTCGGACCGCATCCTTCTGCGACTTCCTGCACAAGGAATCAGCAACCACGTTCCCCTTTCCTGAGGTGTAGGAAATATCAAAGTAGTAGTCTTGAAGGAATTCCATCCACCTTCACTACCATAAGTTCAGGTCCCGCTAGGAGAAGACATACTTCAAGCACTTGTGATCGGTGAAGACTACGAAGCGCACCCCGACGAGGTAGTTCCGCCACATCTTTAGTGAGAACACGACCACCGTAAGCTCCAAATCATGGGTGGCATAGTTACGCTCATGGAGACGTAACATCCTAGACCCATATGAGATTACCCTTTTCCACTACATCAACACACATCTGAGGCCTTGCCCTGAAGCATCACAGAACACCTCATATGTTGCCCCTTCTTCTAGAAAACTCAGCACCAGGGCACTAACCAACTTCTCCATCAGATGGCTGAAGGATTCCTTGCACTTCCCACCCCATATGAAATCTCGATCCTTCTTCGTCAAAGCTGTAAAAGGTGATGCAACTTGGGAGAAGTTGGGAACGAATCTCTGGTAGTAACCTGCCAGCCCGAGGAAACTACAAACCTCTGCCATGTTATTGGGTGCTTCCCAAGAAAAAACCACCTCGACCTTTGATGGGTCCATTGTTATCCCCTGCTCGGACACCATGTGCCCAAGGAAGTGCACTTATCGCGTCTAGAACTTTCACTGGGACAACTTCCCATAGATTTGGTGCCAGCTGAGGACCTCTAAAATAATTCTCAAGTGCTCAGCATGATCCTCCTATAATCTTGAGTAGATCAATATGTCGTCAATAAATAGGACTACGAAACGATCCAGGTACTCTCATAATATGGAGTTCATGAGCCCCATGAACACAGCTGGAGCATTCGTAACACTGAACGGCATGACTACAAACTCGAAATGCCTATATCTTTACCTGAAGTTCATATTCGCGATGTCACCCTCCCTCACCCTCCGTTGGTGGTATCCTGACCACATGTCAATCTTAGAGAACCAACCTGCTCCCTTCAGCTGGTCAAAGAGATCATCTATCCTCGGGAGGGCGTAATGGTTCTTGACCATTACCTGGTTCAGTCTTTAGTAGTCTATTCACATCCTGAGACCACCATCCTTTTTCTTGGCGAATAGGACTGGAGCACCCCATAGAGATGCTCTTGGTCGAACAAAACCCTTCTTCATCAGATCATCAATCTGAATCTGCAACTCCCGTAGATCCGAAGGTGCCCTCTGGTATGGAGCCATTGAAAACGGATGAGCACCAGGTTGCAATTCTATCACAAACTTGATGTCATGTCGAGGGGGTAGAGTCGTCACCTCCTCAGGGAATACTTCCATAAAATCACTGATGACCCTTGGAACTTCCACCATCTCCACATCCACTGACTCCATTGATAGTTCATCTAACAAGGAGAGGAGGGGTTCTCCTCGCTTGCTGCTCCCCTGGAAACTCCGCTCGTCGATGAAAGTCACTCGTCGGCCACCCAAGTCTGAAAACACAACCCTTCCTTGGAAGCAGACAATGACGACACATACAAAGAACTGACAGTCAATGCCTTAGATGACCCCCGAGACTCACCTTCAATATGTCCCAGAGTGGCGACTAGTACCAAGGTTATAGAATCTCACACAAGATGGAAGGGATTACCCTTTTTATTTTAATAGGATCGAGAGATAAGATAGAAACCCCAACAATACCAAGGTTGAAAGTAGAAGTAAATCCAAAATTAACCCATTCCCATATGCATGTTCAACAATAAATGATACAAGCCAAAAAAACTCCAAATTTAAAGTTCCAAGAAAAAGGAAAACAATAACAGCAATTGCCCCAAGGTCCGAGCTCATACAGTCTCGCATTATCCCTGAAGTCCTCCTGGAATCCTGAAAGCAGTTTTATATACGTAGGGTGAGCATACAAGTATACCCAGCAGGGAAAACCAAAAACTCTCATGCACAAGTGGGTAGGCATTCTAATGTCCCGTGAAAAAGGAGATAACCATAGAACCTAGCAAGGAAAACTATCCACTGAATCCTCACCAAGGCACACTTCCCAAATAACGCAAGTCAAGTAATGTATACTAATAGAACATAGATATTCGGGTACCCTGCGCCACTTTCCCACTGGTTATTGAAGACATCCTATGCATCGAACCAATCCCACCATTCTCACCACAGTCCCACTGCGACACCCGCCCGCAGACACCTGGGCCACAACCTCACATCCCGCCCGCAGACACATGGGCCACAACTGCCACGCATAACTACACCCGCGAACACTTGGGTCAGAACAACTACTGCCACGCCCGAAGACTCCTAGGCTAGAACAACAAATGCCACGCTTGAAAACACTTGGGCCTCATCCCGAAGACACTTGGGAAACAACATGACTTCAAACACCTGGGCCAACCACCACAACTTCCCTTCCCGAAGATTCTTGGGATAACAATGGACTTCATGCCATCACAACCTGCCCGAAGATTCTTGGGATATTTGGGAAATGGAGCAGAAAAGAATCCAAAAAACCAACCACTCAGAGGAGTGTTGGGAAAACACCATCCCCCATGAAATGGGGGTGTTCATCACTAAGTGACCAACTTGGGTGGGGCGCTAATAAGAAACATAAAAGCTACATATATATGTATAGGTAAAAAGAACTCATCCCAACCAAGGGTTCCAAAATCTATGCAGAAACACCCTTGTTTCTATTCATTCATAAAATAACAGCACAACACTCACGACCGAGTCACAACTCATTCCCAAAACCCATAACCCTTTAAAACATTCTTGCTTACATGTTCAAGTGATCTCATATAGGTGGATTCTACACTACTGGGAATCTAACAGGCATAACCACAAGATAGGAAAAGAGAAATAGCCAAATAGCAATTTTAAGCATTCACACCCGGTTCTTTTGTGAAGTCACAACAATAAAGGGATAAGTGAGATCCCTCAAAGTACTGGAATGATAGAAAACCTCAAAAAGGGATAAGTGAGAGCCCTCGAAGTACAGGAAACAAAACAAACCCCGAGACACGACCCCATGTCCCCAAAAATAGGAACCAATGGTTTCTCAACAATAGAAGATCCCACCAGATTTCGTGTCACAGTAGAGCAACCACACATCTTCAGATTCAAAACCAACAAACGTACGTTAATTGAGGATCCCATCCCCATCCACACCTTCTCATAAGCACCAAGAAGAAAAACACACCTACCGCAAAATAGAGTGGGAATCTTCCAGGTTCAAGCACATCATTCATTAGGTTCTTCTTTCTGTTTGTTAACTAGGGTGGTCACCCAGGGGTTCTTGTTTTACTAAACATCCATTTAAACCAAATGAGTTTAGGTGACTAATCAATTTACATGTTATAGTTATATAGTCATCACAAAAGACAAGGGTTTATTAGGACGCAAGGAAAGACCACCAATGGCCATGATTTTCAGTGAGCACAAGCCCATATAGTTCAGAACACATATCAACATAAAGAGTACAACAAAGCATTGATCACACCCCCATAATTTATTAAGGTACGTTCATTATCTTCATTAAGTTTGGTATCATCAATCCCCACATAAAAAAAGAATTCCCACCCCGTATGATGCACAGTAAGTAAAGACAGTGGAAAACCCTACCTGATTGATCAAAGCTCAAAGTTCTTCTCCACGCACCAAGAACAGGGGAAAAGTGAGACTTGCCGGGGAGGGACGTCGGGAACTGCAAACGCACTAAGGAGAAAAGGAATCCATCCAAGAGGAACAAGAAGGAAGAAGAAATTCTCATGAGATATATAGATAAGATCTCATTGTTATGGGATATGAGGATTTGAGCGGCTTTAAATTCCGATCGTGGTTCCCCACACATTTGGGTGGTTACACACAATGGGATTAATTGTTATTTAATATCCGCCATTGGGTAGGTACCTAGGGATTTTTTTGGGTATTAATTATGGGATTTAAATGGATCTAAACCACTTAAAAAGGGATTAAAAAGGTGAAAACCCGGTGTTATAGAAAGAACTTTAGAAGAGAAACCTAAGAAGGCTGGGTGACGCCGATCAGTCGCGCCGAACAATCGCACCGACCAGTCGCGCTGATCGGTCATGCTGACCAGTCACGCCGTCCGGTTGCGCCGAGCGGTCACACCGACCGGTCGCACGCCGATTGGTCGCACACTGAAATGAAGTCCTACCACTGAGATGTCACCCTTAGGATTCAAGGATTGTTAATGGGATGGGCCATGAGGGTCTGGGTCATCACAATCATGAATATCCTTATTTTTTAAATCAAATATTTTTATAAATATGATGTTTTACTTTGAATGTTATTTGAATGAATGTGAAAATATGGATAATCTATACTTATATTTATTGATAAGTTATATTGTTCATGAATTAAATTGATTATTTGATAAATGTGTAATTATCTAGACATGTAGACATGGCTAAGGCTCAGTTATAGACAACCCCTTTATGCATCGATATGTGTCATGAGATAAACCAATTAGCCAAAATGGATGGTTTTTACCAAGTAGTTCGAATTGCTGTGAGGAGAGATCTTGGAGGTACAATTTTTATGTGCCTAAGATATGGAGTCCAATAACAAATAATGTCCTTAAATAAGAATTTAGTTTTTATTATCGATGAAATTTTCAAATTCATATTATATTTAGATGCATTTTTTCAGTTTATTGATTAAATGACATGTTTTTTTTCAGATATTTACCTTTCCATATTGATTATGGATTATCCAATTATTTAAATGGAATTCATTTTCCATTATTTAACTTTACTTGTTGATTGTGATTATTGATTCATGATAACATCCACTATGATTGAACCTTACTTGTTATTTAATATCCAATTGTTTTTCTTCCTTTCCTAGGAATCCATGTAGTGTACTATGATTGATATGAAATGAATTTCTAGAGGGAATAAAGTTATTCTTGAAAAGAAAATATGATTAAATTTTTTTTGAAATGTAATATTGGAATCATGTATGTATTTATTTTACCAAGACAACTAAACTATTTGGTCCATCTAGATGTGATTGTCTATATCCTATGCCAATGTAATAAAGCAGACATCAGATCAACGAAAATAGGGTCGGTGTTGTTATATGAGGATAGTTGTGAAAAATAGATTTTGGTAGCGATTTTCTGAGTAAGGGTGCTCAAAATGTTCCACGAATATAGGGTAAGAGGTTCCCTACTATAAGTGTTGCTAGAGGTACTCTTGGAATTTCTTAATGTATTATATTAATAAAAAGTTACTTTAATGTAAAAAAAAATCCCAATTGAAATATTTAAAAAATATTATGATTATTAACAAAAATAATCTCATAAAATAAATTATAGGGATTTTAGTTTCATGTTTAAACCTTATAATTTGTTTTTATCCCTCTATTAATTCTTTTTATGATTACCATGATATCGATTTTTTTTAATCTTTAGGGGTAATGTGTGTTACTATAAAAGGAAAAGTGACCAGTAAATAGACCATGGTTGATATTTTCAACCACATCCCATTTACTTGGATGACTGTATTATTTATTAGTAATTTTAATTAATTTAATAAAATATTATTTAATATAAAATATCATTAATGTCATTTTTGAAAATACATGAAATATTATAATAAATATGTGTCTAACTCATGTCAAATGGATCCAAAATAACATGGATTAGAATATAAGTTGTATATGGTCTTAATAAAATCATCTAATAAAATATATATAGGTTTAGATACTGTTAAAACCATATCTTTTGATTCAAACCTATGGTTAACCAATTTTAACCATATTCATAGTAAGGAATTTTTCAATATTAAAGGGTTTTAATTTTACATCTATGGTAAAAATTAGATCATAAATTGAAAAGAGGTAAATTTTTTATCATTAAACATTCAAATTGTCCCCTTTCAAGATTTTTATGATTTTTAAACAAATAAATAAAATATTAATTGACTTAATATATCATTAATCAGATTTTTTGAACTATTCATTAATTAGACATTGAAGAGAAGAAAATAGTAATGAATTTCAAATATAAAGTTTTCAAACAACCCTAATATGTTATACTCATCTTTGTAATTCATGTAAAACTATAAATAACCCAAAAATATTAATTTCAGAAATTTTAAAATCATTTAATTTATTTCTCTACATCCTGCATAAACACTAGGAACGTGTTGTGTAAGAATTTAATGTAATTATCATGTTAATAAAAATTAAAAATAAATCTCCATCATAAAAATAAATATGTTATGATCAAGATAAAATTTTATATATGAAGATGATTCCAATGTAATTAATTATAGTATTTCTAAATAATGGAGTCTTATCACAATTTATTATTATATTCAAAAAATAGTGATACTTATCAATACAAATAATTGAATGTTTTATTAAAATAGGTATTTTTTTACTATTCATTGAAAAATCAATGTCTTCAAAAATATACCAACATTTCACCCTAATATAATTTTTATATGATGATTTCAAAAAAGAAATCGATTTTTATAATATACAAATTCTAAAATTGGAAGAAGTTTATTATATTATCAACACACAAAAAGTAATAAAAATCCTTTTCGAGGAATTTTATTTTGAAAAATAAAATGACTTCACTGAAAAAAGAGTAATTATTAATTAAATATTAATCAGAACATTTATATTCTATAAATACATTATAAATTTTTTATATTATATGATTATTAATATCTATACCCTAAAATTTAATGTCTAAGTTATAACAGTCACATTTTAATAATAGTATTTCAGGGTAGATTTTTTCTCGGTGTTGTGTATTGTATATGCTATCAAAAAAAATTATTATTTTTAAAATATAAAGGTGTTGAATTATTTAACTCTATTTACATGGATATATTACTATAGTCCTTAACCCCTGTATATTTCCTTATGTTCCTGAGTTTCTTTCTTTAATTTGAGTAATTTTTTGGTCATCTTCATAGTGGATAATGAGAACATAAGGGTTTGGTTTGGATAATATCACAATTATGTTTTTCTGTGATTAGATTAACTCTCTTACTTATATGATCTATTTTACATATAATCTATCATATAAACCATATATGATAGAGTTGGGTTAGTAGAGGGATAATGACAATATGATGGTTATGGATGCCTAGAAGGTGTTACACTATTCATTGTGGAGGGAACTACACCATTTCATTATGGAGGATTTTCGGATTGATATGTGTGGGATATTATCCATGAGTGTTTATTCAACAAATTTTGTTTTGAGCATGATTTATATATATAATGCTCAACATATCATGTTTCTTTTGATGCTCATAGCTACCCTTATTTGTCTTACTAATGAAATTACCTTAAGATTTTTTTTTGGATTATATAATGTGAGAGATTTAACTTTTTCTCAAGTTATATATGGGTTAATATTATTGCATAATGTATTATGTTTATGTTTTAAAATATCACGAAAACACTTTTTATACCCTATTCTTATAAGAAGAAAATATGGTTTTTAAACCCTATATTTGAAGTGAATGTATGTATGTTGTTGTAAAAGCATGGTTTGGGAATCATAATTTTAATTGAAACCCTATTTTTGAGAATTTATATTATGAATCAAAAATAATATGTTTTTAAGCTACCCACATGTTATCAATCATTATTTCAATGTTAAATATAAGTATGACTAGGTCAACTATGGAGTTTAAATTCAAGATATTTTCTGAGATTCTTTCAATGGTCCTCGATGGATTATTTAACATCGTTTAATTTTTCTTAAAGACAGATTCAAAGGATCGTGTTTAATAGATAAAATTGTTCCAATTTTCTAGTGATGTTAGAAATTGTTTTGGAGTTTGTTTATTCACATAATCATGATTTATTAGGAAATAATTTTTGGATCTATTTAACCATAACCAAATCATTTTTCTCTTGTTAAATACCAAGATTAATATCATTCACAAGTGAATTACCTTTAAAAATAATAATTTATCTACTATTATGATGAAATTCAATTTGGAAACATACATGTTTTGATCTTATGATGTTTGACTGTCATTATATTTTTGTTGCTTCCATTATTCAGTTCCAAAATTTCATGAAGATTATTATTAAACTAGATATCTTCAAATATTATCTTTCTTTAAGACACTTATCTATTAGAAAAAAATCATGTCAGTTTATACTAAAACTGTGTGCTAAATTAATTTCTCATAAAATAAAATTATGTTGATTTCTTAGAGTATAGACTTATTCTACTCAATCATGGTTGTGTTAAATATTATTTAGTTAAGATATTTATAAAAATATTTTATATAATAGAACCAATCTTGTTATATGGGTTCAATAACATACACTTAGTTTCAGAGGTCTAATGATAAGATGTCCTATTTAGTGAAAAACACCAAGGTCACTAAGAGATTATTAGTGGAGTGGACTTAGTTATATTTACCCCCTAAACCAATATAAACAAAATTTTGTTTTTATTTTTTATCATTACACTTCTTAAAGTTATTAAAGAAAAGAAAACAATATATCTTAAGAATATTTGAGGAGAGATAAAATTTTAATCTTTCATGATTTTAAAAATGGCATAATTCACCCCCTATTGTGCATCTTTGTATTATTATGACCTAAAAACTTGTATTAGAGGAGTTTTTTGGCTGAACTATAGTAACCTATAACTAGATAATGTTAAAGGTCTATATGAAAAAAATATTAATGGAAGAACTAAAAGATAGAATGTCCATGATATGTGATCCATATTTTAATGGAAATAATTGTTGAGGCTAGGAAGATCACATGATTATCTTTTTGAAGAATATTAGACTAAAATTTTTCATGAAGAGTTTTAGACATTATAATATCCCTTGAGAACCAGAAAAGTGGGATGCTTCTAAGGAATCTGATTATGATGTAAATTCAAGATCTGTGAATTCTAATATATGTGTACTTGGTCCAAATGAATTTAATCTTGTATCATAATTTACTAATTCCTATGAGATATGAAAAATATCAATATCTATTATTAGGGAACTTATAATGTCAGGAAAATAAGATACGAAAAGAAAAATATAAAATTTTACACTTTCATAACATATGATGGTGAAAGCATCACTCAGATGAAAAGAATATTGATTGAAATAGTGAATGGTGTTGTTGTCTTGGAAGAAACAATTAAACAAGTAGACTAATATTTAAAATTTCTAAATTTCTCACACTCTAACTAGAATGGTATATTTAATTTAATAAAAAAATACACTCTTATCTCATAACTGTTTGTGAAGGTATTAATTGAAACTATAATTATGTGTGAAGCATAAATACAAGGTGAAGTTAAAGATAATATGATTGTTAAACGAGAGAGTTCTACCTATAATATTACTACTCAAAAGTATAAATAGAAATAAAAATAGTATACTGTATTATCATATGATTTAGAATGATTGGATTTTGGAATTAAAGAGACTCATTTAACCAAAATATTTATTAAATTTTATTAGAAGGAGGATTACTTCAAAAATTCAATCAAAATTATCAAGAAAGATTATTAAAAACATAAATAATTAAGATAGTAGGAGTGTAAGAAAATATTCCATATCAAGCCTTATTTCTTAAAAATAAATAAAGATAAAAATATGAATGGAAAATAAAGAAATAATTTTTCAGAAGAGAAATGATTATGCATATAAAGGTAAAGAAAATATGGAGGCTACTTGGAGTCTCTCTGAGGATTGTAATAGTACTTATAAATCTAATTCAGAAAAAGGAAAATCAATCTAAAATAAAATATGTGCCTCAGAGCTAATGAAAAGAATATAGTAAAATTTTAATATTATTTTGGTTCTATTTCTGAAATATGTTATAATAGTAAATTAGCTTCCCACTTCTCAATTCATGAAAAAAGTATGAATCTCTAATAAAAATCATAAATCCATAAAAAATATTCATAATTTTATTTTAAATGAAAAATATGTAATACTAAAACAGTGCATATAACTAAAATAAAAATTTATAATATATACATCAAAATATACTTTTCATGAAAACAAAATTAAAGCGTTGTAGGATGAGGTGAAGTCATTAAAAAGTGCTAACAATATATTTAGTATGGGAGAAAATCTATAAATATAATTATTGGAATTTTATTTTAAAAAATTAGGGAAAAAACAAATAGGTATAAATAGAGAAATGAAAATATTATATACAAATTATTTTTCAACTAGTTATAAGAATAACAACATATCACAAGTCACGTGGTTTTCTTATAGAATCAAAGGATATTATTCCAATAACTTTTGTTCGAGAAATCCCAGAATTAGTTGAATAAAAAAGATTTTTATTTATAGAAAAATGTTGGAATATAGTCTTATAAATTTTTGAAAAATTAGGAAAATATAGATACCTTGATATTTACTTACTGATATAGCTGGACCAAAAGAAATTGTGTTACCAAAAGAATCCTTTATATAATTTTTTTGTAAGAAAATATCCTAGGAATAAAAATGGATTATGGTATATGGATAGTGGATTCTCAAGACACATGAGTAATGGCACTTCTAATTTCTATACATTAGGAAAATTATATGGAGGCCTCGTTTCATTGGGTGATAATGAAAAACGAAAAATAGTAGGATTTGGATAGATTGGATATACAAAATGAATACTGATCAACAATGTAATATATGTTCACGGGTTGAATTATAATTTGATAAGTAAATCTAAAGTATGTGAGGATGGTTTTTATGTTGACTTCTCTAATAATTTATTCCCTTATTTTTTAAATTAAACTGATTATGTGTTGAGCACTCATAACTGAAAATGTTTGTACTTTGGATATTAATTTCTTTAGTGAATAAAAATATAATTATTCAACCTATAAGAAAAATGATTTCTGGATTTAGTATAGGATACAAGGATATTTTAATGTGTTTACATTGTATAAACTAGCTAATAAACACTTAGTTTATGATTTTATTAATATTAATTTTGATATAGATATGTCTTGTGATACATGCCAAATAGGCAAGAAACACAAGTCGTCCTTTAAATTTGTTAACAAGGTCGATACATACAGTCCACTAGAACTTATCCACATGAGTTTGTTTAGACCATCAAGAGTAGAGAGCATGTCTGGAAAATATTATGTTTTTTTATTTATTGATTATTTTTCTATATTTAATTTGGTTAATTTCTTTAAATTAAAATAATCATTTTCAGTGTTTTTTTAATCTTTTATAAAATTGTTAAATGTAAAAATGGTTTTAAAATAATTTCATTAATAATTTATCGTAGTGGAGAGTTTGAGAATCAATAATTATATTTTTTTCTCAAACTTAGGTATTAAATATACCTTCTATACTCTAATAACAACTAAAAATGGAATTGTATAAAGAAGAAATATGAATATTCAAGATATTGTATGAACTATGTTAAATGTATATTGTCTTCCCACATATTTTTTTATAGGACTCCATCAACACATCTTTCCATGTTTTGAATAGAGTTTTAATAAGTACCTTTCACAAAAATGCATCCTATAAATTAAGGAAAAGTAAAAAACCTATAGTTAAAAAATTTAAAGTGTTTGGATGCAATGTATATATCTTTAATGCTTAGAATAATCTTGGAAAAAATAATCCAAAGCCCTATAAAGGAATATTTATAGGATATTCTAGAACATTTAATACTTATTGGGTGTCTAATAAAAAGTTAAGGATAATTGAAGAATATGTTCTTGTGATATTTGATGAATGTGACCCTTTTGATCATAAAAAACAAATTAAGTCAATAAACCTTTTATAAATTTGTGACTTTAATCTTGAAAATATGATTTTGAAAAGAAATAGAATATGGTAAAATTCAGTTCGGTCTAGAATTACATAAAACTGGTGAACACTAATTTGTCATACCTAGAAATCATAGAACCTCAATAGATCATCATTAAGAAGCTGTAATAGGTACTCTATGTATAGGATTTAGGACTAGAAGGAGTGTAGGAAACCTAGATAAATTCAACACCTTGATACATCAATTAGGACATAAAACCATTGAGGATGCATTATAAGATAAAAGTTGTCTAATAGATATGAAAAAAGAACATAACCATTTTAGTAGAAAAAAAATTGTTCGAATTGGATGATAGACATAAAATCATCAATTAATAGTAACCAAATGTGTTTTTAGAAATAAATAAGCTTACCAATAGATAATTATAGAAATAAATCTAGATTATTTGAAAACTGATATAATTAGGAATAAGGAATAGATTAGGATGAAACCAAACGCACCTGTTTCTAGATTAGAGGATATAATAATCTCATTATCTAATGCATCATATAATAATTTGAAATTAAATTAGATAGATGTAAAATTAGATTTTCAAAATGGATATTTCATAGAGGATGTTCATATGGAGTAACCATCTGGTTTTGAAAACCCCAATCTACCAAATTCTATTTTTAAAATTACTAAATCTTTTTATGGAATTAAACTAGCACTAAGATCTTGGTTCCAAATATTTAGTTCATTTCTACCGAAAAATGGATTTCTATAGGATTGGAGAACCCTAATATCTTTATGAAAACTATTTGTTCTAAAAACAATTTATTAAAATTTAAGTTGATGGTGTTATAATTGTTTCAACTAATAAAAATCTTCATAATGAAGATTCAAATCTTTTTAAAAATGAATTTGAAATAAGTATAATGGGATAATTTAATTTCATTCATCACTTTCAAATCTAACAAAAACATCATGGAATTTTTTTAAATAAAAGTAAATATATTAGTGATTTTTTGAAAAAGTTTAGACAAGAATATAGTTATACCTATTCAACTCCCATGTGTACCAATATAAAAAAATTTGGATGAAGCTAGAAAACTTGTTGATAGCATACTATATAGTGGTACAATTGGATGTTTTCTATATCCTACATCTAGTAAAAAATGAATTATTTTTTATCTCTGTATTTTTTATAGATTTCAATCAAACCCAAAGGAATCTGGTCACATGGTTCTAAAAATAATTTTTATATATATGTATAAAACTATTTTTCTCTTTTTTATCTAAAAGATATTGATTTTATTTTAATATGATTTTTATATGCTGATATGCATGGTGTATTATACTCTCGGTTTTGTAATACTACCTTCTTTTGCTAAATCTCTTTTTTCTTTTGCTTAATAATATTTTCTTGAGACCAGTTTTGACCGGATCTTGGCCATTCTTGGTAAGAAAAAAAATTCAGTTTCATTATCAACAACTAAGGTATAATATTTCTATGATGGCACTTTCTATGCACAAGTGTTGGAGATAAAACATAGACTGCTAGAATTTGAACTCAATTTCAATAATATTTCTATTTTATGTGACAATACAGGTTAAATTAATATTTTTTAAATACTATAAGTCATTCAATGAAAAACAATATTGATATAAGACATCATTTTATCAGAGATATTTTTCAAAAAAAAGATATTCCTTTAGAAAATTTTTAATACAAAATATCAACTTGTTGATATTTTCACAAAACCAATTACCTCTACTAGTATGAAATTTATAAAGGAGGGAATAAGTATATTTAATTTTAAGTAAAAGTTTTATTATCCGTGATTAATTATTTTTGAATTTTGTATTGTTTATTTTTATTAATTACGTATATTTTACTTTATGTTTAATTATAATTTTTTACTATTTATTAAATAATTTTGGGATTTATTAATCTTTTTTGAAAAATATTTTTTCAAAACTAAAATATATAATGATTAATTTTAGTATTTTGTCTTAAAAAACGAAATCGACATCAACCAAAATCATCTGAAAATTTCAATATCATTTACCCTCAATCTCGTGCCCTTTCGATTTTTAAAATTATAGATTGCATTTAGAAACCCTAAAATATGAACCTAAAACCATCATATTTTATATAATGGAAAATAAAAAAATTATAGAAGAAGTAAGAATGAGTGTATCTACGTTTCAACACTCTTCGAGATCAGAAAAATGATTCCTTTATGGGATGTTTTTGACTTTGAGTGGCTATTTTAGATGAACCTACTATTAAAGTAAGATATACCTTTTCATGCTTTAGAATTTATTTTCAATTGTCAAAATAAGAAGTATGTTTTAAATAGTGAAGAAAAATAGTTTTATGAAAATGACCATTTTAGTTTTGGTGAGAAAATGAGTCCATCATGTAAAAGGTAAAAACATCGATTTTTTCGATCTCTTCATTGGAAATAGCCAAGATTATTCACTATCCCCATAAAGGCGGGTTTCAATTTAATATTATATCAATTGGAGATGAAGAACATAAATATAAAGATATTATGCATTTTTTTATCCATCTTGGTAATAAAGATGCTTGTAAAATACCTTGAAGTTTCCCTGAAGGCACTGGTCAAATTTATTCAATATACAATAGTTCTATTAATTGCTGAGTTGAAGAAAATTCTATTTCCTGATATGTATATCATATTTTTTAATGTTATATTAAATTAAGTGAAATTTCAATAGATATATGATGGGGAATATGAATCACTACTATCAAAATAAGGCTATAGTGTTTTTTATCTATATGGGAGGTCTATTTATGTTCTTTTGTATAAGTATAATACAATCTCAGATTTTCATATGGCCATTGTATATTAACACAGTAATTTGTTTCTACTGCAACCCAAATAATTTTTTTAGCACCTCAAAAACAATGATGATACCTATGTATGATCATAATAAATACAAATATTGTTTTCATGCTTAGTGGATAAAAGAAATTACAAATTATTTGGTTTAGTATTGCTTTTTGGTTAAGAATTTGGTGGATTGGGGATATAGGATGTGGCTGAGGATCCAGATAGGTGTCTCATGGTTGATGTCAGTGACCCAACTACACTAAAAAAATGTCAACAATTGGAGAAGCTAACATTGAGGATCCTGTTAGGAGTACTAAAAAACCTAGGATCCTATTATTTAGGAATCGGAATCTGAAGTTGAAAAAGTTGAACGACCACTGTTTATTTGTGTAGAAAATAATTCTTTAGAAAGTCCAAGTGAATATTGAGTTGTGATCAAGGATCATATATAATAACAGTTTGAAAATAATTCTCAACATGGTGAGAAGGTTCAGACTTATGTGGCGGAAACTATAGAACTAATTGAAAATAAAACAATATTTATATGCAATGAATCATTGGAGAAGGCTTTTAGAGAATTTGGTTAGAAAATTGATGTTCTTGGAACTTTTTCATTATCATCCTATGAGAATATTTAGGCTTGGTCCCTTGTTTTGGATGATATAGGACAAACCTCTATAAATCAAGAAGAGGAATCTTCTAATTCTCTTTTTTCTCAAATTTATGGTTTAGAGTGAATGTTTAACAATAATTAAAGTAGTGAATATGAACATGGAATGTGTGATTTACATTTCTTGAAAATATTTTGATGATTTGGAAATCCCAATAGTTATAAAAGAAGAATTGGAATCAGTTCGATCTCAACTACACAACCTAAATAAGTCTATTTATAAAAGTTATTTTGATGCATTTTAGTGATAAAGGTCCGACCATATTAGGAAACTCATTTCCAAATTAATTTATAATTTACATTTTGAATAATTAAGGATTATATGGGGAGTCAATTTTAATCAATAAGAAGAATCTCATGTAAATAATGGTCTTCTACTTATAGTCATCCAGCTTCTCCAAATTTTATAAGACGCGTTGAATCTATTATTGTGGTTTTATTTACATTAAATGATAGGATTCGTGATATTAAGTTTAATTGTGTTATACTTCACATTTTAATGGACAATCAAAAAGATATTATTGAGAAATTATTATCCAATGAGCCAGTTATTTGAAACCTTTTCATTCAGTTAAGTGAGATTCTATAAAGGTTTGTATAGTTTGCATAGACTGTAAGTGAGTTTATTAAGGTAAATTTGGTTAGAAATAAAAAAATGGGACAATATTGAAGGATTTTGTTAAAATATTGTTTTGAGGTGTTTAATTACAATTTTGATGGAATGTTGGTAAAGATCATGTATGCTCACCAGGATGTTTAAGAATAATTCACATCCTTCACATAATCTGAATTAGAATATTCTCCAACATTTTATCCTTCATTTTATCTTTTCCTCTTAAATACTACTTATAATAAACAAAATAAATTATTTATTACCTTATCTTTGTCTTTATTTATTTATTTTTTATTAGTCCTCCTCTATTAATTATAAATAAATCATTTCTGTCTTATCTTAACAAAACTTTTACTACCATTTTAATTCAATATTAACTATGTTATATATGATTTTGAAACATTATTTTTGATGTCATGTTAAGAGGGATAAAATTTTTTAAATACAAAACTTTTTTTACTATAAGATAATAAACAAGGATAACAAGTGAAGCTTAAATGTTTACATATTTAGTGAAATCTCATTAGTTTGGTAAATTAAAAATCATTATAATATTCATTGTTTATAAATAGTTTATAGACATTTAAATGTGAAATATAATTTAAATTATATCTATTTAAGAATATATTTTATTTTTTTTACATTACATATATTTTATATAAGTTTTTATATACGGTTTTTTTTATCATAAAACGAGAGAGATTGTTGGGAATGTATTGTATCAACAATAATATATGAATGTTGTATATTTTAATGATCACAAATACCATTGTTTGTTTGACTTGTTAAATTACATTATGTTTTTTAGGATTATTTTCTTTGAAAAATTTACCTCTATCCAAAGTTATTTTTTGGTAAATGTTTTTGTATAATGTATTCAGTGTTGGACATTTATTGTCTCAACAATACAATATGAATATCGTTGATTTTTATTCCCATAAATACCCCTATTTGATGTACTAAGAAATCATTATGTGTGTTTTTTTGGATTATATTACTTGATAAATTAATCTTGATCTGTAATTTTTTATGGTTTATTTTTTTATAAAGTATACTTGATATGTATTAATGATTTCGGGAAACAATTTTTATACCCTATATTTTTTAGATAAACTTATTGTTTTAAAACCCTAGGTTTGGAGTAAACATATGTATTAGATAACCTACACTATTATATGAGTATAGATCAAGATTTATACTTTTAAGAGAAACACTATGTTTGAGAAACTAACATATAGATCAATAACCTATGTTTATGAATTTATCCATATTCTGTCAAACAAAATTTTAACGTTAACCCTTTATTTAATTTTCTCAATGATGGATTTTAAATTCTAGATATTTTGAAGATTTATACAGTGGTATTTAGGGGATTATTTAAAATCTTTTAATAATTCTTAATAAAAGATTCAATGGACCATGTTTATTATATTATATCATTTCTATTTCTAAGGGAAGTTAAAATTTTATTTGGATGTTTTAAATTTAAATACTCATGATGCTTTAGGTGATACTTTAGGATCTGTTTAACCAAATGTAAATCAGGTTTCTATTTTTCAATACTAATAGTTATGTCATTCACATTTCCATTACATTTAAAAAAAACACAATCTATTAGATTTGCGGGGAAACACATGAATGATACACATGTTTTGATATTTTTCTCTTTGACTGTTGTTCTATTGTTATTGATGACATTTTTCTTTTGCTATATTTTTTTAAGATCATTTTCAACCATGATCTCTTTGAATTAGATATTTCCAGAATAATATTATCTTTGAAGAAGAAGATCTATTATTTTCAGCTACTGCTATAAATTTGAGTTAAATCTGTGTATCATAAAATCAATTAATATTGATTTCTTAGAGTATCGACTGATCATACTTTGTCATGGTAGTGTTTCATCTTCTCATACTAATATACGTACTAAGTGGTTTTCTTTAAATTTTCCATTGTTATTATAAGGTGTTTACTATGTGGATGTCGTTATGGAGGTCTTATGATAAGAATACCTATTTAGTGAAAATCACCAAGCTAACTGAGAGAGTGTTTATGGAGTGGAAAAGTGGATCATGGTGCCCTAAACTATAATAAAAACCATTGCGAAATTCTTCCCTATTTTCCACCACTTAACATTCTGAAATATGATAATGCTTTATATCTTCAGAATATATGAAGAAAGAGAAAATTGGGATCTTTAAATATTTTTTAGAGGCAAAAATATTGTAATATTGGGTTCCCTGGACCCAAATAAATAATAAATTTTTATTACTATTTAAAGTATACAGAGAGATATGCATGATGTTAGCTTACCATTGAAGTGTAGATATTTTTACGTCTACTATATAATTGAAAATTTTCATATACCAATTATTGCAACAAAATATTAAATTAGTTCTCATGCTATACTGAGAACCTCATGAAACTTTTACATTAATCTTAAACATATTACACACAATCTAGATACATCATACTGACAAGACAAAATTTATGTATAAATATTAGGTTCTAAGGTTTAATAATACTTAAGAATTATTATCATGAATTTTGAACTTGGTGATCACTTGTAGGTGAGACCATGAGGACATACCTATAAATATGAACACCACATGTTTCAGTGGTCATTGGATGTTCTTATCTATGAACAAATGTATTGGTATCCAGAATTAAGATAATTATCAATTTGCACCATTCGATTACATTATTTTTTTCAAGAAAAAAAAATAACAATGGAGTCATGGAGATGTAGAATGTGTTGGGTTCATCGTTGGGGGTATGAAATTGGTTGAATAGTCAAGATAGAATTTGTTTCTTCTGAGTTTAGGAAGTGAAATATCAAACCTAGTTGACAAGGTTGGTATCACCATCATAAATCCTTGGTCATGGTAGTTGAAGGTATGTTTATGTAGTTTGATCAAAGGATAATAAACAATAACTGATGATGAAACATGTGTGCATCATACTTTACGATATATCTAAAGACAAATAGGTTATATTACAAAGTTCATGTTAATAGGATGGTTGTCATTGCTATGATTTTTCATTATCTTGTTACGGCCCGTGATGAGTTTCTAGGCTCTACTATGGGTATGGGAAAAGTATTCACTACTATCGAGATTAGGTCTTAGAGGGTCACACACAATAGCATATTCAAGAATCTTCCATATTATGGTGAATAGGAATACTGGATACGGTGGGCCTCACCATGAGGTTTTAGAGTTGTTCAAGTAATCAATCATTGATGTAAAAATTGATTAATTATTATTCTACTATAGAATAATTAGGCTGAATTAATTTATGAAAAGTATATACAAGGTATTATTTGAATACACTAGCAATATTAAATGAATGAATATTATTTAAATATTCGTCTTTTTGTTTAACAGTAACATGAATTATGAGCTGAGTTAATGACTCAGGTTTTTTATAGAATATTTTTATTATATATTAGAAGGGGGTGATAAAATGAAAATTATGTTTATAATAAAGTTATTTCTTTATAACGTGTCATTACTAACTTATTTATTGGGGATTTTATTTCCAATGGTTATAGAATCATTTTCATGTATTTGTGCTTCCCACTATATAAGAATGAGGTGAAGCTCAAACCATAGACTATTCATCCTAATGGAATGAGTTCTTATCTCCCCCCTACACATACTAGAGAGAGACACTCTCTCTAAGTAATTGATCCATGGACGCCTTCGACAGATCAATGGGGCAAGATCGAGCTGATCAACATGATGCTAAAGGAATCATTGGAGATTCATGTTAGCACCCAAAAATTGATGATTGGTGTCCATGCCGATTCATAGAAAATGTGTGATAATTATAGAGAGGATCAACATCAAATCCTTAGAGTAATAATTTCCCGTTACAAGCTGCAATGAAACACACTGCCGAATCAAACACTACTACAAAACATGCCTTTAAGAGCGCTCATAATTATCAACGCTATAACAAAACACTGATAAATTTCATATTTATCAATGCTAAATAAAGATATGATAAATTTAACATTTTATCATCGATACTTTTATAGAACTGATAAAATATAAATATTATCAATGTTTTATTTTTAGCACTACTAAAGGTATTATTTATCAGCACATTATTTTTAGTGCTGATAAAGTGTATCCTCTATCTGAATTTTATTTTTAGTGTTGATATATGGTATCCATTATCAATGCATTAATTTTAGCACTGATAAAGGGTATCCATTATTGGAGATTTATTTTTAGTGGTGATTAATATTTATATAAATAAAATGAAAGTATTAAATAAACAAAAAATAAAAAAGTGTTTACTAAAAAAATATTACAAATTTTTTTGATTAAATAATTATTGATAAAATGAATAGATTAATTATACATTATTAATTATTAAACATTTTATAAATTATATAATTAAGATAACTAAAGTTATTAATATATATATATATTATATATATATATATATCAATGTATTTAAATATGATTTATATATTACAAGATGTTTTTGTGCTTTACATTAAATAGTATTACATTTATTGAATAATGGATTAAAATTAAAAATTAATATGAATTAAAAATATTGACTATAATTGCATAGTACGCGACATAAAATTGAAAGTCGTTTTCTTTTTCAATTTAACATAGATCAAATGTGTTTTATATTGATTTTACATATACATAATTATTTCAGTTTTATATACAATCCATGGACACCAAACTTATCCATATTCAAATATTGTTAAGGTGTACTTATTCTTAATTTATTCAATTTCACTCAATTTTAACATACATGCATGCACATAAAAGGATATATTCATTAATAATGTGAAATAATTATTTGTTAAAAAATATTTAAAAATAAATATATTTATAAATGTACAGTCACAGTATTTATACAATTATATATTAATAATAATAAATATATATATATATATTTAATATATTTATATAATTATAAATATATAATTAGTTATATTTAAAAAATTATTAAATTTATAATAAATTTATATAAACAATTAATATATTTTCAATATTTTTATTTATTTTTATTTTTTAAATATATATGTATAATTATATAAATATATATAATGATATAAATATTTTTTTTTCAAATTATTTATATAATTAGAAATAAATAATTATAATATTAAATTAAATATATTTAAATATGAATCTATATATTATAATGATATTTATAAATATTTATTATGTATTTATAAATTTTCACAATTTTTTAAATTTCATTTATAATTATAAATCTTTTAACTACGCTTTCATAATAAGCACTCATAAATAATAATTATCAGTGTTTTTTCCACGTTGATAAAGATGGGAATTTATTATTTCTGAATAAAACTACGATAAAATAAATAATTTTCAATGCTCTAATTTTAAATCGAATAAATATTGGTTTTATCTATTCTAAAAAATCATTAATAAATATTCCATTCATAAGCAATTATGTTATAAGCACTGATAAAAGGTCTATTTTTCATAACTTATATGTAACCATTGATAAAACTGTCATGATCTATTTTAAAAACCCTAACTATTTTTGAAATCGTTGTGATATTAAAATATTTCCATGAATGTTACCTAGAGCCGACAATCCTCCTTGGTAAATAAAATCTAGAATCACACCACTCAATTATTGTCGACACTCAAGTTGCACGAACATTTCATCTTACGACATGTTTTTCATTATGGTTGCGATGCGGGTGGGGTTTCACATCACTTTTTGACAATATCTTCACATGAGGTAGTTTGTTCCATTCCCTAACAATTTTAGATAATTTATTTTATTCATTGGTTAATTTTAAAATTCTCTATTGATTATGTTGGTTGTGAGAAGTTGTTTTGGAAATGCTTTGACATGCATTTGTGTTGAAAATAAATTTTATAAAGAGAAATTGTTATGTTTCTATATAGGCCTTATTGTGAAAAATCAATGTAAGTGTTCAATTTATTTTTCAAGTAGTGAAAAATGTATTTTAGTGGTTCTTGAGGTGTGCATGTGTTGAAAAGGTATTTTTGTTGGGAAATAGATCATTTTGGGCATGTTAGTCTTGTTGTTCACTTTTGAGTATGAGTGGTGAGGTGTTTAAATAATGAATAATTTGTTTTAGAAATAAAATTTAGGATGTAGAAATGGTTTATTAAATGGATTCAGTGATGCCAAATGTGTTTTTGAAGGGTTTGTCATGCTTTTTGTAGGGTTTGGGTTTTGTAATGGAAAATGTCTATGTTGTGTGTGCGTGTTTTAGTGTGGTGTTTCATGGAAGGGTTTTATGGGTTTTTTGATAGGTGGAAATAAATTTTTCAAAGGATTATAAATCCATATAGGTTTGAAAGTATGTTCTTAAAAGAAATTTATATACATATCCATGTTGAAGATTTTTTTGATTTTCTAATTTGAAATGTAAATTTCTTTAAATCATGGAAGACATTTTCTGAAAATTATTTTGGGTTGTGTAAAATTTTTTAAAAAGTGAATTTTTATGGAATTGGTAGAGAATTAGTGTAAACTCTATTTTTTTTAATTTGAAGTGTTCTATAAATTTGATAATAGTTTTATTAAATTATATAAGTGTAGTGAATTATGTTCTATGTAATTATTCAGTGTGTTTGATTTTAAAAGTATCATTTTTAGGTGAATGTGGGTGTGTTTTTTATGTGAAGGCTTGTGGTTCTTATGGGTGTTATTTTATAAAACATTTAAAATGAATTATTAACATACATAATTTTTGTGAGGCATGTTTGTCAACTTATTTTGTGTGCCTATGTTTTCAAATGGGGTTTGGGTGTTCAAGTAGTGGCGCACTATGTGTAATTTATTTGGCATGACTTGTGTTTATAAATGTGTTATTTTAGTGACATGTGAATTTGAAACATGATTGAGCACAAATATAAGTGAATCTTGAGAAACTAGGTAACTTGATTGTGTTGTGTTAGAGAATCTTGATGTTTTCACAGTAAAATCATTATCCATATAATTAATCTGTTGTTTCATATTTATGTATAATTCATTTCATTTTAGTATTACTCACATAATATTCTTTTCTAATACAGGTCTATTCTTTTGTTCGAGTTTGGTTCATCAATCCAAATTTCATGATTCTTCTCCCATAAAACCTTTTCACCCATGTTGTGGTGCATTTATCTATTTATTTCAAGTTACCTCCAATTATTTTTTAGGAAGAGAAATGATGTTGCCTCTACTGAATCACAGAGGTAATCATGATGTTTTCACAGTAAAATAATTTTTCTTATAATTAATGTATTTTTTCATACTTTTGTTTAATTCATTTATTTTTAGTATTAATCACATTAATATATTTTTCTTATACTGGTGGATTCTTTTTTTCAATTTGTGGTGTTTTTTTCAAACATTAATGGTCCTTATCACTTAAAATCTATTCACCCATGTAGTGGTACATTTAATAATTTCATTCTAGATACCTCCACTTCCTTTGCAAGAAGAGAAATGACACTGCATATACTTAATCATAGAGGTAATAATTTTGTTTACAATGTAAATTCATTTTCCATAAAATTAATGTATTATTTCAAACTTATGTTTAATTCATTTCTTTTTAGTATTACTTACATTATAATTTCTTTCTTATATAAGTGGATTCTTTTTTCGAGTTAGATTGCTTTGTATAACTTTCATGCCTCTTCTCCCTTAAAATCTTTTCACCCATCAGGTGGTTCATTTATCACTTTCTTTCAACTTACCTCCACTTCCTTTGAAGGATGAGTAGAGATTTTGCCTCTACTCAATCATAGAGGCAATATTGATGTTTTCACAAAAAATTATTTTCCATACAATTATTGTACTGTTTAATATTTATTTTTAATTTATTTCTTCATAGTATTGCTCACTTAATAATTATTTTCTTATACAGGTGGGTTATTTTTTTTCATTTGATGTTGTTTGTTCGAAGCTGCTCATGCAGTGTTGGTAGTTCAAGAAATAAAGTCAATGGAAATCCTGGTAACATTGATAGTTAATATTTCTTTGAATGTATGTAATAATTTGTATATATGTAATTGTATAAAACAATGTTTTAAATGTCTATAGTATAATGTTTTCTCTGGTATTTTTGTTCTAAATTTAATTTGATTTAAATTTTTTATTGGTACTTGTTTTTGTTGATATATATATATTGTTTCCAGTGCTTCTGGTGCTACTGTGTGTTGTAACAGCACACTGTAGTATAGCCATTTATCAGCACTTTTGAAAGAACTAATAAAGAACTCATTTATCATCACTTTGACAAAGATGGTAAAGAATTATTTCAGCAATGGTTTAAGAAGTGTGGATAAATGTGTTCTTTATCAGTTCTTTTTAAAGAACTTAAAAAGGTTACTTTTATCAACACTTTTATTTGAATTGATATATGTTCCCCTTATCTACACTTTTTCAGCGTTGATAAAAGTTAGGAATTTCACGTCACTCATGTTTTCAGGGATTTTATAACACTGATAAAGGCCATTTCCTGTGCTGTTAAAGGAAAGCTTTGTAGTAATGGAATGTGATAGTCATTTATTTATTTATATGCTTATTAAATTCATATTATATCCTTATATATCTAATATGGATATATTTTACAGATTTTATGTAGTTTCATTGATTTTATAATGAAAATTTAAAAATCCAGAGCCCACCAGCTTATACTACATTCCCCAGTACCATAGATTTGTATGAGAGAAAAATCATGTATTTTTTGAGCCATGATAAAACTAAATTTATTTAAATTTAAGTGAAGGGGTTAAAATTGGTTCAAAAAAATCATACATCGATGTAATATCAGATGTCAAGTTATTCACATTAGAATATTTTCTTACTGATTGTCAGTGATATTTTGTGTATTAAAATTAACAAAATTATATATATATATATATTTTATTTTATACCATCCATGTGAAAAAATGTTAAAAAAAATTAATTCAGGTGACCCAGATAAATTCATGTCATGTTCCGACCAGAATTTGGGGGTTAGAATCCATCAGACTGGTGATTAACTGATTCATGGAATTAAAAAATTATTTAAAATTATAATTTTTTTTTATTTTTTCAAATTTATATAATTATACTTCGATTAAAGTGGGAATAATTGGTGTGGATTTTATTATAGAAAAACAAAAAATTGGTGGATACATTATGGGTATTCAAGAATAAAACAAAATAACGTTAAAAAAATATTTTCATCAGATGAGAATATTGCAAAGGAGGCCACAACTACAACCCTGGTCCACCCTTTCCATTAATTCACATACAACCAATTACTTCTATCTTGAGTGCAAGCGGTCATGAAGTAGCTCCCATTGGGCTGATTTTTTTCTGTGTTTTTTTAAACAAATTTGCTTAAAAGGGATAGGGCATGCAGTATTTTTAAAAACGGGTTAGGGAATGTAGTATTTTTAAATACAGGTTCGTGATGCATGAGCCTAGTTCATGCATCCTCGACCCCAGGAAGATTCGTGAATGGGGTTCACGCATCTTCAACCCAATCGAGATGCGTGAACCCCGTTCACGCATCCTACATAAATATGTTTTTTTTTCATATTTTGAATTTTTTTTATTTTTTGTTTTGTTTTGTTTATATATATATATATAACAAAAATTTTCAGCAGAATTTATCTTCTATTTAATATGCATCAGTTCTTCCGTTATAGTAGTTTGGATTCTGACAGACACCCTCACCCATTTCTCTCTTTTATAAGAGGTCTAGCCCTGGAAATCCGTCTTCATTTTCGATGTGGGACTCAACTGCTATCTTCCCTGCGCAGAACATTCTTCATTTTCGATGTGGGATTCTGTTTCATGTACGTCACATTGAAAACCTATAAAATACAAAATATATGACCAATATAAATGAAAAATAAAACAGGGATTAAACATATAAGAAATTGTTGAAAATAAAAAGAATTTTGTAAAAAATGTTGATGAATAATAATTTATAATCTTTCAAAGATACCATCTTGAAACATAAAAATGTTTCAAATACGTGTCTTTGAAAGACTATAAAATAAAAACTATAAGATCAATTTGAATGAAACATAAAACAAGATTTAAACATATAAGAAATAGATGAAAATAAAAAGAATTTCGTAGAAAATGTAGATGAAAAATAATTTTAATCTTTCAAAACCACCAACTTGAAACTTAAAAACGATTCAAGTACGTGGCTTTGAAAACCTATAAAATAAAAACTATAAGACCAATATAAATTAAAATAAAAACATGGATTAAACATATAAGAAATAGTTATTTATTAATTAGTTAATTATTAATATAATTATTAATTAGTTATTAATTAGTTAGTTAGAAATTATTAATTAGTTAATAATTACTTAATTAGTTATTTATTAATTAGTTAATTAGTAATATAATTTATTAAATGATAATAAATTAGTTATTTTGTAATATAATTATTAATTTAAAATAAATAAATAATTAATTAATTAATTTTTAATATAATTAGTAATTATAATTATTTATTATAATTATTCATTATAATTATTAGTTATTAATTATTAACTATTAATTATTAATTAACTAATGTTTAATTAGTTAATTCATATAATAGGTATTAATTATACAATAATTAATTAATAATATAATTATTAATTATAATTAATAAATATAATATTAATTATTAATTATATACTAATTAATTAGTTAATTAATAATGTAATTATTAATTATAATTAGTAATATAATTACTAATTATAATTTTTAATTATTAATCATATAATAATTAATTAGTTAATTTGTAATATAATTATTCATTATAATTTTTAATTTTTAATTTTTAATTGTTAATTATATAATAATTAATTCGTTAATTAGTTATTTAATTATTAATTATATAATACAGAATTAGTTAATTAGTAATATAATTATTAATTATAATTACTAATATAATGATGAATTATAATTACTAATATAATTATTAATTATAATTAGTAATTATTAATTATATAAAAATTAATTAGTTAATATGTAATATAAGTATTAATTATACAATAATTAATTAATAATATATTTATTAATTATAATTATTACTTATAATTATTAATTATAAATATTAATTATTAATTATATACTAATTATTAATTATATACTAATTAATAATTATAATTAATAATTATATTATTAATTAATTATTGTATAATTTATACTTATATTACTAATTAACTAATTAATTATTATATAATTAATAATTAATAATTATAATGAATAATTATTTTAGTAATTATAATTCATAATTATATTACTAATTATAATTAATAATTACATTAATAATTAACTAATTATTTATTATATAATTAATAATTATATTACTAATTAACAAATTAATTATTATATAATTAACAATTAATTACTAAAAACTAATAATTGTAATGAATAATTATAATTATTTATTATATTACTAATTTACTAATTAACTAATGAATTATTATATAATTAATAATTATATTACTTAATAAATACTTAATTACTGTATAATTAATAATTATATTACTAATTAACTAATTAATTATTATATAATTAATTATTATATTACTAATTAACTAATCAATTATTATATAATTAATAATGATATTACTAATTAACTAATTATTAAATAATTATTAATTATATTTCTAATTAACTAATTATTCATTAACTATTTTATTAATTATTAAAAATTAATTATATAATAATTAATTAGTTAATTATTATATGATTAATAATTATATTACTAATTAACTAATTTATTATTACATAATTAATTTTTAATAATTAATAAATAACAATTGTAATGAATAATTATAATTATTTATTATATTACTAATTTACTAATTAACTAATGAATTATTATATAATTAATAATTATATTACTTACTAAATACTTAATTATTTTATAATTAATAATTATATTACCAATTAACTAATTAATTATTGTATAATTAATAATTATATTATAAATTAACTAATTAATTGTTCCCTAATTAATAATGATATTACAAATTAACTAATTATTAACTAATTAATAATTATATTGTTAATTAACTAATTAATCATTAAGTATTTATTATATGTTTAATCTATGTTTTAATTTTCCTTTATATTGGTCTTATAGTTTTTATTTTATAGGTTTTCAAAGCCATGTATTTGAAATGTTTTTAAGTTTCAAGTTGGTGGTTTTGAAAGCTCATAAATTATTTTTCATCAACATTTTTTACAAAATACTTTTTATTTTTAACTATTTCTTATATATTTAATCCGTGTTTTATGTTTCATTCATATTTGTCTTATAGTTTTTATTTTATAGTCTTTCAAAGACACGTATTTGAAACATTTTTAAGTTTCATGTTGGTGGCTTTGAAATCTTATAAATTATTATTTATCAACATTTTTTATGAAATTATTTTTGTCTTCCACTATTTTTTATATGTTTAATCAGTGTTTAAAATTTCATTTATATTAGTGTTATAGTTTATATTTTATAGACTTTCAGAGTCACGTACTTGAAATATGTAAAACATTTTTAAGTTTCAATTTGCTGGTTTTGAATGGTTATAATTTATTTTTGATCATCATTTTTTATGAAATTCTTTTTGTTTTCAACTATTTCTTATATGTTTAATCAATGTTTAAAATTTCATTTATATTAGTCTTATAGTTTATATTTTATACTCTTTCAAATTTACGTACTTGAAATAGAACCCCACATCGGAAATGCAGAATGTACTGTGCAGGTTTGGAAGAACCTGTATCCCACATTGAAAAGGCCGAATAATTTTCAGGGAAAGCCCTCTTATAAAAGGGAGTCATGGGTGAGAGTTTCTGTCAGAATCCAGACTGTTTTAATGGTAGTGCTTCTGGATTTTAAATAGCGGATATATTCTGCTAAATTTTTTTGTTATATATATATATATATATAAACAAAACAAAAAAAATAAAAAATTTTAAAACTATTAAAAACATTATGCATGATGCGTGAATGGGGTTCACGCATGTTGCTAGGATTGAAGATGCGTGAACCCCGTTCACGCATCTTGCCATGATCGGGGATGCGTGAACGAGGTTCACGCATATCGGACCCATTTTTACAAATACCGCAAACCCTATCCCTTTTAGGGATTTTTTTTTGAAAAAACCCAGGGAAAAAAAAATTCCCTCCTATTGTGTCGCTACTATAGTTGAGGCTGGATCCTGTCACCACTACTAGATCCAGGGCTACACGTCACACTCAGACGACTATTATCCTCATGCAAACACCTTTTTGCCACCTCCTCCTTCCTGATGTCGTCGCCTCCATTTAGGATGCCACTGCACCGCTGAGCAGCAACCCTCTCCATGACGGTCCACTATAGAACCACCCTTAGACTTGCTCACTACCTCACATGGCAATAGCCAACCCACTACCCCTATGCTTACCTTTTCTAACGCAGATGCAACCCATGCCTGCCACCCCCTCTATGCAACCCAAGTTAAGAAGACCAATAACAATGCCTCCTTCATATTCTATGACCACTGCCTTCACCATCCACCTCCTGCCGCATTGCACTAGTCGAGACCATAGATCACATTCCCCTCCAGCCAAACCAAGGGAAACACACAAGAACCCCCAATCCATGAAATCCTTATCAATGAATTTGGTTCCCATGGGCTCCATGGTTTCTGATAGATGCTAACGAGTCTATAATTAGCCTATGTGAGTCTACCGAACCCTGTATGATTTAGGGTGGGTTGGCCTGGCCCAGAACAACCCTATACGGGGTCTGCCATATGGAAATCAGGATTGTCGAGTTATAAACCAACTCACAATTGGTCAGGGAATAGTTTCAGGGTCGATAAAATATTTTATACAATCAAAATTTAATTTAATTATTTATTGGTAAAAAATGTTAATATTTTAATATTCCAAAAAATTAATTTATATTTTTTATTAAATTAAATTAATCAATTAATTTAATATATAGAATAAAAATTTAATTAATCATGGGACAAAATGAGAATATATTATTTGAATTTTAAAAAAAGTCATTTAATATATTCAAATGACAATATACTTTAAATTTATTGAAATTTAAATGTATCTATCATCTATTTTACCCACTGACTGGTCATGAAGAGTGACTGGCCATGTTTTTTTATTGTTAATTTCATATAATTAATTACTAAATTTGTGTGTGATATTTTGTTACAATCAGTTAGTTTTATAATGGTCTTCACATCATCTTCTTTTTGTTCAATATGTATGTTATCATGTGTGTCCAATTTACCTATACATATTTTTCATTTACATAGGCCACATCGTGTGTGTGTGAGAGTATACATGTAACTTTGATAATGGCACTATAAGGCACAGACCCCTCCATGATTAGACGAAACCCTAGATTAGAAGTTGATACACTAGGCAGGGGAAAAGCTACATCATGAGTCAATAACAGATTCAGGTATGATACCCGTAGGTCAAGGATGATCCATTATGATTAAATTGATATACCAATATAATTAATTCTCATGAAAATTTATGTAACTTATCCCCTTTATAGATTTTTTATTATTTTATTCATTTGCATGAAATCAAAAAACACATAAAATAATAAATAGTAAAATTAAAAAAGACATAATGAATTTTTTTATTAATGTTCAAATGTGAGTATTACAAAATAATATGAACTTATTAAAAGAAATAGATTACATTCATATAGAAATATTAAAAAAACCTGAAAGAAATATTATCTCTCAAACACAATCAATCATTTGAATTTGAATGTAACTTGGTGTATGGGGTGTTCATCAGTCAAATTTGAGGGTGGCTCATACTACTTGGGAGTTCTTATGAGACTGATGTGTTGACCTAAATAATATTATAAATATATAAGATTCCAAAGAAAGAATATTGGAACTTTAGAGGCAAGTTCTAACTAAATTGAATGTTTGATATTCAGTGTGGATCGACATGTGATCTGTAGTTCCCCTTAGGAGGTGCATTAGGGTTTCAGTTGCTGTGAGTTTTTTCTGGTTGTTTGATTTGTTGATTTAGGATATCATTCATTTTCCTGTGAATTTGGTGGTTTTTTGGGTGTTTTTTCACTAGTTTTTATGCATTTTCACGCTGACATTCTTGTCATCAGGTCTGGCCTTCTTTGAAACCCAGTGAGGGTTCATCCATGGTATGATCAAAGCAGATCCATGACCATAGTGGTGCTTCTCTTGCAGGAAGGCCCTGATCCCTGCATCGACGGTGTTCCCTTGGCATAATGGTGGGTCATCTAGTCCTTTGTGACGATGGATTGAACTCAGGTCCCATGGAATGTCGTCTGGGAATATGTGGTGGTGGTGGAGGGATATCTCATGGAGTGCGGCGGAAATCCCCCAAGATGGTTGTTGATTGTGTGTCATGGTCTCGTGCTTGCTTCATGCTAGGGAACCGAGACATTCTACATGGAATTGCTTTAGAGGAGGATAAATATGGATACTTTCACCTTGTATGGATTTTTATATTTGGAAAATTGAGAGGGTATGACACAACCATCGATACTAGACCCATGCATTTTAACAATGGGATAGTTTTCTGAGTATCCATGTTGTGGTGGTGTTGTTCCTTAAAGATTTTTCTGATGGGATGGGGTTCTTATACGTAGCCTTGTTCTGTGTTTCAATCCTTTTGATCTTTGGACTTTGTTTATATATCCATGTCATTAAAGTCTTGGTCCCCCCCCAATACCCTAAAAAGTGGTTTTTATCGAAAATCAATAAAAATATAGGTCTTCAGGCCATTTAGTTATTGTTAATGTGGTTGAAAAATCAATAACCTTCACTAAACTATCCAAGTGGTGTTGTATCCAATTCACATAGATTGTAAGGAGATGTTTCATGGATCATATCCACTAGAATACTCACACAACATAGTATTACAGTTACATTACAAAGTATTTCTTGAATTTGATAAAATAATTGGAGACATTAAATGGGTTTACTTAATCAGTAATGCCTAATCATTAATCAAGATAAAAGTATTAATCTTCTAGATTTTAGTTTTGTAAAAAATGGTAGGTTATACGAGAAGTTCACTATGATAACTATTGGAAAAATACAATTTTCAAGCTTTCATGAGATTCTAAAGAGTATTATAGGTGCTTGCATAAAGTCTTATGACATTGGAAACTCAAGGAGCTGGTGTCCCTAATACATGTTAAGCTACCTCAAAAGCGAGGGTGAGAAAAATTCATACATGAGACACATGTATGATACATACAATAGTTATGTCATAATGTTATCATCAACATCTGTTGTGATTTGTGGATAAAACATCATGACATGGATTATTTAACATGTATTCTCATATTTGGGAAGCTTTCAAGGATAATGTGAAGAAAAGTGTGATGATAACACTGGTTATGTGAAAAATTTGAATTATCGATAATGATCTTTCTTTACATCCCATTCTTATATCATTATCACCCATATAATCTATCTTATTTTAAGATTACAAAATGAATTGGATGATGAATATTCCTTGATTTGTTTTAGGTAAGTTCCGCTAAGCAATAAGAACAATTAAGAAAATTTAATATTTAATTATTATGGTGAAC
Source organism: Viscum album (assembly GCA_963277665.1). Classification (NCBI taxonomy): domain Eukaryota; kingdom Viridiplantae; phylum Streptophyta; class Magnoliopsida; order Santalales; family Viscaceae; genus Viscum; species Viscum album. Next base: position 641,460,969 of record OY728155.1, on the reverse strand, counting down.
ATGTTGAAAGGAAAAGTGTAAAGTAAAATGGAAGGAATGTAACCAAAGGAACCTTAACAATTTCCTTAATTAAAGAGGTATTAAAAATGATGTTATTTTCATCATTTTTCATGAAATAAAATATATAGAAGTCTAAATTCTATAATCTAAATTAAATAATATTGTAGTCACTTATTCTTCTGGTATATTCATCAATTGTCTGTAAAATTGTGTTATAGTTTTTGGGTATTGAAAACAAAAATTCTCTTACATATGTGTATTTAAATAAAATAACCAATAAGTATACAAACCTTAATATAATTATGGTGTTTCTCTATGTGTTTGAGAATGGTTGGTTCATAAATCAGTGGTGAGAATAAAAAACATATAATTTCTAAATAAATGATTCTAGTGGACCTTTTTTATGTATTTCCAAAATAGTAATATCACATGTTTAGTGGAAATATGGATACATTATTCTAGTTATGGAATTAATGTTTTTTGTAGTTTCTAATACTAAACCAACATTTAATTAATACTTGAATCATTTTCAATATGTGATCTATATAAAATCTAATACTAATATGCCCATTTGTGGAAAGATAATAATCTATCAAGAAAAACTACATAGAAGTTAATGATATACCTATTATGGTTTTATAATTCTTAGAGTTAAATACCACATTTATTATTTACTAACTTATATATATTTAGTTATGGATAATGAATCCTTTAGAAATAATGTTAAGCCATAAATCATTCATAATTAGTTCATCTAGAAAGCATGAATTATTCATAGGGTAAGAAAAAGGTAAATATAATTCATTATATTGATTTAAGTGTTTATTAAGGAATTTAAAAGGGAATTATAGTATATGCTTGGTCAGAAAATATGAGTTTATTTCAGAAGGTGTGCTGAAGAATATCTTGACCAAGCATTCATCGAACAATATAATACAGTGTGGAGTAACTCATATATTCACATTAACTTTTCTACATCAAAGTTGTGATGTTAATAAGGAGGATTGATGATGAGTCTTATATAAAAACATTTATCAATATAATATAGCATGGAACAATTCCAAAATACAAATTTCTGTATACAAATTAGAGACGTGATGTAAGTAAAGGTACCATCAACGTTTTAAACATATATCCATTGCAATGACCTCAATTATTTTTCAAGACATTCATTGAAAATAACGACATTATCCCATAACAAAAGTACATCTATCATGGAAAATGTATATCATATGATTTATAGGATGATGGAAATAAACTATTTCATAAGAACATGTGTTTAGATTCAAAGTGTCTGTTTATGATATAAAAAATCCTCAATTAAGAAAAATACAATTTGTATGTAAAGAAGTTATCCTAATGTTTTCTAAGAATATTACTTAAAACCTAAAATAGAAATTTTTTAGTTAAGTGGTAGACTATAACTATATATAAGGGTGTATATATCTTTTTGAGATAGTGGGAGAAATATTGACACGAGTTTAATTAGTGTTGGAGGTGCACTATAGTTGGCATAGGAACAAGTTCAACAAGAGCTTGTGGAAAGGGAATATTCGAGAGATGTATAATTTGTAGGAATGAAAAAACCATGGTGGTAGTTTTATATTCACCATAGCCAGTGAAATGTTATAATAATTCCGATAAGTATGTAGTATATGAAAACTAGCTAAAATCTATAAGTTCAATTAAAATTCAATAATGGATTCCATGTACCAAAATAAAGGGGAATTTTTATTTTGAATACTGTGATGGGTAATCAAGATAGACTGTACATGGATGGTAAATCAGTGGTAAATGTTAGCATGATTGGTAATACTAATTACTTATGCCTATATCCATTAGAATTCAACTTTTCATAGCTGCTATATATGATCATTTTATTATGTAATGGGTGGAAAGACCACCAATCATGGAAGGTGTCTGTATGATGCAACTTGAATGGGATTGTGGCACCATCAAACTCCATCAAGGGCGAAGGTTTCTGAAATCAAGTTTTAGATTTATTTAAGAAAAATGATCATATAATATTTGGTAGGAATAAATGCTTATCATATATCTATAGGAGGTTAGTGGGAGTGACATTATTTTCCCTGTAAAATATGTCTGCTAACATACTTAGAATAATTATTGATCTTACAGTTATTTAATACCAGGATGAATGTAACTCTCCAGATATCGACTTAATGTATAAAACTATATTATTTGAAATTGGATCTAATAAGGCATATCTAATTGTTTCTTAGACAAATACATAGTACATATACTAACAAGGTATTGAAAAATGAATGTTAGAATAATTCAAAAAAGAATTGTTATGAGTGTCACATGGAATAAGTCTCACCAATTATACATATATAGGTCATATGAGGAGATTAATTTGATAAGTTTAAGTCCATATGATTCTATGATGGATAAATCATGTGTTCCATGATATGTAAATGAAATTATATTATAAACATATAATTTATGGTAGGAAAAATATCAGTTATATTCGGGTGAACTACAAGAGAAGAGGTTAGTACTCCACAATTGTACTTGAGCATGTAAAAAATGTATGTACCTGGAATGTGGGTAGGAAGGGATACTAGTTACATGCAAAAAACTAGTCTTTCTATAGATTAATGTAATCTAATATCATATTTAGTATAAGATAATGATCAAAAAAATATCACTCAACTAGTGGTATCTATTTAATATATCTACAAATAAAAAGTATATTGCAGCTTCTAAGGAAGATAATAAAAATGTATTAAATTAATAAACTTGTTCTGGTTCATGGAATCACACAAAGTAATTAAATTTTTATCAGGATGAAATTTTTTTACAGGTACTAGGAAATATTTGAGGTTCAAATAGTAGAAAAATTGTATATAATCTATGATATCATCTCTTGAGAGGTTTTACTCAATGAGGTAAAGTCACACATTACAGAATAAATACACAACATTGACATGGATGACCTAGAAGCTAAAGCCATACCTCAATTGAAACATGATATTATCATGTGTGAGGTGACAAGGATAGTTAGTATGTTGGCTCTAGTGAAAGTTGGAGTGTTATAATAGTGGGTTACCTGGACCCAACAAAACAATACTTTTTTATTTACATTCCATGTATAATGTGAGATATGCTTGATGCACACTTACCATTATAGTGTAGATATATTTTCATCCACTATTTATATAGTAATGTCTATAGATTAATTATTGTATCTAATGGTTATAGTAGTACCCATTATATAATTAGAACCTTGATATACTAAAACATTAATCTTAACAATATGTCATATAGTCTAAATAAATCATACCTATTTGACATTTTTAATGTATTTCTATCATGTGATGGGGAATCATAAGCATTTAGACTTCTTCTGATAATTTTTGAACTTGGTGATCTATAGATTGTGAGATAACGAGGATAGACACTCCAAAAGGAACACTACATGTTTCAGGTGTCATTTGATGTTATTATAAATGAACATGTGTATTGGAATCCAAAACTGATATCATTATTAATGTATATCAGTTGATCATTCATATTGATTCAAGGAAAAAACTAGGACAATAAATTCCTGGAGAGGTAGAATATTTTGGGTCTGTCATTACTGGTTTGGAATTGGGTAAATGGACATAATATACTTTTTCACCTTTGAGTTGAAGAAGTGATATCTAGAGAATGGTTGATCTGGATGGTAGAACATACTTAAATATTTGTCCAAGGTTGTAAAAGGTATGTCAATACAATTATTGGAAAAAATACTAAAGGAATAATGGATAATGACATAAGTGCATGTCCCTCTTTAAAAGATATCTAAAGACAAATAGATTAGGTTATATAGTGCATGATGGTAGGATGATTGTTATTGATATGAATTTTCCTTATCTATTTATGGAAATTGATGGCTCATTAGACTACGCTCTTAGTCTATGAATAGTATATAATACTATTGAGATAGGGTATTAGTGTGTCACACACAATAACAAATCAAAAAATCTTATATATTCTGGTGAATAGTGATATTGAATATTGTGGCCCCCCTCAATGTCAGAGAGTTGACCATGTAATTGATAGATGATGAATAAATAAATCCATTATTGTTATAGTGTAGAATAAATAGGTTTTATTTATTTATTAAAGCTATTCACATGGTATTATGTGAATAGAAAGTCAATATTAGATGAACAAATATTATTTTAATTTTTATGGTTTATTTAATTTTAGTGGGATTTTTGAGTCAAGTTAGTGTCGCACGTTTATCATGAAATATACTTATTATATATTATAAGAAGGTTATATAATTTAAATTTCGTTAATGATGTTGTTTTTTCTTCATAATGAGTCATTTATTGTTTATTTAGTTGACATTTTATTTCCAGGGGTAGGGAACCATTTCCGATAATTTGAGCCTCCCACTATATAAGTAGGAGGAGAAGATCATGACTTAGACTATTCCTAAAATAGAATTAGAGCTTCTCCCTCCTCTTATTTCATCAAGAGAGTAAGTATTTCTTTTCAGGACCAATCAAAGAAGAGATTTGATATATCAAAGGGATGAGATTGAGGTGATCATTATGATGTCAAAAGAATTATTTGAGCTTCGAGCTATCCCCCAAAATTTGATTATTAATGTCCACACAAATTCTAAGAGAATGTATGGATGATAAATAGGGGTTCAACGTTAGATCCATTGATAAATAATCACTAGAAATGAGTTTTTGTCATTAGAATTTTTGAATCGAACAACTATATTGTTTATTTATTTTTATGATTATTAAATTCATGTGAGATCACCACGCATCTACCAGGATTTAGATCATAAGAGATGACATAGTTTTGTTGCTCTGGTTATGTAGAATTATAAATCTTCAAACCAATGACTTCCACTATGTGCCTCAATACCTTCACAAAATTATCCCCCCTCTTATGTATCTTCATATTATTCTTACCTAACAATTGGTATTAGTGAACTGTTTTTTGAATAATTCTAATAAGTTATAGAATGCGAGAGTAAAAGGTTTATACGGAGACATATGTCATTGGGAAAACTAAAACAAGGAATATCCATGATCCATGATCCTTATTTTAATGGAGGTAATTATGGATACTATAAATCTTTCATTATTGTATATTTTAAGAATCTTGGATTCAATGTTTATTTGAAGATTTTCAAACCTTATAAAATACAGCGAGAATAATAAAAGTGGGATGCTACTAAGGATGTTGAGTATGCTGACTATTCAGGATCAATGAATAATAATATATATAGACAAGGTAAAAAATAGTTTAATTATGCATATCATTGTACTAAAACCTATGAGATATGGAAAACTATCATTGTTTCTTTTGAGTGATGTAACGAGGTTAGGCAATTATGATATAAGACTTCAAAGCTAAAATTTGACACTTTTCAAATGTGTGATGGTGAATGAATCACTATGATGAATATAATATTGAAGGAAATTATCAATGGTGTTTCTTCCTTAATATATAGAATGAATGGACCAGATAAATAATTAAAAATTATAAGAGTTTTACCCTCTAAAAGGAATCGGATATCGACTGTAATCTGACAATTCCCACTTGTATCTGAATTAGAAATGAAGGATTTAATTATCACTCTAATGTTATATGAAGTATAAATACAAGATGAATCTAAATATCATAGGATGAAAAAAAATACCACACATAAAGTTACTACTAAAAAATATTAAAATAAATCAAAATAGGATGATACATTCTCAAATGATCTTTAATGATCATATTCTAGAATGGAGTTGGATCATATAGCCAGAAGACTATGTAAACATTATAAGAAGAAGAAAGGATTCAATAATTCCTTAAATGGTATTAAGAAATATGATTGATTAAATAAATATTTAAGATTATATGAATACAATAAAATGTAAAATATCAAAATTAATTTCCCATAACTAAAAGAAGAGAAAATAAAAAAAGAAAGGAATTTTCAGACAAGAAATGATTATGACCCTAATGGTAAAAAATATATGAAATCTACTTGTAGTGTTTCTATAGACTCCATCTGTACTTCTAAATCAGATTTAGATTAAGATCCAATCATTCTAAACGAATATGTCTTCTTTATGGATAATGAAAAGGAAAAAGTACAATATTTATACACTGATGGTTCTAATTCTGAAAGTTCTTCTAATAGTAAATTAGCATCCAACATCTCAATACATAAACAGAAGTATAAATCTATTATTAAAAATAATAAATAACTAAAAGATGTTCATAATCTTGTTTGAAATAAAAAATATGAAATAATAATGAAACACTTAGAATTTAATGAAAATTTTATCCAATCTAACTAGAAATACATTTTTCGTGAAAACATAATTAATGATTTACATGATAATGTCGAGTCATTCAATAGTGCTTCTATTATATTGACTACAGGAGATGAATCCTTAAATCTGATTCTTGGTGAGAATTTTTGAAGATAGAATAAATATTGAATAGGGAGTAATGGAGAAAAGTCAAAATTTTATAGAAATTATGTTGTGCCCAATTCTAAGAATAAGAATATATCAGTAGTCACTTGTTTTTATTGTGGAATTAGTGGAAATTATTCTTATAATTTTTTTGAGGAATCCCCAAATTAGCAGAATTAAAAATTATTTTATTTCTAGAAATATTCCTAAATATAGTCCTGTATTGTTTTGTAAAAATTAGTAAAATATGGTTACCTGGATCATCAGTTGCCGACATAGCCAGGCCAAAGATCCTTAGGTTACCAAAAAATTATATTATTTAAATTTATTTTAGGAATAAGATCATAAGAAAAAATTCAGAATGGTATATTGATAGTGGATACTCATGATAAAGTATAAATTTGTAGATTTGGATCAATTGGAAGTCCAAAATTAATTTCTATAAAAAAATATTATTTTTTCAAGTGTTGAATAAAAATATGATAATTATATCTCAACTCCGTTATGATCATTTTTATGTTGATTTATCTCATAATTCATGCAATATTTTTAAAGATAAACTACTTAATATTATAGTACCAAGAACATAAAATATTTATACTTTGGATTATAATTTCATGTGTGAAAAAGGTGAATTTTTTAACTGCTAAGATAATTGAATCCTAGATTTTTCATAGGAGACTTTGAAATTGTAAGGTATTCACTTTTTGGAAATTATCTAAGATACAATTAGTTTTTATTTCTCCCAACCTTAAATTTTATAAATATATATTTTTTTATTCATGTCAAATAGATAAGAAAAAAAATTCATCCATCAAATCTATTAACATGGTTGTTATATTGAAGCTTCTAGAACTTATCCCCATAGATTGTTTTGGAAAATTAAGAGAATAAAGCATGTATGGTTGATCATATATTTTTTGTAATGCCCCGACCCTAGAAGACTAGATTTAGTGCATTATTATGTATCATTTTCATGATCATAAAAGATCAGGTCTGGAAAGAACGATTATTTTAGTAGCCTTTGAAGTACTAGATACATTCCTAAGGTTTACATTACATAATAAAATGGAAAACTACAACAATATTGTCTCTATAGACAACACTGAGATCCCGTAGACTATCCCTGGAGGTCAGTAATTATATACTTCTTTGCATCTTGGGAAAATAAAACATAGAAATTGGTGAGCTCAGATGCTCAGTAAGTATAACATTATAGTGGAAACTTTCATAAGTAAGCATAAAAATTTAAGGAAGTGTATTAGACTAGAACAAAATCCTTTTAAACATGAACTTCATCATAATATGGCAAATAAAAAAAATCAAATAATGGAATTTACTTATTCACATAGATATTTTACTTGTCGAATGATCATGTGCAATATCAATAACCACTTTCTTAATGATGGAATGCATAATGACAAACTATGATAACCACATAGTCAAGGCCTTGTGCCAATACTACAAATAAGATTTTGTCAAGGCCTTGTGCCAAGACACTAGTTTATCTCATGAAACCTACCAATGCATCGAGGAGATATACCGGTCTACACCCATCACTTACTAAGTCCAATGCATTCCTCATATGAAAAGTTTTAAACATAACATAAAGATTCGTATTAAAACTAGCATACGAAATTTCAATACTTTATTCAAAAACCATGAATGGTTTAAAAATAGAACATCCACAGTCAAACATAACTCATTCAATACAATATAGAAGATTTTATTATAACAGATTAACCACAATTGAGAATAATGAAGGATATTGACATAGATGAAAATATTCATCAAAAGTATTTGAGAGAAATACCCCATTTTTCTTGAAAACATTTAAAAGTCACACTACTTGTCAAGAAGTCGTTTTAAAAATAGATTTTTTAATCAAAGTGTCCCATACCACTTTGAAAATTTTAAAAGGAATTTTAATTTTAAAACATTAATGTCCATATAAATAAATCCTTAAAACTGTTTTTAAATCATAGACCTTAATGAGAAATATTTAGAAGAATAATTCTTTAAAACATTTAAAAATTATATTTTAGTTAGAGTTTCTAACCAAAATAGAGAAACATGAATAAAAATAATTGGGGTAATCAAAAATTTTTAATATCATGAGAATAAATGGATTCATGATATACTATGTTAAAGTACATTATATCCACCTTATAAAAGTGATTTGGTGTATAATAACAAATAAGTCTCAATGGAATGTAAATTCAGATGAAATCTGTTATAAAGACTGTATCCTTAGGTTAAGGATAAATCAACGACATAATTATGTGTGAAAAATATAAATACACTAAATATGATTAGATATTCAGTGTAAATCAATCAGAGTACATTAACAAATATTATTTTAAAAACAACACTAATGAATTGGATATTTAACTCAACAAATGGAGATTGAGTTAAAATTACTCTTATCTAGTTCATTTCGATGAATTTTGAATTTATCAATGGAGTTATTATGTGTATAAAAAGTATTTCCACAGAAATGGGAGTGGAAATTATGGCATAATAAAATGAATAGTGATTCCACAAATATTCTTGGAGTAAAATAATCAATGAAGTATGCGTAAAAACGAATGAGTGGAAATTGAAATTTCAAATTCCCTTATCGATTTGGTAACTTACGAAACATACACCCATGAAAGAAGGATCATAAAATGATGATGTCAATATCCATAAATTTTAGTATATTAAACAATGAATACAATCATGGGAATTAGACACACCACATGCAATAAATAAGTGGTGAACAATAGAAGTCTCACGGAATTAAAAGTGAGATAAGAAACCCCTTACTTTGTACTTTTACCTTGGTTGAGGGTAAGTTAAACTCCTATATAATGGTGAAATAATTTTTATTGAATTATACAATAATTATATACATTAATATGATATCATATATGATCTTTTAACTTTGATTTGTTAATAATATCTTAGTATTATCGTCGTTTCGGGTGTTAATAGATTCATTTTCCTTTATATTCTTCGTTATGTGAGCCATATTTGTTATGGATGGGATGTATCTTATTCATATACAGAATTATATCATGTCTCTAAAAATTATTTTTAATAATCAAATGAAATTTATTCTTGAATGGATACGATGGGGAATGAATCTCATCGCGTTCGTGGAGACGGTAGTCCGTACGTACGCACGAGCAACAATATCACTCTTTTGATATTAAAATGACATATAATTGAATGGTATATCATATATACAGAATCATTATCATTTTATATTTATTATTTACATGAATCAAACATCATTATCATATCCATTTAAATAATAAATTATTGAATAACAATTACACCACGACGTGGAGACGGTAATCCGTACGTACACACGTATGGTGACATGTCCTTCAAAGGATGGATAGAATAATGAAGATGGATGTAACATATTTATAATAACATCAAATTATATATATGATACTGGAGTTAATATTTTATAATGGAAATAACAAAAAAGAAGAAGTGGAAGAACAAAAGAAATTGAAAGAGGGTGGTGAAATTATTACATCTTCTTTGGGTTCTTCCTTTTGTTTTGATCAAAAAGGGATCCTTAGGTTAGGTTTCTGACCAATGGAGGACCTATAGGATGAAGTGAGGGAAGTCTAGAAGATATTGGGGCAGGTTTTTTCCAAGCCAAAAGGATTTTATGGTGTGAATTAGAGATAAGGGGGAGTTCCCTTTTATAAGAGGGGTGAGGGGCACCTTAGGAAAAGCTAGATATATTATTTTATAATAAAATAGTTTTCTGTTTATAATAGATAAAAAGTGGATTATATAAAGGTTAAGTTATGGATAGGTCTAAAAACACTCAACTAATAGGTTTTAGACAGGTTTGGGTAACTATATTTACTTTATCATTTTGATTTAACTCTTAGTTAAATAGTTTGACATTTACCATGTATCTTTGTATTTTTATATTATATAGTTAAAAAACATACTATATACTTACAAGAGGCCTCTAAAGGGTCAATTAATGATACAAATATCATTATATAATTCCTTTTTATGAACGTTAGATTTTTAGGAATATAATATCAATTAATAATATAATATTTGTTTTAAAAACTCATTTATGTCAATTTTGACACTATTTAATAATTGATTTTTGATAAAGTCCTAAAAACTTTATTAATTCAAACCAAATTCATTTAAGAAATTCTAACATGTAATATTAACCAATAAAATTCTTGTATGTCATCAAAACTTTCAAATTATATTTATTTTAACATTTATAGTTCCAATTATTTTATTCTTTCATTAATAAGGAAAATAATACATCATTATTGTGTCATAACTAAATTTAATTATTCAACATCTAAAAATTATAAATAAATAACCATTATATATGAAATATTTTTATATTTATAATTAATAATTATAGTAAAAAATATAACATATATAACCCTATGTAAAAAAATTTCTAAAAGATATATGCTTGTGTCAATTTTTTTATTTACATTAACTTAATTAATATAAAGTGTCATTATCACTTACAGGTGGCTCCATGTGGGCCCCAAATCGACCCAAAGATGCTCATGGTCAGACATGTATCAACCAATAATGTTAGGAAACGTTTTAGGGTAATTTAATATTATTATAATATTATTGTTTTACACCTATTTTCTGGATTTACCCTTTAACCATGGTAAATAAAATATTTACCGAAGTAATTATTCACAATGTTTAAAAATAAAAGATACATATTTACACAATTTATACCACCTGATTCTAAATATGGAATTCATTTTTCTAAATTAAAAACATAGAAGTGGAATAAATTAATTTAAAATTAATTATTGTTGTCAAAACAAAAAGCGTGTTTTTATGAAATAATACCTATCAAAGGTTTGTCACTTGCTTATGTCCAGTTTAAATGTAAAATTATGTCTAATGACCAAAATTGAATTAAATGGTAAAGATATAATCTAATTATAATTTAAAATCACTCAAATTCATAATTTATCACTATTATTTATTTCGATTAAAAATGTTGTTTTTAATTAAAATTTAATAATTTTCACTATTCATCAAAATATGAAAGTTATCAGAAAAGTACCAAAAAATCACCCTATGATAATTTTGATATTATGAATCCAAAAATTAAGTCCATTTTGAATGATAAAATTTATAAAAATTCAAAATTTGGGTATTACTATTCATAATGGCTGGTTTGATTGGTTGTGGTGTGTTAGAACTCGAATTTGTGTACAACACATGCTACTGTATTATTCAAAGAGAAGTGTATCGTGGAAGATTGGGGTGTTACATTCTCCCCTCAATCAATAAAGTGCAACCTTTGAATTTTTAAAATTGGTCTTAGGAATATAATGGAAAGTCCCACATCAGAAAAATAGTCAATAAAACTGTCACTTTAAAAGAAATAAAGAGAAGTACAAAGGTCACCCAAGATAACCCATACTAGGATTCAATTTAGGAAAACATGGATATGGATGATAAAATAAGTGTCAAGTTCTGATGGAGAGGGATATAAAACATGATCAAGAGAAAGCTAACAACAAGAAAACCACAAACTTATGATGGGACAAACGTTCATTAGTCTTCCAGTAGGAAAATTAAAAGGACAAAAAAAATTGTTTTAAGTTACATTACATAAAGATGAGAAATTCATTTATGATAATGACTAAGAACATAAAGAGATATACTTACTTTTGAAGTAGGGTTTAATTATTTAATAAATTTCTATCACTAAATCATTGTTTTTTAAAGGATGAGTATTCAAGAAGATATGGTCACACTGGAAGAGGAAGAATAAACTTCTATAGAATCACATGATTCACGATGGATAAAATATATATTTACCTTGTCTTTAGAGATTAATCAAAACCAAAATAGTTAGTATATGATCTAATGATCCCCAAAAAGGATATTCCATTAGAGAAAGAAACACTTATCTAAATTTCTAAAACTAAACCAACAATACCCCAATGTTAAATAAATACCATTCAATAAACAATTGTCCTTAAAATTCTTCAATATAATCCAAACTTATATTGAAACACAAAACATAGAATAATTTGGTTATGTAGTCTTCCATGTTAAATTGTATCTCAAAATTACATCAAATACACATAAAGTCACATACCTAAAATAAATTAACCTAATCACATATTCTCTATTATTGGTTAATCATTCCATAAATAACCCAAGTCACTATAAATCCACAATAAAAACATAGATAAAAATCCACCATTACTCCTCAAATGAAATCCCATAGTATTTTATTTTTCATGGCCATATAGTGTTCCCAACAAAGCGAACATCTTCCAAAATAACATTTATCACTTAATCACTGAATCATTTTCCTATACTAAGGGTATTCATTTGATAAGACATATGATCCCAAATAAACTTATTATTGATAAATAAAATCATTTAACTAAAAATAATTAGTCACACTAACTAGGGACTTCACATAGTCCAGTGGTAGGAAATAAATCCCAATCGCATTTTGGTTGTGGGTTCTATTCTCACAGCTTTGTCTGACACAACGGGTTGTCACACGGTCTGCATGTTGTCGTTTTTCAAAAACTATATTTTATAACATTACTGAAATGAGATAAATTCTTCAAAATAACTATAACATAATTTAACCACAAATGGTATCTAATACCTTTCATATTCATCCAAAAATATAATAACTTGTAATTCCCTCAAACCCAATGATCATATAAAACCAAATGGTTATTTATAACTATATCTACAAGAGAAAATATAAGCCTTCCTCAAATATCATTTTCACATGAAAAACTGTAGGGTTACGAATACAAAAGAAATTATTCCAATATAATCCCATCAACAAGGAGTACTAGTACTTTTAACAATTTCTCCAACCATTTATTTCCATATAGCTTCTTATTTGACCAAGAAAATATCTTATAGAATAGGGTATTCACTTGGGTAATGGCCAGTTCCCCTACATTTATGGAAAATAACTGTAAATGGATTCTTGGGGCCATTTTTATTTTCTTCCATAATACTCTTCATTTTTCCTCGACAATTCATCACTTTATGTCCTTCTTTCCTGCATGTAAAGCATTTTTTTTGTTCCATTGAGACACTTTCCTAGGTGTCTCCTTCCACATTTCCAACATGATAGAAATTTAGGATTGTTTTCTCCGTGGTCTCCACTGCTGGAGCTCTTATCATTCATCAAATTTCTCTTCTTTGTTGAGTCCTAGAGTTGGTTAATATATATTGTTTTATCATATTTTTGGAAAACTCATTCGGTATGAACACAACATCTTTTACGCCTATCAACATTCCATTTTTTTGCTCATTTCTACCACTGTTCCCACTTTTTACATCATTCTCAATGTTTTTATGACTTCCTTGGAATCCATCCATTAACTAAAACCAGAAAGAATTATGTGAGTAACAGTAGTCCTAAAATCATTTAGAGAATATCATGACACCATATTCATAATTTTAAACAACTTAGGATTAACCAAGGTCATTTATTCTCATCTTATATTAAAATAATTCAAATCGGTTTGTTAAGAAAATGTAAATTATCCTAAGTATATCCCCCAGGAGTGTTATAACCAAGAGTGCAGCAATGCCCGTTGTCATGCACCAGTTCCCATTCGAGTCTAGCTCAAAGAGGTGTTTTCAGGTTTTACCCATAGGTACATCTGTGCCAGAGCCTCCTCTAGCTACTCATATCTAGACAGGGAATTATTGCTCGGAAAACTCACAAAATCTCTACAATTCCAAAATTTTAGGAAGTTCTTATATACTAATACTCAAAGTCCGTCTTAGGACTATGTGATCTAATCATAGTTTATCTAAATATAGTTTCCAAAGTTTGTACTAAACTTCCTCTGATAACAACTTTAAGTCCCTGACCCAAGAAGCCCAGAGTCGGTGCATTATTCCGTATCATTGGCATGATCATAAAAGAACGTGTCTTGAAAGACCGATTAGTTTAGTAGCCTTGGAAGTACTAGATACATTAATAAGGTTTACATTACATCATTAAATAGAAAACTACACCAATATTGTCTCCATAGACAACACTGACATCCCATAGACTATCCCTGGAGGTCAGTAATAATTTACTTCTTTGCATCCTAGGAAAATAAAACATAGAAAGGGGTGATCTCAGATGCTCATTAAGGATAAAATTATAGCGGAAACTTTCATAAATAAGCATAAACATTTAAGGAAGGGTATAAGACTAGAACAAAAGCCTTTTAAACTTGAACTTCCGCATAATATGGAAAATATAAAATCAAATAATTCCATTTACTTATTCACATGGATATTCTACTAGTCAAATAATCACATGAAATATTAATAACCACTTTCATAATGATGGAATGCATAATTCCATACTTTCATAACCACATAGTCAAGGCCTTGTACCAAGACTACAAATAATATTTTTTCAAGGACTTGTTCCAAGACACTAGTTTGTCTCATGAGACCTACTGATGCATCGAGAAGCTATAACGGGCTCTACCCGTCACTTACTAAGTCCAATGAAATCCTCATAATAAAAGTTTGAAACTTAACATAACCATTTGTATTAAAACTAGCATATGAAATGTAAATACTTTATCCGCAAACCATGAATGGTATACAAATAACACATCCACAATCAAACATAACTCATTCAATACAATATAGAAGATTGTATTGTAACAGATTAACCTCAATCGGGAATAATTAATGATATTAACATAGATTAAAGTAATAATCAAAACTATTTGAGAGAAATACCACCTCCCCTTTTCTTGAAAACATTTAACAGTCACCATACATGTCAAGAAGCCGTTTTAAAAATAGATTTTTGAATCAAAGTGTCCCATACCACATTGAAACTTTTAAAAGGAATTTTAGTTTTAAAAAAATAATTTCCATATAAATATATCCTTAAAACCATTTTTTAAACATGGACGTTAATGAGAAGGATTTAGAAAAATAAATCTGTAAAACATTTAAATACGATATTTTAGTTAGAGTTTCTAACCAAAAGAGAGACACTTGAATACAAATAATTGAGGTAATAATTTTTTTTATATCATGAGAATAAAGGGATTCATGATATACTATGTCAAAGTACATTATATACACCTTATCCAAGTGATTTTTTGTATACAACAAATAAGTCTCAATGGAATGTAAATTGAGATGAAGTCTCTTATAAAGACCGTATCCTTAGGTTAAGGATAAATCAACGACATAATTATGTGAAAAAAATATAAATACACTCAATATGATTGGATATTCAGTGTTAATAAGTCAGAGTACATTCACATATATTCTTGAAAAAAATACCAATGAATTGTATATTTAACTCAACAAATGGAGATTGAGTTAAAATTAATCTTATCAAGTTCATATCGATGAATTGAGAATTTATTAATGGAGTGATTATGTGTATCAAAATTATATCCACAGAAAGGGGAGTGGAAATTATGATATAAGAAAATGAATAGTGATTCTACACATAATCTTGGAGTAAAATAATCAATGAAGTATGCGTAATGCCGAATGAGTGGAAATTGAAAATTTAAATTCCCTTATTGATTTGGTAAATTATGAAACATA
Source organism: Viscum album (assembly GCA_963277665.1). Classification (NCBI taxonomy): domain Eukaryota; kingdom Viridiplantae; phylum Streptophyta; class Magnoliopsida; order Santalales; family Viscaceae; genus Viscum; species Viscum album. The sequence goes on along the minus strand of OY728155.1, from coordinate 641,444,920 downwards.
CACCCATGAAAGAAGGATCATAAAATGATGATTTAAATATTCATAAATTAATGTATATTACACAATGAATATAATCATGGGAAGTATACAGACCACATGTAATAAATAAGTGGTGAACAATGGAAGTCTCATAGATTTAAAAGTGTGATAAGGAACCCCTTAATTTGTACTTTTTCCTTGGTTGAGGGTAGTTTTACCTCCTATATAATGGTGAAGTAATTGTTATTGAATTATACAAGAATTATATACATTAATATGATATCATATATGATCTTTTAACATTGATTTGTTAATAATATCATAGTATTATCGTCGTTTCAGGTGTTGAAAAATTCATTTTCCTTTATATTATTTGTTATGTGAGCTATATTTGTTATGGATGGGATGTATCTTATTCATATACAGAATTATATCATTTATATAAACTTTATTTCTAATCATAAAATTAAATTTAGTCTTGAATGGATACGATGGGGAATGAATCTCATCGCGTTCGTGGAGACGGTAGTCCGTACATACGCACGAGCGACAATATCACTCTTCTGATATTAAAATAATATATAATTGGATGATATATAATATATACAGAATAATTATCATGTTATATTTATTATTTACATGAATTACACATCATTATTATACCCATTCAAATAATAAACTATTGAATAACAATTACACCACGACCTGGAGACAGTAATCCGTACGTACGCACGTATGGTGACATGTCACTCAAATTATGGATAGAATAATGAAGATGGTTGTACCATATTTATAATAACATAAAAATATATAGATGATACTGGAGTTATTATTTTAGAATGGAAATAACAAAAAAGAAGAATTGGAGGAAGAAAATTACTTCAAAGAGTGTTGTGAAATTATTACCTCTTCTTCGGGTTCTTCTATTTGATTTGATCAATATGGCTCTTTAAGTTGTCTTTATGACCAAAGTAGGGCCTCTAGGATGAATTGAGGGAAGTTGAGAGGATATTTTTGCAGGGTTTGGCCAAGCCAAAAGTATTTTAAGGTGTTAATTAGAGATAAGGGGGAGTTCACTTTTATAAGAGGGGTGAGGGGCACCTTAGGAAAAGCTAGAAATATTATTTTATAATAAAATCATTTTTGGTTTATAATATCTCCAAAGTGGACTATTTAAAGGTTAAGGTTGGGATATGTCTAAAACCACTCAACCAATAGGTATTAGACAGGTTTGGGTCACTATATTAACTTTATCTTATTGATTTAAGACTTAGTTAAATAGTTTGAAATTTACCATGTCTCTTTTTATTTTTATATTATATAGTTAATAAACTTACAATATACTTACAAGAGACACCCAATTGTTCCATTAATGATACAGCTATCATTATATAAGTTATTTGTCCAAACCTTAGATTTTTAGAAATAGAATATCAATTAATAATATAATATTTTTTTTAAAAACTCATTCATGCCAATTTTGACACTATTTAATAATTTATTTTTGTTAAAGTCTTAAAAAAATTATTAATTAGAACCAAATTCATTTAAGAAATCCTAAAATGTCATATTAACCAATAAAATTCATGTATATCATCAAAACCTTCAAATTATATTTATTTTAACATTTATAATACCAATTATTTGATTCTTTCATTAATAAAGAAAATACTGCATCATTATTTTGTCATAAATAAATTTAATTATTGAATGTTTAAAAATTATAAATAAAATTCCATTATGTAGGAAATATTTTTATATTTATAATTAATATATATATAGTCTAAAATATAACATATATAACCCAATGTAATATTTTTTTCTAAAAGATATATGCTTATGTCATTTTTGTATTTACTTTAACCTAATTAATATAAAGTGTCACTATCACTTACAAGTGGCTCCATGGGGTACCAAAATCGACCCAAAGATGACCATGGTTGGAAATGTATCAAAAAATAAGGTTAGGACACTTTTTTGGGAAATTTAATATTATTATAATATTATTTTTTTACCCTTATTAACCGGATTTACCCTTTAACCATGGTAAATAAAATATTTACCGAAGTAATTATTCAAAATGTCTAAAAATAAAAGTTACCTATTTAAAAACTTTAGACCTACTGATATTAAATATGGAATCCATTTTTCTAAATTCAAAACAAAAAAGTGGCAGAAATTAATCTAAAATTAATTCATGTTGTAAAAATAAGAAGCGTGTTTTTAAGAAATAATAACTATCAACATTTTGACACTTGGTTATGTCCAGTTTAAATGTGAAATTATTTCCAATGACCAAAATTGGATAAAATGGTAAAAATATAATCTAATTATTCTTTAAAATCACTCAAATTCATAATTTATCACTATTAATTATTTCTATTAAAAAGTTGTTTTTAAATAAAATTTAGTAATTTTTACTATTCATCCAAATATGAAAGTTATCAGAAAAGTACCAAAAATTCACCCTAAGCTAATTTCGATATTCCAAATCCAAAAATAAATTCTCATTTTAAATATGATATTTATAAAATTTCAAAAAGTAGGTATTACTATTCATAATGGCTAGTTTGATTAGTTGTGGTGTGTTAGAACTCAATGTTGTGTACAACACACGCTACTGTATTATTCAAAGAGAAGCGTACCGAGGAAGCTTGGGGTGTTACATTTTCATTATATTTTAGGGGTTTTCTATATTTAATTGGGTTTATTTTGTAAAAATTAAAAGGGATGTTTTCTCTATTTTTGTAATATTGTTTTAAAAATCTCATAATAAAAAAGATTTGTAAATAATTTCATTGAGAATAAATCATGGTGGGTTGTTTGAGAATCATGAATTTAATTCTGTTTCCTCATATTTGGGTATTAAACATAACTTATCTACACTATGAATACCTCAAAATTTTTAATTATAGAATGAAGAAATAGTTCTATTCAAGATATAGTAAGAATTTTGTTATATGAATATTGTATTCCTACCAATTTTTGGGAATAAAATATTAACACATCTTTCCATATCATTAATAGTGTTTTAATTAGACCCATTACTAAAAATTCACCCTATAAATTATGGAATAATAAAAAACCTGAGGTCAAATACATTAATGTGTTTGTATTCAAGGTTTATATCTTGAATACTAGTAAATATGATTCAAAGGCTGATAGGGGAATATTTCTAGGATATTCTACTACATATAAAGATTATAGCGTGTATAATAAAATGTTAAGAATAATTTAAGAATCTATTCATGTAGTGTTTGATGAAATTGACCCTTTTTATCATAGAAAAAACTAAACTCATAATGTCACAAATTCTCTAGATAACGCAAGACTTGAATCTCTTAAAGATGAGTTTGAAAATAAACTAGAATATGATAAAATTCAGTTCGGTTGATTATAACCACAAATTGGTGAATGATAGAGTGTCTTAACTAGACAAATTCTAGACTTAAAATATTATTATTTAGAAACTATATTAGTTAATTCAGATATAGTATTTAGGAATAGAAGGAGTGTTGGAAACCTAACTGAATTCATTACATTCCCATTTCAATTCGAACCTAAAATCATAGATGAAGAACTAAAAGATGAAATATGGATAATAACTATAAATTAATAACTTAAATAATTTAGCAAAGAATCATGTTAATTGGTTTATAGGTCATCAAAATATTAATACTTAAACAACTCACTTATGTACCAATATAAAACATGATTTGCAAAAAGCAGGAAAATTATTTGAAAACATGTTATATAAAGGATTGATTAACAATTTTCTATATATTATTTTTAGTGTACCAGATGTTATGTTTTCTTTCTACCTTTTCTCTAGATTTTAATCATACCCAAAATAAACCCATCTTACAACAACTAAAATATTTTCAAGATATCTGAATGGAACTATCTTTCAATCTTTACTTTACCTAGAATCTTATGATTTTAATTTAATCTCATATTCAGATGATCATTAAAAAGGTTTGAGGTTATATATAAAGTGTATTTCATGAACGTGTAACTTTTTATGGAATTCCATAGTTTCATGGTCATTTAAGAGAAAACATTTAGTTTCATTTTCAGCAGCCATGGAAGAATACATCTCTTCTAGCAGTTTTCTTTTTCACAAGTGTTTTTTATGAAATATACACTACTATATTTTGAATTCAAATTCAATAATATTATTAATTTACATGACATTACATGTGAATTTAATATTTCAAAAAATTATATATTCCATTCAAGGACTAAGCATATTGATATAAGGCATCATTTTCTAATAGGTCGTGTAACAAAAAAGGATATCTCTTATATATTTTTTTAAACTAAATATCAACTTTATGATATTTTCACTAAATCAATTCCCACAACTTTTTTTAAATTTATTGAGGGGGTGTTAAGTATTTTTTATTTTAAATAAAATTATGATTATTTATAGTTAATTTCTTTTTAATTAGTATTATTTATTTTAATAAATTATTTTTATTTTTCTTTGTTTTAATCTATTATTTATTTAGTAGTTATTAAATAAATTATTGAATTATTACTCTTTTTTGGAAGAGTCTTTTCAAAATTGAAATCCATAATGATTACTCTAACTATGTCATCTCGAAACACTAAACTGATGTGAAAAAAAACATCAGAAAGTATATCTTTATCTCTAATCATAAATATTGATCCCTTTTGACTTTCAGAACTCCAGATTTATCTTTGAAACCCTAAAATAAAAACCATAAAATGTCATATTTTCTATAATAAAAATGAAAAAGATGATAGGATAAAGAGGACTATGTGAATCAAAGGACCAATTCTCTTTAGTATTTTATAGACAATTACTTCAAGGGAATGTTTTCAATATAGAGTGGATAATTTTGATAAACCTATTTTTAATGAAAGCTCCATATTTTCGTAGTTTAGAATTTATTTTCAATAGTGATAATACTGATTGTATTTTTTAAAGTGATGAAAAAGAGTTTTATAAACACTTCGAGTTTAGTTTTGGAAACATAAAAGATGTAATCTCATTAATGGAAAATAATATATAGTTTTTGGTATCTTTAATAAATATAACCATGATTTTTCAGTTTCCCTATTAAGGGGGGTCTCACTTTAATCTTTGATATATTTGAGATGAAGATCATATATAATATAATATATTTTTTTTGGATTCACCGTGGTAATAATGATGTTCAAAAAATATATTCAAGCTAACAAAAAGGTACTGGTCAAATGTATTGAATCTTCAATAGTGCCCATAATTTTCATGTTAGATAAAATTCACTTTCATTATATGTATGTAATTTTTTTATGTCAAGTGAAATCATTTTGAATTTTTGTAGATATAGGATTTGGTGTATGAAAAAATTCATTCAAAAAGAGGATAAACTTTCTTTTTGTTTATATGAGAGGATTATTTATCTACTATTGAATAAAAAGAACAAGTTCTAAGTAATTCAAATGGTCATTATATGTCCTAACAATAATATTTATTTCTATAAACTTAATATTTTTTTACTTTTGAGAACCTCTATAAGAATGCTAATTCATGTCGCTGCTGATGACCAACAAATTTATTGTGCTCATGCTTAGGAGGAGAAAGGGAATCCGAAATCTACTGGATTAGTAGGCCTTTGTACCGGGGAAATTAGTGAATCAAGAATAGAGGATTTTTTAAACCTCTTCATATTAATGACCATAAATAATGATTATTATGTTTCTAATAATATTAATGTTTTATTATAGTGCATATTTTTTGTGAAGAAATTTAGCTTAATATAGATCTACCATTAGTTCTGAAAATATACCATCAATTCAAAGAGATATACCCATGGTAGTGATGATATACTAGTAGATTACATCTACCACTACACTCTAATAATGATGGATCTACCATTGAGTAAATCCACCATTAGTTAAATAGAAACAACATTAGTTCAAACAAGATCTCCTAATGATCTTTATCTACTACTGAACAAGATCTATCGGTGAACATTATCTTTCACCAGACCTGATCTCCTTCAACATGAGATATAAGATACCAACCTTTTCTGGAGTCATCTTGGACACATTTATAGGTAATTTTTTAGGGTTTTATGTACCTTTGTTTTGGATTAGTTCCTTGGGGTGTCATTGGATGAAATTTTTAGAAAAAATAATGGACAGTGGGATATGAACGGTTTGAGAATGGTTTAAAAACCATGCAACTAAACCATGCCAAGTATATAAATTGGACAGAGAGGTTTACATGGTTTGTGTACAGTTTAAAAAACAATGCAACCAAACCATTCCAACCGTGCAAACATAGACAGAGAGATCTCTATGGTTGGCACACAATTTTTTCAAACCGTGCTCCCATGCCTAAGAAACCATGCACACAAAATTTAATATCTGAAAATACTTTTTAAAACCACCTGAACCCCTTGAGACCCCCATATTTCAACCTTGGCTCAGAATTGAAAAATTCTAGGTGATCCCAGAGCCTTTTAGAGTGATTCCAAGGTGATTCAAACACCGTTCTTCGATATCAAAATCCCTGATCGAATACCCACTCTCTTATTGGTATGTGGATTTTATCTCATTGCTTCCCCCATTCATTTCCATATCTTTCCTTGATCTTTTCATGGAATATCTCCTCCATTCCATGGATCTAAACCAATGAGTTTATTTCTAGATCTAGGATAGTGGATCTAGATCAAGATTTTCAGGATCTTGATGCCTTTGATCTTAATTTGGGTTTAGGGATTTAGATCCTAAGCCTGATCAACGATGTTGTGCCTCTCGAATTTTGGGGTTTTCTTTTGGGATAATTTCTATAAATAAACTATGCCAGGTGGTCTAATTTGAACACCCATATTCATGAATTTAATATGTGAATGTGAGTTTATGAAGTTTCTAGGTATCTTGATAATTGAATTTACTAAATTAGAGTAATTAGGAATGTGGGGTTGACTTTTGATTTCCTTGGGGAATAATTGATAATTGAATCATAGAACAAACAAAGGGGGGTTGACCAAATAGATATTCATTTTGGTTATTGGTAGTGGTTTGAGAATTTGTAATTGAGATGTCAAATTTATTTTGTTAAGTTAATTAATTGGGGGAATTAATTATAAAATGATGTTTGGATATGAAAGATAATTAATTGTGAGAATTAATTATGTGCCATGATGTTGATCAAAGATAAATAATTGTGAGAATCAACTATAAAAAGTTGAAATTTGAAATGGATAATTAATTATGAAGAATTAATTATGGAATGAGAATTGTGATGATTGATTAATTAATTGAAGATCTAATTAATGGATTACGTGCTTAGTTAGTTATTGAGTTTACTAATGGACTTTTAAATGTTTAACTAAAAATTTGATTAGTAATATAAGGATGTAGATAATTCTTGTGATTTAATGAATTATTAAATGGATGAGATTTTGGGGTTCAAGACATGAATACCTACACTGAATGAGATAAGGGGTGCTAGCCATGGAATTTTAGACCAGTTAGAAGTTAGGACTTGGACATAGGGTTCCACCCCAATAGTAAAATGATCTTGATATTATGGTGTGCTAGGAATGACAACCTATATTGAATGAGATATGGAGTGTTGGGATGGGAGACCAACAATAAATGAGATTTTTAGTTCTTGACATGAAGTTCATCACCAAATGAATGATTAATAAAAATTAATGATTTTTCAAATGGGCCACAAGGATTGAAACTAGGACTAATGTGCAGATTAAATATTAAATGACAATGTGATGATTGTTTAATTATGAATTTTATTTATTACTTCATAGAACTGCATACATTTTCTTTTGACTAGAAATATTTTAGGCATCATTGGTGCTAGCCTATTGTGTTGTACTCATACCCTATTCGAGCTATATGATCAGAACCTGAGTAGACATTGTTGTAGTAGGACAGGACAAGGGAAAGGCACTGGGATATGATCCTATTTTAGATGGGATTATGGGTAACGGAACCAAAAACGGTTTAGGATGCACTCAGAATTGTTGTGTCTTTACTATGAGTTTCATTGTAGAAACTTGACATTAGCATTGTCGAAGAATTTTTTACCTTTCAATTGAGTTTTGTATTTTCATGTTATAAATATCATATTACTTGGTATTTTCTGGTTATTTATACGCTTCCATACATGGTTATTTTTGTTTTCTTACATAGGAGTTTTATTCTGATAAAAGATGGTATAATATCCTTAATATTTAATTACAAGACCCTCACTACTAGTCAGAAACACTTGGTTTATGCAGAGGCGCACATTAGGGCATGTGGCCAACCGTCTTAGGGCACCATTTAGTGGCACCTGAGTCGGGAATTCACAAAGTGGTATCAAAGGGGTATTCATTTATTTCTTCTTCTTTTGTCTTACTATTTGGGAATGGTAGATAAGACACTAGGAAGAATAAATTCTTAGTAATGAGCTCATGCATGGGAGTTGCAAATCCATGTATGGGGGAAAATATGAGTATTCAGGGTCGGATTATTCTGATTGTTTTTTGTTGTTATAGGTGGATATTATTTCATTTTGGGATATGAACTTATGGTGTTTTGTGATATTTATTGGATAAGTATTGTATTTTTATTCATGGCCTAAAGAGGAATGATACTTGAGTCTGCATGCATCATTCTAGGCACTTAGGGTTTTTGTGCCATGCATCATTCTAGGCACTCACAAGAAAATGTGTTAGGAGTAAGTTGTTGAACTTGAACTATTTTTCCTTGTTATGAGAAATAAATAATGATTGAAATGAGAATAAATAGGTGTCTAAAGTGAACATTGTTAGATAAAATTAGTATGATTAATTAATTAATAATTGAATTAATTATTTTGAGATAATGTGTTTAATTAATGGTTGAGTTAATTAATGAGAATGTATGTACCCTTGTAAACCAGGACCTAGTAGTAGGATGGGTAAAGGGTTGTGATAAGGCCTCTGTGTTTACCATGTGGAGAGAAAAAGATGAAAAGGAAATGTTGAAACATGTTTTATTAGTTTATCCACTAATGTAAATGTTATAAGGTTGCATTAAGAGACCCAATATGTGTGGTTGGATTTGTAAGGAAATGCCTCCACGATGCCTATTGAGGGAGAGACCGAGGGTTATGGCCCAGAACTAACATTCAGATAGGGATCATGAGGCACCATTGGTGCAAGATGAGGAATAAGTGGAACAGTTCTGAGAGAACATTTCTTATTTCATGCAATTCATTGAGAGAGAATCAGGGCAGGTTCTGAAAAGAATGTATGAGTTGATAAGGGAGTTTCAGTTGCAACATCCTCTTACTTTTACTAAATAGGGTGGTCCTAAGGGATTTAATTATTTATTGAATCAATAGAGATGATACTTGACCATTTAGGGACTCTGGCAGGGAGGAGGGTTATGTTGGATACTTATATGCTATAGGGATCAGTGAAGTGCTGGTGGGACATTCTGGTACGATCTGGATAAACCGATGATATGTTATGGAAGGACTTTATGTAGAAGTTCTGGGAGCACATATTTCCATAGATGCTGATACAGAAGATGGATTCATTGTTTATGCATTTGACTCAAGGAGACATGTCCATAATGGATTATGCAGGATGTTTCAGAGATTTACAGCATTTGGCCCCAACTTTGGCGATCGGTGAGGCTTCATCGGAAAAATGATTTCAGGATGCACATAGGAGTGAAATTTAGTCTCATGTAAATATGTTTAGGCTGAATAGATTCTCAGAAGTGGTTAATCAGGCTCTCATTTGTAAGGGGAACATAAAGGAGGCTCCATGTGCTAGATAGGTAGTTGTGACTGGATAATTAGAAAGTGTGCCTTCTAAGAGAAGGAAGCGCCATTACGAGAACCTTATTCAAGATAGTGGAATTCAAGGTGGACATCTAGGAGGAACAGTTTCACTAGATCTTAGTCATGTGATTTTACAGCAATGCGGTAGGAAGGGACACTATCATACACAATGTTCTTGGATCACCAGTGGAGTGCCTGTTTGGTGGAAAGATAGGGAAACTATAGAAGTCCTACTGGAAGAAGTGATAATCTGGTGCTGACGGAGCAGCTGCTCAGAGTCAGAGTGTGGGAATGATGTATTCAACACCATTTTGGACAGGCAGTTAGAGATTTACTGGCAGAGGTAGTAGAGAATGTGAGCATGGTACCTCAAGGTATGAGCAACCATATCAGAAGAGTGGTGCTATGCATGGGAGTCAGACGACACAACATGGAAGAGGGGTAAGATAGTTACATGTAGTGAAACCCACACTTGTGGAGAGAGAGGCTGGTCGGTCAATAGTGATAGGTACTATTATAGTTTCTTCTACATAATATACTTCCTTGTTTGATATTGGTGCCTCTCATTCCTTTATATCTATATATCTTGTTAATGGACTGAGATTGGAGGTGGAGTCCATATGTGGGGTGATGATTATCAATACACTGTTGGGAACATGGTCTAGGGGTATCTGTTTGTGCAAGAAATGTTCGCTAGAGATCATAGAGTATCATTTTCATTGGGATATCTATATCCTTGATATAATGGGCTTAGAACTGATTATGGGTATGGTATGGCTAGTCGTATACTAAGACCACATAGATAGTAACCACAGGAGAGTGACCATTGTATCTATTAAGGGTGACCAGTATGTTCATCATGGAGAATGGAATATCCATGTAGGACGAGTTGGGCCAATTACTCCGAAACTGGGAGATCTCACTGCTTTAGTTGATAGTCTTTTGATGGTTGATGGGAATGGTATGAAATAAATCCTTCCACCATTATTAGAACTATTTCAAGATGTATTTCTTGAATAATTTTCAGGGTTTCCACCTGAGAGAGATGAGAAATTCACTATTCAGCTCATGCTGGGGGCTGAGCAAGTATCAATTCCACCTTACCAAATGGCACCGACTAGGATGCAATATCTCAAAACACAGTAAGAGAAGTTGTATGATAAATGGTTTATCCATCCAAGTACGTCACCATGTGGATCACCAATTTTGTTGGAAAAGAAGGACAATAGGGGTTTACGCTTATGTGTTGATTACTGTATGTTTAATAAAATGAACATGAAGAACCAATATACTCTTCAGTGTATCGATGATCTATTTGAATAGTTGAAGGGGGCTTGTGTGTTCTAAAATATCGATATGAGATCAGGGTATCATCGGGCGAGAGTTCAGACTTCTGATGTTCCATGAATTTCTTTCATAAGAAGGTATGTCCTTTATGAGTTTGTTGTAATTATGTTTAGGTTGACAAATTGTCTAGCAGTATTCATGGGCTTGATGAATAGAATATTTCATCTATTCTTAGATAAGTTATTGTTGGTGTTTGTGGACGACATCTTGGTGTACTCTAGAACTCATGACGATCATGCCCAACATCTTGACATCATCTTGGGTACACTGAGAGAGAATTGACTATATGCCAGGTTATCTAAATATCAGTTCTGGATTGATATGGAACAATTTTTGGGACACATCATATATGAGGAAGGTGAGGTAGTGGACCTAGAAAAATTGCAGGTAGTTTTTTTTGGGGGCATCCTAGGAATGTTTTTTATATCAAAATATATTTGGGATTATCTTGTTACTACAGGATGTTCATCTAGGACATTTCCCAATTAGCAGCACCACTTTGAGGTTTGAAAAAGAAATCGATAAAGTTTGATTGGAAGGAATCATGAGATAATTCTTTCTAGGAGTTGAATAAGCACTTGAAATCAACACTGATTCTGATCTTACCTGAGTCAGGTGAGGATTACATGGAGTATTGTGACGCTTTTAGGATCGGAATCAGATCTATGTTTACGCAAGGGGATCGATTCGTTACTTATTGGTCTCGAAAACTGAGGCCAAATGATGGGAATTCCCTACGTATGACCTCATGTTGGAAGAAGTAGTTTATTATCTTAAGTGTGGGTGACACTATATTTTGGGTTAAAAGTTTATAGTTTCTATAGATCACAAAATCTTGAAATATTTCTTTTCACAGCGCAACTTGAATCTTCGTTAGCAAAGATGGGTAGAGTATATGCAGTCCTTTGAATTTGAATTGGCATATAAACATTGGAAGGGGAATAGTGTGGCTTAATCCTTGAGTAAGAAAACTCAGACTCAATTGGTACATGAGTTGAGTGTAGTGTTGAATATGTTGACTTTTTTGGAAAAAATGAATGTGGTTGATTGGGAGAGTTAGGATATAATGACTCTGGTTTCTATAGTAGTGGATTATATACTCTTGAGATGGATCAAGAATAGGTAGTATGAGGATCCATAGTTTTTAGCCACAAGGTAACACCTTGAAGGTGGAGATACACCTTCAGACTGAATAATAGATGAGTATTAGATCATATATGTGAAAAATCGATTTGTTGTGCCAACAAGTATGTGAGAGGAACTCATGAGAGAATTTCATGCCTCAAAGTGGGAGGTATATCCTAGGGTGAAAAAAATTTACCATGACCTACGAAAAAACTTTGGGTGGCCATGAACAAAAAAGGGGATAGCAGGATTTGTAACAAGATGTTTCACCTGTCAGCAGGTTATGTCAGAGCATCAACGACCCGAAGGCCTATTGCAACCATTGTTTATTCCGGAATGTTAGTGGGATGACATGATTTTGGATTTACTATTAGGACTTCCAAAGTCTCTTAAGAATAGTGATGCTATTTGGGTCATTATGGATCGCCTAAAAAATTTAGCACATTTCATTTCTATCAGGGAAACCTTTATAGTAGAATCGTTAGAAGAACTATATGTACGTGAGATAGTTCATTTTCATCAGGTTCCATAAACTATAGTTTAAGATCGTGATTCGTGCTTTATATCATGCTTCTGGAAGAGTTTACAGAAGGACCTTTATACACAGGTTTTGTTATATAAGGACTTCCACCCATAGATTGATGGGAAGTCATAGCATACCATATAGGTGTTAAAGGATATGTTGCGGGCATGTTTGTTTGACATTGGTGATTCATGGGAGAAGCACTTGGATTTAGTGGAGTTCACCTATAACATTAGTTATTAGTAAAATATACAGATGACACCATATGAGGAACTTTATGTTTGACCTTATAGATCACCAATATGTTGGATAGAGGCGGGTGTGTGAGAGATGTTAGGACTGATTCTCATTTAGAAGACATTAGAGCAAGTGTAGTTGATTCCGAAATGTATGGATATGGCTCAGAGTAGGCAGAAGTCATATGATGATAGATGGAGATGACCCCTAGAGTTTATAGAGGGTGATCGTGTATTCCTTAGGGTGGCACCTATATAGGGTCATCATAGAATACAGAGGCAGGGAAAGTTGGCACCTTGGTTTTTTGGACTGTTTAAGGTACTGGAGAGAATCTGTCCAATGGCGTACTGGTTAGCACATCCATAGAAATTCAGTGTTATGCATGATGTTCTCCATGTGTCAAAACTATGGAGGTATCACCCCGACTGTAAAGACCCGTAAAATTCAAGGAAATTTTTTTCTTAATTTTCTTTAGAATTTTACAAGAGCGCGGTTTCAGACGGCACCTGATTCCGAGGCCCGGAGTGCCCGGAATTAATTTCCGAAGTTTGGCTCGGGTACGTTCAGTGAACGAACGAGCGGGAATTCCTAACTTTTGATCCGGTGCTCGGAATTGAAATCCGAGGGCACCGATGAACTCGCAGCGCCGATATTCGCTTAATGAGACCTTTTCGGGAGTTGCGTTTGTTGCGGGTTGAGAGTTACGTTTTGGGGTTTTTCAGTTAAGTTAAATAAAAGTTGTGTAATACAAATTTTATTTTAACTTATTTAAAAACCTATCAAAGGTGGTTGGAAGTGGGACCCACACCCACTTAACCTCCCTTGGGAGGATTAAGTGTGGTGGGGCCCACACGAACCCCTTTTCTTTTCAAATTCTCTCAACATACTTAACCCCCCTCTTTTATGACTTAAGTTACTTAATTTAATTTTGGGGAGTTAAACTCTTTTGAATTTCAAACATTTGAAATTCTTTTGAGTTATGTGTTAATAAAATAAGATGCAATCTTATTTGTTTAAGGGTTGTTGTTTATTCCCTTGAAAACTTTTTGAGAGCTCCTCTTCATCTTCAAGCTCTGACGAAGAACGAAGATCTCTCAAACTCCGACGAAGAACGACGCCTCTCTTCTTCGTCCTCGGTGTCTTTAAAAAAAGGAACGTCGCCCCCTCATCGGACCTTCTTCGTCGACAAACGAAAATCCGCCAACGACGTGTCTCTTCGAACGCATCCCTTCGTCATCGGATTTGACGAACGGCTTCCGCGACACCCGACCTCCGCGACGCCGTCTTCCGCGGAGCGTAGCCGAACCTTTGAATCTTAAACCCGAGGTAGGGGATGTTATTTATTGATTATTTTATTCCTTTCTTGAATCGTGGATTTTAGCATGACTAAACGTGAGGCTTTTGGATATTCTTAGTTATGTTATTATTTTAACGTGAGGGGGGTCGGACCGCATGAACACGGCCGAACCCCCCCTCCTTAGTTCTCGTTTTATTCATGCGGGTGGAAGCAAGAGGCGTGGTGCCGTCGCACCACGCGGATGAACATGCTTATAATTTTTCCGCAACACCGTCGCGCTTCGCCGAGGAGAGACTTCAAGAACGCGACGCCGTCGCGCCGCGTTGGGAGGATTCATGGCACGGCGAAAGGGGCGCGGTGCCGTCGCACCGCGCCGGACGACGAACGCCGCGGCCGGTTCCGGGCCGCGGCGGGACGAAGAGACCGCGGCCGGTTCCGGGCCGCGGCGGAAGAGGAGACCGGCGGCCGGGCCGCCGGCGTCGGAAGTCGAGGGCGGGACCGGAAATTCCGGTCCCGTTGGTAAAAACCGGCCGGCCAGCTGGCCGGCCGGATATCTTAAAAAACCGGGGGAATAAAACCCCCGGCCGGTTCAATAAACCCCCCTCTCAATGAGGGGGGGCGGTTCAATTAAGAGGGGGGGGGCAACAGCCCCCCGGTTTTATCAAGCCGGCCCCCATTTGCGGGGGCCGTTTTTTTGGCAAAGGCACGGCCTTGAGCCGTGCCGCTTGAAGAAAAACGCGGGGGCAATCAAGCCCCCCGCGTGACCACCCCGTGCGGCGCCCGCCGCCGCCAGCGCGGCCCGCCGCCGCCACGCGGCCCGCCGCCGCCGCCACGCGGCCGGCCGCCGCCGCCGTCCGCCGCCGTCCGCCGCCGCCGTCCGCCGCCGCCGGCCGCCGCGCCGTCCAGAGAGGGGGGGTCGGGCCGGGTCGGCCCGGACCCGGACCCCCCGTTTCGGACTAGATTCGGTTCTTGGCTCATAACTTGAGCCTCGGACCTCCGAATGACGAACCGTCTGCGGCAACGCGATCCTTGGATCGAGACGGTCGTTTCGGTATATCGCACTCAAGGTTTCGGTTTACTTTGAGTTCGGCCGGGTTGGTTCGTTCACGAAACCAACCGGGCCTTCGGAGCGGAAACGCTCATATCTTGAGCTACGGACGTCCGATTGACGTGCCGTCAGTCGCGTAGTGTTCCTCTTAGTGAGACGGATCTTTTGGCATACTCCGCCCGAGGTTTGGACGCAGGTGGAGTATGGTCGGGTTGGTTTTGCCTTAAAAACCAACCGGGCCCCGGAGACGAAAATGCCAATAACTCTCAGACCGGGCGTCCGATCGACGCGCCGTCTGTTGCGTTGAGTTCCTGTTGGCGATACGGAACTTTTGGATACATCAACTTCGGTCTTCGTGACAGTTGATGTATCAGCCTCTCGGCTCGTGGAGCGGACCCTCCGTACGAGCTTGCTGTGTGCGGGAACCCTAGTGCTGGCTGCGACTGTTCTACTGCTACGACTGCTACTGTGACTGCGACGACGACAGTACAGAGATCCTGTGTGGATTTGACGACGACAGTACAGAGATCCTGTGTGGATTGGACGACGATAGTACAGAGATCCTGTGTGGATTTGACGACGACAGTACAGAGATCCTGTGTGGATTTGACGACGACAGTACAGTACAGAGATCCTGTGTGGATTGGACGACGACAGTACAGAGATCCTGTGTGGATTCGACGACGACGACTACAGCACTCAGCGATCCTACGTGGATCAGTGCTACAGGTTCTGTGTGAGCCCGATCCTGTGTGGGTCCTTGCGCTCAGCGGTTCTGTGTGAGCCAGCGCCTACAGGTTCTGTGTGAGCCCGATCCTGTGTGGGTCTTCTGCGGGGGTTAGTTACCTATCGATCCTTCGTGGGTCCGACGACTTAGATGGATCAGTGATCATCTTTATCGTCCTTGAAGAAGTATACCTGTGTGAGCTGAATCCTATTGTTTTCCTGTGTGGATTGTGTTGTGCAATCCTGTGTGGATTATTTTTTTCTTTCCTATGTGGAATACGTATACTTTCCTGCGTGGACTGAGTTGTACTTGGGCTCGGAGGTTGGAGTGTATTTTAATTGATGACTTAGGTATATGTATGGGCATATACCTAAGCAGTGTCGGTTGTTACTTCGTGATTGTACTTTTCTTCGTGGTTTATCCTTTGTGGATTTGAGAGACCTTCAGGGGTCTCGGGGTCCCTACTGAGTAGCTTATACTCACCCCTGCACGGGCTTTGCCCGCACTTCGTTGTGTTGGTTGCAGACGACGGACAGCGTTGACCTTAGCTGAGGCTTGCAGAGCGGGACGGTACCCGGAGGTGGACCACTGGGCGGGACGTGCTCGGAGCGGACGGCGGGACCCGTGGAGCAGAGGAGCTATCTGTACCCACCCTTCAGGTGGGATTTCCAGTGGACAGCTCGGAGTAGCGGCTTTACTTTTCAGTTGCTGTTTTTCCCTTTTCGAGTTGTACTTTACTTTCAGTTTGGGTTTGTATTCTGGCCCATTTACATTTCCGCACTTTCAGTCGTACTCTGTTTGATTAGTGTTTACTTTCCGCTTGTTTACTCTGTGGTGTGTGTTTACTTTTCAAAGGCAATGCCTTCCCTTTTTACCGGGATTTACGCCTTGGTGCTAGTCGCCAGCCCCTGGCCTATGGAAGGCGGGCTTGGGGTAGTCACGGCACGGACCCCGAGGGCGGGTCGTGACAAATTGGTATCAGAGGAGTTCGGTTCTACCGCGAACTCTGATCTTTTCTATGTGAACCAATAATGTTTAGAGTATTGAGTGTGGTTATCAGTCCAGGGAGTCCAGTGTTGGTGCGGCGGCCGACGTATCTGTACACCAGGACCCTGACTTCTGATTTCCGACTTAATGCACGAAAACATTGATTGCGTGTGTGTTTCAAGTTTTCTTTGAGATTACTTGTGTCAGCTCACCGGGTATACTGATCTGCTTATGAAAGTCTCAAGTTTTCCTTGTGATTACTTGTGCCAGCTCACCAGGTATAATCGTTTGATCGTGTTACGTTGTTTCTTTCAGGATGGCCCCACGACGGCAGCCAGCTAGGGTTCCGAGAATCGAACGTGACGACAGCCCACCGAGCGACGAGGCTTCGGTGCAGGGCCCTTTGTCAGCAGTGGCACCGGCAGTAGCTTTACCCGCCGATCCCCCGATGCTTCCAGCAGCAGCCGCTGACGATGCACGTCGCCTCAGCGCACTGCATGAGTTTCAGCGCCAGCGACCGCCCAGGTTTCGCGGGGAGACGGATCCCCAGGCAGCAGAGGACTGGCTGGAGGCAGTGGTTCGAGTGTTTAGGCTAGTGAGGACACCAGCAGACCTCATGGTGATCCTCGCTGCGAGCCTACTACACGCAGCAGCAGGACGATGGTGGAGCTTGATGCTCCAGGTACACGATGAGACATCTCTTCTTTGGACGGACTTTGAGAGCATCTTCCGCTCGGAGTTCGTCCCAGCCACCCTTCGTGCGGTGCGTATCCAGGAGCTTCTACAGCTGCGGCAGGGCAGCATGACGGTCGCTCAGTACTCGGCGAGATTTACCGATCTCTCGCGCTACTCGACCGACATGGTACGGGATCCATTCTTCCGGGCCCGGACCTTCGAGCAGGGTTTGAGACACGAGATCAGGGCATCGCTGATCTCCCTCAGCATACCGACTCAGACAGGAGTACTGGAGCGGGCTCTTCTGATCGAGAGCTTCCTTGCTGAGTCTACACCAGCACAGCGACCCACCGCAGGGCGGCACGTGGCAGAGTCATCTGCAGCTGGCAGTCGACGAATGACTCAGGGGTCCAGACAGACCAGACCTCAGGGCACTGGCTCAGCAGTGCAGGGCACACAACGCGGAGCCAGTCTTTCGAGTGGAAGACAGTGCTATGCATGCGGCGGGCGAGGCCACATGGCTCGTGACTGCCCGACCCGCCATGCGGAGGAGCAGCAGACGGTTGAGGAACCACCTAGGCAGAGGCAGAGGTTCGACCGTGGCGGTCTGCAGGAAGGAGGCAGACGAGGCAGAGGAGCTGGCCGAACAGCAGGTGGTGGACGACGCTTTGAGGCTCTACCACCACCACCACCAGGAGGCCCACCCCGACCGCAGGGGAGAGCTCAGCTTCAGGCAGCCGAGGCCTTCGATCATGGAGCTCTGGGAGCCGATGGACAGGAGCAGAACTAGTGGTTACATCCTTGTACTTCTGGTTCCTTGTTGCTTTTGTGTAGCGTCTTGTATTACGAGCTGCAATAATAAAAGACGCATACCTTGTGATGTTTTCGTTCCTGTCCTCTACCGTAATGTTACTAAGAGGTTCCAGTTTTGGCTGTTGACTTGACCCTCACTTGTGAGACATCTACTGGAGGAGGCCCAGTTACCACACACTGATGCCGACAGTGTGACTCAACCCTTGGAGGCGAGAGTAACGGTTGAATCTCTTAGTAGTAGCGTCGAGGCCTTACGACGTCATCCTTAGTATGGATTAGTATCATCCATGTTAGGATTGACTGTTTTAGGCAAAGAATGTGGTTCATCCAGGGGATGAGACCAGATTTCTCTTGTCGGCAAAGAAGAAATCTTGCAGCACTTGTGGGACATGGGATGGTCCAGGCCACGACAGAGAAGGTCCATGTCATCCAGGAGCGGGTCCTACATGGACGATCGATTCCTCTTGTGCGCAACAGATGGCGGCACGGGAATCTCCAGGAGAGCACATGGGAGCGGGAGGCTCAGATGCGTGCTCAGTATCCTCTTTTTGTTTCCCTAGTTTTTGATGTAGCTTTACGGGGACGTAAAGCCCTGAGGTGGGAGTAATGTAAAGACCCGTAAAATTCAAGGAAAATTTTTTCTTAATTTTCTTTAGAATTTTACAAGAGCGCGGTTTCAGACGGCACCTGATTCCGAGGCCCGGAGTGCCCGGAATTAATTTCCGAAGTTTGGCTCGGGTACGTTCAGTGAACGAACGAGCGGGAATTCCTAACTTTTGATCCGGTGCTCGGAATTGAAATCCGAGGGCACCGATGAACTCGCAGCGCCGATATTCGCTTAATGAGACCTTTTCGGGAGTTGCGTTTGTTGCGGGTTGAGAGTTACGTTTTGGGGTTTTTCAGTTAAGTTAAATAAAAGTTGTGTAATACAAATTTTATTTTAACTTATTTAAAAACCTATCAAAGGTGGTTGGAAGTGGGACCCACACCCACTTAACCTCCCTTGGGAGGATTAAGTGTGGTGGGGCCCACACGAACCCCTTTTCTTTTCAAATTCTCTCAACATACTTAACCCCCCTCTTTTATGACTTAAGTTACTTAATTTAATTTTGGGGAGTTAAACTCTTTTGAATTTCAAACATTTGAAATTCTTTTGAGTTATGTGTTAATAAAATAAGATGCAATCTTATTTGTTTAAGGGTTGTTGTTTATTCCCTTGAAAACTTTTTGAGAGCTCCTCTTCATCTTCAAGCTCTGACGAAGAACGAAGATCTCTCAAACTCCGACGAAGAACGACGCCTCTCTTCTTCGTCCTCGGTGTCTTTAAAAAAGGGAACGTCACCCCCTCATCGGACCTTCTTCGTCGACAAACGAAAATCCGCCAACGACGTGTCTCTTCGAACGCATCCCTTCGTCATCGGATTTGACGAACGGCTTCCGCGACACCCGACCTCCGCGACGCCGTCTTCCGCGGAGCGTAGCCGAACCTTTGAATCTTAAACCCGAGGTAGGGGATGTTATTTATTGATTATTTTATTCCTTTCTTGAATCGTGGATTTTAGCATGACTAAACGTGAGGCTTTTGGATATTCTTAGTTATGTTATTATTTTAACGTGAGGGGGGTCGGACCGCATGAACACGGCCGAACCCCCCCTCCTTAGTTCTCGTTTTATTCATGCGGGTGGAAGCAAGAGGCGTGGTGCCGTCGCACCACGCGGATGAACATGCTTATAATTTTTCCGCAACACCGTCGCGCTTCGCCGAGGAGAGACTTCAAGAACGCGACGCCGTCGCGCCGCGTTGGGAGGATTCATGGCACGGCGAAAGGGGCGCGGTGCCGTCGCACCGCGCCGGACGACGAACGTCGCGGCCGGTTCCGGGCCGCGGCGGGACGAAGAGACCGCGGCCGGTTCCGGGCCGCGGCGGAAGAGGAGACCGGCGGCCGGGCCGCCGGCGTCGGAAGTCGAGGGCGGGACCGGAAATTCCGGTCCCGTTGGTAAAAACCGGCCGGCCAGCTGGCCGGCCGGATATCTTAAAAAACCGGGGGAATAAAACCCCCGGCCGGTTCAATAAACCCCCCTCTCAATGAGGGGGGGCGGTTCAATTAAGAGGGGGGGGGGCAACAGCCCCCCGGTTTTATCAAGCCGGCCCCCATTTGCGGGGGCCGTTTTTTTGGCAAAGGCACGGCCTTGAGCCGTGCCGCTTGAAGAAAAACGCGGGGGCAATCAAGCCCCCCGCGTGACCACCCCGTGCGGCGCCCGCCGCCGCCAGCGCGGCCCGCCGCCGCCGCCACGCGGCCCGCCGCCGCCGCCACGCGGCCAGCCGCCGCCGCCGTCCGCCGCCGTCCGCCGCCGCCGTCCGCCGCCGCCGGCCGCCGCGCCGTCCAGAGGGGGGGGTCGGGCCGGGTCGGCCCGGACCCGGACCCCCCGTTTCGGACCAGATTCGGTTCTTGGCTCATAACTTGAGCCTCGGACCTCCGAATGACGAACCGTCTGCGGCAACGCGATCCTTGGATCGAGACGGTCGTTTCGGTATATCGCACTCAAGGTTTCGGTTTACTTTGAGTTCGGCCGGGTTGGTTCGTTCACAAAACCAACCGGGCCTTCGGAGCGGAAACGCTCATATCTTGAGCTACGGACGTCCGATTGACGTGCCGTCAGTCGCGTAGTGTTCCTCTTAGTGAGACGGATCTTTTGGCATACTCCGCCCGAGGTTTGGACGCAGGTGGAGTATGGTCGGGTTGGTTTTGCCTTAAAAACCAACCGGGCCCCGGAGACGAAAATGCCAATAACTCTCAGACCGGGCGTCCGATCGACGCGCCGTCTGTTGCGTTGAGTTCCTGTTGGCGATACGGAACTTTTGGATACATCAACTTCGGTCTTCGTGACAGTTGATGTATCAGCCTCTCGGCTCGTGGAGCGGACCCTCCGTACGAGCTTGCTGTGTGCGGGAACCCTAGTGCTGGCTGCGACTGTTCTACTGCTACGACTGCTACTGTGACTGCGACGACGACAGTACAGAGATCCTGTGTGGATTTGACGACGACAGTACAGAGATCCTGTGTGGATTGGACGACGATAGTACAGAGATCCTGTGTGGATTTGACGACGACAGTACAGAGATCCTGTGTGGATTTGACGACGACAGTACAGTACAGAGATCCTGTGTGGATTGGACGACGACAGTACAGAGATCCTGTGTGGATTCGACGACGACGACTACAGCACTCAGCGATCCTACGTGGATCAGTGCTACAGGTTCTGTGTGAGCCCGATCCTGTGTGGGTCCTTGCGCTCAGCGGTTCTGTGTGAGCCAGCGCCTACAGGTTCTGTGTGAGCCCGATCCTGTGTGGGTCTTCTGCGGGGGTTAGTTACCTATCGATCCTTCGTGGGTCCGACGACTTAGATGGATCAGTGATCATCTTTATCGTCCTTGAAGAAGTATACATGTGTGAGCTGAATCCTGTTGTTTTCCTGTGTGGATTGTGTTGTGCAATCCTGTGTGGATTATTTTTTGCTTTCCTATGTGGAATACGTATACTTTCATGCGTGGACTGAGTTGTACTTGGGCTCGGAGGTTGGAGTGTATTTTAATTGATGACTTAGGTATATGTATGGGCATATACCTAAGCAGTGTCGGTTGTTACTTCGTGATTGTACTTTTCTTCGTGGTTTATCCTTTGTGGATTTGAGAGACCTTCAGGGGTCTCGGGGTCCCTACTGAGTAGCTTATACTCACCCCTGCACGGGCTTTGCCCGCACTTCGTTGTGTTGGTTGCAGACGACGGACAGCGTTGACCTTAGCTGAGGCTTGCAGAGCGGGACGGTACCCGGAGGTGGACCACTGGGCGGGACGTGCTCGGAGCGGACGGCGGGACCCGTGGAGCAGAGGAGCTATCTGTACCCACCCTTCAGGTGGGATTTCCAGTGGACAGCTCGGAGTAGCGGCTTTACTTTTCAGTTGCTGTTTTTCCCTTTTCGAGTTGTACTTTACTTTCAGTTTGGGTTTGTATTCTGGCCCATTTACATTTCCGCACTTTCAGTCGTACTCTGTTTGCTTAGTGTTTACTTTCCGCTTGTTTACTCTGTGGTGTGTGTTTACTTTTCAAAGGCAATGCCTTCCCTTTTTACCGGGATTTACGCCTTGGTGCTAGTCGCCAGCCCCTGGCCTATGGAAGGCGGGCTTGGGGTAGTCACGGCACGGACCCCGAGGGCGGGTCGTGACACCGACCCTTCTCATGAGAATAATATGGAAGAGATTGACCTTGAGATAGATGCGTCCTTTGAGGAGAAACACGTTACATGGAAAGATAGGTGCTGTTAGATCATGTGTAATGGAATCATGGAAGTGTTCAAGAAGAAACATGGGAATGGGAAGCGGACAGGAGGGCTTAATCACCCAATCTCTTTAGCTCTGAATCTTAGAGATGTTCTGGAGTGAAACTCGAGGATGAGTTGTTATAAGGTTTGGAGATTATAAGGTCCCGACCATTTATAGAGTCATATTGTGAATATCTTTAGGTAATTTTGATCTTTTTAAGTACCAATGTTTTAGAGTAGTTCCTTGGGGTTCATTTGCGTGAAATTTTGTGAAACATTAACATATAGTGGGTTGTGTATAGTATTTTCACGGTTTAACAAACCGTGCAACTAAACTGTTCCAAGAGTGCAGAATTGGAAAGAGAGGTCCATACAGTTTTCAAACGATTTGAAAAACCATGCAACCAAACCATGACAACCGTGAAAACCTAGAAAAAGAGGGTTTCACATATGATGTGTAGTTTTTCTTAACCATGAACCCCTGCCTAGGAAACCATGCGTGTGGAATTTAATATAAAAAAATCAATTCTTAAATAACATGAACCCACTACGACTCCCATATTTCAATATTGGAATAGGATTAACAAATTATAGGTGATCCCAGAGCCTTCTGGAGGTATTACAAGGTTATTTGAAAAAATTTCTTCAAGATTGGATGTCTGGATCGAAGATTCACTCTCTTCCTGGTAAGTGGATTTCATCCCATTGCTTCTCCCATTCATTCCTCTATCTTTACAAGAACTTTTTGATTGATGATCTACCCTGTTACATGGATCTAAACCAATGAGTTGAGATCTATATCTAGGATTTCATATCTAGATCTATATTTTCAAGATCATGATGCCTTTGATCTTAATTTTGTTTAGGGATTTAGATCTGAATATTGATCGATGAAGTTGTGTCGCTTGGATTTTGGGGGGTTTTGTTGGGGTATCATATATCAATGAACCAAGGTAGGTGGTCTAAATCTAACTCCCATTGTCATGAATTTGATATGTGAATGAGAGTTTATGAATATTCTAGGTTCTTTTGATGATTGATTTGCCTAAATTTGAGTAATTAGTAATACAGATATGACTTGTAATTCCCTTGGTTATAAATTGATAATTAAATCACAGAATAAAAAAAAGTCCGTTGAAAAATTAGATATTTGTTTTGGATATTGGTTATAAGTTGAGGTCTTGTAATTGAGATAGAAAATTGATTTTATTAAGATAATTAATTAGGGTAAATAAATTATGAAATGCTGTTTGGATATGAAAGATAATTAATTGTGTGACATGATGTTGATCAAAGATAATTAAATGTGAGAATTAATTATGAAAATTTTATATTTTAAATGGATAATTAATTGTGAATAATTAATTATGGAATGAGATTTGTGATTATTGATTAATTAATTGATGAATCAATCAATGGGTTATGTGCTTAGTTAATTATTGAGTTAACTAATGGCCTTTGAAATGTTTAAATAATCATTGGATTAGTGATGGAATGATATGATTAATTCTTATGAATTAATTCATGATTATATGGATGATATTTTGGGGTTCTATGCATGAATAATTACATCAAATGAGATATGGGGTGCTAGACTTGGTGTTCTAGACATATTAGAAGTTGGGAATTGTATGTGGAATTCCACCCCTATAGTTATCCAAGATTGATATTATGGGGTTCTACGAATGTTGACCTACACCGAATGATATATGGAGTGTTAGGTAGGGAGACCTACCATGAATTAGATTTAGGGTGCTTGATATGAAGTTCAACACCAAATGAATGATTAATAATATTGAATTATTATTCAAATGGGAAACATGGATTGAAACTGGGCTTAATGTGATGATTGATTATTAAATGAAAATGTGATGATTGTTTAATTATGCATTGTATTTATTGATTCATTGA
The DNA here is from genome assembly GCA_963277665.1 of Viscum album. Lineage (NCBI taxonomy): Eukaryota > Viridiplantae > Streptophyta > Magnoliopsida > Santalales > Viscaceae > Viscum > Viscum album. The sequence goes on along the minus strand of OY728155.1, from coordinate 641,420,135 downwards.
ACTGCAAACACTATCTTTTGACTGAACTTGTTTTAAACACAGTTAGTGGTGGCCTACTGAGTTGTACTCACACCCTATTCAGGTTTACTGATCTGCACCCTAGTAGAAAATGTAGTTGTAGGACATTACAAGGGAAAGTTTTTGGGATAGGTTTTTGTTTGGGATTGGATCATGGGTGAGAGAACCGAATGTGGTTCGGGACCTGCTTGGTGTTATTGTGTCTTTACTTTGAGTTTCATTGTAGACACTTGAAATTAGAATTTTCAAAACATGTTTTATATTTAAATTGGGTATTGTATTTTCATATTTTAAATATCATATGAAATGTAAATGTTCTAGTTATTTATATGCTTTCGTACTTCGTTATTTTTGTTTTCTACTGTTGGTGATTTATTTAGATAAAATAGGGTATAGTCTCCCCAAGATTGACTTACCAGATCATCACTTCTAGTTGTCACCCTCTGGAATATGGGGAGGCTCGCATTAGGGAATGTGGCCAACTAGCTAGGGAAACCGTTTAGTGGAACCCGGGTCAGGATGCCACACCCGATCTACCTCAAGACCAGATTCATCTTCAGACAAGATCTTCCATGAATTAGATCCAACTCTAGTTCATATGATCTACCATTTGTAGATCTACGACAAGTCCATGATACTATTAGTCTAATCTGCAGTTTGTTTATGTTGTGATGGGAGATGATCTATAATCATTATTCTAATGTTTCTCTCTTATCTCTCATTCTAATTTAAATCCACAAATGGAAATTTTATGAGAGATAATGCAATCAAGACACCCATGGATTTATCAATCATTATTATTAAACCAACTCACAAATGAATTTAAGGAAAATTTTGAGTATCCTAATTTAGTTCTTAGTACGAGGATCCATGATATCTTTATTATTATTATTTAATGGATAATTAAACCTAGAGAGCTATATATTTTAGATAATTACCTCATATTCATAGATGATAGTAGATAGTTTGGATGATATATTTATATTTTTTGAATTGTTGAATATATATATGAGAATAATAACCTTCATTTGGGGAATAGAGGATCAGTCATAACTGATATGTGTGGATGTTTTTCAAAACATCAACATACTGAAAAATTATAATTTTTCTAGACTCTACACCACTCTATTTTCCAACACATTTTGATAATGTAGTTTAAGATATTCCCAAGGGAAAACATTAGGACCTATGAACATTAGAAGATATCCAGGCTAAGAAACATATTTTTTTCTCATCCGTAGTCTATTTCTATCTCTATTTATGATTTAGATTTTGAGCAGTTTGTTGTATTACTCAATTTAATTTTAGGCACTATCTATTATCCTAAAACTAGACTGTTCCAGATGAACTCTCTCAAATATATATATATATATATAGACCCCAATAATTGGGGAATAGGTATTTCATGACCTTTATTGATTTTCATACCACATATAACTATGGAAGAAACTTTGAGCCTCAGTAATATGTGTGTTTTTGTTTTTAAAACTAGATACATATTTTGGATTTGAATATTGTTATAATAATCTTCTTAGAAATAAAATACAGCTACGAAGATCATTATAATAATAATTTGATCAACAACATGGATCAGGTTTTACAAAAAAAACATCCCATATATTGTCTTTTCTCAAAGCCTCCTCCAGAGTTATACATGGGAATAAAAAAATATTTTTCAAATAATACATTTTCCATAGTTTCTATGGGTAAAATAATAAATGAAATTTAGAGTGTGTGTTAAGAATAGTCTAGTTTAAGAACCAAAGATATTTAGTACAAATATAATGGTAATACAACACTCTACTCATATAAAAATCATATATAGAGAGGAAAAATATTTGGGACTAGAGAAAAAGGGGATGATTGATCTTGATATATTTTTATGTTCATTGGTCATTTAATTTTCCATTGGGAATAACTTGAACAGGTTTCTCAGAATGTGTAGGAAAATAGAGTGTTGTAGTGTTTGTCAAAATTCATCTTTTTTTAGTCTATTGATTTTTTTTGAAGAACTTCCAAATAGGGGAGTTTGTATTGATCCTCTATTCAGCATATAAATATTATTTTTCTTTTTTATATCCCAAACGTAGTAACCAACACATATATTATCTCAATTACCAGCTATTACCTATGCACATAATGGATTTACCAAGAATATATTGCTCTCCATGTCCTAATATGTATTGTAGAATAATAATAAAGCTATCTTGGATACTCATAATGAGAACTAAATTATAAACAATAAAAGTTTATATAATAAATCCATTGAGTAGTTTTGGAATAATGATTAATAAATCCATATGAATATTTAATGAATTAACTCCCATAAACTAGGCATTGGAGGAATTAAATTTGAATGAGTTTAAGAACAAAAATAGTATAATACTTGTGTTAGATCTTATTTGATTGTAGTATAAACCAAAAGTATATTAGACTAATTGTATCATTCAAAATTGATAAATTTACCAATGGTTGATCATATTAACAAGAATTAGATAAAATCAATGGTAGATATGGTTTGATGGTAAATCTGGTCTCGTGGTAGATGAAGTTCAGCAGTAGGTCTTATTCACCAGTAGACAATGTTCTCTGGTTGATCATTTTTTAACTAACATTTGACCTTCCAAACTAAAAGTAAATGTCCAAAATGGTGGATTCATCACTGGTATAGTCTAATAAAATATGTAACACACTGGTAGGTCATATTGAACTAATTTTAGATCATCATTGGCAATGGTGGATCTTTTTGAACTGATAATAGGTCTTCATGACTAATAGTATATCGTTACTAAGCTAAATTTCCTTACAAAAATATATACTATCATAAAAAATTAATCATATTCGAAATATAATAATAATGTTATGTACTTATTAAAATAATGGAATTACAACAATATTCACCTTCTTGATGATAAAAATCCTGGAATTATATAACCATGTATGTAAAAACAACGACATAATGTATATATATGAATTGGATAATGAATTCGCTACTTGACATTTAAAATTGATAAAGTGACATACTGAGTTGAAAATTTGAGAACATAATTATCAACATAAATAAGTAAATTCTATTAAAAAATTTCTCACAATTTTGGGATAATCAAAACGATAGTATTATAAGAGAAAAAATAAATATTGAATAAAATGAGAATAATAGGGAAGCTCAGTTAAATTCTGAACTCATTAGATTACCTTCAAAAAAGTAATACATGGTTAAATAAAACATAAACTCTATGAATGAATAATCATAGTAATAATAACACTCATATTTATGGGATGTAAGGTCAAATAGATATTTTATTTTTCAAGATATATGAGGCATATATGTAAAGGCTGAGGGTGCAAAGGTATTGGTAGGAAGTCTCCAGATCAAAACTGGCCTGAGGTGCTATAAATATTCACATAGTTACATGATAAATGGTTGAACCAATGGAGAAAAGAGTGAAAATATGGTATATAGGTGAGAGAATATATTAGAATGGATTCTCATGCCACCATTGTTGTCACAGAAATATATCAAAAAGGCACCATCAAATTCACAAAAACCATTTTGATTTATCCACCTATCTCTATCGAAGTGATGAATTCCATTTTCTCTTCAATAAATTGTTTGAGGAGAAGGGATAACACTTTTATATGGTTCACCTTCTATTTGAAGGCCTTAGTCATAGGCAGTATCCATAAATTCTTATTATGAAATTTAAAATGAGAATTTATCTCATGCTTGGTATATATTTAGCTAAGGTGGTATTTTATTTCCTTAATGAGAGTATCTCTATCTGTTCAAGATTCATTCACACACTATTTTACAAATTTATATATATTCTCACCAGGTTTCATGATCTATTGAGAGTCCTCCTAATGATATGAAGTGAGACCACCAATGATTTAATGATACTCCTCTTTCACAATAGCTCATAATCACATCATTACTAACAGAAGATGTAAGAAGGTTTAGTAGTAGAAGTGAATACAATAGCTAGAGGTGGGGTTTCCAACCTGTCTATAAGGGATGTTTTTTCAATAGTAAAATTGGATCTCATATGATCCATTATAGACTTAATTTAATCTACCTCATCATACAATATTTTATTATCAATCTCAAATTCTTGATTTTTCAAGATAATATTTGGATAGATGTGAGAGATAAATAACTCAAAGATATTCCATGTATCTGGTTCACTAATTTGGGTAACTCTATGATATTGGGATCTAAGGACATCACTAAAATCAGAAATCATTTTCACTGTAAGAGCTTCCAAATCATATTTATTAACACAATTTATTGATACAGAAGGATAAGTAGGTAGAGGTGAAGAAATCCTCTTAGGACTAGGTAAGACAACCTCCACATGCTCAAATCTAGCAAAAATAGTATCCAAAGTATAATATTCAAACTAACCAGATTCATAAATTCTATCAAATTGTGATCCTGTAGGATCTATTCTAATAACTAATATTGTAGGTCCACCATGATATAGTAGACTATAATGATAATTATCACTATCTACATCCTCCCCTTCTAAATCGTGGTAAGGGATTTCTAGAAGCTTTGATCTTGGTGATAGATGCCCCCTTAGATGTAGCTCTCTTATCAACTGTGGTAGAATGTTTAAATCTATATACTAATCTATGGCTAGTAGAATATGATTATTACTCCCCTAATAAAGATTTTATGGGATGAACTCTAACAAAATAATAACTAATAAAATTTGGAAACTTGTCAACTCTCACATCATCACCATCTGAACATAATAAAAAAAAAATAGAGATGGGTGTGATTATTCTATCTTAACAGTAGTATCATCATAATAAACTTATAAGTCCTAAGGACCAAAAAAATTTCCATCCTTAGAACCATCATACACTTCTACTAAAACCCTTGTTATTTTATAAGAACCCCCAACTTATTCTTCTCCTAAGACTTCAGTCTCCTATTATTCACATTCAATCAGTAGGATATCTCTTACATGGATAGAAATAAAAGGGATATCAGTACTATAGGAAACACAAGGACTCTTGACCACTTCTGGGTCACTCCCTTATTCAATTTAACTGGATACTACTTTTCAAGATTGACCACTTATTCGTCCACTTCCTCTTTAGAATAAATCACAAAATCATATGTCTCTAATAAAATGTAAACTATATTTTTTGGTCTTATAGGATCTTATATAAGATTAAAATAAAAATAAATATTATTATTGGACACAACCCATTTCATAATCCATGGATTACAGTTTAACTTCATTATTTTATATGTAAACTGGATTAAACAAAGTCCACCACAATTTACTTCATCATCTTCATTCTCATCAATGAATCGCTTGGATACCAACATAGTTGACATTTTCTAAGGATAGATCAAAGAGATTGATCTGGATGTGGTCTTTCTCACCATCATCATATACACCATTATATATCTATAAATATTAAATTTTTCTCATCTTTTCATAAATAATAAATGAAAACCATATTGGTACCTCAACATTCTAAAATCTATTTTCCTAGGACATAACATGTTCTGAATAAATTTTAACATGTTATACTCTCACTGTCATGATCTGTAGAAGTAGTTCTTTGAACTGTACAATTTCTAGTTAACTCTGAAATAGAATTATCATAAATTAAAATATCACTATCACTTCGAATAGAACCTTGATAGTCAACTAAAATACCTTGGTGAGGTATGCTGATACATTTAACCTATTGATTTAAGGTAAGGATTAACTCATTTCATTCGATCATATTATGAATCACATATTTATTATCACAAAAGTAATACTCTAATTACTAGTAAAATCAGAGGAAAAACCTATGAAATGTTTTTCAATCATTCCTATAAAATCATTCTATCCATGCCTAGTCCCAATTCACATTTAGCACCAAATAATTGCTCGAAATCAAGAAAACTACATCTATATCTATCTCTGTCATAACCACTCAATTTGTTAGTTGAGGATTATTTGGTTTTACTATAGTATGAATCGATTATCCTTGATACTTATTCATATTACATGATCCTCAAGAAGATTAAACTAAGGGGAGATTAACTATTCACATTTCACTAAATCAAATAGCGAGGGACGAGCATAAGGAGGGTTGATGGCCTGGAGAGAAAGAAACTGAAAAGGTATGATAGGTATGCACTATTTAGAGTGTTACAAAATCAAATTTAAATATTTTCTTTATCATTTAGGGATTTGAAATTTGAAAATATAATAAATTATAAATAAATAAATATAATAAAAATGTAATCATAGAAAATAAGATTGGTATCAAATAAAAAAATAAACTCGATCGGTAGATCACCAACAGTTGATCTCCCATTGGTGGATCACCTAATGGTGGATTACCCAATAGTGGATCTCCCAATGGTGGATCCCTAATGGTGGATCACAAATAGTGGATCACAAATGGTATATTTTCAAATGGTAGATCATCAAATAGTGGATCTCTAATGGTGGATCTCTAATATTGGATCATCTAATGGTGGGAATCCAATAATGGATCTCCAATGGTGGATCTTCCAATGGTCAAAGTTTTAAAATAAAGAATTAACATAAATTTATAAAAATTAATTCATGTATGATATAGTTTAATATCTAATAATTCAATGGATTTGTAAAAAATCCGAGAAATCTCATGCTTAGTTCCTATGAATTTAAAAGTTATAACTTCATTTTGAAAAAAATAAATCAAATAGTGATGGATTACATCAATATGTTTTGTCCCAAAATGAGATACATTATTCTTGGAAATATTTATCACACTATTATTATCATCATTTTTAGGGACAAGTGAAAATTGACATCCATAATATATTAAAGTGTGTTTCATCAATAATATTTTTTCAAAACAACATTCTATAGCTATATAGTCATCCTTGGTAGTAGAAAATGCAACAAATTTTTTCTTTTTTAATAAATCATGAAACTAGTGACTTGGCCAATATGTGAGATGATCTAGATTTCATTTTACAATCTAACATAAAACCACCAAAACATGCATTTGAATAACTAACTAAGTCAATTGACTATTATCTAGGATAGAACAATCATAAATTATTTGTATACACGAGGAAGTTGAACATTATTTTAACATAATGTAATGTGATTCTTAAGATTTTTTGGAAAATGAGAACACACAAACACAGAGAACATAATATCTATTTAGTTAGTATTTGAGTATAAAATGTTTATAACAATACCAATATAATTGGTTTTATCTACTCACATTCCAGTTTTATCAATATCTGACTTACATGTGGTACTCTTGAGAGTATCACTCTTTTTTGTGCTATCCATAAAAAATTAGAAATTATTCAGTGTAATTAAATTGATTTAAAATAATTCCATCTTTATTTTTAAAAATTGTAAAATCAATAAAGAATTTATGTTCTCCTATTAAAATCTATTTGAATCCATTTCTCATTATTTAATAAAAATAAATACACAAATTATTTTAAAAACATTTACCATCAAAATAAATATTAACCATATAAATATATTATTGAAATTCTTTTTATTAATACGGTTGGATCATCTATGAAGTTAAAAACCCATTAGAAATAAAAAAAGAGATAATCCTATCATACCAACATATATGATCTTATTTTAAACCATATAATTCTTTTGTTAATTTAAAATAATGATTTAGAAAATAATGATTTCTGAAATTTATTAGGTTGTTCAAATAATAAACATCCTCAACTATATAACCATTTAATAATGAACTTTTTACATCCATTTGATATAGTTTGAAACAAAAATTAATTGAATTTTTAGGAGTATTATAATTATCTTAATTATAGAAAATGGTGAAATGTTTTCCTCATAGTGAATACCCACTTTCTAGTTATATACTTGTGCAACCAATCTAACTTTATTTTTGTCTATAGTGCCTGACTCATTAGCATTATTTCTAAACACTCACTTAGTGAAAGTGGATATAGTTTATTTATATATAACAATTAGTTCCCAATATTTATTTCTCTAAAATTGATTAAGTTGTTCTTAAATTTCCCATCATTATGAATTCATCATTTATTGCATCATTGATGATCTTTGCTTCAATCTATGATAAGATATCTTTAGGTTCAACCTGATTTATAAGTTAGTAGCTAGTTTGTATTCATTTTTCTCGGTCTCTAACTACAGTATCTAGATGACGGTATCTATGATGCCTAAAGGTTATAGGAAAATAATTTTTGGTTATCTTAATGACCTTTATAGGTACGGGTTCATGTTTTCTTTATAATTGGATGATTTTTTTGGATTTTTTCAATGAACTCCTAGAAGTTTTGACATTTATATTCAAATTTTATAGATCATCTTAATGGTTTATAAATGGATATTGGGATCATGTGGATCTGTATTTTCAAATTTTACATGTACATACCCCCCCATAATATTTTTTATTTTACTAAACACAATACATGATTTACTAGATGTTTAATATCCCAAGAATAATTTTTCGTCAATCTTGAATGAATTTGTTTTCAAGATTATCCTTATTATTAAGAAAAAAGAATTTGAAACCAAAAACTCTAATGTAATTAACCATTAGTTTCCTATCGTTCCATAATTAATATGAGGTTTTCTTTAATATAAGTCTTATTATAAATATATTAATTATGTAAAAATATTAAATTATATCTTTGGCCTAAAAATAAATATTTAAGTCATACTCATTTATAATAGTCCATAAAATTTCATGATAGGTTATATATCTCTTTTCCACTACAAAATTTCTTTGTGGGGTCCTTGGAGTATAAAAGTTATGCTCATAGCCATTTTTTTAGTAAAATAATCCAAAATATTGATTTGAAAACTCATGAATATGATCACTTGTTACGTTATTAATTCTATGTCGGCTAAGATTTTCTACATATTTAGAATTATTGGAAAATTATGTACAATATTCACTTTTGTGATCTAGAAATAATAAAAAATTATATATAGAAAATTAATCTACTGGAACATAAAAATAGTTATTACCATTTATGATTTAAACTCTAGAACGTCTAAACAAGTCCATGTGAACCAACTCTATTGGTTGAGAAGTTGAAAATTATTTGACTGATTCGAAATATATTCTGTATTTTTTTTATTTTTGCATGAGATACAGACTTTATCATTTGGTAATTATAGTTTATGATGATCCTTAGCTAACCCTTTCCATGTTATAGTTATAAGTGAATGAATATTACAATGTCCTAGTCTCTTATTCCAAATCCAAGATTTTCTGTGAAAGGCACTTGTACAGGAAATATTTTGAAATCAGTGAATCTAAATTAGTAGAATATAAATTTTCATTTTTTAAATCATTTTAAAATAAAAAAATTTTATAATAAAAACCATCATATGAAATGTTTTCAAATCTAAAATGAAGACCATCATCACATAGTTGTGATACGCTAAGAAGATTATAATTTAACACATGTAAAATTAAAAAATTAGAAATTAAAACATTAATATAGTTACCGATTTGACCATGTGAAATATTTGATACATTATAATTTTAACCAAAACGGACATGACCACCATCAACCATTATGAGTTTATTAAATATTGAATAGTCTACAGTAAATTTTTTGGATAAGCTATTATACAGATACCATAAATTCTTACTAAATCTTTTCAAGTAGGTTTCCTATAAAATAAAATTTAAACCAAAAATGAATTTGGTACCCAAATCATATTGGGTCCAGAATTAGTAGTAATCAAGGGTTTAATAACCCATAATTTATTAATAGTTTTCTTAAAAACATTTTGATACTTTTAGAAATAAATGGTTTGATAGGTATAGAATAAAAAACTATTAATAGAATTAGATAAACTAGATCTAAGAATGTAATTATTTTTAGTAATCATTCTTTGTTCTTGTTGATATCCTATACTAGTAGTATAATTCGGATTATTCTTCCTTATAAAAATATGAGTAAGAGTTTTTATTAAATTTGTAAATATTTTTAAATATTTATTAAATATCTCATTAGGTAGTTTTAACTCATTTTTCTGTTCTAGAAACTGATAATTTTTATCCTTCTCAAAAGTAAGACCAGCCTAAAAACATATCATCAGAGCATGTTGTGTCTTTATAATCTTAAATTTTTCATTAAGTTCATTAAATGTATCTTCCAACATATTGTAAAATTCTATCATTTATTAATTATACAGGTTTGCATCATTTTTTATCTCATGATATGAATTAAATATAACCAGAAGACACAGGAAAAATTAGATAACTTAGATGTGTTGTTTATAAAACACCTGTTAGATCTATCGTGGTTTACTTCTCTATTTGAATCAGATTCACATGAGCTATCATGAAAAGAAATATAATTTTATTTCATATATTTTTTATATCTATTATCCTTATCATCATATTTATTCTTAAATTTTAACTTACAATATTCTACATTGACATGACCTTTCCTTTTACACTCATAGTAGACTATCTCATTCATAGTATCATCCTACATATAAGACTTTATCCCATTAACTCTATTTTCATATTATCATTTGTAAATAGGTTTCTTGAATAACATAGTAAATGTTTTTTAAAATTTAATATTTGGGTCAAGTGGTCCATTTTTTCATCACTGTAAGATGGAGAATCTTTATCACTTGATCTATCTTCTTTAATCTATCTCTTTTTTGAAGATTTCTTTTGAATGATACATATTTCATCTTTGTTCCGTCTTATTCTTATTATTTTACAATGAGTTCTTCCTCATACATCATGATCTTTCCCGTCATTTATTTAACGGGAAACTTCCTAACATCACATGACTCTCATATTAACACTAAAGTTCCTCACCATCTGTCTCTTAAACACCCCAATAGGTGCATCAAATGATCTTAATCAGCAAAAGGATTCCCCAATGAATGAATTTTTTTCAAAATATATTATAAATATGAGATACATATCCAAAATTGGTTAATCAAGTATCATTTTAAAAGTATTGTATTTAATAATATAAGTAATTTTCTTTAACATTAGACGTTCCTTCATCAAAAACAACTAAAGTTTACCAAATATCAAATGATGTAGTACATGTGGAAATTATGTTAAATTTGAAAAATTATAAATTGTAATATAAATAATTGATTTCATTATAGTTAATATTTTATGATTCTTTATTACGATGACTCCGTGTAGGACTATATGTTTTGGGTAATTTTTATTTTTCCCCAATGATAGTAGAGATTTTAAAATCCATACTTTCAAGATGCATTTTAATTTAAATTTTACATTGAAAAGATTTAGTGACATTAAAATAATGATTCCAATTTTTAGAAAATAACTATTTTATATTATAATCCATAAAGAGTTAAATTTAGAAATAATAGAAACTTTACATCTTTGAGAGACAACTAAATCAGAATTGAAAAGTTAATTCAAAAAACATTGATACTAAAAGTCATTCAGAGTGAGAAACTCAAGAGGGGGGAAATTGAATTCCCAATATAGATGTTATTGAGGTGATAGGCTAGAGACTCATGGTCTATTTTAGTGACCCAAATACTGAAAAATATTTACACCATTATCTTAAATAATCTTAAGAAGAATCCAATAGTGAGGCTCTTATTATTAGTACTAGAGAAATATAAGGGTATTTGGTTCAAGAACAAGAGGTTAAAGTAGAATAACTTGAATAAATTTTTTTATGGGTTTAGAATATAATTATATATAAATTGAAAATAAAAATATTGAAGATCTTGAGGCTCATCCAAAAAAAAGCATAAAAGAATGCTCAAGATGGTAAGAAGGTTCACACATATGTGGTTGAAATATTTAAAATAATTGAAAATCTGACACTCTATAGTGCTGTAGAATCTTTAGAAATGTCTATTAGTGAATCAGGTGAGAAAATAAAAGTTCTTGGAACTCATTAATAATAATCTAGTGAAAGGATTAAAGGTTAGTCCCTTGATTTGGTTGAAGTAGGGAATCCCTCAAGAAAGCAAGAAGATTTGTTTATTCTCTTAGTGCAGAAATTAAAGGTAACGTTTTATAATTTAATTAGATGAAATAATTGAATAGAAACATGAAATGTGAGATGGAAGTTTCTATAATATCATTAAAATATTTGAAAATTAAAACTGTACAAAAATCATAATCGAAATCAATTCAAGATCAGATAAATAACCTAAAAGATAATTATATTTCCAAAATATACTTTGATGCATTTTAGAGAGAAATGCCTTAACGTATTGGGAAACTCAATGAAGAATCCTTTTTAATGTCGTTTTTTAGATAATTAAGGAAATTCCAAGGGAGTCAATTTGAAACAACATGATGTAGATCAATTAATGCACGGTATTATACTTCTAGTCTTCCAAATTTTCTAGATTTGATAATTTTTTTTGAATATGTTACTCTAGTTTTTTTAATAAATTATTGAATTCATGATCTTCATTGTAATTATGTTCCACTTCAATGTTTTTTGGACACTCAATAATATGTAGTAGAGAAGATAAAATACGGTGATCCTAGTATTATAATCCTTCTCAATCAGTTAAGTAATATGATACATATGTGTTTACAATCTCCAAAGACTATCCATGAGTTTATAAAGGTAAATTTATCTGATATATTAAAAATGGGATAAGTGTCAAAAAATTTGATGAAATATTGGGATGAGATTATTAGTCACAGTTTTGAAGAAATCATAGTACACATCAATGATTTTATTAGGTTTTTTCAAATTCATTAACATTTGACACCTCTTATAAACAAGAATCTTCACCCACATCCAATCATACTCCTAATCCTTTCTAAAAAAATATTACTTTAATCAACAAATTTAAAATTATTTTTTTCATTATGATTGAGTTTACTTATTTCTTTTTTATCAGTAAAACTTTATTCAATGTATAGAAAACATTTTTTTCATCACTTAACAAAACATTTATTAAACTTTTGTGCCTGATTAACTATATAATGTACAATTTTTTCCAACCATCTTTTTGATAGCTCAAAAAGAGGCGAAATTGAGTAAAAACATAATTATTATGACTATAATATTTTAAACAATGAAAATAAGATAAATTTAAATATATAAATATTTTTTATAATGTATTTAGTTTTATCGACATACAAGTTTTATAATAATTTTGTTTATCTATAGTTTATGAACAAATAAATAATAATAAAAAATTCTATTATATATTTTTAATTTTCCTTCTTATTTATTCTAAAATTTAATACGATTTCTATAAGATTGTATACATAGATTGTTTTCATCAAAACGGATGTGATTTTTGGGATAATATTGTGTCAAAAATACCCTATGAATTTTTTTTAATTTGATGCTCACAAAAACCATTTTTTATTTTACTAATGAAATTATTTTATGTGTTTTTTGGGATTATATTCCTTCAGAAATTTATCTTTTTCTTAAGATATTTATGGGTTAAATTTTTTGTCTTAATTATTCTGGATATTTTTTAAAGTAGTCTGGAAACAATGTTTATACAACACATTTGTTAAGAGAATTTATTGTTTTCAAATCATAAATTTTGAGTGAACGTATGGATTAGATACCTAATTCTTTTATAAATGTATAGATTTAAAATCATTCTATTGAGATAAATCCTAAATTTGAGAAACTAACATATGGATCAACATCCGTACATTTTGAAGTTAACCAAACATTATCAATTGTAATTTTGAAGTTATCCCTATGTTTGACATGGTCAACAACATTTTTTTAATTAAATATATTTTATGATATATTTGAAAATATATTGATGAGATTATTTAATATATTTTAAATATTCTTAAAAATTCAATAAAAACACATGTTTAATATATTAAATCATTCATATTACTATGGGATGTTATAAATATCTTTAGAAATTTTAAATTTAAATACTTATGATTTGTCTGGTGTTATTTTTGGATCTATTAAACTAAAAGAAAATAGATATTCACTTGTTAAAAACTAAGAGTTATATGATTAAAATGTTTAATACCTTTTTTTAACATTAACTCTTCAATTTAGAAGAGATAAACTTTTGTGAAATTTTGTTTTTATGTTGTACTGTTTGAATATCGTTCTAGTATTGTTGTTGCCATTTTTCTGTAGCTGTATTTCTTGAAGATCATTTGAATTGGGATATCTTTGAAGACATTCTTTCCTGAATAATATTTTATATGAAGAATAATATCTATTATCTATCAGTCACTATTGGATCTGTGAGCTATATATATTTCTCATCAAATCAATTAACCTTGATTTCTTTGAGTATTAGCTGCTCATACTAAATCATGGTGAAGTCTTAGGTGATCACCGTTAGATATAGGTTAAGATTTCTTCTCTAATGAAAGCATTATTACTGTAATTTGTAACTTCCTACACTCAATTGTACTGGTCTTATGATAAGAGGACCTATTTAGTGAAAATCACCAAGTTCATTGAGAGAGTGTTCATGGAGTGGACTTGGGAATTATTGTTCCATAAAATACTATAAAACTAATGTGGTCTTCTTCTATGACTTTCCACTATATAAATTGATTAAAAAATTAATTAGGTATGTCTTCATAATATAAAAAATATGGATAAAACTTGAATCATTAAATATCTTTAAGTGGATTCAATTAACCCCCCATATTTTATATCTTTTTAGTATTCTGACCTAACATTCTTATGATGTTTTAAAGTAGTATGGAAACACTATTTATACCCTAAATTTTTAAGTGGGACAAATGATTTTTAAACCATAATCTTGGAGTGAATGTATGTACTGGATAACCAACATTGGTGTAATGTTACTGATAATGAACCGTAATTTTTAGAGAAACCCTATGTTTGAGAAAATAACATATGGATCACCAACCCAACATTTTGATGTTAACCATAAACAATCAACCATAATTTTGATATTAACTATACATTTTACTTGGTCAACTATGTAGTGTAAATTCAACATATTTTACAATATTTTTCCAATTGCATTGATGTATTTAATCTCTTTTAGAGATACATAAATATCAATTAAATGGATCATGTTCAAGAGATTAAATCTTTCTTATTTATAAGGGAAGTTATTTCTTTCTTTTAATGTTTTAAATTAAAAAACTTACAATTTATGAGGAATTTTTTTAGATATATTTAACCAAAATAAAATAAAGTTTCTATTATCAAATAAAAATAGTTATATCATTCAATGGTGAAGTACCTTTTGTAAGAAGAGCTGATGTCTCTACTATTTTGAAGATCTACACTTTCGAGGCTTATATGTTTTGATGTTGTGGTAATTAACTATCATTTTATTATTAATGCTACCATTTTTATAATTATGTCATTAATGAAGACCGTTTTCAACAAGGATCTATTAAAAATTGTTCTTTATTGAATAATCTTTTATATAACGATGAAGATCCATTATCTGTTAATTGTTTCTACAACTGTGAGATAAATCTGTTTCTCAAAAAATCAATTATTTCTGATATCTTAGAGTATTTACTGTTTGTACTCAATAATAGTGGAGTGTTAGCTCCCAACACATAGCTATGTATTAAGAATTTTTGGGTAAAATAACATGTATTTTTGTAAGGTTTTAACTTCCAACACTCAGTTTTAGAGGTCTTATTATAAGAGGACCAATTTAGTGAAAATCACCAAGCTCACAGAGAGAGTATTGATGTCATGGACTAGGGGATCTTTGTTCGATGAAACACTATAAAAACTAATATTTTCTTATTATCTATTTATTCATTGAATAAATTTCTTTAAAGAGAGATAAATGAATATATTAATGATATATAAAGAGGGAAAAAGTTTTATTATGTCATGATTTATAAAAGGACACAATTTATCCCCTCTTGTATAATATTATATTATTCAGACATAAATTTTTTTGAAACCGTAGTAATAAAACAATTGTAGTGATTATTGAAATTAATTTAAAATATTAAAATAAGAAATTAATGAATAAATTTTTTTCATAGGATCATTCCCCTTTTCTGATGATAATTTCATTTTCTTTCTTACTTTATTTATTTATTTTATATACTTATAGTCAATCATCTCAACAAAAATCCACCTTACAGTGATTTAATTGAAAATAAAACACAAAAAATAATCAAAATTGAAAAATGAAATTATGTTATTAGAAGAGCTCTATGAGAGATGACCATGAGAAAAAATAAAATTTCAGAATTATATTGAGTTTACATATTTTTTGTTGATTTCAAGTCTCATGATAGGCTCCATTAAATTAACATTAGAGGATGTTTTGTGCCATTTTTTTTTTGATTTTTTGAATCTTCTCTTATTATTGGATAATGCTTTGGGATCCCATACTAAATGAGGGGAATTTATGAGGGGTATGGTCTATTCTTGTCATTGGGATGGTAATATTAGCGAGCATATATAAAAGATCAACATTTAATTGAATGTGGGATATGTAATGAATGGATTTTTAATGACTCTAAAAGGTCGGGATAGTGTCAATACAACATATTAGGATTTTAAAAGTGGTATAAATTTCATTTTCAGAACCAAAAATTAAATGATGATTAAAATAACCTTACAGTCTAGTAGTGTTTATCAGTAATAAAAAACACTGATAAGAGTTATCTTCATCATTTAATTTTTTAGAACTGATCAAGGGTGACTTTAACAATCATTTTTAGTACTAATAAATATTCCCTTTACGAATTCAATATTATCACTAATAAATGTTCCATTTATTATCACAAAAATAATGCAAATATAAAATTGAAAGATTTTTTTTCAAATTATCAAGGCCCTCCATGCAATTTTAATGCTTCCACACAACCTGTTTATTAGTGTGACACCCTCTACATTTAACGATTCTATCGACCATATACTAGAACCCATTTATTAAGACATGAAACCCCCATTATTAGTTATATTTCATCCCTTCCACACCATAATCCCTTTCATTAGTTCATTTTTCATCCTCATTCATCCACGCTCACACATAGATTCAAACATGTGACCCCTTCATTCAAGCCTAATTCCTTTACCACTACACTATCATGATTTCCTAAATTTTTTTATGATTTATCATATTATATATATACATAATTCATTATTATTTAAATATTTATCATTAAAATAATTATACATATAAATATATTTTCAAATATTTATATATTATTAAAAAAATAATTTAAATAAATAAATAAAATATCTTCATATATTTAAATATATTTCTTTAATTACATAGTAATTTTCTATATTAGATTTATATAAAATGAATAGAAATTGTAAACATGTTTATATAATATATATCTATAATATGTGTAAAAAAATTTATATTATGTATGTTTATATACATATATATACATTTTAAATTAATATATAATTTTTTTATATAAATACAGTTATATGATGTATTTAGACAATTCATATTATAACATATATGCCTCTATTTACAGACACATGTACAAACACACACACACAGACACATATTTCACACAGAGCCACATTTATATTTATATTTATATTTATATTTATATTTATATTTATATTTATATTTATATTTATATTTATATTTATATTTATATTTCATGTACAAATAGACCCACACATGTTCATTTTTATATATTTATGTATTTATCTCCTTATTTCCTTTCTCTTTGTATTTCTTTTTTTATAATTTTTTTTCAAAATTTCAGTAAAATTATAATAATATATATAATTATAAATAATTCTAAAAGAATAAATGAAAATATAAATGATTTAAATTATATGACCTATATTTATATAAATATATAATTATTTTAAAAAAAATCACCTTTAAGAATAGATAAATATTTATATATAAAATATATCTTCAAGGTAACCTTTATATCTATGTGTGTGTCTGTTTATGTTTATTAAAATATAAAAGTAATTATATTTTTTTATTAACACAAAAACACAGATATATATTTATATATAAGCATTATATATATACTTGTATAGGTATACACAGATTCGTGAATTTTTATATGCTAAATAAAAGGATAATTTTTAGTTTAAATAAAATGGATAAAAAATATTAATTCCTATATAGTTTATATATTTTAAAAGTGATTTTAAATTTACATATTTTTAATATTTTACTTATATAATTAATTTTTATATATAAATATATAATAATTTTAATATGTATGTATGTATATATATATATATATCTAACACTACACTAGAAAAAGATAAATGTTCAAGATCCGAATATCTATATGAAAGAAATATATCAGAATATATTTATTCTCCACTAAAAAATATAGGAATACCGACTTAAATGAAGTTAAAATTCCAACGAATGTTTTAAAATTAAAATATACCAACTAAAAACACAGTTTCAGAGGCATTCTGGGATATTTTTAATAGAAAAAATAGTTTTTCCGAGTTCAAAGAGCATAAATCGCTTCAAAATAATTAATTTAACAACTTAAGGAACCTAAAAGGATACCCAAATCATAATTTATGGTCCTTTGAAGTTCACCCCAATTTTTAACATTTCATAATATATTAATTATTTATTTTTTATACCATGAAATTGTTTTTAAATGTCCTCTACACCATACTAATTACCAAATAATTAATTAATATTGTTTTTCATTTTTTTTTATAAATCATTTTTACTAAATATATTTTATATTAAGAATAAATACATATTTATTACTATATAAATAATATTAACAATGAAATATTATAAATATATATATGTTTATATATATAAATATATATAAATCAATATAAATATATAAATCTATATTATAATATTATTTTTCATAATATATAAATTTTTTATTTTATGAGTTCTAAGAATAACACAGATAATTGAATCCAATTATCAATGCTAAAAATATCTGATAAAAAGTGAATATTATCTATGTTAACAAAATAATTGATAAAGGGGTTCCTTTATTAACACTAAAAAATCAATGATAAAGGATCCACATTACAAAAACCTTTTGTTATCACAGATAAAGGAATACCATTTAATCAGTTCTATTCCCCAATAGGGTGTATATACTGGTCATATAATTCTTGGTGTTATGTAATGATGACGTTATCAATTCACAGTGATTTTATGCGATGCCATCCCAATATTTGGTTTAGGGTGGTTTTGGATATGTGTTTTTGGAACCATAAGACTCACATTGAAAAGTTCTATTTAATTACAATTGTATATAAGACTTCTTAGTTTCTATGATTAATTAAACCTAGGACACAATATGTAAATATATTTTTGTGAATGGTCACACAAGGGTTATGATCTGGTATGTTTCAATTATGGAGAGGTTTGATACAACATGTTTTATAAGATAAATATCAAAAGTTTGTTTTCCCTTGACAAAATATCATCAATATGTAAATTAATGGGTTCATTTTTGAATGGTAATATGCAATGAACTTGTGAAACCTAGTGAAATAAGGTGTGATTAGTGTGCTGGACACCAATGAGATTGTGAGTTTCTAATGAAAAAATGTAAGGTTTATAGTGTATTGGGACCATGGTATTGTGTGGTGTTATGTGGGGTCGTGCAGCTTGAGTTTTATTTGCTGATACTAACTATCATTGAACTGATTCGCTTTTTTATTGTGGAAAATAATGTCATGGAGAATTATGAATGTTTAACACCAAAGAATGAGCAACATGCAGTGTTCATTTTCAAATATTTTTGATTAACATTGAGAGTGACATATTGGTAGAACCACTTATAGAATGTTCCTCATTTATATATATTATTGGATATAATCAATCAAGCTATACTCATAAAAGATGAATAGATAAAATTGTATCAGTAGAGATTAGGTACTGGTAGTTTGTTCAGAAATAGATGGGTTGGAGATTTTGGGTTACAGAAAAATTGTGCTTCTAGTTATATGTAATAGTGGTGCCTCATGGTTATGTTATTTCATTTGTAATGAATTGAGGATTCATGTTATGATCATAGTGTCTGGGTGAGACTATGGGTTCTGATGATAATAATTTTGATATACCTGGGTGTGGTGTCATGTGTGTGTTGGTTTGGTGTAGACTAGTGTCATCAAGTCTTTTTGTGTGAAATAAATTATTTGGAAATTCTTAAATTCCTCTAATATTGGTAAATCATTATGGATTTGTGGATTTAGTTGGCACTATGATATGTCAATTATCTAGTTTGTGTAGGTTTTAGGTAAAATGGGGTCCTAGGTAGTGAATTTCACCTCTGCTCAAGCATGATGGAATATAAAATTATTGAAATTCCTCATTTGATCGAAGAAAAATGAAATTAATTATATTCAGTGAGAGGCATCAACGTTTCGGGTTATTCTACAAGTTTGTTTGTGTTATTGGAATGACCATAACTACTATGTGATTTTAAATTGTAGTGTACATTGGGTTTTTATGACCAATGTGGATAATTTTTGATAAATGTGGAGACTTATAGAGGATTAGAGATGTTATGGTGGGGAATTTGTAACAAGCCACATATTATGAGGCATGGATTTGATTATTATTTTCACCAAACCAATTTTGTTTTTGTGGATTTTGTATTTTCATGGTGTTGGTATAGATTGAGAGTTTGTATTTGGGGATTTTAAATAGGTAATGACTAAAAATTTTACTATAGGCTTTATTTAATGCTATATTAAGGGAGTTGGGTATGGAAATGGATTTCATAATATTAATTTTCTAGAGATGAGGGGGACTGTGTCACATTCCATTGAATTTCACTATGAGATTCCAATGCAAGATTAATATTTTGATTATCCTGGTAGTTCATGCTAAAATGGAGGATTATATATCATGAATCACTAGATCATTCCATTAAGAGGTGGTATTGATTTATTATTACTTCCCTTGAATGGATAATTTGGACATTATGGAAAGAATCATGTTTTTATGTGGCCTTAATCTGCTGTTTTTTGGAGTTTCCCTATATTAGAGAGTTTTATTATGACACTAATATTTACATCACAATATATGGATTCATTTTTTTGGTTTATTATGATGGGTCATCGTGCATTGATGTGTCTACTCACTCTATGATAGGCCTTTGTGTGGTTTCTTTGGGCACATATGTAGGGTAATTATTCCTTAAAATAGGTGGAAATTCCACAAAAATGCCATATTTTTTGTTTCCATTATGGGGTTTTTGAATTGGGGAACTCGTTTTTTTGGATTTATTCATTAAAGAAGACAGTGGGACTCTTCCATTTTCACCTTCATCCCCTTAAATAAACTCCATTTTTATATAGAAGGTATAAAATTTTTGATTCATTAATATAGATAAGATCATTTCAATTTTACTCATATTTATATTTCTCACCCTGCCTTCTAATATTACTAAGCTAAATTTATTAATTTTTTTAGGATTCTATCAAATCATGTTGGAATATTAATGGGATGAAGGATAATTTTTATAGGATGGGTAAAAGAGTCCAATGGATCAGGATCCTACACAGTGTATGGTCATTTCATGGGAGGTAAGGCATCTCAATAATTTATTTGTGGATTTAATTTACATTAGGATGTGATAGATTGATGAATCAATGTGTCTTTTGAGTATTTTTGGGACTGTGGTCTTAGGGATGTACTATAAATGAACTAAGCTTCAATTCTCAAATTTTTATCAACAGGAGGATTCTAGGTGGGTTTTATAATGATTAGGTTATAGAAAAGGTGTTGATTAATCATGATAATTACTTTTAAATGGGTTGTAGATAATAATTACATATGTTTAGTGGAATTAGGGCCTCATGGAATGTTGATTATTGAGGTATGAATGGATATCAATGTCGGTATTGTACAAAGTTATGCACAAATCACTTATAGAGAGTTTCACTCCATGTATGATTTTGGTGATGCATAATATTAACTTTTTACATGTTTTATTATCTATTTTATTGATTTTTAGTGTAAGAGAGAGGTTTTTAGTTACCCAAATTGGAACCATGAGGGGATTATCTTTTTTATGAGGTTAGCCTAGGGAGTTGATTAAACTCTTAGGGAGCCTTCACGGGATCTTCTCTTCTTATCTAGACATTGATGGATATGAACCCATTATTAGAGGCTTTGTTAGAGTAAATTGAGAACCAAAAGGGGATGATCATTAGTGTCCAATGGCTATGGTGTCCATATGTAGTATTCATTGATTTGTGATGATCACCTTGATCAGTTGGTAGGGGTGATTCTATTTATTAACATGGATTGTCTCTAAATGACTCTAATGACATAGAATAAATTATAAGTGGAAAAAGAATAAAACTAATATAAGATCAAAAAATGAAAGATAAAATAAAACAACTCATTATGAAAATAATGAAATTTAAAAACCAATGTACCATTAAATGTCTCTACCATTGTTTCATTATTCATCCAGTCTTCATGAGGATCCTAGATGTGGAATCAAGAAGATATCCCACCTCTACAGGTATCCACAAGTGGAATAGAATCTCTCATTTTACAATTGAGATATAATACCCTCTATCGAATGTGAGTGACTCATCTTTAAAAGATTTAGGATAAGTTCACATCAAGATTATGGTTTTTTCCATGCCATTAGAGATATAAATACACTCATATATACATTTCTAATGGGTATTTTGCCCTTATATAGAGCCCTTAAATATGCGATTTCAGCTCACACATTTACTTATGCATTGAATTCATGAGTAAATGCTTCAAAAACTTCAAGATAACTAATCATAAATAAGTCTACGCCCATATTTTTCATTTTGAGAATCCAGTTATTTAATGATAGAAAATGTAAGAGACTCACTTTAAAACTAAATATTAAAATTAAACCATAATTAACTATCAAATGAAATTACATTATATAATATAAAATCCCTTTTCATATGGGAAATTTTACACTATGGCATGTCCATAAAACCATCTTATGATATGGACCAATCATAAACTATGATTTCCTAAAGGATGTATTATGGTAACATGTTTACAAAGATTATGGGTTTTTATCCTTAAATATTATATAGCCCATTACATCATATTAAAAAAGGTTTTTATTGTGTATCTCATTCTATCTCATGCATGAAAAAAATGATAAAGGACTTATATTGCATTTCAACTTATATTTTATCTTATATAATAAATTTTGAAACCACATCTAAAATTCATCTTGGATATATTCTAAAACAATTTTTTAAATCTATCATTAACATTAGTTTCTTACATATTATATGAAATAACATAGGAATAACCATAAAAATATATTTTATAAATTCTCTAAAATTCTTTTAGGGAATCTCATTATGTCAAAATCAATATATATTTAGTAAATAAAAAATATTGGACCAAGGAAACATTTTTGTGTTAACAATAAATAAGAATCTTCAGATCCATAAATGTAAGAAATGAGTAGAATCAAGAAAATAATCAGCGATCCTCATGATATAAAGGAATATATCATGATCACCATTAGACACATATATCTATATACTAGAGTATATTAGTCACACCACATGCTAGCATAAATTATCATACGTTCCTTTGTACAATAAATCAATCGATCAATAGAATAAGAGTATGGAAATCCCATGTAGTCAACTCATACATTCTCCACCTTCTGAGTAAATCAATACCAAGTCTATAAACACATCACATGTCATTAACCCTAATTGATGGTCCCATCATGTTCCCAATATCAAAATAGATCAGAACCTCATATATAATATCTTGGTGTATCTGTTCACTCCTCAGTATATCTTAAAAAAGGGAATAAGTTTTATATTCATCACACAAGATGAAAAATATCATCTTTGTTTTTCTTCAACCCATGACTTAAATAGTAATATACCCAACCACCCCATAATAATGTGTTCCACAAGGCATGAATATAAATGGAATCTAAGTATGAAGGTTCCCATCATAGTTATATTACCAACCTAAAATAGTGGGGACTCTAAATATGATCCATGCACCCCTGTTATATAAACGACATATTTTATAACACTCTATATTGTATTCATAGTGCTTCATCTAATGAAAAAGTATTTTATGTGCCTCATGATAATATTATGTATCTCTATAAAAGAATCCTACTAATTCTAACCATTATATTTAATCATAACCTATAATACATCATGAAAAAAATCAATTTTGGATAACTCAATTCCATACTTTTAGAGTTTAATTGTCATTACACTTCATGAAATGTATATCAATATATACATATATTCTATCATCATGAAATAATGATAAAGTAGATATTACCTTTTATATGATGCATTTTATATTATTAAAACTCTTTTTAGAATAGTTAACAAAATAATACATACACACTATTCTATCTTATCATATATGATACAGATCCATATCTTCTTAATTTTTATTATACTTCTTATGTTTTTTAACTCATTGCTCTTCTATATATTTACATCCACCTATATATATAGCCATATAATAAGACCCTCCCACTAAATCATTTAGTGAGTAAAATATTTGAAGAAATCATGTTTGAATATTGGTGATATTTAGCAATCATATTTCAATTATTCAACCCCTTGAACATATTTAAGAATTATATCTTCACAACATCAAATGTTATGTTGTCAAAATTTTGTGTACTTATAAAATTTTCTATGTATATAATTATCATCACTATAATCCTTTACATTAAAATTTCATCCATTATAAAGTTTTTAAAATAATATTATTATTCACATTATAAGATACTAGAATATCTGGAACTCTTATTTGGATAAAGTGACATTCATAAAGTTTTAAAAAATTATAATAACTCTTTACATTTCACTTTACCACTATAAAATAGAATTATTTTTGGATAATAAGTGAAAATAAAATTGTATGTTGACTAGGATAATCTATTTTTAAATAATGATATTCATATTATCATGGTAATTAAAAGAAACTATTAACATTTATATAAATATCACATAACCTATATTCATAATGATATTATGAGTAAATGAATTGATTTTTAATTGGTGTAATTTTTTATTAATTAACTTTTAACTTATATAAGTTCAAATATACCCCCAAATCATTATAGATAATATATTGTCCTCAGAATATTATGGTATGATACACAAACTCCTTTATGTTAAGAAATAAATCTTATTTTCTTTGATTATGAAGATTTAACAAAAAACATTTATTTTCATATCATATATGTTATTATACGTGTTCTGACAATTTTCATCTGAAAATAATACTTTATTTATTTAAATATACCACCAATGGGTGGAAATAATACCTCACCTTATATTTTAACATATTATCGTTAAAATATTCTTCTTGGATAAAATATTTTATATCTCTATATACTTTTCCAAACATGTTATTGAATATGTTGAATCATAAATCATGGTTACTAAAGTAATTATATCATATTGTTCATAAAAACTCGTTTTAAAAAAAAATTGTGTTATAATATATGATAAATGAGATTAATATACTCATACATTATATAGATCCATTAGATATGGATAATATAATTTTTATTCAAATATATTTTATGTAACAAATTTACGATTCATCATTTTAATTAAAAATACAATATTTATCAAATTATTCCCTTAATTTAGAAGTAATATAAATTTAGAACACATTTAATGTTTTCATTTTATAATATTTAACCATCAAAATCAATGAATTGACTTCTATAACATAGATATCTCAAATGTACATTTCACAGTGTTTTAAAAAACCCTTTTGGTATCATAAAATTTTCCATCCTATGGAATCATTAATAATTCGTAATAACACCCATAGGTTTCATTGAACTTAAATAGATAGTTAAAGAAACATTTTTGGACTCTTTAAAAAACATTTATTCCTTTGGTATTAACTCTTATCAACTCGCACTGTCAATACAACACCATAATCAAGATATCACATGCTTAGATAATATATTATAAACACTTGAAAATATTTGGTAAACTTTTTTTTACTTCATGCATAATTTTGGATCATTTACATCAATAAAAATATGATGGATTCCCTAACATGAACTAGCATTAATGAAACCATCATTATCTCTATGTCCATATCGTACTCAATCTTATTGAGAATCATTAACATACCCTATAATATTTAGTATATGATACAAACATTAATCTGAAATTTGGCATCTAATGCCTTTGGAACCCTATGTGAATCATCATTCGATTCTAATAAGTATCTAGATTCACCTATTGAACAACGTAAACACTTTTTTTCTCTGAAATGTGTACATCTGAGACATATAATTTCATCTTAATAATTTTTATTGAATTAGTAGTCTATGATGTTGTTTACATTAAGTATCTCATTATCTAGGATTAATAAAAAAGACAGGTTTGATGTTTTTTATTATTATATTTATATAAAATACAATATTTTATCATACAATTATCATATTTCATTACCAGTAATAAAGACTTATAAAATAGCATCCCATTAGAATGATGACCCATTTTAAATTCATCAACTCAATAAGTGGGCCAATATCCCTATTTAAATAATCACAATTTATAATTTTTTCCTCACATAATTTAAATATTTTGGTTCATAATTATCCCAATCATATCATATGTGAACCTTATATAGTTTACTGTAAAAATAATTATCTAATTTTATATATAGTTAAAATCAATTATTTTAATCTAGTATCATAACCCGTAGATTTTATTATCTATGAATAAACAAAATAAAATTGATTGATTGATTTGGTCACATAACTCCATGTGTTAGCCATTTCAACTATTTGATACACAAGATAATCAATGATTTAGTAGAACCAAACTAGTTGAATGATTGATGCCTTGAAAATTGTAAATTTTCACAGAATCTAACACAAAGTACATAAAAGGTTCATTAATATTACCCTATAATCTCATGTTATTCCATTTATCTATTCTTTATTTTAATGATTTAGTTTGATATATTATTCATTCCACAAAATCATCAAATTCAGACTATATTGACGTGTTTCATTTTAAACAACTCAAATTTGGTGTTACTCACCCAAAAAAGGTCACATACATATTTACTCACATATAAATACATCTCAAGATCAAGATATATGATCATTTCTTGTAAAAGTGTGTAATTATCTGAAATTGAAAATCCAATCCTGATTAATACTGTAGCCACAGAAGAAAAATCTCCACTAGCGTAGTATAAGGGATAATATATAGGCTAATGGAAATTCCAACCCAAAGTCCCTCTACCAAAGGATACATTACACAATAGACATTAAAATTTGGAGGGACACTAATATTTATTATGTACAAAATAAATTATAAAATTATGTCCAAGACAATAACTTTAATTAAGAACCAACATAAATGTATATAGAAACTATATCCATTATCATACCTAGCATATGATTCCACATATGCATTTATGAAAATCTATAAGAATAGTTTTAAAACTTAAACTAAATAATACACAAATTCACAATATAGAAAATTTATATGGATAAAAAAATAGAGTAATAAATTTCAATAAATGAATAATTCATAAAATTAAATAAAAGATAAACATTTATAAACACTACATAAATTAAATCAAATTATGAAAATAAATATTTTAGGTATATATTATATGAATTCCATAATCTTGAATATAATCATATTATATTAATATAATAATATTAAATCTTTCATATTATTCATTCTATGACATTTCACTTTAAATATATACTATTTTAGGGTTTATAAAAAATTTATAATCAAAAATCTATTATATAAACTATTTACATAATCTAGATATCTCATAATTAAAATTATTTAAACCATGATCAAAAAAACAATCAAGCATATTTTGATGGTCTCTAAAAAATACACTAAATCAGGCCTTTAATTTGAACAATTTAAATTAAATATTAAGGAAAATCATAATCTTATAACATAAAAACCTTATTTTTACCCTTATTTTTTAATTTATAATCACTTTTAAAATAATCCTTATGATTTATAAATAAACACATTGTTAATTTTCCATGAGGGACGCCATATAATTCAGTATAACGTTATTAAATATTATCATTTACTATTTTGGTATTTTTATAAATAATTGATTCATAAAAAAATAATTAAATAAATATAAAATATTTATTATTAAATAATTATTATAAACATTATAAATTTATAAATATCCCAAAAATATATTTTATCATTTTTATAAACAATTTCTATAAAATTTATAAAAAATATAAATGAATTTATAAATTAAAATAAAGAAAAAAATATGTGTTTAAACATATCATATTTTATGATATAAAGTAAGAGAACATGATTAATAGTGTAGTAAAAAAATAAACCCCTTATATACTATCAATAATATTCCATTACTAATAATATTATCATTGATTATGATAATATGATCATAGAATATGATAGGAAAATGAATTTTATGATACAACAAGATATCATAATAGTGATACAACACTCAGTTTTATGAAACCTAAGGAAGTGGTTAGTTTAGATGTGTTATTAATGAGTCATTGAAAAGTCGTGTTTTTTTATATATTTTTTATATTAATTATAATAATTTCCCCACATTGATCCTTATATTAAAATTTTATAGAAATATGTGTTTTGATCTTGAAATTGAAAATTATATGAAAATTTAATTTCCACTACTAATTTTAACATTGTAATTTTTTTCATAATATTTAGTGTTTGCCGAATTTTAATTATAACTTTTATGGTAATATTTTTCACTATGTTTCATACATTTTTTTCGAGATCATGATAGCTGGATCACACATTTGAAGGGCCGAAAGTGGATATTAAGACACAGATGGTCTAGAATCAACAAATTGGACCTTTCTTCGCAATTTTGGACATAAATTTTTATACATGAATGGAATTGGTGAAAATATTTATAGATATTATATGTTTTAATTCTATTCATTTAATTTAACTGGAGTAAATTCTATTGGTGTTGGAACCTCGAAAAAAAAAGAATCTCAAAACGAAGTAACTTTTGGAGGTAGAATTCTAAATGTTCCATTTTTTATATTTCAAAACCTTTCCCAAAAAACTATATTTAGATGATATTTTAACTCTTTATAGGGGTTTTAGATTCATTGGGAATGTTTGGTGTAAATTTTGGTTTGATGAAACTACTCAAACCACATGGAATAAGTAAGGATTTGTAGAAAAATGTCAACAAAAAAGGCATCCTCTCTTGCATCTACATTGTGTTTCATTATTTTTTTTGATAATAATATCTCTTTTAGTATAAAATAAAACACTTTTATTTTTATATTTAAAAAATTTAAAAAATTTCCGTAGTGAAACAATCTATGAGTGGGTTTGATATGTGGTTATACCATTTTAAATGGTTTCTTATAAAAATTGTCTCCATAGTGATAATTCCACTAATGGGAGAGTAGTAATTTTTGTGTTTTATCTTATTCTTAACTTATAAATTATTTTTTTTAATCTAAATACTCGCTATAATTTAAAAAATTATGCTTAATGAAATGATTTTGTAATGTTAGGATCACTAAAAAAATTCCCACATTGTCGGTGAGGCTAGAATTGTGTGAATATTCCGAGAAGCACTTTAATTATAAAATATAATCAACCTAAAATAAATTATTAGGGTGTAGAAATAAACCCAGAACTCAATATATTATATTTTCTAGAGTCCAGAAACTATCCTAATGTTCCACTAATCATTATTTATCTGTTGGACAATAATTAAAGAACGTTTCATTTATTAAAATTATTAAATTTAGTTTAGGGCATGTGGTCTTGTTTTCATCTATAGGGTTTGATGTTAACTATTTAAGGAAATATAATTCAATAAATTTCATATTAATGGATATTTATTAATTAAAAATGAATGTGTAGTTTATATTTTTGATAATCATTCATATTAGTGATTTCAAAGTAATTGTTTTCTCATTTGTTTCATTTTTTTGGAAATCACTCAACCAAATCCCCCTCTTTTATACTAATTTTCCATCCATTTTATTTGTTTCTATTTACCATTTATGGTACAATTAATTCAATTAATTTATAAATATAGATATCTTGGGTCATACACTATGGTGTAATTAGTAAAAAATCACTAATATTTTGAGTTTATGTGTAAAAAGTCTCACCAATCATATAGTATAACTAGTATAAATCCATGAGATTTATCTTGAGTCACTATTATGATATATCTATAACTTATTCTATTAGTCAAATCCCAATAAGAAAACACATATCATATTTTAGAATATAAAATAACCCAATCTATGATCAAACTATACATTTTAATTGAAACCACACATACTAGAAATGAAGAAACATAAAAACCAGTGCACGTTTCAGTATTTATTCCACTTTATCATTATATATCCATTATTGATGAATATTATAAATTTTGTAGAAAAAATATTTCCTACCTTTGGAAGTATCCATTGGATGAACATAATCACCCATCATATGAGTAGGATCCTCCATCCTTCATGATATGTTTGTTACTATTCATCTAATGGAGATAGAAAATGTGATCATCAGGGTTAGGAAGTCATAGAAAAAACTTGGAAATATTTTCATACATGAAATTATAAAAATATAATGGGTAATTTTACCTTATATATGTGACTTAAGGATTCACCTTGAGTTATCATTTATTGACACATACATTAAAATGAATGAGTAATTGCTTTGCCCACTTCAGGAAACCTTTGCATGGATGGATCGACTCTCATACATTTCATTCTATAATTTTTTTAGTTATATAAAATGTGTAAGACTTGTTATAATTTTAAATGTTGATATTTAGATTCCATTATTTACTAAAGTATGTAGTATAGTATCACATACAATTCCATATGATATATGCATTCATATATTATGAATTACCAATACAACCTTCATATGATATATCCTAATAATAGACTACAATGAGCCAAATCTAGTAAGGAAGTAATATGATTACATTAATTTTATATCCCCTAAAATTTTATAATATAAACCATGTTTGATCAGATGGAAAATTTTATTTATGATATATCTCATTCAATATAATCATTTTTATGAGATTCAACCATGAGAAGGCATATACTGATGAACCTGAAGTGTGTAAAATAGGATTATGCTTTTCCTTGAGTGATTAGTAAGGTATTTATAGTTCTTTATATTAATCCTAAAATATTTCTTGAGTAAAAAGGAAAAGATTTTCCATGTCTCCATGGGGTAGTAGTTAAATATTTATTGAGGTTCATAATAAGAGGTTTTCTTTCCCCATGATTAAGTTGTGAGACTTGTATGATATCATAGAGTGTTTCTTAATAATGGAAACTCAAGTATTCATTGGGAGAAGTGGTGATCTATCCATCATTATGGGATAAAGTCTGATGTGTTCTCAATTCAACACAAATCATGTTTGAGGGATAATGTTATTATAATGAAATACATTCCTTGTGAATAAACATTTGATAAGTGTGTTCTAAAAGTAAAATTCTATATTTATGGGTGGTATAGTGAGGGGAATGGGTTATGATTAAAAAATTATTTGGGTGATAAATTATTTATCATTAGTATGGTTTTGTGTGGTGATGATTTAGGGTGGGTGTGTGTATAATCAGAACCTTATTAGTATATATTGATGTTGGATGAAATTATAACTATGTTAGTTATTTATTTGAATTTCCCAAAACTTTCATTCATATGGAACCATGTTTGAAATTGTTGATATGGTATAAAAATGCATCCTGAGTGTTTTATTTCCATATTTTTTGTTGTAATAAAATATGAGGACATTTTTCAATAAGTGGTTGGGTATAATACAAACCAATGTATTTATGGGTGTACTATTTATTGCAATGACAACATGCAGTAAAATTTAATATGTGGATCTATATAATTAAAAATGAGGTTTTTATTTTTTATAAATATGAGTGTGATTCCAATCAGGGATATCCAGTGACATTTGATTGGGTGTAATTCCAACCATGGATATTTATTAGTATGAGATTTTTTGTAATTACAAGTTTGTTTGTTAATTGATATTTTGTTTGGTGTAATTACAACTGAGAATATTGATTAAAATATAGTTAGGTGGAATGGTAATTGTAGATATTGATTGGTATTGGGTTGGGATTATTTTTGTCCATGATTATATTATGACATGGGTTTGATGTGAGACCTCCCAATATATTATGATATGATTTGGATATGATGCCTCTCAAGATTGTTGTGTTGAATTCTGGATCCGATGTATCCTAAAATATTGTGATGTGGTTTTGACATGCACCCTAGATATTGTTGTGATATAGGTCAAATATGACACATCCTAGAATGTTTTTTATGTGAGTTGGATCTGATGCCTCCCATGATGGATTTTATGTTTGTTGTACATGATTATTCCCTATATGGTTATGATATATGTTGGGAGTGATTTATCATAATATTGTTGTGATCCTTATTAAATTAGATATATCCTGAGATTGTTTTGACATGGGTCAGACATCATACCTCTTGAGGTTATTGGGAAATATAGGTGGGATGAACATCCATCAAATTGTGGAAATGCATTTGGGTTGGGTGTACTAGAACCTAGTTATTTATATGTGTTTATTAGTATAAAATCTTGGATTTTTTGGTATAACCAATGAAAAAACATGATTTATAACTTTCAAAATTTCATATAAATAGACTATTAGGGTGAATTAATAGGAACCAAAGGGTGTGATAGGTGTATACGTGTGATTTATTTTCCATAACATACTTTTAATTTAATACATGAATTCACATATATACAATTTTTAATCCAGAACATAGTTTTTGGTTCTCTACTGAGCTTTCTACTCACACCCAGAATATGAAAAAAAATTTGTGTACAAAACATGGGGTTAACATGAAATCTCAAATGATAGGCCTAGTATAGTTGGATGAGCTTGGAGAGCATACATGGGATATAGATATTGGATTGAGGGGATGTGGATTATTATAAATGAGATTCCTTTTAATTTTCTTTTCTATATTTATTTTACTATATACAATCATCCCATTGGGAGATACCATATTAATTTATAATTGTGTGACCTCCATGTATACATTTTCTTATAGTATGATTATTTTATTGGTTTTAGTTTGCCTTATATTGTAAACCCAGTTATTTTATTATTATATTTATATTGGTTTATTGGAAATTTTTTCTATCTATTTTTATTTCTTATGTTACTATTATGTATAGTCTCCCCACATGGTTTATCAAACCCTAAATGCTAGTTAGTAGCCTATGACATATAAGGATGCATAACTAAGAAGATGGGTATCTCCCAATAAGGTTATTAATTATGTGTCTAAGGTTAAGGATTTATAGAAATGAATTATTATAAAGGTCATATGGTTTCATAATTAATGGTACTATAAGAATAATATAGATATTATCTTGAAAACTATGGGTAGAGGACACTTGTTTATAATTATTTTTATTGAATAAACCATTTAGGCCTATATTAAAATAATAAACAATGTAAATTCATTCAAATGGTATAATTTTACATATTATATTTCTATTCATAATAAAATTTTCATCATTCCTCCTTTAGAGAAGGTAAATTCTGAAACCATGTTAATTTCTTGTGTTGTCATTACATGGTATAAGTGTGGTTCTTTCACAT
Organism: Viscum album; assembly: GCA_963277665.1. Lineage (NCBI taxonomy): Eukaryota > Viridiplantae > Streptophyta > Magnoliopsida > Santalales > Viscaceae > Viscum > Viscum album. The sequence continues at coordinate 641,386,547 of OY728155.1, read as the reverse complement.
TGTTCTGCTTGAGTTAATGCATTTTATGAGGTAAAGAATGTTATTGGTTATTTATTATGATGCATCCTACTATAGTTCCTTCACATGAATTCAAACATATAGTGCTACTTCTATTTTGTGCTTTTGGACCTTTTTCCGTGATTGAGGTTTTAGAGGGAGAGTTCTAAACAGATTGGGGTTCAACACAACAGATCTATAAATTAATTTTTCTTCTCACGAAACTTTCTAGGAAAGATTATATTAATGATATACATGATTTAGACTGATGATATTTCACATTAGTGTTTACAATATTTCTCTCACTTGGACTTGGGATAGAGGTAGATGAATATGATTTGAGTATGTACATATTTACACCCATTGTAATGGGTTTTATGAGAAATAAATATTCTAGTTTAGTTTTGTATGATATTAGTGGAGGTGTTTATGCTCCCAGTATCTCTAGTATGATATCGATTGAGATGTTAATTATTATAGAATCTTAGGATGGTTCATTTTAGTTAATCATTGAGGAAGAAAATTATATAGGGGTATCAAGAAATATTGTTATTTCTGAGATAATATTAACAATTTATAATTACATCTATGTATGGAGTGGATTATTTCAAGAATAAATGTTATGGTGTGAATTAACGGATAGAGTGTTATAATCGGGTTCTAATATCCTATGTGAGGGGTATCATATTGGGCTACGAGTACTTGATGACTATATAGAAGGATGTAGTTTACGAGTGAAAATCGTAATTCATCCATAAAAAAGCATCTTTATATTATATATACATATATAAATGTTTTTATTTTTTATATATGATTAATATGAGCTATCAGTTTCTTGATATAAATTAATTATAAAATAATTTTGTTGACGATGATGTATTGTTATCTTATTCATTTTTTGTGGATGGTTCCTGTAGACCCTAGTTGTTGATAGGGTTAACTCATTTCATAGAATTTCACTACATAGTTTTATTACTGATCCACATATGAATGCTCATGTGTTGATTAGTCATGTGTCAATTCATATTAGTCGATATAGATAGTTGACATACCTAGAGGTTTTTATGGATATGGGATATTATTGATGATGGAATGGAATTTTCTCTAAGATGGACACCTTCATATTATCAGTATTTAGGATTACAGATTTTATGGATGTTTTACTTGTATGTAGTGACTATTTTGATTATATTTCATCATGTTATAAGGATTTTATTATATAAACATTATTTATATTATATTATTTATTATTCATTTATATAATGGTGGCTGTTGTTGCATGTTATCAAGTGACAAATTATATTTAAATTTAATGCCACACAAAATTTATATGGATACCATGGTTCTAGTTCCTATCCCATAGATTATTGGAGTTGATTTTTTGGATTTTAGTTACCTTTATTATAGGATGTGACAATTACATCCCTATATATTTCACCAAATCATGGGAATTTTCACATATTTTTTAGATTAATTAAATGTGGAATTACATGTAAATTTATCTTAAATAGTATTTAAATTTTAATCTGTGATTAAAAATCTACAACTGAGCAATGATAAATTTCATTAAAAATGTATATCTAAAAAATTTCAACCTAATCCATTAGTACATTATAAAATCCATGAGTTATTTTAAAAATAAACATATCATATTCAATGATGAAAATAAACATGTCCAATTATTAGAATTCTATTTAAATAAAAGGGAGAATCCCGAGATCGTGAAAATGGAATGTAATTACACACATTACCATTGCTAATATGATATTAGTATATGAAATTCTATGACATATATCATCTATTACAACATTAAAAATAATTATTTTTTTGAAACCAAATTCTATAGAAAATTATTTTTTTATTTCATAGATTAACAAGAACATTTTTTGACCCATTTTGATATGATATATCCTTGTTACAACCCATCTATGATGATATATTTTACAATAAAATGACTAGTTCCTGTGAATTCAATAATATTGATGATATTTGGTTTATACATAATTTTGATCGTTGATGGGAATAATATTTTCTTTTAAAACATAAAATTGTCATCATAATAGGAAAACACAATACTTTAAATCTAGTATAATAATATTTTATATTAAAATTCACCAATATCACTAATAAAAATTCAATCACTATATATGATAGAATAATTTCAATAATAATTACACATAAGAAATAGTTACCTTCACATAAGATATCCTATAATCAGTAGCAATATCATATAAATTATTTAGATACTATCTATATCATCACATTAATATATTGAAAACAAAATTCTAGGAGAACTCAATATAAATATAGAAAGCCTATCATAGGTCTATCAGTTAAATCTAAAGACAAATTAATGATATTTATATAAGACTAAATAAAATTAATTTTGGTAGTGGAGCTTATCTAATTGACACATGCTATATCTAAGGGAACTTAACCCTCTATAAAAATTGAATGATGTGTAGGAGTGTCTAGAAGGATTGTCATAAATCATCTAATATTATTGGAATTTAATGAAAATAAAATACAAAAAGTAAATATAATCAACTATTAATTTGTTCTTATATTTATACTCATATTATAATATCATATATATTTTTATAGAGTTTTAATATATGTATTTTATTTTATGGAAGCTAAATAGTATTTGTTTTCGGAGTTCTAATAATCATTTTATTCTTTTTTCATTTTTTATGCGAATTTGAATGTTATATTGAGTGTGGAGCCACTTATGTTTATTTAGAAAAATAATCATTTGTTTGAATAATAAAAAATAATATCTAATTATTTTATAATAGATTATATGTCTTATGGAAGTTAAATATTTTTCTATTAATTTTTTAAATTTTCCAAATATTTGGAAATTAGCACAAATCCAAATGAGTTAGACAATCGACTATGAATCCAAACTATTGATCATGTGCTAGAAATTTAAAATTTTCCTATGTGATCAAGAAAATATAATTATAATCGATTGAATTAAAGATGGATTTGATCAACTATATGAGAAATGGATAAATAACATGCCTATAAATTTGATCATACAAGATATCTCACTAGCTCCTCAATCAACTGCTTGAGTAACCAGCCAACTGCAAAACCAACCAGGGTGATAGTCAATTAATTTCTCTCTCTAAGTGTTGAATCCACTGTATAATAGCTTAATATCACATATTGAAGTGTATTGACCATATGCTATATCCATATGTCTAAAATATTCACAAAGTATTGGAGAAACCATGCAGTACTTCTATTCCACCGCATGATGAAGTCAGGTGACAATATGACATGATTGGTTTTTGGAAAAGTACTAAAGTGATCATATAGAATCTGATCTACCACAAGTTCTGATGAAGAAACCGTACATTTGATGGATCAAATACATGAACTCAGAGGGTTATGAGCATCATATTATTCACTATGTTTTGATGTTTCCAAGGATAATATGACGTATCACACTCCAAGAGACTATGACTAAAAGTTGAAATTGTGTTCTAATAATATATGTTCCAAAAACTTTTTGTATAGAAATAAATTCTTAGTGAGAAGAATTTAATACTCCAAAATTTATTTTCAAGTATGTGGATTCATAATTATTATTTTCCAATAGATATTTTTGGAGTATGTTTTATTTTTTAAATATAATACTGAAGTAAAAAATTGTGTATTCAAGAGCGTGGATAAAAATGAATAGTACCCTTTTGTTAACATCACAACACTTTTTTCTTATAAAATTAGCTAATATTTTTTTTAATTCCTTCATGTCTTAAAATCTCATCTCAATACTCAACAAAGTTAACCCAAAGAAAATATCTCCTTGTAGAAAACATAACTTTGTTCTGTTTTTTGCATTGAACTTATTTTCAGTCACTCTCACTTTTTTTATTAATTTCTATTGTGATATATATTTCTTATAATTGTTTTAGGGGAAATAATCGTATATATCATATAATAATACTCACATACTCTTACTTTATTGAATTCACAATTTTCTCCCACCAAAAATGGGAAGATTGTTGGTGATATTCCTAGAAAACCTTTTATGTTGTTGGACTCTATTCACCTGATCTAGATTGTGGATCAGTTTATTATTTAACAAATTTTATTTATTTTAGGTGACTGCCAAGTGTAAATTATTTGGTCTTAGGATAACAAGGAATCCATTGTATTTATTTTGAGTCCCTTTTTCATTTGTTGTTTAATTTATTTTTAAAACATGTTACAAAATAAATTTCGTTAGACTGTTCTTTGATAGATATATTTTAGAAGAGATATATTTATTTTTTAATATAAGTAGAATAATCTTGAATTATTTTGATAATTTTACGATTATTCTAATTGTGATTTGATCACAATTCTGAGATGTTATTTCAATACATTGAATTAAATATACAATCTATATTAGTTAATTGATATGTTTTATTAAATCAGTGAATTTTATTTTAAATTGATTTTAAATAGAAATGTTTTAATTAATACTCAATTCACCTATTATTTCTTACTGTAATTTAATGAAAATTTGTAATCAATGATATTTATTTTTTTCACATTTTTATTTATTTAGTTTTATCAATGATAATTTTTTTAACTAAATGATCAATATTTATATTATGTGTATATTTCTATCATTATGAATAATACTATGCATGAGGGAACAAACACTATCACAACTCCATATTTGAAGGCTAATAATTATACTTAATGAAATATATAAATGAAATTTCATCTTCAAAGTTTGAATATTGATATATTAATTGTAATTGAAGATAAATATGTAAAAGAAAAAGTTCCTAGAGATAACTGAAGTGATTCTACTAAGTCTGTCTATGAATATTACTAAAAATAAATTAATGGTTCATCCTATGCACTAACAAGAAATCAATTTAATTGAATATCAGAATGCACAATTTTTCTTTGTAATTTTGGATACCTTATCTTTGTCTCATGACGTCACATATAATGTCAAATAAATGTGTTTAAATACTAACACTATTCATTATGATACATTTAATATAAAGACTTATGAGTATATTTCTCAAATGTTTCTCAAGTTTAATGAGATTAAAAATACAATTAATGCACTATAGGATACTATTGATGATATTCCCAAATACTATGGATACTAAGATGATTACATGATAGATAGAGAGGGAATTCCATATCCATTCAGGAATCATGTGATGTGACTAGAATTCCCATAAAGGTTTTGATGGGAAAATAGATGATGTACAAGGAGGGTATAAAAGTTATCAATAATGATACCAAACCCAAGATATCAATTGCATTCAACGTATCTCTACCAAAAATCAAAGAAGTATTCAAGGATGATGGAACCAATGGATGTGATGTTGAATCTGATGGTGATGAAGAAATAAAAAATTTCGTAATAATATTAAATAATTTTTGGAGAAGGATTATGTTCTTGAGGAATTAATAATTTTTGGGAATGATTGATAAGAAATAATATTGGAAAAAAGGATAGAAACTTATAAGTTACCTTTTATGAATGTAAAATAAAAGGGCACATCAAATCTAATTTTCCAAAGATAAAATAAATCAAAAATACCAAGGATAAAGGAAGATATATTGAATAAGATAATGAATTAAAATTTTAATTATCTGTAAGATATCACAGGGGACTCACGTACTAGTCGAGAAGATAAAAATGGGAAATAAAATATATGATTTTCTTGTATTATATCTGAGGTAACAAACAATATTCTTAATATTTATAAAATTTAAAATCATGAGAAAAATGATTTATCTTATAGCACCCCTGGTTTGAGGTATGTGTCCTTTGTTTATGCATTTTTTATTTGTTTAATGTGCATGGGATGAGTTGGGAAGTGGTTGGGAGATTTTGGAATGGTTTTGGATGAGTTTGGAGGCATTTAAAGGGGTGCATGGTTTGAGCATGGTTAGTGGAAACTGTGGAGGTTCTCTAGGAAACCGTGCAGGGGAGATAGTAGGCTTTGCACGGATGACGCATGGTTTTCCAATCTGTGTGAGGAAACCGTGACTACCCTTTCTCCCAATGTAGTAGAGTGTTCACGGTTAGCGCACAGTTTTCCAAACCGTGCAGGCTAACCATGCGGCCACTTAAAATTACAGTTATAAAACCCGGTCTCACTCATGATTGCCTCATTTCACTCCAATCCTCCTCCCACTCGATCCTCACTCGATATTTTGGATTCTCATGGGTTAAGGGTGCTCTCACACTCGATTTGGAAGCGTTTCAAAGGGGTTTTAATGCGGTTTGAAGGTGGTTTGTCCCAGGTAAGTCTCTCCCCTTGTTTCTCTTGTGTTTTCCTCTAGATCTACTTCCCTATCTTTCATGGTTTTCTAAATATACAATTTTTGTGTGTAGATATAGGGTTATGGTTTCCTTGGATGTTAATATTAAGGCTTGTGGATGTTAGGTAAAGTGATCTAGAGAGGTTTTGGTGGTGCGTTCTCCAGATTTGAGGTGCGGTGGCTTGTGGGTTGATTTCTTGGGAACCCTAAAGGTATGTGGCTTCTCTCTCGAATCCACTTGGTTAGAATTTGTGGTGTTTGGTTACAATTAATTTTTTGGGAAAAAAATTTATTGTGTTTTGATGTGTGAATGTGGTTGGAATCCCTTGGGTGATTTTTTGGGGATTTTTGGGGAAAAAGGGTTTTTTGGTGATGTGATCTTGTTGTGGATTTTAAAATGGAGATTTTAAAATGGGATACTGAGTTTGATTTTTGAAAATGGTTGATGGAAATGGTTTTCAATAAAAAAAGGTTGTTTTATTGAAATGTTGTTTGTCAGGGAAAATGGTTTTCAATAAATAGGTGATTTATTGAAGTGAATTTATATGAAATGGAAATTGGTTGACTGCATGTGGTTGTGACCATAGTGAATTTTATGCTTGGTTGGCTTGATTGAAATGTTTTGTGGAAGTGGGAAGGAAGTCTCACAATAAAAAGGGTATGGATAGTGGTCGGAAGAACCACCATATGATTAGTGGTCGGGAAGTACCGCTAGTTGTGAATGGGTGAATAGGTTGGGCGGAAGTCCCACCGTTTTGATTGTTTTGGTGAGAATGGGTGAACGAGTTTGGCGGAAGTCCCGCCATTTTGGTTTCTTGTTATGAATTACTTTGCAAGATGGAATTGTTGTTATAATGTTTAAATGTTGGGACGATTTTGGCTTGTTTGGTTGGATTTCCCTTGGTTTCTTGGGTTGGATGTGATGGCTTGGTAAGGACATGTTTGGCTTATGAAAATGGTTTCACTTGTGATTAATTTTATATAAACTATTTTATATAAATGTGCTAAGGGTTTTATCCTAGTGGTGTGTATAGGGAAGTCATTTGGGGAAATCTTACTGATTTTTATTACTCAACCCCTGCTTTGGCACTTTGGTGTCTTTGTAGATGTCGTGTACCATGATGTGGGCAATGGTAAGGCATCTACCTCCTTTAGTGGAGCATTTTGATTCCTTGGCGGAGCTTGGAGCTTGGAGCTTTGTGTGGAGCTATAGGGGAGTCATGGCTAGTGGTTTTTGGTTGTTTAGTTTCCGCTTTGTACTCTGATGTGTTGTGGACATGTCTAGTTTTATTGGGTTTGGATTGTATTATGGATCAACTTAGTTGTTAATGGATGGGTTGGTTGGGTTTGTTGAAATGCATCGTATAGTTTGTGGATTGTTGGTTGGTATTGTCTTAATGGAAAATTGTTCCCCATTTTGTTTTCGGAGCCCTTGACATTTATTTCCAGCCTTTGGCACCATGGGAACATTGCTTAAGGCCTAGTAACCCTCACTGCCTCCTAAAGCCAATGGGGTAGGGGCAGGGTGTTACAAGTGGTATTAGTTTGTTTTGTCCTTTGGAGTTGACTCTCAGATTTGGTATTGAAATTAGTTGTGGTAGATTCCTCGAGTCGGGATGGTAGCAAGGCGTAGGAATGTCGAAACATGGAATGTAGAGCATATAAGGACGTAGCTAACCCTTTTATGCTGAAATTCAAGTTACCAGGGAGTTGGGTAAATAAGTGTTTTGTAGAAACTTATAGGCATTGTATATTTCATTTTCGTGGGTGTAGCCAATGAGATGAGCATGACATGCATGGTAGAAATGACTTCCCACTAGGATGCATATTTCATTGTGGTATAATGATTTATGGGATGAATTGAGAAATGGATTTTATGTGAAACTTAATGTGAATAAATTTTTTATTTTGAAAATGGTTTGGTTTTCAAAATGGTGAAACATGGGAAATCTGAACTTGTGGAAAGCCTTGTTGTCATAGTGTTGTGTAATGTGGTTTGAAATGGGAATTCTTGATGTCTATGGAAGTGAGACTCATGATTGTGTGTTTTCTGTTTATATAAATGGAACCAGGTAGGCATCGTAGAGACCAACCGGATGTGGCCGATGAGAAAGTGGTTGCACCTGAGCCCCAGGTGAACCAACAGTTAGTGAAAAGTATCATGCAAGATATCCAAGCCATGGAAAGTGGGAATAAAGTGAATTAACCAAGGCATATGGATCATGCGGTTCAGTTTCAAAAGGAGAATCCACCCATACTCAGGGGTGATTCAGAGCCAGAGAGGGTAGAAGAATGGTTGAATAGAATGAAAAAGATCTTCAAGTTCTTGGGAAAACCGGTAGAGTTAAAAGTTAAGTTGACAATGTATCTGTTGGAATATCTTTCCCTTCAGTGGTGGGAGTCGGTAGTCCAAGCAGGGACGGACCAGGGTATGACGTGGGAAGGCTTTGAGGAATTGTTTAACAGAAAATTCTACCCACAGACGTTTAGAATTATGCTCTTGATTTATTTCTTCAGTTTGAAATAAGAGCTTATGTAGCTATGTTTATGAATTAGTGCGGTTTTCACCCGAGGTGGCAGGTAGCACATCGTTGAAGGCAAGGATCATTGAAGTGGGGTTAAGGTAATAAATCCATTCAAAGATAGAAGTACTGTGTATATATGATTATACAAAGATGGTGAATAGAGCCTCCTTGTATGAGTGGGATATGTTGGGAACTCCGGGCGGGGAAAGCATGATGGTACCCATGGGGAATAGTGGGAACTCTAACACTGGGTTCAAGCGAGGGAGGGACACATATTCTCAGGGTGGGAATGTGACATATAATCTGATGGTAGGATCAGTAAATCTTCCTTCAAAGCCCCAGAGCAAGCTGGGATGTTTTCAGTGTGGTTATACGAACCACATCAAGCGGGATTGTACGGCACAACATCAAGCATTTCATAATTGTAAGAAGATAGGGAATATGAAGCTTTATTGTTTGAATTCTCCAAGTTCGGGTGCGTGTGACACTCCTCAGGGATCGCAGACATCGTTTGCTCTGACGGGACGGGGAAAACAACACACCCCTCATCAGCAGAGTAAAGAGGGTCATGGTGATTCTCAGAATACCACCACGCCTCAGCAAAGCAATAAAGAGAAGAGTGAGGAAAGAAAACATTTGTTCGAAGCTGAGCAGATTGTGGAGGATGATTAGTAAGGAACATCCACAATGTGAGGTACTATTATTTTAAATTCTACGTTGATGCAAGTGTGGTTTGATACTGGTGCTTCATACTCTTTTATTACTACATGTGTGGTTGATTTGCTGGGTTTAAGGGTAGAAATGATGCCCTCGGTTTTGAAAAATCAAAATCCTCTGGGTCGAAGAGAGTGTCAAGCCATTTTGTGTATAAAATGTTGTATTGTTGTGGGATAAATTGAGATAGTGTGTAATTTCTCAATGCTTGAGATGGATGGGTATGATGTAATCCTGGGAATGGATTGGCTGGTGGATTTTAAGGCCCACATCGTTTGTGATGCGCGAACAGTGGTTTTTACGACACACGATCGCGTGAGACGTCTCTTTAGAGGAGGGAAGTATGAAAGGAAGGTTGCACTGGGTTTGTTGGCACCAGAAGTGGGTACGTTATCGTATCAGTTGGCAGTTTTGTCATTAGAATCGGTAGAGGGTGTTGAGCAGAGTGTTCCTCCGGCAGTGGGGGATCAGATCATGGATGTCTTACCTGAATAATTCTTGGGGTTACCTCCCGTAAGAGAAGTGGAGTTTACAGTTGATCTCCTTCTGAGGACCATTCCTATCTCACTTCCTTCTTAGCGAATGGCATCGGCTGAATTGCGGGAATTGAAAGTCTAGTTTAAAGATATAGAAAGCAAAGTGTTTTTCCAGCCTAGAACGTGTATATGGGTAGCGCCGGTGTTGTTTTTTAAAATGGTGGATAGAACCTTGAGGCTCTATGTTGATTATTGTAGACTTAACCAAATTACAACAAATAATAGATATCCACTTCCACGAATCGATGATTTGTTCGACCAGTTTAGGGGATCCCAGTGATTCTCCAATATCGACCTGAAGTCGGGTTATCATCAATTGCGAGTGAGGAAGGAGGAATTTTCTAAAACAGCTTTCAGAAGTAGATATGGCCCTTTTGAATATGTGTTTATGCCCTTTGGTCTAACCAATGCGCCAGTGGTGTTTATTGCATTGATGAATTGGATATTTCATAGATATCTGGATTCATTTGCGGTGGTGTTTGTAGACGATATTCTGGTGTATTCAAAGACAAGGGTGGAGCATGAGAAGCACTTGGCGACAGTGTTGGGGATCTTGAAAGATCAGCAGTTGTATGCCAAATTTTTAAAGTGTGACTTTTGGATACAGGAAGTTCATTTTCTTGTCCATGTGATTTATGAAAGAAGTGTTTCAGTGGATCTGAAAAAGATAGAGGTTGTTATCTCATGGAAACCTCCAAAGAATGTGTTTGAAATATGGAGTTTCCTTGGTCTAGGTGGGTATTATCGGCATTTTATTCATGATTTTTCACATTTGGCTTTTCCGATGACACCTTTGAGAAGAAATAATGTTTCATTCTAGTGGAATGAACAGTGTCAGCAGTGTTTCGAAGAGCTAAAGGGTCGTCTTACATCAACACCAATCTTGGTTTTCCAGAATTAGGAATAGGGTGCGTGGTGTATTGCGATGCATCAGGATCATGATTGGGGTGCGTCCTCATACAAGGGAATCACATGGTTTCAAATGGATCATGGTAGTGGAGAGTGCATGAGAAGAACTACCCTACTCATGATTTGGAGTTGGAAGCAGTGGTCCATGCTTTGAATGTGTGGCATCATTATCTCTTCGGTGAGAAATTCACGGTATATACAGATAATAAGAGCTTAAAGCACATTTTCTCAAAAAGGGATTTGAATGTGAGACAAAGGAGATGGATGGAATATCTTCAGATGTTTTATTTTTACTTAATGTACACATTGGGTAAAGAAAATCCCGTGGTGGATGCATGAAGTATAAAATCATATGCTCATGTGGTAAAATATGCATCAGACCAGTGGTAGTTGATGTCGGATATAGGTGAGATACGGTTGGAATGTGAGGACCAGGGCGATAGAGCAGTCTTCTTTCCATTTTTGTTGATTCCTGAATTGGTTGTCCTGGTTAGATAGGCACAGATATCCTATTCAGAGTGTGTGACCATGGGGTGAAGACTCAATGTTGGGAGACCATTGATGGTTGGAAACTAAATGGAGATTCAGTTTTGTATTTTCAGAATCGGTTTGTTGTATCAGTTTCTTGTCAGGAGGATCTTCTCAGGGTGAATCATCATTCCTGGTGGGATGTTCATCCTGGAATTCAAAAGATGTATAAAGCATTGAAAGCGCAGTTCTGTTGGGCTGGTATGAAAAGAAGAGTGGGTGAGTTTGTTTCGAGATACATGACTTGTCAGCAGGTCAAGGTAGAGCATCAGAGGCCAGTGGGAATGTTGTAGTCTTTACCAATCCCTGTCTGGAAGTGGGAGCAGGTAGCAATGGATGTTGTTATAGGTCTCCCAAGAACAGTCAGAAAGCACGATGCCATTTGGGTGATAGTGGATCGACTAATGAAGTCTTCCCATTTCATCCTGATTCATGAATCTCATACAGTAGAGGATCTGCCCAAAATCTATATCCGGGAGGTGGTAAAGAGGCATGGTGTTCCAGTATTGACTGAATCAGATAGAGATCCGATATTTACATCTCGTTTCTATAAATCCTCACAGCAAGCCCTTAGGATGCAGTTGACAAGGAGTACGCCGTATCACCCTCAGACAGATGGTCAATACGAGAGGACGATACAAACTCTGGAGGATATGTTGCTGCCTTGTGTCATGGATTTTGGTGGCTCGTGGGAGGAGCACTTGTCGTTGGTTGAGTTCTCGAACAATAAAAGTTATCATGCATCCATACAGATGGATCTGTTTGAAGCGTTGTATGGGAGGCCATGTTGTTCTCCACTATGTTGTGTGGAAACATGTGAGTCCTCTATGGTCGGACCGAGCCTTGTCCATGAAAATATGGAGAAGATCAAGTTGATCAGGAAGAGAATGGAGAAAGATCAGAGTTGTCAGAAATCGTATGTGTATCATCATCGACGACTGTTGTCGTTCGAGGCGAGTGATCATGCGTTCATGAGGATCTCTCATAGGTTGGGACATCGTCGGTTTGGGAAGAAGGGAAAGTTATCTCCGAGGTTTATTGGATCTTTTGAGATTCTTGAGCGGGTTGGTGAGGTGGCTTATTGTTTGTGTTTTCCACCTAGGTTTAGTGCTGTGAACAATGTGTTTCATGTGTCACAGTTGAAAAAGTATCATCCGTATCATGACCATGTGATTTGATTGGATCATGTTGAGCTAGAACCTGATGCTTTGTTGGTGCACGTGCTAGTTCAGGTTATGGATACGCAAGAGAAATTCTTTCATGTTAAAAGAATCGGTTTAGTTCGTGTTTTGTTTCAACATGGTTAGATTCAAGAGGAGACTTGGGAGCGGGAGAAAGATATGGTCGAGCAGTGGCCCGAGCTCTTTCGGCAAAGGGCGGGTTCACTACTTTTCGAGGACGGAAAGTCCAATGGTTGGGAGAATGTAGCACCCCCGTTTTGAGGTAGGTTGCATTTTTTTATGCATTTTTATGTGTTTAAAGTGCATGGGATGAGTTGGGAAGAGGTTGGGAGAGTTTGGAATGGTTTTGGATGTGATTGGAGGCTTTAAAAGGGGTGCACGGTTTGAGCACAGTTAGTGGAAACCATGCAGGTTCTCCAGGAAACCATGCAGGGGAGACAGTAGGCTCCGCACAGCCGGTGCACGGTTTTCCAAACCGTGCCAGGAAACCATGCATACACTTTCTCCCAATGAAGTAGAGTGCGCACTATAATGACCCATACTTTACATACATTTTTATTACTTCAAAATTGAAGCATACTTATTACAACATATAACAAAACCATGAAAGGACCGTATAGGTATAGTGTCTTTAGAAACTGGGAAACATAAACAACTGGTTCATAAAGAGTCTACACTGTCTCCCATTTATTTCATCATATATATAGTCCCTTTTGACATATCTTACTTAATAACCTTCTTCCTGACCTGGGGAAAGGAAACAAACAAAAGGGTGAGCTCAAAATCTCAGTAAGGGTAATCAAAATAAAAATCAATCACATCATATTCATAAGAACATAACATTTTGGAAATCTTAATCTGAAAAAGTGAGCATAATTTCATAACATGGGATAAATCATAGTAGTGAAATGAAATCCAAATAATCATAAAATAAAACATGAAACTTTTTTTCATACACACATAATCATATAGAATCATTTGTTATTAGTCAAGACTCATTGCCAAGACTATCTTAGTGGACAAAGTCCATTTCTGAACCGAGTTCACTCCTCGTTTCAGTCCTGTTTCACTGAACCAGTTTAACCTTCCATTCCATCCATGTCTATCTCATGAGATATAAAATCTTTACCCAATGCATTGGAGGGAGATATAGGTCCCACCCATCTCATAATGATACCATTCTTATGTGTGCCACAAAATCATAAATCATACATCATTGCATAACCCATGTAATAAAAATGGGATTCTTAAACAACATGACATCATAAAACAATTCAGATAAGATAAAGGAATTAATAAAAATAATTCCATCACAACATAATCAAATCAATGTAACAATAGGGATAGAAACAGAACCCTATATTATCTTAGATGGAAAATAATTTTGATAAAACACTTGAACTCCATTCTTGAGGAAAATATCCTTTCTACTTCAAAAACATTTTCCTTTCTTAACATGTCATACAATTTTAAACTAAAATAAGTTGATTAAAAATAAACATGAAAACTTGTAAAATAATCTTCTTGGAAATAATGTTTTAAAAATACATTCATGCCGTATAAGTTAAAAAAACATTCTTCTCGTACTTTTTTCGGAAAAGTCAAAAAGTACCTCTTACGAAAAATGATAAAATATTCCTTTCATATCTTTTACTAAAAACTCACCGAAGGGTAAAATTGGATTTAAAAAATTATAGGTGGATGGAAATAATATTACATATTGAGGAAACATGGATGTGGATGATAAAATACACCCCAGTAAATTCCGAAGTATAAACAATCTCGGATAAAAATGAGATTGTGATATTTTCTGCTTACCTTAGGTCTGATTTGCTTCGTAGGTGTTTGAACATCCTGTATAATGATTTAAATAATGATACTGACTTATTCCAGAATCATACTTATTGTTATGATATCTTATATGGTCATATTCTTAGCTTCGAATTAGTAATATTTCATTACTACTTGTTATTCGGGTGTTTATTACTTTTTGTTCTTATGCGTGTTTTGTCGAATAAATTCTTATTTTTCTATTTATGTTATATATACCTCATTTCCAGAATGGTATTAGTGTAATAAATATCATATTAATTCATTCAATTCATTTATATAATCATTATGCAATGAAGATCGTGTAGAACGAATCGCATCACATCATGGAGACGGTATTCCGTACGTACGCACGAGCGATGATATCGTTCCCATGATCATGGAATTGTATTGGAGTGTATGTATACTAATTCAGAATCAATACCACTTTACAATAATCATATATATTCATTACATTCACCCTTATACCCATCCAAGTAAGGTGGTGGTGGAAAATAGATTACACCACGGCGTGGAGACGGTATTCCGTACGTACGCACGCGCGGTGATTTCATTTTCCGTAGGATGGATAAGAGGTGAATTAGGGTTGTTTCATATTTATAATAACATATCAGTATATGAGTGATACTGATGTTATTACCTCATAATGAAACAAATAAAGAAGTGGGAGCAGAAGAAGAATGGAACTTGAAGAAAACTGTAAAAGTTATTACCTCTTTCTCGAAGTGCCTCCTTTAAACATTCTATTAAGGCACTAGAGTTGGTCTTTTGATAAGACCAGTACCTCTAGTAGGTTTATAAAGAAGTGGGGAAGTGAAATGGGAAGGGTTTGTCCGAGCTTGAAGGCTCAAATTGGTGTGAGGAAGAGAGGTAAGAGGTGCCCTTTTATAAGGGAGGAGAGGGGCACCTTTGGAAAGTGTGGAAATATTATTTTATTATAAACTTATCTTCGGTTTCAAAAGGTCCAAAAATCATTAAAGATGAAGATAAGATGACTCATGGTCGAAATAAAATCATCCAATCAGAATTGGACATGTTTGGAAAATATTTTAATCATTATAATCTTATTTATTTAAATCATTTATTAATGAGGTAAATACTTCATCATTATTGTGTCATAAATAATTTAATTTATTTGGTGTATAAAAAATATAAAAAAATATCATTATGTATTAAATATTTTTATCTTTCTAATGAATATTTATAGTCGAAAATATAATTTATATAACCCCTTATAAAAATTAATTTCTAAAAGATTTTTGTTAATGTCAATTTTGTCTTTACATTAAATTAAATAATCAAAATTGTCATTTTCACTACCAAATGGCTCAATGGGGTCCCAAAATAGACCCAAGGATACCCATGGTCGGTCAATACTCATTCAATAAGGTTAGGAAAAGTTTCAAGGTAATTTTATTATAATATTCTTTTAACCTTGAATTACCCTATTTACCTTTAACTGTAGTAAATAAAAAAAATTATCGTAGTTACTATTCATAATATCAAAAAATAAAAGTAACCTATTAACATAATTTGGACCCACTGATTCCAAATATGGAATCCATTTTTCAAAATTCAAAACACAGAAGTTGCAGTAATTAATTTAAAATTAATCCCGTTGTTAAGCAAACCAGTTTTAAAAGTTAAAACAATGCCAAAGATTGAAATGTTTTTACCTATGAATTCAATGTAAAATTAATGCTAATGACATACGTTATATTAAATGGTAAAAATATATTCTATTTATACTTTAGAAACAATCAATATTATAATTTATCCATATAAATCATTGTGATGAAAAAAGTTGTTTTTAATTAAAATATAGCGTGTTTTTAAGAGATAATAATTATCCAAAGATTGACACTTGTTTATGTCTGGTTTAAATGTGAAATTACATCCAATGAACAATACTGTATTAAAGTGTGAAAATATATTCTAAATATACTTTAAAACCACTCAAATTAATAATTTATCACTATTAATTATTTCGATTAAAAAAGTTGTTTTTAATTAAAATTTAGCAATTTTCCATATTCATCAGAATATGAAAGTTATCAAAAAAGTACCAAAATTTCATCCTAAGATAATTTCGATATTCTGAATATAAAAATAGAGTCCATTTTGAAAAATAAAATTTCAAAAATTTCAAAAAGTGGTTATTACTATTATTAACGGCTAGTTTTAATAATATTTTAATAGCATATCGTTGTTTAGTGAAACTCGGTATTGCGTACGACGCAAGCTATCAAGGAAGGCCGCAGTTACGTGTAAAGCAAACCAATCTAGTATTGTGTGTAGTGAAAGATTCCTTTGATGATTTATATAACATAAAAACAAAATATTTCTCATAAAAGTCTCAAGTGTTACATTCTACCCCCCTTAAAATGAATTTCTCCCTCGAAATTCGTCACTTTGTAACAAAAAGATGAGGATACCTCTCCCTCATTATATCCTCAAGCTCCCATGTAGCTTCTTCTAATTGGTGGTTCCTCCCTAAAACTTTCACCAAGCGAGTGGTCTTGTTCCGTAGGAATTTTTCGCTACGATCCAGAATCTCTATCGATTGTTCTTCATAAGAAAGATCTTGCTCCAACGGTATAACTTCTGAGCTGAGTACATGTGAAGGATCAGGTATGTATTTTCTCAGGAGAGATACATGGAACACATTGTGAACTTGAGAGAGATTCGGTGGAAGCGCCAATCGGTAAGCTACCTTCCCAACACGATCCAGTATTTCGAAAGGACCGATATACCTAGGGCTCTGCTTTCCCTTCTTTCCAATTCTCATGACCCTCTTCCAGGGGGATATTCGTAAGAACACTTTATCACCCACTTCAAACTCTAGGACTTTTCTTCGGTTGTCGGCATAACTTTTCTGTAGACTTTGAGCTGCTCTTATGTGTTGTTGAATAGATCGGACCTTTTCTTCCATCTCATCAACAAGATCAGGTCCTAATAGCTTTCTTTCCCAAACATCATCCCAGCAAGTTGGAGTCCTTCATTTCTTTCTATAGAGTGCTTCATAAGGAGCCTTCTGAATACTGGAGTGAAAGATATTATTATTATAAAATTCCACCAAAGGTAGGTGTTGATCCCAACCACCTTTGAAATCCATAGAGCAAGCTCTCAACATTTCATCTAGAGTTTGAATTGTTCTCTCAGACTGACCGTCTGTCTGAGGATGATAAGCAGTGCTGAAACTCAACTCTGTATCCAGAGTATGCTGAAGACTTCGCCAGAACTTCGAGGTAAATCTCGGATCCCGATCAGATATAATAGAAAGTGGTACTCCATGCAATCTTAGCACTTCCTTTACATATATCTTGGCAAGATGATCCAGAGAGAAATCCTCTCTAATATCAATGAAGTGTGCAGACTTTGTAAGACGATCAACTATGACCCAGATAGCATTATTGCCTTTGGATGTTTTAGGAAGTCCTGTGACAAAGTCCATAGTGATGTTTTCCCATTTCCATTCGGGTATGGGTAATGGTTGTAACATCCCCTTAGACTTCTATCTCTCAGATTTAACTTGCTGACAAACCAAGCATCGAGAGACATATTCAGCAACATCTCTTTTCATGCCATCCCACCAGAAGTACTCTTTTAGTTCCCTATACATCATCGTGCTTCCAGGATAAATAGAGAATGAAGAACTCTGAGCCTCATCCAGCAGCTCCTTCTTTAATTCGAGGATGGGAGGAACACAAACCCGATTCCTGAACTTTATTATCCCATCACAATAAAGGTTGAATTCAGGAATATTTCTCACCTTCTTTTGTAACTATACATCTTCTTTCTGCGCCTCTTTAATCTTCACATGTATAGATGGTTTAACATTCATTTGAGAAAGATACGATTTTCCCCCTTCCATTATAATTCCAAGATCCATCCTTTGTAAATCCATAAATATTGGATATTTTGCGATCCTCATCATGGATAAACTGGCATGGTCTTGTCTACTTAATGCATCTTCCACCATGTTTGCATTCCCAGGGTGGTAATTAATTGAGCAGTAGTAATCCTTAATCATCTCTAACAATCTTCTTTGACGCATATTCAGCTCCTTTTGTGTGAAAATATACTTTAAACTTTTATGATCAGTATAAATGTCACACCTTTCTCCATAAAGATAATGCCTCCAAATCTTTAATGTAAATATTACCGCAGCTAACTCCAAATTATGTGTTGGGTATATTTTTCTGATGGATTTTCAACTGTCGTGAGGCATAAGCTATGACCATATCATTTTGCATAAGAACAAACCCCAACCCCTTCTTGGATGCATCACTGTAGATCACAAACCTTTCTCTACTACAAGGTAGTGTGAGCACAGGTGCACTGGATAACCTTCTTTTCAACTCCTTGAAATTCTCTTCACATTCCTCCGTCCAAAAAAACATAACTCATTTCCGAGTCAACCTGGTGAGTGGATTAGATAATCGTGAAAAATATTTCACGAAACGTCGATAATATCCAGCCAAACCAAGAAAACTTTGGATCTCAGTTACTGTTGTTGGTCTCGACCATCTTTCGATAACCTCCGTTTTTGCTGGATCCACAGATATCCCTTCTTTTGAGATTATGTGACCCAAAAATGCAACCTTTTGAAGGCAAAATTCACACTTGGTAAATTTGGCATAAAGCTTCTCCTTTCTCGGGGTCTTCAATATAATTCTCAAGTAATATTCATGTTCTTCCTTTCTCTTTGAATAGAAAAGATTATCGTCTATAAAGACTACCACAAATTGATCAAGATAGTCTCTAAAGACTCTATTCATCAGATCCATGAAGATAGCAGGGGAATTAGTAAGACCAAATGGCATCACTATAAATTCATAGTGTCCATACCTTGTACGGAAAGCCTTCTTTGGTATATCCTCCCTTTTGACCCTTAATTTATGATACCCTGAACAAAGATCAATCTTGGAAAACTATTGAGCTCCGCATAGTTGGTCAAATAAGTCATCAATGTGTGGGAGAGGATATTTGTTCTTGATAGTGATCTTGTTAAGTTCTCGATAATCAATGCAGAGTCTCATTGATCCATCTTTCTTCTTAACAAATAGAATAGGTGCTCCCTGTGGTGACGCACTAGGGCGTATGAATCCCTTATCAAGATTCTCTTGGAGTTGCTTCCTCAATTCCTACAACTCAATTGGGGCCATTCTATAAGGTGTCTTTGAAATAGTTAAAGCACCTGGTACGAGTTCTATTGAAAACTCAACTTCACGATTTGGTGGAAGACCCGGAAATTCCTTAGGAAAGACATCATCAAACTCCCATACAATGGGAATATTCTTAATCGTGAGTTTCTCACCAACAATTTGAGATAAATAACCTTCATTTAGTGGAATCATGACCCATAAGATGGATGAAGTTTCCACATGAAGGTTATGTTCATCCTTGCATCAATAGAGGATCATAGATTGATCTGGAATATGAAATGTGACTTCCCTTCTTTGGTAATTGATATGAGCTCCATATAAAGAAAGCCAATACATGCCAAGAATCACATCAAATTCCACTATAGGAAGGATCACAATATTTGCAAGAAGCACTTTCCCACAAACTTCAATTGGGGAAGAATTATAAACTTTAGATGCGACTGTTGTGCCATTAGGAGTTGTCACAGCCAACTCAACATCTAATTGTTGAGGTAATACGGTGATACCCTTAGAAAATTATTCAGAAATAAAAGAGTGGGTGGATCCAGAATCAAATAAAACATTTTCTACTTTAGAGTGGATGGTAAGTGTACCTTTCACCACATCGTTATCATACTCCACATCGCTGATAGAAATTGCTTGTGACTTTAATTTGTCTTTAGCCTTAAGAGTTTGTTGACGTCGACCATCATCATCAACCCTTGGATTTGGGCATTGATTGGCATAATGCCCCATCTCCTTGCACTTGAAACATTGAAGTGTAGTAGGTTCATTCTGTACATCCCTTCCTTTGTTTGCATCATTAGACATCTTCTTCCCATCATTGTGGCATTCAAATGCCTGATGACCTTCCTTTCCACATTTGAAACATTTACTTGTCCCTTTAAGACAACTCCCTCCATGTTTCTTTCCACACTTTGAGCATAAGGGAAAGCTCATCTTCTTTTCAGTGTGCTCTTTAGATTTTCCTTTGAATTCTATTTTCCTCTTCTTGTCAAACCCATATGACTGATGGGTTACTCCAATCTCCATCTCAACTTTGAGAGCACATCGAATGATTTCCTCGAAGCTATTGAAGTCCCTTATGGCTAAGGCCCTTCTAAGACTTGGTTTTAAGCCAATAAAGAATCGATCAATCTTACTCTCAGGTTAGATAATAATACCAGAAGCATACCTTGCAAGTCTTGTAAAATTTTCTTCATAGGTACCAACAGATTCATCATCCTTTTGCTAAAGTTTAAGAAACTATTTCTCCATCTTTTTTCGGAGAATACGAGGGAAGTACTTATTGAAAAACAAGTTCTTCAACTCGTCCCATTCCATGGACTTAATTTCATCCCTTTTCCTCGTATTCTTAACAATATTCCACCATTGATCAGCATCTACTTCCAAACGATACACTACTAGGATGACTTTATCATGTTCAGAACATTGAAGACCTGAAAATATATTTTCAGTATTACTAATCCATTGTTCAGAAACTAATGGGTCAGTAGACCCGCTGAATGAAGGTGGACGCTGCCTCATGAAGGATTCAACAGAATGTTGCTCCTTCTTTTGCTCGTTTGGAAGTCCTGCATGATTCATAGCTTGAGAAAGTTGTCTGAGCATAGCTACAAGATTTTTCATTCCAGCTCCCATAACGTTTGGTTGCTCAGGGGGACAATAATTGCATTGCCCGTCACATTCCGCATTAACACATTTCCTTTGGGTTCCAGCCATTGACTAAAACCAAGAATAATAGTGTGAGAAACACTAATTATAATAGGAAAACCACATAATCAAGAATAAAATTTCACACTTAAGGTATTATCCTAGGTTATTCATGGTCATTTCTAAAACACTACGATTGTGTTCTATGCTTAGACATATCCTTAAGATTCTTACTAAGGCTTTCAAATCCTAGTTTCCAAAGGTTGATTATACCTTTCCTCTGATACCAACTATAACGACCCATACTTTACATACATTGGTATTACTTCAAAATTGAAGCATACTTATTACAAAATATAACAAAACCATGAAAAACCATATAGGTATAGTGTCTTTAGAAACTGGGAAACATAAACAACTGGTCCATAAAGCGTCTACACTGTCTCCCATTTATTTCATCATATCTATAGTCCCTTTTGGCATATCTTACTTAATAACCTTCTTCTTGACCTGGGGAAAGAAAACATACAAAAGGGTGAGCTCAAATGCTCAGTAAGGGTAAAAAAATAAATATCAATCACATCATATTCATAAGAACATAACATTTTGGAAATCTTAACCTGAAAAAGTGAGCATAATTTCATAACATGGGATAAATCATAGTAGTGAAATGAAATCCCAATAATCATAACATAAAACTTAAAACTTTGCGGCATACACACATAATCATAGAGTATCATTTCTTATTAGTCAAGACTCATTACCAAGAATATCTTAGTGGACAAAGTCCATTTCTAAACCGAGTTCACTCATCGTTTCAGTCCTGTTTCACTGAACCAGTTTAACCTGCCATTTCAGCCATGTCTATATCATGAGATATAAAATCTTTACCCAATGCATTGGAGGGAGATATAGGCCCCACCCATCTCCTAATGATACCATTCTTATGTGTGCCACAAAATCATAAATCATACATCATTTCATAACCCATGTAATAAAAATGGGATTCATAAACAACATGACATCATAAAACAATTCATATAAGATAAAGGAATTCATAAAAACAATTCCATCACAACATAATCAAATCAATGTAACAATAGGGATAGAAATAGAACCCTATATTATCTTAGATGGAAATTAATTTTG
Organism: Viscum album; assembly: GCA_963277665.1. Taxonomy (NCBI): domain Eukaryota; kingdom Viridiplantae; phylum Streptophyta; class Magnoliopsida; order Santalales; family Viscaceae; genus Viscum; species Viscum album. The sequence continues at coordinate 641,364,063 of OY728155.1, read as the reverse complement.
ATAAAACACTTCAACTCCATTCTTGAAGAAAATATCCTTTCTACTTCAAAAACATTTTCCTTTCTTAACATGTCATACAATTTTAAACTAAATGAAGTTGATTAAAAATAAACTTGAAAACTTGTAAAGAAAGATTCTTGGAAATAATGTTTTAAAAATCCATTCATGCCGTATAAGTTAAAAAAACATTCTTCTCGTACTTTTTTCGGAAAATTCAAAAAGTACCTCGTACGAAAAATAATAAAAAGCCAACTTAAGGAGTCCTTTTGTTTAAATCTATAGGAAGAACCCGAAGAAGAGGTAATAATTTCACCACCCTCTTTCAAGTTCTTTTCTTCTTCTAAATCTTCTTTTTTGATATTTCCATTCTAAAATAATAACTCCAGTATCATCTATATAATGTGATGTTATTATAAATATGGCACAACCATCTTTATAATTTTCGATATTCATCAGAATATGAAAGTTATCCGAAAAGTACCAAAATCTCATCCTAATCTAATTTCGATATTCAGAATCCAAAAATGAAGTCCATTTTGAAAAATAAAATTTACAAAATTTCAAAAAGTGGTTATTACTATTCATAATGGCTAGTGTTAATAAAAGTTTAATAGCATATCGTTGTTTAGTGAAACTCTGTATTGCGTACGACGCAAGCTATCGAGGAAGGCCGCGGTTGTGTGTAAAGAAAACCAAGCTAGTGTTGTGTGTAGTGAAAGATTCCTTTGATGATTTATATAACATAAAAAAAATATTTCTCATAAAAGTCTCGGGTGTTACACACACGGTTAGCACACGGTTTTCCAAACCGTGCTGGCTAACCGTGCGGCCACTTAAAATTAGGGTTATGAAACCCAGGCTCACTCGGGATTGCCTAATTTTACTCCAATCCTCCTCCCACTTGATCCTCACTCAAGATTTTGGATTCTCAGGGTTTAAGGGTGCTCTACCACTCGATTAGGAAGTGTTTCAAAGGGGTTTCAAGGCGGTTTGAAGGTGGTTTCTCTCGGGTAAGTCTCTTCTCTTGTTTCTCTTGTGTTTTCTTCTAGATCTACTTCCCTCTCTTTTGTGGTTTTCTAGATCTACCCTTGTTGTGCATAGATCTAGGGATGGGGTTTCCTTGGATGTTAATATTAAGTCTTGTGGATGTTAGGGAAAGTGATCTAGAGAGGTTTTGGTGGTGCGTTTTCCAGATTTGACGTGTGGTGGCTTGTGGGTCGATTTCTCAGGAACCCTAAAGGTAGGTGGCTTCTCTCTCGACTCCACTTGGTTAGAACTTGAGGTGTTTGTTTAAAATTAAATTTTTATGATAAAAATGAAACGTGTTTTGATGTGTGAATGTGGTTGGAAATCCCATGGGTGATGTTTTGGGGGTTTTTGGGGAAAAGGGGTTTTGTGGTGAATTTCTCTAATTGTGGATTTTAAAATGAAGATTTTAAAATGGGTTGATGAGTTTGATTTGTGAAAATGGTTGATGGAAATGGTTTTCAATAAAAGGTTGTTTTATTGAAATGTTGTTTGGCATGGAAAATGGTTTTCAATAAACAGGTGATTTATTGAAGTGAATTGATATGCAAGGGAAATTGGTTGATTGCATGTGGTTGTGACCTTGGTGACTTTTATTCTTGGTTGGCTTGATTGAAATGTTGTGTGGAAGTGGGAGGGAAGTATCACTATAAAAAAGGGATGGATAGTTTTCGGAAGAACCACCATATGAGTAGTGGTCGGGATGTACCGCTAGTTGCGAATGGGTGAACGGTTTGGGCGGAAGTCCCACCAATTAGGTTTCTTGTTGTGCATTGCTTTGCAAGATGGAATTTTTGTTCTAATGTGTAAATATTGGGATGATTTTGGCTTGTTTAGTTAGCTTTCCCTTGGTTTCTTGGGTTGGATGTGATGGCTTGGTAAGGACATGTTTGGCTTAAGAAAATAGTTACACTTGTGATTCATTTTATATAAACTGTTTTATATAAATGTGCTAACGGTTTTGTCCTTGTGGCGTGTGTAGAGAAGTCATTTGGGGAAATCCTAATAGTTTTATTACTCACCCCTTGCTTTGGCACATTGGTGTCTCTGTAGATGTCGTGTACCGTGATGTGGGAAAAGTTAAGGCATTTATAGCCTTTAGTGGATCATTGTGATTCCTTGGAGGATCTTGGAGCTTGGAGCTTGGTGTGGAGCTATGGTGGAGTCATGGCCTTTGGTGTTTGGTTGTTTAGTTTCTGCTTTATACTAGGATGTGTTGTGGAAATGTCTAGTTTTATTGGGTTTGGATTGTATTTTGGAACAACTTGGTTGTTAATGGATGGGTTGGTTGGGTTTGTTGACATGCATCATATAGTTTGTGGATTGTTGGTTGGTGTTGTCTTAAGGGAAAATAATTCCCCATTTTGTTCTTAGAGCCCTCAGCATTTATTTCCAGCCTTTGGCGCCTTGGGAATATCGCTTATGGAAAATTAACCCTCACCACCACCTCAATCCAATGGGGTAGGGGCGGGGTGTTACATATCTAGTGAATAATACTTTTGGAACAATAATTTACTGAAAGATACATTTAAGGAAATTAAATATAAATATAATATTTTAAAGAAAAAACATGATTTACAAGACATTACTAAGCCTGATAATTCTAATAAAAAGTAGAAGAAAAAATTTATTTTCAATAAATATAATGACTTAAAGGTATTCAATGAGACTCTGAAGAAACATATTGATGTGTTTATAGTAATAACTGGATACCTCAATAATATTTTGAGTAGTCATGTTTTAATTAAACAATGAGCTAGTTTTGGTAATCATCTAGGATGGAAAATACCCTTTTAATGATGTTATTACTTGTTCAAATGATGAAATAAATATGTATTAAATAATACAGATGGAACATTAAAATTTGGAGAAATATAGTTTGGTCCAAAAAAGAGCTTATTTTTAAAATTATTTTAAGATTATTCATAATTCTGAAAATAAAATTTTCATATATATTTTTATTCCTAAAGTTATAATTTATAACCTTTTTAGTCCCAAAAATATCTGGGTACAAAAATAAATGTGTATTTCATTGATTATAAGAAACCAACTTTAAAAGATTATGAATAACTATATGTTATTTGGAAAGTGGGTGTTAGTGACATATGATATGGTAATTATCAAGCTTCCAATGTCTAACTAAAGTGGATGGTGTACATGTCACTTTTGATGATAATCGAAAAGGAAAATATTTTGGCCTTAGTCAATTTTGTAAGTGTAAAACCTATTTAATTTCATTTTTTTATTTTTTTATGGATTAAAATATATTCTTCTAATAAAATAATAATTATGTGATGATGGTTTTCAGGTCATTTTCTAGAATAATACTAGAAAGATTTATGATTTAATGTTTAATTTTTTATTTACTTCTTTGAGGAATGAAAAAAAGATTATTGTAGATTGATTTTTTTTATTTTCTCAAAATAATTCTTATATAAATGTATTTCATCATGAATCTTGGTTATGCAATAGGATATTGTGCCAATTCAATATTTAAACTCTTTGGAAGATTTTCAAAAAGGCATTAATTAAGGATCTACCTAAACTAGATTCCCCAAAATCAAAGTGTCAAGTCTATATTAAAAGGGAATGCAATAAAATATTTCTTTTAAACCAATGAAATAAGTTTCTTGCAATTAACCACTAGAAAATGTTCACATAAACTCTTTTGAACCATCAATAGTTTCTAGTATAGTTAGAAAATTATATGATTAAGTAATTATTTTTGATTATTCATGATTACATGGTCATATTTCCTGACTCACATAAGTGGGACTCGTAAATATTTTTTAATCTATGAAAAATATATAGATAAGAATAGTTTAATTACCATTAAGAGTGTGATAAGTGATCATTTTTTTGAGTTTTAAAATCAAGACTTTGAATCATTATACTGGAAACATAAATATAATAATAATTTCTCTTCTCTTTGAACACCTCAAAATAACGGGGTGGTTGAATGTAGAAAAATGACTCTTCAAGAGATATCCTAAACCATGTATTGTGAATATGAACAACTATAATAATTTTAGTCTAAAGATATTCATAAATTGTATTATGTAATTAATAAATCCATGATTATATCACTTTTAAACAAGAATATATTTGAATCACAAAATGGGAGAAATCGTCATATAAATTATTTCGATGATTTCCCTGCATATTTTATATACTAAATACAAAAGAAAACCTAGATAAGTTATAAACTAAGAGTGCTGTGGGAATTTTCCTTAGCTATTTTACATCAATTCAATCCAATAGATTGTTTAATAAAAGAAAAAACATGGTTGAAGAATATATTCATGTTACATTTGATGAGATATATCTACATGAACCTATTGTTTCTTTAGAAATACAGGGGTTGATATGTCCAATTTGAAAATCAATAACACCTCTAAGTCCAATGAACCTTCTATTGATTTACATGAAAAATATCCCATTTTAGATTAAATGGTGCCAAATAAATAACAGAATGAATATAATATTTCTAGAACCACTATAATCCATATAGATCATTGTTTTTTTGTTTTTTTGTAGATTCAAATAGGGGAACTCAAACCAAAACGTCAATTAAAATCTAGTTTGAACAAAAATATTACTTATCATAGATTGAAACCAATAACATTAATGAGGAGATTAGTGATGAACATTGTTTAATGGATATATAATAAGAGATAAATATGTTTTAAAGGATTTGAGTATGGTAAATAGATGGGAGACCAAATGAAAATTTGACTATTGACAAAAAGTGGGTATATAAAAACAATGTTCACGAATCTATAAATATTATTAGAAATAAAGGTATATTTTTAGTATAAGGTAGAAGTCAAGAAGAAGGCATTGAATATGAAGAAACATTTTCTCCCATATTTATACTTGAATCCCTTAGGATACTACATACTTTCATATCAAATTTAAATTTCAAATATTATCAAATGGGTTTCAAGGGTGCTTTTCAAAATAGTTATATTATTGTGGATGTTTTTATTGAAAATACACTTTACATTTTAAATCCTAATTTTTGAAATCACATTTTTAATTGAAAAAACGAATATTATGGTTTAAAATAATCTCCTTGATCTTGTTATGATAAAATCATATCTTTTCTTATTTTAAATGGTTTTAAGAAATGTGTTTTTGATCTTACTTTATTTATCAAAATAACATCAGAATATTTTTTTGTCAAAAAAATTAATATTAACGATATTATATTTAGTTCTCCAATAATTTCATTATGTAATGAATTTTTCAAACTAATAAAAATGAATTTTAAATTTGTTTTATGTGTGAACAAAAATTTATTCTTGTCTTTACAATATTTTAAAATAAATAAAGAATTATTTTATACTAATATAAGTAATGTAAATATCTTATAATTTTGTTGGCATGTATCACTCAAATGGAAGTAACACTCTAATTATAACTACCTATAAATTATATCTTAATGAAACTAGGAAACTAGTTATCTAAAACATTTATAGAGTTGTGATTTTTAGTTTACTCTAATAAATAGTATGTCAGACTAAAATTATGTTTAGTGTGTGTATTTTTTCTTATTTTCAATAAAATCATAGGGAATATCATAATGAATATTGGTAAGATGATTTTAAAATACATGAAAAGTGAAACAAATTTAGGACTGTTCTATAATATATCTCATTATTTCAATTTAATTATCTATTTTGATTCTTACATATATGGTTACAAGTTTGATAGAAAAATAACCTTATGAACATGTCATTTTTATCAAGTATTTAGTATTTTGTGTAATGAAAATAAAAATTATGTTTTATTATCGAATACTAAATACGAGTACATAGTTTCAATAGTTTTTTGTGTAAACATATTTTGGATGAAACACATTTTTCTAAAACATGTATATCAATTCAAACATTTACATATAAATTGTGAAAATATAAATACTATTATTAATTCTAAAAATATTGTATCTCATTAATGTAAAAGATAACATCGATATAATACATAACTTTTTAAGATATCAATTTTTGAAAGGGGATATTACTCTTGAATTTCTTGTCACTGAACATCATCTTGGTAAATTTTTTATAAAGGAAATTAAATGTGGTAGATTAAATTATATCAGACATCAATTAGTAATGATAAACTACACATAATCTATTTTATGCATAATTTATCATATAATATTTTGAATAATCTCATATAAAGTTTGTTAAATTATTATTTTTGATAGTAATATGGTCAATAAAAATTTATGTACATTTGATTAAATTTTCCCTACTCATGTTTGACATGTTCGACACACCTAATATATCATGAATCCCTCTATATTTTTTATGTATGTATATTTTATCTATTTCCCATGATTTACCACACATCAATCCCAAAATTATTTTAACACCCAATTATGGAATATTAATCGTCACATTACTTTCTAACCTAATATGATTCTTCTTTAGACACTTCCTTTTCAATACACTTTATTTGGCACAACTGAATCTCAGTTTTGAGTAGTTGAGATGAAGAATTCATTTTAAAAGGTGATTCTGATGCATCTAATGCTTCAAAAATATTGAAATAAAGAAAAATTGTAACTAAAAATACCTCAAAGACACATATTATATCAGGTGTATTCATTCTAGAAAAGGATGTAAAATATGAGTAGTTTAGATTTAATTGTTCTCTAGTATGGAGAGCTATTCTTTGACCAGGATAGACTGACTAGTTCCTAGATGATAATGGACAATACTATACTTGATTAATAAATGAATATTATATTAATATGGTGTTTTTAGATGAAAATTAGTTTCATACCATTATAAAAAAATTTAATAGTCTTGAATGTGTTTTTTCTTCAATCCTTTGGTATGATAGATTAAATGTACCACATCTAGGAGAGAAAGAGGATTAATAAATTTCTTATCCATTAATTCATCTAAAATATGAGATTTAAAATTCTTTGGAGGAATTAATTGGGGGTAGATTCTCTTGAATTCCTAGTGTTAGTGAACTAAATAGGGAATGTAGGATGCTGCTAAAGTTTCTATAGTATACCATCTCCCACAGAAAGAATTATTTCAATAATATAATACAACAAGACCTATTATGCCTATATTTGATGGTTTATGGGTTTTAGATTAATCTAATAAGATTTATAATGATATATAAGGAATATTTGAGTAATACATCATCACTATTTAACAATCTACCTTACCCCACATTTATTTATTCTATACTTTAACATAAGAGACTTATTCCTAAGGGAGGAGAAAATCATTGCATTTAGGTGGAATTTTTCTTAACCAAACCACTTTCAGGAGGATGGAAATAAATTTTAATCTATGGAATAAGATATGGGTCATAGAAAAGGATAGGCCTTATGATAATTTCATGCCTATAATAAACCTAACCAAACCAAAGGATTAAATAGATCTAATATTAGATCCCAACTAGATCATTGAATTTCATTATTTATCTTATGAGAATAGATCAACGGAAACTGATGATGCTAAAGAAGAGGATAAAAGGTCTTATGAAGACTTAAAGGGATTATCTCATGATCCAGAAGATCCATAGGAGGTCGAATATGTAAGGGAAAGAGTAGAAACTCCTCTGGGGGAGAAGACCCCTGGTTTTATGTTTTTTGGACCCAACATCCCTAACTTTGAGAGTGATAAAGATTATTATCATGTTCCTGATATCCCTCCCATGTTTGAGAGAGGGGGAGAACCTATTTTTGATTCTGCATCTCCTGTATAACCTTTTACTAACTTGGATCCACCTAACCCTAATGATAATGAGGGTGATGATAATGGTGACAACCCACCCAAACATAGGGGACTACTTATTCCTACTATTCCAAGAAAATTAGAAATGGTTGATTAGACTCATTATTTTTGAGTTCAATCAGAATTGGGTCATCTAGATATTTTATAAGATAATTTGGATCTGTTCCTAGAGGACCAACCATAGCTTCTTCTCTTACTAATTACTCAGATACACTTTTCTAAGGTAATCCCACATATGACTCAACTCCCTTGATTAAATTTGTGGTTATTGAATATTCATATGATTCAATTGAAGAATCTAAGAATCCATAGTATGGTTCCTTATATATTGAAGGATCTATGGTGTAACCTTTAGAGTTAGTCTTCTGTGACACTTCAATACCTACCCATGATCCACATCAACTAGAAACCACTACTTATATTCCATCTTTATTCATTATTTCAACCAGTTTTTTTTAAGAATGATCTGTTGGATGTTATGAAGGAATACTTTCTCAGTATAAGTATTGCTAATGAGTATGATAAGTGAGAAGGAATTTTATTTACAATTAAGAGTGTGGTTTCTTATATAAAACGTAAGATATTCTAAAAATTAGATCATATGGATCATGATATTTGTAGTTTTATAGCATATATTGAATGTTTCCTAGTACATATATGATCACTTCATGAATGATTGATTGATATGATGAAAAATATTGATATGATATATCTCGCTTTTTTCAGTAGTTCTTCTTGAAAATGTTAAGGATGCAAGGAATCAAGTTCATATGGTGGTTTCTTCCCATGTTGAAAAAAAATCATGATCTGGTTATGGTAGAAATAGGGAAGGATGCCAAGGATAATGATGAGATTAAGAGATCTATCAGGTATTAAATAAACATAATTTCCACCAAATAACTAAATAACCAGTTTCAATAATTTTCCAAAGACCATAAGATGCCTATGTTAACCACATCTTCAAAGTTTTTATAGAGAATTTTTTGATCATGGAACCAATTTTGGATCAGTTTATTTAATAAAATGACAGGTTCCTTCAATGTATGAAGAATGGTTCCAGTGGTATGACATATATTTCTAGAATCTTGGTCCCTAATTTGAATATTAATAATGTTTCATTTTTGGAACCATAAACTCTTCTTGTACCCAACATCTCACCTTCTCCTATAACATATTTAGCTTATACCTTTACATTATCTACTACCTAGGGTTTATCTACTTCCCCTCAGACCTATACGTCACCTATAATATCTCTTACAAGACTAATTGTTTCCACCCTTCCTCAATCCATTCATAGACCAAACCTTTTTTAAAACCCTTTTGATTCTAGGGACTACATATTCTCCTCAGCATACTCTTTCTCTTTCTCTAGTTATTGGAAAAAGAAAATAACCTATTAATCCTTGTACTATTGAGAACCATTATGAATTAGAATCTAATTAGGGACTCTGATTGTGACTACTATAAATCATTATCACTTTTTTGGATTTCAATGAACTACCCTTTATTTCTCTATTGCCTTTTTATATTTTTCATTTAATTTTTTTATTATCTTCATTACTTATTCTAATTATATTTTTCATTTTTATATGTAAATTATCCTCCTCTTTTATGACATCTTTTGATAATACCACAAGTGGGGGTAAATATTTTATGGAATGATTTCTTGAATGTTATAAAAGTTTTTAATGTTTTATTTCATTGGTTATTAATTACATTGTTTTTTTAATGAAATATTATTTATAGTTATTTATGTCATGATTTTTTATCATCAAAAGGGGAATATTATTTTATTAGAATAAAAATCACTTTTTTTAATAATAAAAAACTATATTTATTTTATTTCTAGTCAATTTTTTGTGGGATTTAATTTCTTTCAAGTAATTTGAGAAATTAAACTATGTTTGGAAATGACTATAAATCCAAATGATCCAATAGATCGACAATGGATCTGGACTTTTAAATGTGTTTCATAAAGTGAAATGTTTTCTATGTGATCAAGTGACCATATGTGTAATCAATTAATTATAAGGAGGATTCAATATAATTCATAAAAAATGGATCGACCATATGTATAACAGATTAACCCAACATGATTTCTCACAAAATCTTAAATCAACCACATGAGTAACTAAGTGATCTCAATAACAATCAGAGATATGTTCTATATTATTTTATTATAGTCTGTTGAATCCAATATATGAATTATAGCTACCACTTGTTTAATTTGATCAATATTATGGTATACCATTCGATAAGAATGACTTCAACGTATTGGTGTGACCCGAAGGTCCATCCCATTTATCGAATGATGATTTCATGCAAAAATACGATAGAGTTTTATTTTAGAAAATTACTGAAGTGGTTGTATGGAATCTATGTGACCATATGTTTAGTTTAAGTGATGGTAAATTCTATGGATTAACCGCATGATTCCATGGGTTCTGAACATCATAATTGTCACTAATTTTTTATTCTACCGTGTAGAATCTAACATGGAAAACTTCAAGAAACCATGAATAAATGTGGGAATTATATTTTAATAATATATATTCCAACCATTATTTTTATAGAATTAAATTCTTGGTTTGATGAATTAATTACCATTATATTTTATATTGATTCGGAGGCTTCATATGAATTATTTTCCAATGGATATTTTTGGATCAAGGTACCTTCTTAAAAAGATGACTAATGTTAGAGAAAAATAGTGGGTTCATGTGTGTATAAATGTTTAACTATTTCACCATTATCATTATCACTAAACACTATATTCCTATGAACATTATCAGTAGATTTGATAAAACTTTCATATCTTTGTATATTTTCTAAAACTTGAAGGAATGCATCAAGGGTGGAGATCCATTTATATAAATAATAAACATAAATTTCCTACTACACAAAAATTATCTCTCTATCTATCTCTATTTTTATTAAAATTTAGTTTTTCATGATCATTCATATAAATATATTAGATTATATACTCATGTATATCATATAATAGTACTCAGATACACTGAGACTATTTTCTTTATATTTTTTCTCCCATGATAACTATTTAAGAGGCTTGATTATATTCTAAGACAACCATATGTGTTGTTGGACTATGTATACATGATAAAGGTTATGAATCTGTTTATTGCATAATAAAAAATCATGAAATCATTTTATTATCAAGATGATAGTTTTCGGTCTCAAAATTAGAATGAAACTATTGTATTTATTTTCTATGTTTATTTTATGTTTTCTATACTAGGTTTTTAAAACTATTTTTAAAAAATGTTGTTTCTAAAATGTACTTTGATATCTAGGTTTCATATGTTATATATTTACTATTTAATTTAATTAGTGTAATCTAAAAATATTAGGATAATATAAATATTATTCTGAATAATTTTTTTTATTATAAGTATGGTAGGTTAATACAGCATATTGAAATAGATATACCAATTTTATTAAATAAATGGGATGTTTTATTAAAATTCAGACATTTTATATTAAATAGTTTTTAAAGAGAAATATTTATTGGATACTCAATACACCCCATATTGAGTACTCCACTATGACTGATAGATTACAATCTTTATTCACTCTATTCATATACATATCATTCTAATTTTTTTTTCATAATATTTCACTCACACTTCAATTGATTAAATCTTCACGAAACATTTATAAGTGAGTCAATTAATGATTATTTTATTTTTGTGCCTAGGATGGTGATTAATAACATTCTATTTATTGAGGAATGTTTTTAAATATCACCCATTAAGGTGTAAGTAAGCATTCTTCTTGTACATGATTCTTGAGAACATCTAATACCTAAACATAAAGACCATAAGTGGTTTTTAGATGTAATGATATTGAGTTTCACAAATAAGTATGAATAAGTTATAAATTTATATTTTAAATAGTAAAAAAGGACCACTCTAATGAATCTACCATAGGATTATTTATCTATCTCACTCATATTTTTATTGTTTTTAATTACTCTTCATTTCATCAATATAATCTGATCTTGTTTATTAATATTTTTATTCTCTAGAATTCAACATAAAAAAGGAATATAAATTAGTTATAGTCAGATGGTGTGTGATAAGGGACTACTTAGAATACTATATTTGGTTATCTCCCTAACTATATTTAATGAGTGATCAGAAATTTCAACTCATCATAAAACACTTAAAAAATGATGATATACAATACATGTGTGTTTTTTGGGAGTTTAACCTATTTTAAAATTATAGTGAGTTCATTTATTTATTTTATTATCTATCATTAATTTTCATTTCTTAAAAATATTTACTAATTTTGAAATAATAAATATTATATTGTGCTTTGTTATATGTTTTTGAATACCACAAAGTGTTTAACTAAATTAATTATACTTCATTATGGGTGTTCAGAGAAGGAGTTAACCAAAACTCTAGAAAACTCACAATAGGAGTTGGTTCATGTTTTCAATCTGTAGTCATGATGTGAATGGATTATAGAAAAAATCACTGAATCTATATTAAATATGTGAATATTATTCATGACGTGAGACTTTATCCATGGTGTGACAATGGATTTGGGGTTTTAAACCAAGGAAATATATTTTTCTGTATATCGACTATTATGAATGTTTAAAATGAGAATCCATAAATCCAATTGTGAATGGTGTATATTCTAGTATGTTAAATGAATGTGGCACACATATCCTTTCTCATTCCCATTAATAATCCCTTCCTTGAACCCAAGGCCTTCTCTAGGTGATGTTGGGTGAATCTAGCTCTCCTGAACTCATTCACTTAATGTTTTGATATAGGTTCTATTAGTTTTCATTAGATCAGTAAGTTTGATAGAATATATACATCCCCTTATTGATCTCTGGGTTTTATATAGATCCCTGGACTCATATAAAGGATATAATATGAATCTCATCTAATATTTTCTAGATCCCTTGTATTATTTTTTTAAAACACCAATTTTTTTAGTTGTAGGGTGGCATGTGTGACTCTAGAGGTATGTGTGGATCTATCCTCTCTAAAAAACATTTCATTATGGAAACATGATTATAAGTTATCGGTATCTTTTTTATGGCCTCCTCTATCTTTTTATTTAATTCTCATTCCTTCTGTTTTGTGTAGATCATGTTGTAGGTGGTGTGCAACCTGAGTTTTGAAGGTTCTGGGCATAGTGGAAGTGCGTGGGTGGATGTGCCCACTTGGATTTTTGTCATTATCAATGATCAATCCAGGATCAATACGATGATAAATGCCAGTCTCCATGGATCGAATCACAGAAAAAGACAAAGAAGAAGGTTTGTCCCGGAACCACAAACAAGGATCGTTACAGGTTGATTATGATTAATTTAATTAATTATAAAAAAGACCTTTTGGGTTTTATTTATTCGTTGATTTTCTTGATCACGTTGTCGATGTGATCCATCGTTGTGTTGCAGAAGCCATGTGTAGACTCCCTCTAGCAGTGATCCACGCGTGTACCTTATATCTCTGGACGTCGCCAAAGGATTCTCCGGGTGCTAGCGTGGAGAATCCTTTGCTTGCGTTGTCCGCCTTAGATCATCTTGATCCGATGGAAGAGGATCTTTCTCGGTCTCGAGAGTGTTCTTGGAGGAATAGGTTCTTTCGGCCTTGAAAGAATTCTCCAGAATTGTTGTGCACAACGATTCTCTTGTGTGTAGGAAAAGAGTTGTGGTTGTGAGGATATTTATAATCAGGTTTGAGGTTTTATAGTTGTGACAATAAATAAAAACGTTACGCATTTTATTTATTTCATTGACACTTATTTAAAACACCCATGTCGAATAATTAATTCCTTGACATGCGCCCATGCTGATTATAATAAATATCATTTAAAACAATATTCTATCCTCAAAATCCCGACTGGAAAAACTACACGGCGTGTACTTGTTTTTTCATTGAAAACTACACGGCGTGTACATTCAATGTACACGGTGTGTATATCATGTTTTTATTTAATCATTTCCTTTCCATAAATAAAAATACACGACATGTACATTTGATAATACACAGCGTGTACTTGTTTTCAAAATAAAACTACACGGCGTGTAATCATTGATACATGGCATGTACTTGTTTTATTTTATTCTTCCTCCAAACATTAAAATGACTTAGGATTCCTTGAATAATAATTAAATCATGTACGGGAATAATCTTTATTCTACTTGAGATACTTGAATACACTTAGTATGTGACCCTCTTGGCCTCTTTCTCGTTGGCATTAGGAGAGCTTGCCTAATGTCCAAGATTACTGTCTAGCAACGGGTCAAGGCACCCAAGAGAAAGAAGTTGATGCCACATTGACGTATCACCTCATACGAACTATTATTGTGTAATTTAATCCCTTTGTCATAATATCTCATCAAGATGGTTTCACGGAAATTTCATAAACCTATATGCTTGATCCGTCGTTCTTTGACTACCTGAAATAAACTCTTCGTTCACACCATGGCCATGGAATTTAATGCAACGGTTCTATTTCAATCAAATGGCCGAGATATAAACTTCCATAAATGGAAGGGAAAAATCCTTCCTCGACTTATCCATTAACAACATGTCACTCGTGATGCACCCAACGTACCCTACTTCCCGCCAACTATCTAAGTGATGGTTTTCGTCAGTAAATCTAAGTGCGTGAGTCATGACATGATAATATTCCAGTCTAAGGACCATTACACATGCTCATAGATAGAAATTTCCGATGACACCATGATATGCAGAATTGCTACTGGCGGGTTTGTTCTCACAATCTCTCATCTTGGATATTACCAAGTGTGAACTCCATGAGAGAGAGTCTCGTCTTCTTACAAGTACTCGCACATGACGGTCTGTATACTATGTGTCCTATCCTAGTATGTCATCCAACCACATAACATTATTTAAGAATATTGTTATAGCATTTCAAGGTTCTCATCATAGTGGGGATCTGCCATGACCTTATTAATGCAACAAATATTCCAGTACATTATTATATTATAGTCATGCAGAACAATGAACAATATATAATAAGTGAACATTCCTGTAATCAAAGTACAAAACAGTTGGTTCTCAGGACACCAACCCTTACAAACTACCACTTGGACTAGAGCCAACTGCAAACGACTTTTAGTCTGCTAGACCTCACATGATGATCATGTTTCTGCTGAGTCAAGGCTTTAGTCAAGGGGGCTGCCACGTTGTCTTCTGTGGAAATAATGCTCATTGCAACTTCACCTCTCTGAGAAAAATCACTCAAGAGATGATACTTCCAAAGTATGTGCTTTGTCTGCTGATGTGACCTTGGCTCTTTTTCAAGTGCCACCGCTGTAGTATTATCACAACAGAGTGTGATAGGACCTTTAATGGTCGGTACAACATCCAGATCTTGGACGAAGCTTCGCATCCATACTGCTTCTTTAGCTACCTCAGAAGCTGCGATATACTCAGAGTCCGATGTAGAATCTGCCCCCACACTTTGCTTTGAACTCTTCCAGCTCATTGCACAACCATTCAAATTGTAGATGTATCCAGTCTATGACTTCATGTCATCTTGATCAGTATGGAAACTAGCATCTACATGTCCTCTGATGACTAATTCCTCATCTCCTCCATAAACCATGAACATATCCTTAGTACACCTCAGATACTTAAGGATAGTCTTGACTGCCATCAAATGGAGGTCTCTTGGATCAGCTTGATATCTTCCTACAGCACTTAATGCATAAGCAACATATAGCCTCGTACATAGCATATCATACATGACTGACCCAATCGCGGATGCGTAAGGGTTCCTTGCCATATTCTTTCTTTCCCCATGTGTTTGAGGACATATTTTCTTGGAAATATGAATTCCATGTGACATTGGTAACAATCCACTCTTGGACTGTTCCAAACTGAATCTCTTCAGTATCTTATCAATGTATGTACTTTGACTCAGGCCCAACATTCTCTTGGATCTATCATGATGGATCTTGATCCCAATAATATATTCATCCTCGCCCAAGTCTTTAATAGAGAAGAATTTATACAACCATGCCTTAACTAACTGTAAGACAGGTACTTAATTTCCAATTAGAAATATGTCATCAACATATACTATTAGGAAAACGACTGCACTTCCACTCAACCTTTTGTAGAAACAAGGCTCACATTCATTCTTAACAAAGACAAATTTTGTTACAGCTTCATCAAAATGAATGTTCCATGACCTTGATACTTGTTTTAATCCATAAATGGTTTTTTGCAACTTGTATACCTTGTTGGCATCCTTTGGAGTCACAAACCCTTCAGTTTGTGTCATTTAGACATATTCCTGGAGGTTCCCGTTACGCAAAGCTGTTTTGACATCCATTTTCCAAATTTCATAGTCATGGTAAGCAGCAATGGCCAATAGGATTCGGATGGATTTCATCATCGCAACTGGTGAAAAGGTTTCATCATAGTCAATTCCTTGATGTTGTCTAAAACCTTTTGCAACCATTCATGCCTTATAGGTGCTGACTTTCACCTCCATGTCCAGTTTCTTCTTGAATACCCATTTATTACCAATAGGCTTTACATAAACTGGAGGATCTACCAAAATCCAGACATGGTTTTGGTACATAGAATCCATTTCAGAATTCATGGCTTCATTCCATTTGGCAACATTTGTGCCTTCAACTGCTTCCTTGTAGGTAATAGGATCATCATTGTCAACCAATAATGAGTCACCATCCTCGGTGATAAGAAAACCATATCGTTCTAGTTCTCTCACCTCTCTCATGCTCCTATGCAGTTCTTATGTCTCTGGAACATATTGTTCTTCCACGGGGCTTTGTGGAATCTGTTCTTGTACCAACTCATGTGTATCCTGAGCCTCAACTTCATCAAAGTCTATCTCACTCCCACTATCTCTTTTGGAGATGTTCTCCCTCTCAAGGAATATGGTGTGTCTTTCCACTGTAACCTTTTTGTCTGAGGGGTTGTATAGGTATTATGCCCTTGTTTCCTTGGGATATCCAATAAATATACACTTTGTGGCTCGGGGCATGATTTTGTTACCTAAAGAGGCCTTAACAAATGCTTCGCTACCCCACACATGTAAATTTGCTAACATGGATTTGCGTCCACTCCATAACTCGTATGGAATACCATTTATCGATTTAGTTGGTACATGGTTTAGTATGTGCGCTGTTGTTTGTAATGAATATCCCCAAAAGGATAATGGAAGACTCGCATGACTTATCATTGATATCACCATGTCCAATAGGGTGTGGTTCCTCCTTTCACTTACACCATTCCACTATGGTGTGTAAGGATGTGTGAGTTGAGATAGAATCCCAAACTCCCATAAGAAATCAATGAAGTCCTGATTAAGATATTCTCCTCCTCTGTCTGAGCGGAGTTTCTTAATCTTCTTACCAAGCTGGTTCTCAACTTCATTCTTGTATTCTTTGAACCGATCAAAATAATCTGACTTATACCTCATTAAGTAGATATATCCATATCTACTAAAATAATCAGTAAAAGTTATCTAGTATGAGAACCCACCCCTTTCTTCAATTGAAAATGGTCCACACACATCTGTATGGACTAATTCTAGAATCTCTTTAGCTCTTTCACCTTTCCCACTAAATGGGGCTTTGGTCATTTTCCCTTGTAGACACGCATTACATAAACCAAGTGGTTTTAGTTTGAAAGAATATAAATACCCATATTGATGTAATTTTGTCAAACGTTTCTCATTAACATGACCTAGCCGGTGATGCCAAAGTTGGGTGTGGTATGAGTCATGTGAATTAACTTTTTATCGATTTCCATTACTCGGTTTGTGTAGTCTAACACATAAAGGCCGTTATATAAATGTGCCCTACCAAAACATATGCTATCTTTATAAAAATTGAAACATCCACTTCCAAACATGAAGATGAATCCATCAGTATCTAACCTAGATACTGAAATAATGTTTTTGGTTACAGAGGGTACATAATAACATCCTTTCAAAACCAAGATCATCCCCGTAGGCAATGTGAGGTGGTAGTCCCCGATAGCTACAACAGCAAGTCTGGCTCCATTGGCTACTCGTAGATCTACCTCCCCTCGATCAATCTTTCTGAATCTACTTGGTTCCTGTATTTGGATATAGATGTGAGCACCACAAGCAGTATCTAATATGCAATTAGTAGAAACAGATAGATTGCATTCGATAACAAACGCACCTGAAGCTTCCCCATGCTTCCTTGGCTGAGTGCAGTTTTTCTTCCAGTGGCCCTTCATGCCACATGCAAAACAAACAGCATCATGTTCCTTTGCCTCCCCTTTGATCTTCCTTTTCTTGGAAGGCCTTGAAGAAGCTTTGGGATTAAATCTCTTCGCCTTCCCTTTTCTTTTATTTGCCATGAGAACAGAAGTCTTTTCATGCTTCATGTCATTGTCCACTTGGTGAATAAGGATAAGAATATCATACAGATACTTCTCAATGTTGTTCATGTTGAAGTTCACAACAAATTCTGAGAATCTCTGGGGGAGTGATGCGAGAATGAGATCGGTACCCAGTTCTTCAGGGAGTTTAAACCCTAGAACCTCCAAGCGCTCAATGTAACCAATGATCTTTACTACATGAGGCCCAGCTGGGGAACCCTCTCCAATATTTCTCTAAAATAGAGCCTTGGAGATCTCAAACCTTTCATGTCTTTCTCTCTCCTGGTATAGACCACGGAGGTGCTCGAGCATGCTGTAGGCATCCATGTCTTCATGAGACTTCATGAGCTCACTAGACATAGATGACAACACCAAACATTTAACGTCGAGAGAATCGTTCAAATGTTGATCATAGACCAGTAAATCTTCATCACTCACCCCTGGGGAAGGAGAATTAGTAAGTGAGGAGTCCATCACATAAAGCATTCATTCATGGCATAGGATAACCCGAAGATGCCTAAACCACTCCTCAAAGTTACTGCCGGTGAGGATATTGTCATTATCCAGAATTGATTGCAGAGAAAATGTGGTTGAAAAGTTTGTCATCTTGATTCTATGATTTAAAAGAGCAGATTTATTAGAACTTTCTTGATTACATTTTATGAGAAATAATAAATTTTATTAAGTCTTGCACTATTTTATCAAGTCCCAATAGCCCTCACCATTGAACTCAGAATCTATAGTTGCTTTGACATTATAGTGTAAAGGATCCATATTCCCCTTTGCATAACCCCAACAAGGGTTGGTCAAGCTATTTTGAAGGTATTTAGGTAGGCGGGTCTTTGCCGACTGTGAGCTTACAGTTCCTTGATCTGTTGAGTGGAATCCCCAATCCTGAAATCCTGACTTGGATTTCCTCAACTCATGCCTCCAATATTACATCAATTATATCAAGGGCTTCTTCTCTTGATGTAATATGGTTAAGTCAACCCGAAACCTTTCACGGGGGCTTCCTTTATAAAAGTAAGTGTCCCAACAGGGGTTGGTCAAACACATAGTTTTATTGAGTCTTTCCCTTAATCAAGTAACTGAAGGCTTGGTCTGACTTAATATGGTATTTGAGGGATTTTATTCATTATGTGTAGTTTTTCATTATCACATGCTTGTTAATATTATGTGATGTTTTCTTAAGTGATTAACCATGCTCCGATAATGTTTACACATAGTCTGGTTTTTATTTTAATCCATATTTTCATGATTGTTCATTAATTATGTGATCGTGACAACACATTAATAATAAATAAACTATACAATCAGGAAGAAATAAAATAAGATGGCATGATCATGAGCTTATATTGGCTAGCTTCTCTAACAGTTTGATAAGCTAACCCTAACCTAGGGAAAAACACCTTGAACCCGGTGGTTCGTATTTTGCAGCTCCCACCTGTCCACCTTTGTATCTTCTTGCATCAGTTTCGCCTCGGCTTCGGGATTTGAATCGTCTCCTCTAGCTTGGGAGATCCTCCATTATATGGGTTTACATTAAAGACACCATGGGCACACAAGCCCTACATTTTATTGGAAGAAGGCTCACAGGACAACAAATTTAAGTTAAATAAATTTAAATGAATCCATACACATACAAAGGGTCTTTGGTCTAGCTCATGATCATCCATAGCATGCAACGACATTTACGCCTATTTAGAATTCAAATTCTTTAATCGTTCTTTCATTTAAGATAAGTCGTGCTCAAATTCAATTAATTATGATATTATAATTAATCAATTCTTTATCTTAAATTCCTTTCTAAAATTTATTTGATATTTTTTTCATCCATATTCCTTGTACAGGTCATTGTACTTTTGGAGGAAACCTGGTGAAATTTCTTGAAAGTACACGGCGTGTAGTTTATATTTACATGACGTGTATTTATTTTCACCCTTTATCTAAAGTACACACCAGGGGATTTGGCGTGTTTTCTCTACTCTGGAAATTTTGGAGTACACGACATGTAGATGAATCGTACACGGCGTGTACTTCCTTGTTACGCGGTAACCAGCTTGGAAATCCCGTGTACGCGGTATGTGGCTTATCCTTGTACATGGTTTCACCTAGGCCGAAACGGACTACACAGCGTGTTGCTCCAACACACACGTCGTGTATTCCGGTTCCATGTGCCGATAAATTATGGTCAACACGGCGTGATTAATACTTAGGCATATTCAATTCACACGGTGTGGTTTGGCGGACCAGTGCCGGTTCATTGAACCTAAGTACATGTCGTGTAGTTTCAATTACACGCCGTGTAATCCCGTGTTGTATAGACAGAAAGAGCGTCTCCTCCGGATGTGTTCCTCAATTTTATTTTTATCAAAAATTAAAATCAAAAGGTCTTTTCTGTGATATGAATCATGAAATGAAGGAGGAAGAGTAGATATCGTTTATTCAGATTAATAGAATGATATATTTCGAATTGAATCAAATATAAATGCGTAAATTATCATTCGAAAATTAAATAACTATAATAAACGTTTTAACCTCACTCTGATACCATTTGAAGGTTCCGGGAGTAGTGGAAGCGCATGGGTGGATGTGCCCACATGGCTTTTTGTCATTAGCAATGATCAATCTGGGATCAATACAATGATAAACACCAATCTCCACGGATCGAATCACAGAAAAAGACAAAGAAGAAGGTTTGTCCCATAACCACAAACAAGGATCGCTACAGGTTTATTATAATTAATTTAATTAATTATAAAAAATACCTTTTGGGTGTTCTTTCTTCATTGATGTTCATGATCACGTTGTCGATGTGATCTGTCGTTGTGTCGTAGAATCCAAGTGTAGAATCCCTCTAGCAGTTATCCACATGTGTACCTCGTATCTCTGGACGTCACCAATGAATTCTCTGGGTGCTAGCGTTGAGAAGACTTTGCTTGCATTCTCCACCTTAGATCGTCCTGATCCGATGGAAGAGGATCTCTCTCGGTCTTGAGAGCGATCATGGAGGAAGAGGTTCTTTCGGCCTTGAAATAATTCTCCAGAATTGTTGTGCACAACGATTCTCTTGTGTGTTGGAAAAGAGTTGTGGTTGTGAGGATATTTATAATCAGGTTTGAGGTTGTAGAGTTATGATAATAAATAAATGCCTTATGCGTTTTATTTATTTCATTGACTCTTATTTAAAAACCCCATGTTGAATATTTAATTCCTTGACATGCACCCATGCTGATTATAATAAAAATCATTTAAAACAATATTATATCCTCAAAATCCTAACTGGAAAAACTACAGGGTGTGTATTAATAAATACACGGTGTGTACTTTTTTTTCCTTGAAAACTACATGGCGTGTACATTCAAGGTACACGGTGTGTATATCTTGTTTTTATTTATTCATTTCCTTTCCATAAAGAAAATTACACGGTGTGTACATTTAATAATACATGGCGTGTACTTGTTTTCAAAATAGTACTAAACGGTGTGTAATCATTGATACACGGTGTGTATTTGTTTTATTTTATTCTTCCTCCAAAAATTAAAAGGATTTAGGCTTCCTTGAATAATTATTAAACCACGTACGGAAATAATCTTTATTCTACTTGAGATACTTGAATACACTTAGTGTGTGACCCTCTAGGCCTCTTTCTCATTGGCATTAGCCGAGCTTGCCTGAAGTCCAAGATTATTGTCTAGCAATGGGTCAAGGCACTCAAGAAAAAGAAGTTGACGCCGCATTGACATATCACCTCATACGAATGCTTATTGCGTAATTTAATCCCATTGTCATGATATCTCATCAAGCAAGTTTCATGGAAGTGTCGTAAACCTAAAGGCTTGATTCGTCGTTCTTTGAATACTTGAAATAAACTCGTCGTTCACACCATGGCCATGGAATTTAATGCGACAGTTCTATTTCAATCAATGGGCCGAGGTATCAACTTCCATAAATGGAAGTGACAAATCCTTCCTCGACTTATCCATTAACAACATGTCACTCTTGATGCACCCAACGTACCCTAAATCTCGCCAACTATCTGCATGAAGGTTTTCATCAGTAAATCTAAGTGCGCGAGTCATGACATGAGTTAATGATAATCTTCTAGTCTAAGGACCATTACTCACGCTCGTAGATAGAAATGTCCGATGACATTAAGACATGCGGAATTTCTACTGGCGGGTATGTTCTCATAATCTCTCATCTTGGAGATTACCAAGTGTGAACTCCATGAGAGAGAGTCTCGTCTTCTTATGAGTACTCGCACATGACGGTCTGTATTCTATGTGTCCTATCATAGTATTTCATCCAACCACAGAACTTTATTTAAGAATATTGTTATAGAATTTCAAGGTTCTCATCATAGAGGGGATCTTCCATGACCTTATTAATGCAACAAATATTCTAGGATATTATTATATTATAGTCATGCAGAACAATGAAAAATAGATAATAAGTGAACATTCATGTAATCAAAGTACAAAATAGTTGGTTCTCAGGACACCAACCCTTACAAGCTTATGGTAGGTGGTTCTATCCCTAGTCTATGTTCAATTAACAATTTATGATCTTTAATTTTATTAATGGATTACTAAATAAATTAGAATGGTCATTGAATTATATGATTTTAATCTTTACAAGGGGTTTTTTGATAAAATATGTGCTTTTCCTGATTTTAGTAGAAGTAAAGTGTTTTTAAATCATTGTGGAATAGATTGTGAAATTATTTTTCAATGAATGTTTTTGATGAAAGGTTTTTTTTTTGAAGTTTTGGTGATATGTGATAATTCTATTAAAATTTATTTGATATATGGAGAACTTGGGAACAATGGTACCTTTGTTGATGGTATAGTAGATGGACTAGTCCCTATAAATTGTTAGTATGTTAATTTTTTGGGGTGATCCTCAATTCATTGATCATATATTCATTGTCTCTAGCAACATGATATTGGCATTATAGGGGGTTCAATTTCTATAGTTTTAATATACCACTTTCTTATAGGTCCTTTAAATCATGATACTTGAGTTTCCACTAGTAATTGTTTGTATTTCGGTTACATGTGATCTATCATTCCATTCCATTTTTATCCTATGGTGATTACTGTTGTACTTTGGATTTTTACTATTTATATTTTAAATGATACGATACATTCTTTGATAAATGTTACTAGTTTATGGAAATTGTGATTTAAAATTATATGATATGTTTTCATGACATTTTTGGAAAAGGGGGAAATTGTTTACCATGATTTTGATATAATTTATTTACTACTTATCATTACATTTTTTCCAATAAATAGAGAATATTGGGATTATTTGATAGAGATTTATTATGGATGATATGGGTGGGATCCTGCTAAGTTTTTTTTTCTCACAACATGTATACTCACTTAGGACTTTATAGACTTATCTCATATGATATAGGAAATAAAAAGGTGTTATAGTGAGGCGATAAGGGGTTTGTTCATATGGGAACAGGTAGGTGGTGGTGGTATGGTGAGATTTTCTTCAATATTAGATAGAATGGGAGTGGATTTTTTTAGATTCATTTCTTTTGTTGACTTGTGGAAAAGAACTTTGGGTTCTATCTTTTTACCTTTGGTTGTATCGTTAATTATATACCTATTTTGGTTATGATATATTTATTTTATGATTTTATTTCTCAATACATTCCATGTATCTTGTTTCAAGTTGGGGAAAGCATTCCTTCTGGTTGTTTCTGGAATACCGAGTGCTAGTCGCCGACCAGTGGGGATTTGGAACTCCCTTGTATTATTTTCATTGTTTAGATTAGATCCTAGTTTTATTGGTTTTAAGGGTCAATAAATGATAATTTTTATAAGATAATGATTATGTTTTACCATCGTAAGTTGATAAATTTGTGATAGTATTATTGTGACTTGAGGGGTGGTTTACGGTGTGTGCCTGACTAGTTGTTGCTAGGAAGAACCTCCTGTCACCATGGGTTATCAAGTTGTGGGTCTCCAATGTTAGACTTTAATCAATATATTAATTTATAATTATGGTATATGGTGTGTAATCTTATGTGGTTTCATTGTATGATCATTTCATTCTATTTTTGGGATTGGAATCATGAATATGGGATGCCTTCTATTAGTTATTTAGGAGGGAAAAGTGGGAGATTATCCTCCAGGAAAACTCCTCCTAATCAAAATCTCTTTGAGGAAATCATAGTGCCACTTTGTGCCATGGAAAAATGTGTTCCAGATTTTTTGAACACTGTTATTTAAGGGAAACTAAGAGATATAAGAGATATGTATCAAGAACATGAGTTCCTATATGAGAATCCCCCATCCTTTAAGTGTGAAAGTGAAATCAAGAGGTGGATGACAGGTTGGAAAATATCAAAAAAAAATTCAATTTTGTAACGCCCTGACCCTAGAAGCCCAGAGTCAGTGCATTATTACGTATCATTAGCATGATCATAAAAGATCATGTCTCAAAATACCGATTAGTTTAGTAGCCTTGGAACTACTAGATACATTCATAAGGTTTACATTACATCATAAAATGGAAAAATACAACAACATTGTCTCTATAGACAACACTGAGATCCCATATACTATCCATGGAGGTAAGTCCTAATATACTTCTTTGTATCCTGGGAAAATAAAACATAGAAAGGGGTGAGATCAGATGCTCAATAATGATAACATTATAGTGGAAACTTTCATAAATAAGAATAAACATTTAAGGCGGTGTATAATACTAGAACAAAATCCTTTTAAACTTGAACTTTAGCATAATATGGAAAAGGTAAAATCAAATAATTCCATTTACTTATTCACATGGATATTCTACTAGTCGAAGGATCACATGAAATATCAATAACCACTTTTATAATGATGGAATTCATAATTCCCGACAATCATAACCACATATTCATGGCCTGGTGCCAAGACTACAAATAAGATTTTGTCAAGGCCTTGTGCCAAGACACTAGTTTGTCTAATGAGACATACCGATGAATCAAGGAGCTATAGTGGTCTCCACCCGTCACTTACTAAGTCCAATGCATTCCTCATATGAATATTTTGAAACATAACATAAACATTCATATTCAAACTAGCATATGAAATGTAAATACTTTATCCACAAACCTTGAATGGTATAAAAATAGAACATCCACAGTCAAACATAACTCATTCAATACAATATGGAAGATATTATTGTAACAGATGAACCTCAATAAAGAATAATGAAGGATATTGATATAGATGTAAATAATCATCAAAAATATTTGATATAAATACCCCCCCTTTCTTGAAAACATTGAAAAGTCACACTACTTGTCATGAAGCTGTTTTAAAAATAGATTTTTGAATACAAGTGTCCCATACCACTTTGAAACTTTTAAAAGGAATTTTAATTTTAAAAAATTAATTTCCATATAAATAAATCCTTAAAACCATTTTTAAAACATGGACATTAATGAGAATGTTTTATAAGAATAAATAATTAAAACATTTAAAAATGATATTTTAGTTACAGTTTCTAACAAAAAGAGAGACACTTGAATACAAATTATTGAGCTAATTAAAAAAATTTAATATCATGGGAATAAAGAAATTAATGATATACTATTTCAAAGTACATTATATACACCTTAAAAAAGTGATTTGGTGTATAACAAAAAAGAAGTCTCAATGCAATGTAAATTGAGATGAAATCTCTTATAAAGACCATATCCTTAGGTTAAGGATAAATCAATGACAAAATTATGTGTGAAAATTATAAATACACTCAATATTATTGGATATTCATTGTAAATCAATCAGAGGTCATTCACACATATTCTTGTAAAAACAACACCAATGAATTGGATATTTAACTCAACAAATGTAGATTGAGTTAAAATTACTCTTATCAAGTTTATATCGATGAATTTAGAATTTATCAATGGAGTGATTATGTGTATCAAAATTATATCCAAAAAAGGGGAGTATAAATTATGACATAAGCAAATTAATAGTGATTCCACACATAATATTGGAGTAAAATAATCAATGAAGTATGCGTAATGCCAAATGAGGGGAAATTGAAATTTCAAGTTCCCTTATCGATTTGGTAACATATGAAACATACAACCATGGAAGAATTATCATACAATGATGATGTAAATATCCACAAATTAATGTATATTAAACAATGAATACAATTATGGGAAGTACACACACCACATGCAATAAATAAGTGGAGAACAATGGAAGTCTCGCAGAAATAAAAGTGCGATAAGAAACCCCTTACTTTGTACTTTTTCCTTATTCGAGGGTAGGTTAACCTCCTGTATAATGGTTAAATAATTTTTATTGAATTATACAATAATTATATACATCAATATGATATCATATATGATCTTTTCACATTGATTTGTTAATAATATCTTAGTATTATCATCGTTTCAGCTGTTAACGGATTCATTTTCCTTTATATTATTTGTTATGTGAGCCATATTTTTTATGGATGGGATGTATCTTATTCATATACAGAAATATATCATGTCTCTGAACATTATTTTTAATCATCAAATAAAATTTATTCTTGAATGGATACAGTGGGTAATGAATCTCATCGCGTTCGTGGAGACGGTAGTCCGTACGTATGCAAGAGCGAAAATATCACTATTTTAATATTAAAATAATATATAATTGGATGGTATATCATAATAAAGAATAATTATCATGTTATATTTATTATTTACAATAATTACACATCATTATTATACCCATTCAAATAATAAATTATTGAATAACAATTACAGCACGACGTGGAGATGGTAATCCGTACGTACGCACGTATGGTGACATGTCATTCAAAGGATGGATAGAATAATGAAGATGGTAGTACCATATTTATAATAACTTCACAGTATAGAGATGATAATGGAGTTATTATTTTAGAATGGAAATAACAAAAAAGAAGAAGTGGAAGAAGAAAAGAACTTGAAAGAGGGTTGTGAAATTATTACCTCTTCTTCGGGTTCTTCATTTTGATTTGATCAAAAGGGATCCTTAAGTTGTCTTTATGACTAAAGTAGGGACTCTAAGATGATTTGAGGGAATTTGAGAGGATATTTGGTCTGGTTTTTTCCAATCCAAAAGGCTTGGAAGGTGTGAATTAGAGATAAGGGGTAGTGCCT
Source organism: Viscum album (assembly GCA_963277665.1). Taxonomy (NCBI): domain Eukaryota; kingdom Viridiplantae; phylum Streptophyta; class Magnoliopsida; order Santalales; family Viscaceae; genus Viscum; species Viscum album. The sequence goes on along the minus strand of OY728155.1, from coordinate 641,336,707 downwards.
TTTTAAAAGAGGGGTGAGGGGCACCTTAGGAAAAGCTTGAAATGTTATTTTATAAAAAACTAATTCTCGGTTTATAATGGATCCAAAGTAGATTATTTAAAGGTTAATGTGGGTATAGGTCTAAAACTACTTAACCAATAGGTTTTATACAGGTTTGGGTCACTATATTAACTTTATCATTTTGATTTAACTCATAGTTAAATAGTTTGACATTTACCATGTCTCATTGTATTTTTATATTATATAGTTAATAAAATTACTATATACTTCCAAGAGACCCCCAAGAGGTCCATTAATGATACACCTATCATTATATAAGTCCATTTTCCGAACCTTAGATTTTTAGGAGTAGAATATCAATTAATAATATAATATTTGTTTTAAAAACTCATTTATGTCAATTTTGACACTATTTAATAATTGATTTTTTTTAAAGTCATAATAACTCTATTAATTCGAAAAAAATTCATTTAAGAAATAATAACATATCATATTCACCAATAAAATTCTTTTATGTCATCAAAACATTCAAATTATATTTATTTTAACATTTATAATACCAATTATTTGATTCATTCATTAATAAGGAAAATACTGCATCATTATCGCGTCATATATAAATTTAATTATTCAATGTCCAAAAATTATAAATAAAGTACCATTATGTAGGAAATTTTTTTATCTTTTTAATTAATATTTATAGTCGAAAATATAACATATATAACCCTATTTAAAAATTGTTTTGTTAAAAAATATATGCTTATGTCATTTTTGTATTTACTTGATCTTAATTAATATATAGTGTCATTATCACTTACATGTTTTTCCATGTGGTCCCAAAATCGACCCAAAGATTCCCATGGTCAGACACATATCAACCAATAAATTTAGGACACGTTTTATGGTAATTTAATATTATTATAATATTATTTTTTTACCCTTGATTACCGGATTTTCCTTTTAACCATGGTAAATAAAATATTTACCTGAGTCATTATTCAAAATTTCTAAAAATAAAAGTTACCTATTTACACAATTTAGAGCTCCTGATTCTAAATATGGAATCAATATTTCTAAATTCAAAAAACAGAAGTGGCAGAAATTAATTTAAAATTAATTCCCATTGTCAAAATAAAACGTGTGTTTTTAAGAAATAATAACTATCAAAAGTTTGGCACTTTCTTATGTCCAGTTTAAATGTAAAATTATGTCCAATGAACAAAATTGGATTAAATGGTAAAAATATAATCTAATTATACATTAAAATCACTCATATTCATAAGTTATCACTATTAAGTATTTCGATTAAAAAAGTTGTTTTTAATTAAAATTTAGTAATTTTCACTATTCATCAAAATATGAAAGTACTCAAAAAAGCACAAAAAACTCGCCCTAAGTTAATTTCGATATTCCATATCAAAAAATGAAGTCCATTTTTAAAGATATAATTTATTAAATTTCAAAACGTGGGTATTACTAATCATAATAGCTAGTTTGATTGGTTGTGGTGTGTTAGAACTCGAAGTTGCGTACAATACACACTACTGTATTATTCAAAGAGATGTGTACCGTGGAAGCTTGGGGTGTTACATTCTCCCCTCCTTCAATAAATTGCATCCTCACAATTTTTAAATTTGGGCTTGGGAATATAATGGTAAGTCCCACATCGGAAAAAGAGTCAATAAAACTATCACATTAAAACAAAGAAAGAGAAGTAAAAAGGTCACCCAAGATAACCCACACTAGGATTACATGTAGAAAAACATGGATATGGATGATAAACTAAGAGTCACGTTATGATGGAGAGGGATAGAAAACATGATCAAAAGAAAGTTAATAACAAGAAACCCACAAACTTGTGATGGGACAAATGGTCAGTAGTCTCCCAGTAGGAAAAGTAAACAGGCAACATTTTTTTTGTTTTAAGATACATTACTTAAAGATGAGGAATTAATTTATGAGATTGACTAAGAACATAAAGATATATACTTAATTTTTAAGTAGAGTTTCATTATTTAATAAATTTCTACCACTAAAATTGTTTTTTAAACGATGATTATTCAAGAAGACATGGTCACACTGGAAGAGCTAGAATAAACTTATATAGAATCAGATGATCCACGAAGGATAAACTATATATTTACCTTATCATTAGAAATTAATCAAAACCAAAATGGTTATTATAAGATCTGATGATCCCCTAAAAGGATATTCCATTAGAGAAAGAAACACTAATCTTAATTTCTAAAACTAAACCAACAATACCCCAAAGTTAAATAAATACCATTCAATAAACAATTGTACTTAAAATCCTTCAATATAATAAAAACTAATATTGAAACCCAAAACATAAAAGAAATTGTTTATGTAGTATTCCATGTTAAATTGTATCTCCAAATGACATCAACTACTCTTAAATTCACATACTTAAAAGTAATTAACCTAATCACATATTCTCTATTATTGGTTAATCATTTCCATAAATAACCCAAATCACTATAAATCGACAATAAAAACATAGATAAAAATCCACCATTACTCCTCAAATGAAATCCCATATCATTCTATTTTCTTTGTGCATATAGTTTTCCCAACAAATCGAACACCTTCCCAGATAACATTTATCACTTAATCACCGAATCATTTTCCCATAGTAAGGGTATTCATTTGATAAGACATAAGATCCCAAGTCAACTTATTATTGATCAATAAAATTATTTAACTAAAAACAATTAGTCACACTAACCAGGGACTTCACGAAGACCAGTGGTAGGAGATAAATCTCAATCGCACTTTGGTTGTGGGTTCGATTCCCACAGCTTTGTCTGACGCGACAGGTTATCACACAGTCTTCATGTTGTCCTTTTTTTAAAAAAATATTTCATTATCATTACCAAAATGAGATAAATTCCTCAAAATAACCATAAAATAATTTAACCACAAATGTTATCTCATACCTTTCATTTTCATCCCAAAATATAATAACTTGTAATTGCCTCAAACCCAATGATCATATAGAACCAAATGGTTATTTATAACTATATCCACAAGAGAATAGATAATTCTTCCTAAAATATCATTTTCACATGACAAACTGCAGGTTTACAAATACAAGAGAAAATTATTGCAAAGTAATCCCATCAACAAGGTGTACTAGTACTTTTAAAAATCTCTCCAACAATTTATTTCCACATAGCTTCTTATTTGACCAAAAAAATATCCTATAGAATAGGCTATTCACTCAACTAATGGCCAGGTCCCCTACATTTATAGAAAATGACTGTAAATGGATCCTTGGAACCATTTTTATTTTCTTCTATAGTAATCTTCATTTTTTCTCGGCAATTCTTCAATTTATGTCCTTCTTTCCCGCACGTAAATCATTTCTTTGTTCCATTGAGACACTTTCCTAGGTGTCTCCTTCCACATTTCCTGCATGACAGAAATTGAGGATTATTTTCTACATGGTCTCCACTACTGGATATCTTATCATTCATCACCTTTCTCTTATTTTTTGAGTCCGGGTGTTGGTTAATATATATGTTGTTGATCATATTTTTGGAAAACTGATTTGGCATGAACATAATATCTTTTACGCCTATCAAAATTCCATTTTGTTTCTCATTTCCACCACCGTTTCCACCTTGTACATCATTCTCAAAGTTACTATGACTTTCTTGGAATCCAGCCGTTGACTAAAAAAAGAATGAATAGTGTGAGTAACAGTAGTCATAAAATCATTTAGAGAATATCGTGACACCATATTCTTAATTTAAAAAACCTGAGGACTAACCAAGGATATTTATTATTATCTTATATTAAAATACATCAAATTGGTTTGTAAAAAATTTTTAAATTAACCAAAGCATATCCCCCAGGAGTGTCGTAACCAAGAGTGTAGTAAGGCTCATTTTCATACAGCGGTTCTTGTTAGAGTATAGCTCAAAGCAGTATTTTCAGGTTTTACCACTAGGTACATCTGTGCCAGAGCTTCCTCTACCTGCTCGTATCCTGATAGAGTTGTATTTCTCAAGAAACTCACAAAATCTCTACAATACCAAAATTCTTGGAATTTCTTCTATACTAATCCTCAACGTCCATCTTAGGTATATGTGCTCTAATCAGAGTTTATCTAAATCTAGTTTCGAAGGTTTGTACTAAACTTCCTCTAATACCAACTATAACTCCTCGACCCCAGAAGCCCAGAGTCGGTGCATTATTACATATCATTGGCATGATAATAAAAGGTCATGTCTCAAAAGATCGATTAGTTTAGTATCCTTGGAAGTACTAGATACATTTATAAGGTTTACATTACATCATAAAATGGAAAACTACAAAAACATTGTCTCCATAGACGACACTAAGATCCCATAGACTATCCCTGGAGGCCAGTCCTAATATAATTATTTGCAAACTGGGAAAATGAAATATAGAAAGGGGTGAGCTCAGATGCTCAGTAAGGATAACATTATAGAGGAAACTTTCATAAATAAGAATAAACATTTAAGGCAGTGTATAAGACTAGAACAAAACCATTTAAACTTGAACTTCAGCATAATATGGAAAAGATAAAATCAAATAATTCCATTTAATTATTCAAATGGATATTCTACCAGTCAATGGATCACATGCAATATCAATAACCACTTTCATAAGGATGGAATGCATAATTCCCGACTATTATAACCACATAGTCAAGGCCTTATGCCAAGACTACAAATAAGATTTTTTCAAGGCCCTATGCCAAGAAACTAGTTTGTCTCATTAGACATACTGATGCATCGAGGAGCTATAGTAGGCTCCACTTGTCACTTACTAAGTCCAATGCATTCCTCATATGAAAAGTTTGAAACATAACATAAATATTCGTATTAAAACTAGCATATGAAATGTCAATACTTTATCCATAAACAATGAATGGTATAAAAATAGAACATCCACAGTCAAACATAACTCATTCAATACAATATGGAAGATATTATTGTAACAAATTAACCTCAATCACGAATAATGAAGGATATTGACATAGATGTAAATAATCATCAAAACTATTTGATAGAAATGACCCCCTTTTTCTTGAAAACATTTAAAAGTCACACAACTTGTGATGAATCCGTTTTAAAAATAGATTTTTGAATCAAAGTGTCCCATACCACATTCAAACATTTAAATGAAATTTTAATTTTAAAACATTAATGTTCATATAAATAAATTCTTACAACCATTTTTAAAACATGGACTTTAATGAGAAAGTTTTAGAAGAATAAATCTTTAAAACATTTAAAAATGATATTTTAGTTAGAGTTTATAACCAAAAGAGAGACACTTGAATACAAATAATGGAGGTAATAAAAACAATTTTATATCATGAGAATAAAGGGATTCATGATATACTATGTAAAAGTACATTATATACACCATATAAAAGTGATTTGGTGTATAACAACAAAGAAGTCTCAATGGAAAGTAAATTGAGATGATATCTCTTATAAAGATCATATCCTTAAGATAAGCATAAATCAACAAAATAATTATGTGTGACAAATATAAATACACTCAACATGATTAGATATTCAGTATAAATAAATCAGAGGTCATTCACACATATTATTGTAAAAACAACACCAATGAATTGGATATTTAACTCAAAAATTGAAGATTGAGATAAAATTACTCTTATCAAGTTCATATCGATGACTTAAGAATTTATAAATGGATTGATTATGTGTATCAAAAGTATATCCACAGAAAGGGGAGTGGAAATTATGATATAAGCTAATGAATTGTGATTCCACACATAATCTTGGAGTAAAATAATCAATGAAGTATGTGTAAAGCTGAATGAGTGGAAATTGAAATTTCAAATTACCTTATCGATTTGGTAACTTACGAAACATACACCCATTAAATAAGGATCATACAATGAGGGTGGAAATATCCATAAATTAAATTCTATTACACAATGATTACAATCATGGTAAGTTCACACACCAAATTCAATAAATAAGTGGTGAACAATGGAAGTCTCACAGAACTAAAAGTGATATAAGAAACCCCTTACATTGTACTTTTTCATTATTAGAGGGTAGGTTAACCTCCTGTATAATGGTGAAATAATTTTTATTGAATTGTACAAGAATTATATACATTAATATGATATCAAATATGATCTTTTAACATTGATTTGTTAATAATATCTTAGTATTATCTTCATTTCCGGTGTTAACAGATTCATTTTCCTTTATATTCATTGTTATGTGAGCTATATTTGTTATGTATGGGATGTATATTATTCATATCCAGAATTATATCATGTCTCTAAACATTAATTTTAATCATCGAATGAAATTTAGTCTTGAATAGATACGATGGGGAATGAATCTCAATGCGTTCGTGGAGACGGTAGTCCTTACGTACGCACGAGTGACAATATCACACTTTTGATATTAAAATAATATATAATTGGATGGTATATCATATATAAAGAATAATTATCATGTTATATTTATTATATACATGAATTACACATAATTATTACACCCATTCGAATAATAAAGTATTGAATAACAATTACACCACGACGTTGAGACTATAAACCGTACGTACGCAAGTATGGTGACATGTCATTAAAAGGATGTATAGAATAATGAAGATGGTTGTTCCATATTTATAATAACTTCACATTATATAGATGATACTGGAGTTATTATTTTAGAATGGAAATAGCAAAAAAGAAGAAGTGGAAGTAGAAAAGAACTTGAAAGAGGGTGGTGAAATTATTACCTCTTCTTCGGGTTCTTCCTATCGATTTAATCAAAAGGACTCCTTAAGTTGGATTTTTGAAAAAAGTAGGGCCCCTGGGATAAATTGAGGGAAGTTTAGAGGATATTTGGGTATGGGATGGCCAATATAAAAGGCTTTTATGGTGTGAATTAGATATAAGGGAAAGTGCCCTTTTATACATCAAAGAGACACCCAAGTGGTCCATTAATGATACACCTATCATTATATAATACTTTTGGCCGAAATTTATATTTTTAGAAATAGAATATCAATTAATAATATAATATTTATTTTAAAAACTCATTTATGCCAGTTTTGACACTATTTAATATTTTTTTTTCTTAAAATATTAAAAAAATTATTAATTCGAACTAAATTCATTTAAGAAATCCTTACATGTCATAGTAACCAATAAAATTATTGTATGTCATAAAGACTTTAGAATTATATTTTTTTAACATTTATAATAACAATTATTTGATTCTTTCATTAATAAGGAAAATACTGCATCATTATTGTGTTATACATAAATTTAGTTATTCAATGTCTAAAAATTATAAATAAAATTCTATTATGTAGGAAATTTTTTTATCTTTATAATGAATATTTATAGTCCAAAATATAACATATATAACCCTATGTATAAAATTGTTTTGCTAAAATATATATGCTTATGTCAATTTTGTATTTACTTTAACTTAATTAATATAAAGTGTCATTATCACTTAAAAGTGGCTCCATGGGGTCCCAAAATCGACCCAAAGATTTCCATGGTCGAAAATATATCAAATAATAAGGTTAGGACACATTTTAGGGTAATTTAATATTATTATTTTATTATTTTTTACCCTTATTTACCAGATTTACCCTTTAACCATGGTAAATAAAATATTTACCGAAGTAATTATTCAAAATTTGTAGAAATAAAAGTTACTTATTTACACAATTTGGACATCCTGATTCTATATATGGAATCAATTTTTTGAAATTCAAAACACAGAAGTGGCAGAAATTAATTTAAAATTAATTACCGTTGTCAAAACAAAAAGCGTGTTTTTAAGAAATAATAACTATCAAAAGTTTGGCACTTGCTTATGTTCAGTTTAAAAGTGAAATTATGTCCAATGAACAACATTGGATTAAATTGTAAAAATATAATCTAATTATACATTAAAATCACTAAAATTCATAATTTATCACTATTAATTATTTCGATTAAAAAAGTTGTTTTTAATTAAAATTTATTTATTTTCACTATTCATAAAAATATGAAAGTTATTAGAAAAGTAGAAAAAATTCACCCTAATCTTATATATATATTATAAATCCAAAAATGAAGTCCATTTTGAATGATAAAATTTATAAAATTTCAAAAAGTGTGTATTACTATTCATAATGGCTAGTTTGATTGGTTGTGGTGTGTTAGAACTCGAAGTTGCGTACAACACATGCTACTGTGTTATTCAAATAAAAGCTTACCATGGAATCTTGGGGTGTAAAAACTTTTCTAGTGAAACTTGATTCCATCCAGGTGAAATAAAAAAATCAATCTTAAGGTACATGAAAAATTGGGGTGGGATTCTATAGTTCAGGAAAACCGACTTCTGGCCTTAGAGTGGAAGGGATTCAACACCCTTTTCTTTCAACAGTTATGACTAGAATATATGATGATAGAGAATTAAATGGGTTTACTATATTTAATGTAAGTAGATCAATCTATTTTATAGTACATACACCATTTTTTTAACCTATTTTATTTTTCTCTAGAGGCGGTGACGAATGATTAACTAATGGATCAGAAACACTTATAGGGTTTGAGACCTGACATTTGACTACAAGTATATATGTTCAAAATCCCCAGAAATGATGGAATAATTGATAGGGATATAATATGAGAGATGAATATGTTGGGAAATTTTTTCTCATTTGGATATTCTATTCCACCCAATGGTATTTTCAGTGTCACATTCAAAAATAATAGGAAGGGTCATCATAATCATAAGAGTGGTTGATATGGTTTGCATCAATGGGATACCTATACACATTCTGTAGAATCTAGTAGTATGCCACATACTATATATTATCATGGTAATGTATGGAAAAATCAATGGTCTTTTCCCTCACCTATGAAGAATAATAGTGTTTTTGGTCGTTGGGGACATCAATGGAGGTTCTTTCATGCTATGAATATTCCCCACTATAGACATGGATATTCAACTCCCAATGTCACTATAGTATAGATAAAATATTCAGATTTCATAAGTATATATCCACATGACATAGGTGTGAAGAAAATTTATAGTGTGTATGATTTTCTAATTGAGGTTGATATAGGCTCAACTATAGTGAGAGGTGCCATCTTTGTTTTATCTTCTATTTCAACCATTATTCATGGTACATGGGCATCACACTCATTAATATCGTCCAATTTTGTTGATGTGATGAATCTTATAACAAATATCATGTCCCTCTTTTGGATCCATAAATTTCTATTGGTATGAGGAAAGATTAGGGGTTTCATTATCTATCTTGTTCTCTTTTGGTAGTTGATGTAGAGTTTGTTTGGGACTTTCGTGTCTTTTATATACATATATTTGATTTCATCATGGGGATGTATTTCATAGATTCTCACTAAGTTAATATTGAATTTTATAATTGGTGTATTTAATTTTTTTATTACCAATGGGTGCTCTCAAGTATTTCTTGGATAGTGGAACCCAAGGTCCAGTCAAGAAGGACCTCCTCTCCTAAAATTTTAGAGTTTATTATTGTCATTGTTGTTGAGCCAAATGTTATTTCCTCACTTAATAACCTTACCTTAGTTGTTTATGATTTCCCTAATCTCTTCCCTGATGAAATATCTATGCTTAATCTTGATATATTTGTAGTGTTATCGAGTGATATGGTGTCGCCTGTATAATCGATTTATATACCCTCTTATCATATGACACCCACAGTGCTAAAAGATCCATAGGTTTTGTTGTACAATATTCATGAGAAGTGTTTTATTCATCCTAATTTCTCACTATGTAAATCCCATATGACCTTTTAAAAGAAGTATGATGATACTATTAATCATTATACATAAAATAGTAATCTGAACCGGCTGATAGTTAAAGGAATGTACCATTTTCCCCTTGTGGATGACCTATTTGATCTGTTAAAGGGGGAGTAGAGGTTCTTAAAATTTATACTTAGTTAGGGTATAGAAAGTTTATATTTTTTTAGTTTGATGTATTTAAGACTAATTTATGGAGTAGGTATGGACATTATAAATATAATTTAATACCATTTGGACAAACAAATTATATTTTAGTGTTTAAATATTTGATTAACCAAATATTCCAATATTATTTTGATAACATTGTTGTGTTATTTGTGGAAGATATTCATTTTTACTCAAGATTTGATTATGATAATGATAACTATATATATTTTGAAATTGAAATCTTGAGAATCCACTTCCATTATGGGAATATATCAAAAATAAATTTATGAATCCATGAGGTAATGTTATTAGGGTATGTTAATTCAGAACATGGTCTGTTAGTTTATCTTTATAAGGTGAAGGATATCTTATTATGTGAAGAACTGTGGAACGTTATTTTCATATGGAGATTACTGGGTCTAACTAGATATTATCGGTGGGTTTTCAAAGATTTAATTATGTTGCAATCATTGTTCATTTCTCTTACCATTAAAGGGATATAATTTTCTAAGGATTTTAAATGTTAGGATTAATTTGATGAGTTGAAATGGAATCTAACATCAATATCAATCTTGATATTTTCAGAACATAGTAAGGGACATATTGTATATTGTGATTCTTCCCAATATAATAGGAGGTTCATGGTTTTATAATATGATCCTATAGTGGAATATGAATATTTTCATCTCTTTCCCCATGAGAATAACCTCCCCACTCATGACATGGAACATGCTTCAATTATGAATTTATTTAAGTGTTGGGGGAAATATCTCTTTGGGGAGAGGCTCATGATCTTTACTTATCATAAATTCATGAGTTATATCTTTTCTCAAGGGGGCCTAATCCTTAGGCATGGATGAGGGATAGAGTACCTCTATATGTATGACTTATAAATCTCTCACACCCTAGGGAAGGGAAACATATTTGTTCACATTCTTAGTAGGAATTACCCATATCATAATGATTTAGAATCAAAAAAGGTGTGTGTCTTTATAAGGATTTTTTATCTATTCATTATAGATGTGAAGGATGGTGATTCATGTATGATTCTAAACATGGGTTAGTTTTCATAATCTATCCTTCGGTTTATTCTATCACACTTATAGCAAATAGACATGTGTATATGAGTTAGAGAATCTCTATATAGTGGGGAGACAATTCCTGGTTGGACTCTCCCATATAATATACTTTTTCTCTACAATATTTGATTTCAATTCCCATCTTTAAAATGGAACTCAATGTTTTTTGACTTTTATACTTATTTGTGGTCTATAAAATATTACACTATGAATATTTTTTATGAAATTAATCCACATTTCTATTGGATGCATATGAACAACGCCATCATTGAATGTGTGTCCCACTATTAAGTAAGCCGTAATATAATGGCAGGTAACTTGAAACATTCTAATATGATCTATCCACTTCCAATGAAAATATGGAATTAGGATATGGATTCCACATATTTCATTGTTGGATTACTATAGAATCCACGAGTAAAGAATACTATCAGGGTGGTGATTGATCATTTGGTGAAATAAACTCATGTTATTCTAATTTGTGTTACCACCAAGGTTGAATATTTGAGTAATATGTTTGTGTATGATATTAAAAGGTTTCATGGGGCCCCTGCTTCTATTTTTTCTAAAGGTGATCCTTAGTTCACCTCTTGATTGAGGAAAGATCATATAATGGGTGATGGGGACTCAGATCAGATGGAATATAGCTTACCATACATAGAAGAATGGTAAAATAGAGCATGATATATAAATTATTTATGATATGTGTTCTTCCTACATAATGTATTTTAGGGTATCATGGGATAAAATTCATGGACTGGTTGAGTTCTATTATAATAATAGTTATTATCCATCAATCATAATGGCACTCTTAAAGTATTTGTATGGTTTCCCTTGAGGAGAACCTCTTTTTTTTGAATGTGGGACAAACCTATCTTGTGGGATTGAATATCATAAAGGATATGTTAGTGAGGATTCAAGGTATACATGTATGATTGGTTAAAACTCAAATTATATAGAAATCATATTTTTATTTTCAGTGTTTCCATTAGGAGTATCATATTTCTTATATAGAATTCTTGAAATTTGCTCCTTGACTGGATCACTATCATCTGGGGTGACCTGGGAAGATGGCTATAAGATATTTTGGACCATTTGATACCAATGATTAGCTTGTTCTAGCATCTTCTATATTGGTGTCATCAGACCAATTTTCATATATTCATGATTTTTTTCCACATATCTTTGCTTAATATGTAACATTATGATCCTTCCCATTTTTTGAGTTTGAGAGATATTAAGTAGGAGATATATGTCTTAGTTTTAAAGGAGACTACGGTGATTATTTTTTATTATATTAAAGATTACAATTTAATTTTAATTCTATTTATCAAAGTGTTATAGTGGCATAGAAATATTATAAATATACTTGGGATCAAGAATTGCTTGTTAAGGATAAACAACATAACTGGTTTTATAGAGCTTATTTCTTTTGTGTGAGTTACAGGGGATAAAATGAACTATGATGGGGAGAATTATAATATCATCAATTTTAATTTACTTCTTGTATTATGTTTTCAAAAATATTAAATGGTGTAATTAAATAAATTGGGGTGTGTTAGGGGTGTTCAGAGATGCATTTGATTGACAAGATAGAAAATTGGCTACAAGTGATAGTTAATGTGGTGAAAGTATATTCACAATGTGAATAAATTCTTGTATTAATCCATAAATATATATTTAGGGTGTTAAATGTTTTCATGATTTCAAAAATTATTTATGTAAAGAAATTAGGTATCAGGTTTTTAACCAAGGTTCCACATTTTTCAGAATATTATCCATTTTGAAGGCTCAAGATGTAAATCCATAATTTATATTATGGCTGGTGTCTATTCCCATAGATTTAATATTTTGGGTTCCCAACTCATTAATTATTTATCTTCTTCCACCATTCCCAGATCTCTAGGTCTTCTCTAAGAGATTTTGGGTGAATCCATCTCTCCTAAACCCATTTTGGTGGTATTTTGATATCATATCTATTGGTTGTCATCATATTGGTATGTTTGAAAAAATTTAAGTCAAACCTTCTTTATCTAATGGTTTGTAAGATGTTATAAGCTATGTTTATAGGATCTATTATTCATGTGATGAATATTCCATTATATCTTCTAGATCTCAGTGCGCTTATCTTTTGGAGTATGATTCTCTTATTAGTTGTTGTGTATAATGTGTGAATATTTATATATGTGATGATATATCCTCCATGCCCACCATTATCTAATGGAAAAATTATTATATATTAAGGTTCATTATTTAGGACCTCGTTTTTTCTCAAAATTTCACTTTCCATTCTGTGTGTGTTTATCTCTTCGTGGGTGGTAGGTGACCTGAGTTTAGGGTAGGTGGTTCTATCTATATACTATTATATATGAATTTTTTATGCTATTTAATTTTCAAAATTATTTTATAATTAAATTTTAATTTGTTTGATATATATGTGTATAAAATGTATTTTCAAGATAATATAGTTTCACCTTTTTTGGTCAAGGAAATGTGTTTTCAATTCATTTAGAAATGGATTTTGATTTTTTTTCAAATCATGATTTTTGTTTAATTTTAATTGGGAATTTATTTTGAAATGTGATAAGACCTTTCAAATTAATTAGATATAGGAAACACATGTGAACCATGGGTACCAAGATTAAGGATTTAATATTGGTCTTTGTCTGTTAAAATTAAAAGGTTTTTCATTTTTTGGTGTGATAATCCATTATTTAAATATAAATAAATTGGATTAAGGAACATGATCTTGAAATTGTTGGGGTTTCACTTTCTAGGGTGTCCCTATGTCTTTAGATTTATAAAGCATTAAATCTGGGGACCTGTGTTAGCACTCGTTTTTGTTCGTATTCTGGGTACAAGTGATCTAGATATCCTGAACATTGTTATCCTAGGAGTGATTAGCATTGTTTTTTGGATTTTAACTATTTATATTTGAAATGATATGATACATTCCTTGATAAATATAATAGGTTTATGGAAAATTTTCTATGAAACTTTATTACCTGGTTTCATGAATGGTTTATAAAACTGAAATTTGTTTACATGGTTTTGATATAAAAATCTGTGACCACATATAATTCAATATTTTCTTTTAAATTGATTATACTGGGATTATTTTATTGAGACTTGTTATGGAACACCTAGGTGGGATCCTTCTGAGCCTGTTTATCTCACACCATACCCAATCCCTAATGGGTGTCCTTTTATTATTTGATGCATGAAAGGAATATGTGATTCAATGAGGTAGTTAGTTTTTCTGTTAGTAGGGTATGTGTAGATGGTGGTGAGATAGTGGGATGATTCTCCCATATGACATAGAGTATCAGTACATAATTTTTGTAGTCCTTTATTTTTATTTTTTTTTCTGAAATAAACTTTTGGTTCTATCTTTCCACCTTTGGTTGTATCACTACCTTTGTAAATATTTTGGTTATTAGATATCTAGTTTATGTTTTTTCTCTATATATGTTATGTATATTGTTTCATGTTAGGAAAATTGGTCCATCCGGTTGTTTTTGGAACCGTGGGTTCTTATCACTAGACTGTAGGGATAAGGAATTCCTATTGGTTATTACTTTAGTCTTGTTCAGATCCTATTTTTATGGGTTTTCCAGGTTGGTATGCGATAAGAATAGATTGATATATCTTATAGAAAATAGGGAGAAAAACTATTAAGGTTAAAATTGGATAATTAGGGAGAAAAGTTTAGGAGGATTTTCATTGTAGGGAGAGATGTGGGGATTAGTTGGTAGGTGAAATATTTTTTTAGATCTAAAATGGTATCATAGATCCGATAAATACATTAGGGGAGATTAAAGAACTTATGGATATTAATGATCCCTCTTAAAGAAAATTGATAAAATGGGAGGTGGGAAGTACTCAATCGAGACCGGTTCAAGTTAGTATAAATCATTACACTAAGGGTTAAAGAACTCTCAGAAGAATTATTCTATAAAATAGTGTGGTATATTGTTAACTCTCACATTTAGAGGTTTTTGAGACTAGTTTCTTGATGTAATAATTCATTTTTTTAACATATATGACGATGTTTTACTTATTTACAACATTCTCATATAATTATGGGAGATCATTTGGAGATTAAAAAGTTAAAACGTAATTAAGAAATCCAAAGAAATAAACATCATCATAATGGTTTTAAATAAAAATAATTTTGGTTTGATAACTCATAAAAATCATTTTTTCTCTTGATGAAAAAAGAAATTTTAGTGTATGTGGTTTCTAAGTATTTTTTTAACGGTTTACCAGCTCATCATGGAAAGAAAATAATATCTTTTTTATCCAATTATGGCATTATTATTGATTAAAATAGATGATATTAAAGAATTTTTCACTCCTAAATACTAAAGGGTATAGTTTCAAAACTACTATAAGGTATAAAAAACTCATGGTTAACAAATCCATGTCCAGGTTCCAATGATAATGGTGTTTCAATGGTCATTGTTTTAGGAGGTGTTAATTTTTTTATAAATAACCCCACATCATGGTCAATAATAAAAAATTCATGGTTTTTTTCAAATTTATATTTTTTTAGAAAGAAATCACATCACTAGGATTCATGTATTCTAGATATTTCTAGTAACGGTTTCTAGATCCATAATTGAAATAATAAATTACAACATAGTCTATTATCATGAATAATTGATTTAGTTACCCATAAAAAATGTTGAGATTTAATTTGAGTGGTGTAATGAATTATTTGGATAGATTACCATACTTTTTACTATGAATTATAGAGAAACATTTTTTGGGGTTGAGAATAATAATGAAGGTATATAGTTGATCCAAACACAGAGGCACTTGAGGTGAGTTAAGGAAGTTAGATCATCATCCTAGAACTTATATTCTGAAATTTCTTATAATGTACTTCTGAACAATATTTTATCACAAAATAAAATGTTCTTTATTGATAATAATATACAGATATGTACCATTTTCCCCATGTGGATGACATATTTGATCAGTTAAAGGGGGAGTAGTGGTTTTTAAAAATTAATCATTAGTCAGGGTATAACCGGTATATAATTTGAGAGATTGATATATTGAAGACTAATTTTTGGAGTAGGTATGGCCATTATTAGTATAATTTAACACCTTTTGGTCTATCTAATTCTCTTATAGTCTTTAAATATTTGATGTACCAAATATTAAAATGTTATTCTGATAACGTTTTTGTGTAATTTTTGGATGTTATGCTTGTTTACTCACCATTTGATTGTGATAATGAGCACTACATATATTTGGAAATAAAAATGTTGATAATCCACTTCCATAATGGGAATCTATTGAAAATAAATTTATAAATCTAGGAGGATATGTTCTTAGGGTATGTTAATTCAAAACATGGTCTCTTAGTTAATCTTGGAAAGGTAAAGGCTATATCATTATGAGAAGAACTGTGGACCGCTGTTGATATAATTTTTTATTTGGTTTAACTAGATATTATTAGTGGGGTTTATAGGATTTCATGATGTTGGAATCATAGTTCATTTTCTTACCATTAAAGGGATAAAATTTTCTAAGGATTCAAAGTGTCAGGATTATTTTGACGAGTTGAAATGGTATCTGACATCAACCTCTACCTTGATATTTCCAGAACCTAGTAAGGGATATATGGTATATTGTGATTATTTTTAATCATGTATGAGGTTCATGATTTTATAATATAATACTATTGTAGAATATGAATATTTTCATATTTTTTACATTGGAATAACTACCATACTCATGACTTGAAACATGCTTCTATTATGAATGAATTTAAGTGTTGGTATAAATATCTCTTTTGGGGGAGGCTCATGATCTTTTCTTATCATAAGTGGATGAGTTATAACTTTTATCAAAATGAAATAAACCTCAGGAATGGATGAGGGGTTGAATACCTCTATACACATGACTTAAAAATCACTAACACCATGGAGAATGGAAACGTATTTATGAACTTTAGGAGTAGGAATTATCCACCTCATAATGATTTAGAATCAAAATGGCGAGGGACCTTATATGGCTTTTTCTCTATTGCATATGAATGAGTAGGATGATGATTCATGTTTGGTTTTAACCAGTGGATGGTTTTTATAACCTCTCCTTGATTCTATGCTAAAAAACCAGTTGTAGATAGACAATTTTAGATGAATTAGAGAATCTCTATATGGTGGGGAGACAATTCCTTGTGGGTCTCTACCCTCTAGTATAATTCTTCTCCACAATAGTTGGTTTGAATTCCCATCATTAGAATTGAACTCAACGTTTCATTAAATGTATACGTATTTGTGTTCTATAAAATATCACACTATAATGATGTTTTATGAAAATAAACCACATTTATGTTGGATGCATATAAAGCATGACATCATTGAATATGTTTCCAAGTATTACATGAGCCATAAAACAATGTTAGGGAACCTGAATCCTTCTAGGATGATCCATACACTTATAATGATAATATGGAATTAGGATGGGGATTCCACAAATTTCATTGTTGGAATACTATAGAATCCATGAGTAAAGAATACTATCGGTGTGGTGATTAATCAGTTAGTGAAATAAACTCGTGTTATTCTTATTAGGGATACCACTAAGGTTGAATATTTGAGTAAGATTTATGAGTAGGATATTAAAAGGTTTCATGGGGCCCCATATTCCAGTATTTCTAAAATTTATCCCTAGTTAACCTCTATATTGAGAAAATATCATGTAATAGGTGATCGGGACTCAGGATAAGTTGACTATAGGTTACCATCCATAGAAAAATGGTCAAATAGAGCATGCTATATAAATTCTGAAGGATATTAATTGTGACTAAACCATGTATTTTTTCATATCATGGGATAAAATTCAAGGACTAGTTGGGTTCTATTAAAATAAAAATTAATATCCATAGATCATAATGGCACTCTTTGTGGATTTGTATGGTTTCTCGTGTGGAGAACGTATTTATTTTTTTAAATGTGGGAGAGGCCTCTCTTGTGCGACTGAGAATCATTAAAGATATGTTAGTGAGGATTAAATATATACATTGATGCTTCATTACAACTCAAATCAAATATAAATCATATTCCTATTTTCTTTGTTTTCTTTTAGATTTATTCAATTGGTGATATGGTATTCTTGGAATTTTCTCTTTGACTGGGTCTATGTCATCTTGGGTGATAGGGGAAGATGGCTCTAAGATTTGTTGGACCATTTGAGATCAATTATTAGCTTATTCTAGTTTCATATTTGTTGGTGTTATCAGATTATTTTTAATGTATTCGTGATTTTTTCTACATATCTCAGCTCAATAAGTAACATCCTGATCTTTCGCATGTTCTGAGTTAGGATGATATTGAGTTGGAGCCATGTGTATTAGTTTTAAATGAGAGTATGGTGATAATTTTTTCTTAGATAAAAGTTCATCAAGGAATGTACATTCAATTTATTGAAGTTTTATTATGGCATATATTGTATTCTAATGATACTTGCAATCATGAAATACCTGTGATGGAGAAAAAAATTAACTTATATTCTAGATATTATTTCTTGGTTGTAAGTTACTATGATTAAGAAGGCGTATGAATGGGATAATTAAAATATCATCAATTTTAATTTATTTCATGTGTTGTGTTTTTGAACATGTTAAAGTGTGCATTCAAATGAATCGAGGTGTGTGAGGGGTGTCCGGAGATGCATTTAATTAAAAAGATAGAAAATTGGATATAAGAGATAGTTCTTGTGGGGAATTTATATTCAAAATTTAAATAACTTTTAGGATTAATTCAAAAATATATATTTAGGTTTTGAAAGTTTTTCATGATGTGAGACATTATTGATGGTAAGAAATTGGATATCATGTTTTTTAACCTTGGTGACACATTTTTCATCATATTGGCCACTCTGAAGGTTCAGGATGTGAATCCATAATTTACAACATGACTAGTTTCTATTCCCATTGATTAATTATTTTTGGTGCCCAACTCATTAATTATTCATCTTCATCTACCATTCCCTAAACCATAGGTCTTCTCCAAGAGATTTTGGGTGAATCTATCTCTCCTAAACCCATTTTGTTGGCATTTTGATACCTTATCAATTGGTTATCATCATATCAGTTTGTTTTATCAAATATTTTTCATCCCTTATTGATCTATTGGTTTGGAAGATGTTCAATTCTATTTTTCTAGGATAAATTTCTCATGTAATGAATATTCCCCTATATCTTCAAGATCTTAATGTGATAATATTTTATATTATTCTTCTCTTGTTAGTTGTTGTGTGGAATTTATGAATCTTTGTTTATGGATGATCTATCCTTAATGCCAACCATTTTCTAATGGAAACATGATTATATGTTAAGGTTAGTTATTCTAGAACTCATATTTTTTCCCTCTAAATTTCCCTTTTCTTTTTTTCTGTGTTGATCTCGTCGTGGGTGGTAGGAGACTTGAGTTTGGGGTAGGTGGTTCTATATCAATCACATGATAGATGAATTGTGGACGCTATTTATTTTTCAAAATTATTTTATAATTAAATTTCAATGAACGTTAACTTGTTTGATATATATTTGTATAAAATGGTTTTTTGAGAAAATATAGTTTAACCCTATTTATGGTAAAAGAAATGTGTTTCCAAGTCATTTTGAAATGGATTGGGAACTTGGATTTAAAATAATGATTTGTATCGAAGCGTTGTTTTAAATTTATTATAAAATGTGATAATGATTTTGAAATTAATTAGATATATGAACCACATGGGAACCTTGGGTTCCTAGATGGAGGGTTTAATGTTTGTCATTATCAATTAAAATTATTTGGGTTTTCACTTTTTGGTGTCATAATAAATTATTTAATCTTAAATACATTAGATTAAGGTGCTTGATCTTGACATTGTAGCTGGTTCACTTTCTAGGGTATCCATATATCCTTAATTTTCAAGTTCATTAAATCTGGGGAATTGAGTGAGCAATATCTGGGGCTCCTATTTTAGTTACAGGTGATCAATCTAGTAAGATAATCGTTATACTAGAGGTGATTACCCTAAAGGTTAAAGAACTCTCAATATAACCATTATATCAATTTGTGTGGTCTCTTGATAACTCTCACATTTGAAGGTTTTTGTGACTAGTTTCTTGATGTGATAATTCATTGGTTTTAACATATTTGATGCGGTTTTATTTATTTTCAACATACTCATGTAATAATGGGAGATCATTTGGAGATAAAGAAGTAAAAATTAATTAATAAATCCTATGAAATAAACATCATAATAATGGTTTAAAGTAAAAAACTTTAGGGTTGACAACTCATAAAAAAACTCTTTTTCTCTTAATGAAAATTCTTTTACAGTGTATGTGGTTTATAATTATTTTTTAATCACTTACCAGCTCTTCATGGGGATAGAATAATGTCATTTTTATCCAATTATGGAATTATTACTGATTAAAATACTTGATATTCAAGAATCTATCACTACTAAATACTGAAGGGTGGAGTTTCAAAACTACCATAAGGTATAAAAACCTCAAGATTATCATCTACATGGACTGGTTACTATGATATGGGTGTTTCAATAGTTATTGTTTTAGGAGGTGTATATTTTTTCTAAAGAAAATACCACATCATGGTCAATATTCCACTGGTCATGGATTTGGTTAAATTTATATTTTTTCAGAATGAAAAACAATCACTAGGATTCATGTATTCTATAGATTCCAAGTAATGGTTTCTAGATCCATCATTGTAGAAATAAATTACAACATAGTCTATTATCATGAATAGTGGAGTTAGTTACCCATAAAAATGTGGAGATTCAATTTGAGTTGTGTAATGAAATATTGAGATAGATTCCCAAACATTTTAAGAATAATTATATAGAAAAATGGTTTAGTTTTGAGAATAATAATGAAGGTATACACTCGATCCAATCATGGTGGCACTTGAGGTGGGTTAAGGAAGTTTGATCATACTTGCGGAATTTATTTTATGAAATTTATTATAATGGAGTTCGGAACCATATTTGATCAAATAATAAAATGTTCCTTATTGATAATTAGATATAGATATGTGATGTAGGCAAAAAACTGTTTCCCAAAAAAGATAAATAACTCGATAAAAAGAGTTTGTAAACCCTTTATGAGATAATCAAGTATCATTTATTGTTATCTATTTTATTATATCTATCATAATATTGATTCACACTCATTTATATAGTGATTATCTCATTTATTTCATGGTACCATTACATTAACCTACTCATGATCAACCAGTGGATTTTATTATCTATTAAAATATTTTTGATGGTATACAACATATCCATCATCGTCAATTATCATTTTAAAAATTGAATTACACACTTATGGGTCACTTTTTAGATTATTTATAGGATAATCACCGATTATACTTTCAATAAAATTTGGAACTTTATTCCAAATATTGTATACATATTGTTTCAATGTCAAGTGTGGAGAAATTTGTTTTATTCAACCACCTTAAAAACATTAATTAAGAAAAAATAAGTCTACTCTATCATAAATTCATTGTTATTCAATTTAAAAAACGGATTTCCCTTAGCATATTGAGGTCTATACTAGGGTAAATAAATAAAAAATTTATTCTTATGTAATGGATTAACACTTATCATCCTATAAATTCAAAAGGAAAATATAAATTTATAATCAGACATGTAATTACACGAAATAAGGTACAAAAAAATTAATTAATTTTTTCAAAATCATTTATTAATGGTAACAACTAATTTTTTTGCATAGTAATTATAATAATGATATATTATAATATTTTTATTTGTCAAAATATTTAGTATAAAATTTATGAAATACATTTTTATGTTAGTAATAGTATTACATGAATGTAATATGGTTACAATGAAATCATCCCCTAAAATAATTATCTTTATTTTCACTTAGATTAATTAGATAAAATATGAATCACAAAATACATAATCCCTAGAATTTAATAGATAGAACCATGAAAATTTAAATTATAATTAATTTAAATATAATTACCTTAATCGTGGTATACTTCTAATCATATATTTTTCATGCCTACCCATGTTGAGTTGTCATTGAGTTAGAGTATCCAAGTGAATATCCCTATGGGTGTATGAGAACATGATCTAGAAAACACTGAAATACATTCATGAACTGTTAGGTGCTAGCACAAGATGAAAATATACATTACATCATTCTTCCTTGATCATGATGAAGGATCTTTTATTTTTCCACTCTATAACATAAGAGAAGAGTGGGGATTATCTATAATTATCTTTGTAGAACATGAGATAATAATTTATAGAAAATTATAATGTTTTTTCTATGATATATATTTATTTTATTAAGTTGGAAACTATTAAACAATATGTATAAATTATATTAATATTATTTAATTATGATAAATATTTATTATCAAATTTCTTTTAGTTGATAAGAAATATAAAAATCATGCCACATACCTATTAAATAATAATAATTAAATGATATTTATTATTTAATGGGGACATAAATTTTTCCAGTATAATTCCTTAAATATTTAAAATTTTATTTAAATGCTATTATAAAACATTTCCCATGAATAAAAAATTAAATAACTATGATTATTATTTTAAATGACTAGTATTGATCTAATGTCATTTCATAATGAAATAATTATTTATTTAATTGATAATAAAATTTATTTGTATTCTGATTTACTTGGTTTGAATCCTTCCATTAAATTATCAAATATTGAATAAACTATTCATTTGATAAAATTAAAAATTATTTTCTCCACTTAAGATGTAAATATATATATATTTTTATATTAACATCACTTGAGTATGATATTTATTTCTCTATATTCAATAAGCTTGTCGATAAATAAATACAATATTTATTAACCAATAAATATATAAATAATTTATTAAATTCAAATCACATATTTTAAACTCGAATATCTCATCATTGAATTTTATAATCAACCTAACATAAATAAATTTTATTCCACTAATAACAGAAAAATTTATTCATAAACATGAATTCCATATAATTTTCTAAGATTTTGGATATAATTAGTTGGTGACCCTCTAGGGCCCTCTCTCAGTTACAATAGGTAGAACATACCTAAAGTCTATGATTTGTGTCTTGAAACACATTAATGCACCCATTGAAAAAGAAGATGGTGTAGAAACTACACAAAACTTCCAATGAGTTATACTATATGATATAATCCTAATTTCAATTGATGTATCATCAAATTGGTTGTATATATGTCTCATCGTCTCATGTATTTAAACAATATTTCTTGGAATTTCTGAATTGAACTTGTTTTTGAGCTACCAATTCCCTGGATATTTTTAAACACTTATATCTCAATGTAAACATTAGAGATATCTTATTCCACAAAATCATAAGGGTTAAATCCTTTCTTGACCAATAAATTAATCCAATAACACTTATGATGGACCCAACACATACTACCTCATCAGGGGAATATTCCAACATGCTTCTCATCCATAGATCAATTTACACACTTCATGATACACATTAATAATGATATCAAGTCAATGAACAAACACACAAATTCTGAAAAAATGGGTATAGAATGACAAATAAAACCTAAAAAATTATTTCTAGAAATATTTATTATCATGAACTACCATATTGTAAGGTATCATATCTCTGTTAAGGAAAGTTTTTGTTTCCTTTTTAGTTTAATTCCTTCCTTTTTGGTGAATAAGTGTTCTCCCTAGTTCATGTGAAGACCCAGGGGTGTTCCGGGGGTTTAGAGCATGAAATTAGAAAAAGATGGGGTTTCTAGGCATGTTGAACGGTTTGCGCACAATTAGTGAAAACTGGGCAGAAATCCCCAAAAACTATGTGAGGTGGTAGTTTTAGGGAAGTATCATCCACACAGTTTGCGCACGGTTTGGAAAATTGTGCGGGTAAACCATGTGGCCCAAAAAAATTTAAAAATTACAAAAAGTTCTATTACAGGGAGTTATGTACCAACTTTGGATTTTCCTCCTCCCCTATGAAAACCACATGAATGAACCAAAGCTCCCATGATCTCTCAAGGGTGATTCTATATCAATACTAGACCATTTGGAGTGTCATCAGTTGTGAAATGATAATACAGGAAAGGCTAAATCCCTCCATTTTTTTCTTGTTTAGCACCGATATCTTTCTCTTCTCTCCATTTAAAGCACTAAAACCTTTATTTTTCAGTGATATCTAGGTTGAGTATTCAGAGGTGTGTTGAATTGGTATCCAAGGCCTTGATTATGGGCGTGTTCACCAGCAGATTCAAGGTAGGTGGTTTAAAATTTATATCACTTGGTTTTCGTGAAAATTTGTGCGTGTAGGGTCTTTATTCTTTCCCTCTTTTGAGGAGTTCTTAGTGCCTTTTGAATGATGTTTTTTATTGGGTGTCTAAACAATTAATTGAACCCCTCTTGATCCCCATGGGATGTAAGGAGGATGAAATGACCAAAATAGGGAAACCCATGGGGTGTTTTGGCCCTTCCGATGGGGATGACAGAAATATAAGGTGTGAAATTGACACATGATGAGACTCAGTTTGTAGGATAATTGGTCTATGTAATGGGTTATAATGGATAGTGAGTAGTTTTTTCTAGAGTGGTTAAAGAGTAAGGGATTGTTTTTTTTTTGACATTTAAATTGGTTAAATGGGATTAATGGGAATATGATAAGAAATAATGTTTCCACATCAATATGATTTTTGAGATAGGCATGGGAAATGGGAAATGGGGATAAAGGGGTAAGTAAAATAAATTATGAACGTGTTAATAGATTGAGGCATAATTTTAATTCACCATTTATTGAAATTGTTGTGATGTTGAAAATGATATTGGTCATGCTTGTTGTGGTGTGGTTAATTTGTTTGAATGATAAATAAACTTGTTCCCATTGATTGGTAGAGTGCCATATTGACTTGAGGTTCTACGCCCATGGGTTGTGTTGGACCGAGGTTATAACTCCATCCCTAAATGCACGGTTTAGGGAAGGAGACATAATTTTTTTCCCATAACGGTTTCATTCCACCAAGACTGAGGCTTCTAGGGGAGGATTGTGAGGTTGTTATAATGTGATGCCTAGTGAGATAGGTCTTGATTTGATTCCCATATGTTTGAGTGGATTCAATAGTAGTATAATTTAAAGGCACATAGTCTAGAATGGCCTATTGAGCTATTTACCTTTATTTTCCTTGAGTTTTAACTTAAATGCACTATCTAATTTTGATGGATATTTTGCAGAAACCATTGGTGGTGGCCAAATGATTTATAATAACACCCAGATGGGGCCGCCATTGGGTATTAGAGATGATTTCATGGTTTCAGGTCATGAAAATGGCAAGGCCCCCATGTTTGGGAAGTGAGTCGGGTACGGTATGTGCACAGATTAGGTCCGGGGCTTGGATCCAAGAAAGTTTTGGGGATTCTGTTGTTTTCCTTTCTTCTAGGTTTTGTTCACTTGGCATTATAGAATATCATGAAATATTTAGTGTTTTATATGGTTGTTCCCAGTTTGATAATTGGTTATTTATGAATATTATTGATTGTTCTATATTTTTTACACTATTTAAACTATTTTCTATTATTAATTACTCTAGTAGATAGGGTATTGTCTCTCCACATATCATATTATAACCTTGTCATTAGTTGGAATCCTATGGTACACAAGGAGGCATGGTTGATTTCATGTGGTGACCCATCTCGGGGAACCAGTTTAGTGGCTTCTGGGTTGGGGATATGACACATATTAGAGACGACCAAGAGAGAACTTCATGAGAAAAAATCTCAATACTTATAAACTCACAACACAATATAGGGAAATATAATCCATGACTAATCAAATTTATTTATATACAGTATAATACTTATTATTAAAAATATTTTAATGGTATCTATTGGTTATCATTATATTAAGAAATTTCTATAACACTTTGATATGCTAAATATTTTGAGGGATTTATCACATTAATTTTACACATAATAACAATCACTCTCAGATTAAATCAAATACATTTTATTAATAAAAAGTATAAAAATCAATGTTAGTTCTAGAGAACCAGCTCCAAAAAACTCCCATTTTCAGCAGTGCCAACTATTATCTTTTCTCAAATAAATAGATTATACATTATATTCATACATTTGTTGAGTTATTACTATATTTGTTAGGACTGACAAATATAACCCTATATTTATAGTCATTACTGTGATTTATTATCATTGAGAAAAATTTTTAGGAAGACAAATGTTTAAAAATATATATATTTTATGCTTGATTAGCTGCATTAAAAGATGATATATATATATATATATATATATATATTATAGAATTATATTCCCTGAGATACTTTGAGATACTTTTTATCATTATAAAATCATTATATTAATATGATATCAAATTAAGTTTATCGTTATAGAATCCTAGTATGTATCATTTCATAATTCGTTTCTTATCATCATCATACATAATAATGATACCATTAAAACAAATATAGTATATTAATATAGTTTTAACTATTTCTCAATACAATTATCCTGGACTCGCTACAATATAACATGATGTAAATGATAGATCTATTCATATAAGTGATATAAATGAATACATGTTCTTTTGGCATGTGATAAATATAAAAATACTCGCTTGATTTTTTTCATTATGTATTCCACTGTATGTACTTAGACATAGTTTAAATAACCACATAGATATATGTCTATATATCATGACCTATAGATTATAATTTGGTTTATTTATGACATCCATGGAAAGAATTTCATCAAACTGATATTAACTAGCTATAAGATCAGGTTCTTGTGTCCATTAAAAATTTTCATTGAAATATATTAAATAGAAACAAATTAGTACTCCCATTATCCATTGATAGAAAAATATATTTACTAATTTCTTTATCCTTAATAATTAATGTGACACATATATGTTATAGTTCATATATACCTTTATCTCTAGTTATCCTTAAAATCCCATCTAAACCTTTCTAGATATACTCTGTTATTATTATGATCATTTAACAATACTTTCTATGTCATGTTATGCATGTTTGTTTCAATAAATATCCTAAAAAACAATTTTCACTGGTAACGAAATATATTCAATTGTTCAGATATGGATTTTTATTATAAATTGTATGAGATCTAGATTACCACCTTTATTGGAAGACTATGTTAAGTATGAATGCATTTATTTGTAATGTATGTTTTATAAAATGGTTATAGAATAATTACTTAAATCAAGATCAATGATTTATTATATAGGAACTTTTTGGCATCATTTTGATTGAATATGCATTACCTTCTTTCCATGTTGATTAGAAACATTCCTTTTAAATTTCTCATTAGTATAAAGAAATATAATTTAATCCTAATCAAATAGATATTTTTATATCTACTTATGAAACCATTAAAATTTACAATGTATGGTAACATTTTCCTCTGAGTCTTATGAAGTTATTTTTTATAAATATAAATGTATAACTTAGTATTTACCAATTCAAGTATATAATCAAACGATTATTCAAATGTATTTTACCAAAACATGATATTGAATTTTTTTTAAAATTTATTGAATTATACCTGTGTCTAAAATTGATAGAAAAATAATTTTTTGCTTATAAAAAATGATAATTACCATTTATAAATACAAAATTTGTTTCTTTGGGAGATGTTAATGGATAATATTAAATAATTAACATACTATGTCTTATACCATTCATAAGTTAAATTTCTACATCACATAAAATGATATTTAATTATTTAAGTGGTTCTTATATATAGTATTGGTTTTGGATTCTTATACCCAAATAAAATTGAAAATTAGAATACCAAAATATTATTAAATATATTATCATATAAGGATTTTTCCTTGACATAACATTTTTGTGACAATGTTTATAGAGTATTTCATCACATTTAAAGGTTATAGAAGTTCTCATTATATTGAGAATCAATAGGTGATATAAAAAAATTCATAAACATATGATCAATCTTTTAGATAAAAATGTCCAATGGGAAACATATGTTTGTTGACTATCTGATGTTAGAGGCTTAAATGACATTGACACTTCTTGTCAAAATGATTTCAATTGGTGATCAACAGAAAGGAGGCCATGAAGATAGGCCCAAAAATTTTAAATCCACATTTTTTGTGTTAATTGATATTCCAACCTATGGATGTGCATATTGGACCTTATGGTTGAGTTCATTTTTAATGTAAATCATGAAACACACACATTGATAAATCAATTAAAACCACAATAATATATACTCAGAGAAAGGTATCTTATTTCAGGTACGTCATAAGTGATTTGATATTAACTAAATATGTTATGAAAGAATATTTCCCTTCTATATTAACGGAAGAATATACCTTTAATTCTTTGATTGAAATATAAATATTTTAATAAATACAAGGCCATGGTAGTTCAATGACAACATTATTTTTCGATGTAAAAAATCATTAACCAAACATATAGGGTATTGACAAAAGTATACATCATAGACGATGAATTATCTGCAGAAAAATGGATTATAATACACAATAACAGTTGTATGATGAATTTGGTCAGTGAATCATTAATTATATTATTTATAGGTTCCTTTTCATGTTTCGAGTCATTAATCATTAAATTTATGTATGATTATATAATATTATTAAGAAAGAGTAATAGAGGGTCCACACTAAATGTGTCGAGAATATTATTAAATTATATTGTATCTAATATTAAAATTAGAAATTATTATCTTACTGTGGAATGATAATTAATCAATAAATATTGGTTGAATAAATTCAGTCGTTGGATATTCAAGTTTAAAATATGGGATAAGGTTATTATCTATTTTTATTATTTAAATGGTAATAAATAAATATTTATATATTTACAAGTTCATCAGATTTATAAATATATAAATATTTATTTATTTTATCTGAAAATTAAAATAAATATTTATTTAAGAGTTTAGGGAATATAATAATTTTGTTTTTATCGAATGTATTGAACTTATTTTTAAAAAATATTTTCTTATTCAAGGTTTGAGAAATTTACTCGGAGGAATCATTAGTTGAGTTAATGAATCAATTGTAATGATATATTTTATTCAGTATCATCTAAATATATATTAATTTATTTTGCTATGAAATTATATCCGAATAATTTTATTCCATGGTATATAATAATAATAAAATTATTATTTTACACTGGGTATTAATTTGATTATAGAGAATTATCCTCCCATCCACCCTCTCAAGAATATTGAAAGAATAATAAAACCTTTTTATAATCAATATTGAATGAAATTAAGCACTAGGTTTCTCCACACTAACACTCCGAAAACCAAAACATTTATTCGAAGATTCATGGAGAACATGTTAATAAAACTATAAGAGTCTTTATTTATATTCGCAATAACAATTCCAATGATGAATAATAAAATTATATTTTTTATATAAGGTGATTCATAGATTGATATAATTTTAGTTTTAAATTTATTATATACAAAATTTCAATGATCTCCTATTGGAGTTGAAATATAGAATGGATGGGTTGGGGAAGGGCAGTCTATGATCATGCGGGTTTGAGCCCCCATGGGCTTTCATAAAAATCATGTAGAAAAAGTGAAAAAAATGTCAATCTTTCCCCTCCCAACACAATACCATCATTAACCCACAATTTTACTCATAACATTTCACATAAAAATATGAATTAAACTCATTTTTACCTTCATTACAGTCAAAATCCCTTCAAAAGATCAAGTAAGGTGTTGAATATACCCTTTGTACCATATACATATAGATATATATTATAAAAATAGTATAAATTTGAAATTAGAATAAGAAATATAGTAATCGACTAAGGGGTACATCAATGTGAAAATAGAATAAATGAAATAAAAAGGGATAGAATCAAGTGGTGAGAGACGCAAGTGCAGTTGTGGTGTATAACAAGATAATGATGGTGAAGGATCATATCCATGGTGAAGATGAAAATATTGTAAAGGTGTTTTAGTTTGACTTATTTTGTGTTTTGTGATAGAAAATTAAAGAAAATGACAGGGGGAGGCTAGGAATAGATCCAGTTAGAGATGGAATGGGAAAGTAATGTTGGTGCCCCTGTAAGTAAAATATGAGATTAAGGTGGACTGAAAAAGAATCTAGGATAGATTCAAACTAAATTAGTTGTGAAGGATTTATGATCATCAATTTTTTTCACCATGGATGATAATAGTGAATGAAACTTAATGAACATTTCCATTGAGATAATGAAATCAACAGAATATAGAGGCTATTTGGGTTTCAAAAAATCAAGTGGATGGGTAGGCCTTCATCGATGTGGTATTCCCCACCATGGCTCGCATATACATGGTTTCAACCAATAAAATCCTATATTTAAAAGGCTAAAAAAATTAGGGACACCGCACCCCATATATCTCCTATAGCTGCCAAGATCATGTGTTTTAGGCCTATTTTTCATTACTATCATAGATATTATATGGATCCATTCACAAAAGATCTTTAGATATTACCTAAATTAACTAATGAAAAATTTAAATCTTGCATTCTTTGACTACAATCATTGTTCCCCAAAACCTTTAAATGGTATCAATGAGGGCTCATTATAATTTATAATTTTTTATAATTTTTGATAAATTTACTATGTTTTTTAATTTATTTTTCATTTCCAAAATATCATTCTTAATCCAATTGGATACATAAGATGTTCAAAAATATAAATATGTCTAAGATTAGAAAAATACATGCCGAGAATGATCTACGATACTATATGGAAGTGTCAATGTTATAGGAATCTTGTAATTGATAAATGAAATGTAATGAAATAATTAACATTATTTACCCACGGTCAACTCACATATGATTCTAGACATTTAAATCTAATCTCTTCGTGTGTTTTAGTATGGAGTATCCTTAAAGATTGTGTATTTTACACCAATGCAATATGTGATTTGACAGAGATTACATGGTGTGTAGGAGGTGTACACATTTTTGTAACATAAAAATGTTTTGACCCTTTTTAAATTAAAAACAATTGGTAATTATTTAGTATCACTACATACCTTATATTGACTTCCATCTGAGTGACATGGCTGGAAGTGGACTACCCAAAATGTTGTTTGCATGTACATGATTTGTAACACATTCCACATATGAAATGCACACTTCGAGTTATATGGATATGGTGTTGGAAGACACACAGGGTTATCAAAAGTTACACATGACCACATTACATGTATCTATATGCATATGTCTTATGTCATGTATTTTCTACACCAGGTACACACCAAGTGAATTTCAACATATAGTGTGGGAATAAATAATTAAAAATATATGTCAAGTAAAATCTACCACTATCCAATGTGTAAATATTATCATACACACTGTGTTCAACACATGAATTTATATTTGTACACAGCACATATATTTTGGCATGCCTTGTGGCCATCCATTCCTTCTAGACTACATGACATGACCCAAGGAACTACATGCCATGTATACCATGACATACTATATAAGTATATATGTCATGTAAGTACATAGTACATAAATATAGCGTACACATCATCAGTTACATGATATACTATGTAACAATACACATTATTGAAGTATTAAAAACCAAAAAGTAAATTAATTTTACATAGAAGTTAAACTCCATGTTGTCTCTGGAATTCAAACTGTGAAAAAAATTAATGAAGAAGTTTATAAAAATATTTAATTTATTTAAAACAGTACATGATGGGAATATTATTGTATCTAAAGGAATATTATGACATAATATTAAAATGATAAAATAATTAATTTATTAATTAATTAATTATTCTAAATTAATCATAATTAGAGCATATTTTAATGAATGATGATAATAAATAAATAAATAGTCATTTAATGTTATGATTTATCATGAGCTTGATTGAATTGGGTATTTATTTATTCAATACTAGTAGTTATTGTGTGGTTTTATGTGATAATTTGTTACAAAATTATAAATAGTTATTTGCATATCTCCCCTTCTTCCTTTATTTTGTACAAGAATGTGCACCTATAGGTTTATTTTATGTACCCCTGAACCTATAGTACCCACAAAAAAAATCATGTAAACGTTAGTAAATGATATAGCTTATATTGAGTGGAGATGTTTTAGGACACAATCCTTGGTGAATCCATCCATGTTGATGTCAGAGTTGGTGTTCTAGAAATAAATCCTTTTTACATTTTATTAAATTTATATTCAATTTTTTGAATATTAAGAAAACATATTATTATATATTTTTTGTTGTTCTTCTTGACTTTAATGTAATTATTTTCTAGAGTATTTTTCAAATTTAGAAGGTCATAACTGTTTTATGCTATGATGAACACCATGAAATTATATGATGACATTCCTAAACATAGTTTGACAGTTAGATAACATTTTATAATGGGACATATATAATATTTAATTTCTACTATATGTACTCATAATATGAGACATCTTCTCATGACGTTCACACTTGGAAATCTCTAATATAAAAGATTATCATAGCAGAATCACTGGTATAAATTATTCATGATTATTTTTCAACATTTATTTTAATATGTTAGTCTGTGTAATGGACATTGGACATTAATATTATTATTAATGAATGTCATGAATTGTGAAATTAGATTTACTGGAAAAAAACCCTAACAACATAGGTTCATGATAAGTAGAGTACAATTGGTGTGTCATGAATGACATGTTATTATTGGAAAAGTATAGGAATGATTTTCCATTCCAATTGTATTAATACTAATATATCATCCCTTTGATTATAGTGGAACCATATTCCTAAATTCTATGGTAATTGTTTTACAATGTGTTTATTTTAAATAGTAAAAGAAAGATGTATCAAGCATATAGGTTGATGACATGTATTTCAATCTTTATTAATGAGATATTTAGAGAATAGGATGAGAATATGAAATAAAGATTATTATGTCGTTTTCAGTATTGTGACATTGAGATATTTTTATTCAGTATCTTAATCCTTTTCTAGATAGTAATATTGGACTATAGGATGGATCTCCTAATTCTAACAAGAAATAATCATAGAGTTTCAAACAGTAAGTGTTTTCATTGATCTCAATTTTATTCAATTTCAATTTAATTAATGTAATAAATATAATTCTCAACACCGATGAATAATTTTATTCATTTTATAATAATAAAAATAAATAAATATTTTTTCACCAGACTCTAAATATAATATTTATTTTTTGTTGAATATTTAATAAATTTTTTTCACCATATTTTGAATAAAATGTTTATTCATGAATAAATTTTTTAATTAAATATGTATTATGATATCCCATATATTCAATTGGAAATAAGTGGACCAATATCGTGTGCAATGATAAATACTGATTACAGGCTGGTAAGATAATAATTATTGTTATGTTATTTAGTTAAAGAAATAAAATAACCACAATATTTTTCATGGAATGGGATAAGATTAGGTTTATTATATTATTTAAGGTTTGTTGGGTATTTAAATAATATTTTAAAATAAA
The DNA here is from genome assembly GCA_963277665.1 of Viscum album. Taxonomy (NCBI): domain Eukaryota; kingdom Viridiplantae; phylum Streptophyta; class Magnoliopsida; order Santalales; family Viscaceae; genus Viscum; species Viscum album. Next base: position 641,303,061 of record OY728155.1, on the reverse strand, counting down.
CCCTAACTCTATACAAAGATGGTTATGTCTATTGTGTAGGATAATTTAAAATTATAAATCTTGGCACACAACGAGTATATCTCTCCAATCCCTCCTTCTATCCTCCTCTCAATAACAAGTAGAAAAGCAGATAATCCTTCAAGCCTGAAGAAATTAGAAGTGGTCAAGATGAACTATATAATAAAATAGATCTATCATGCTAGCACCCGACCTTCCATCAGTTTTGTCTAGAGAACAGAAGACCACATGTAGATCACTAAAAGAAGGAACCTACACATGGACCCTACAATCACAATGATAGTAATTCAAAACGTTTAATTATGATGATCAACAACATCATCGTAAATGAAATATTCTAAGTCAAATTAAACATTCATCATATTTAAATTAAATTATTTATAAATTTAACATGAATACAATCCTCTCTCAGTGTTCTGATATTTTCTATGTTAATATTCTATGGAAAAATTTTATTGGACCTCAAATTTACATCATACGCATTTATAGAATGATCCATAAAATTAGACATAACCTGTATTGATTATTTTCCCTACCAGACACTCATGTTTCTCCAAGATCTTTTATGTGGTATCAGAGCAATAATTTTTTAAATTTATAATTATTTATTTGATTTTTGATCTATTATGCACAATAGTGGTTAGATATTTAATTTATGGACAATTCTTTATTTAATCTGATGTTTAATTATCATGCTTTCTCTATTTTAATTACATCATTAAAGATTTCTATTTTTTTAAATTTCAAAGAAAAAATGATCAATGATAGGAGAATCCTTTGGGGAGTGATAAAGATTATGGATGGTAAATTGGGATAAAAATGTGTATTCAAAGTATACATTGTGTTTTCGAGTGCACTACACCTGAATTTTTCATGGGATACAAGGAACACCAAAATGTTTCTATACATAGTGCATAAATTACACACCATTTGTAAACTGGGATGGCCTAGAACACAACATGTCAGATAAAATAGTCTATAGATGGATTACATATCATGTATTCTACATTATTTAGAAGTGGGATTTTTTATAGTCATGTGGTCAAATACATGGTTTTTGACTACTTGAGACAAAAAAACTATGAAATTAATGAAACACATGATGTGTATCTAGATTAAACAATGTGTAATTCAATAATTACTGTATTTTAAATACACACTGAATCATTCAGTGTGTTATGTTGACAAACGGAATGTGGAACACACTGGCTATAGGCAAAGTACAGGTTTTGTGGTCCTATGTCCCAAGAACATGTGGATTCCTTCAGTTGGTTATGCGAACACATGATAATCAGCACCTACAGTGTGTGTCCAGATTACAATTCATGTGGTCTCATGTTTAAATAATATGAGGAGTCCTTTGATGGGTTATAATGACATATGGATGATATAATACAAGGCATGTGACTAGATATTACACACCATGTATTCTAGTCATGGTACACCGCAAAACCCTAGGTGCTTATCCAAAGTACTTAGAAAATGAGGAACAAGATGTATATCTCGAGAGTACATTTCATGTAGTCTCCTAATAAAATAAATAACTTAATTTCATAAATATTATTAATGGAAACATTAAAACCTTATTACCCTTATTGATACTTTATGGGTTTGATAAAGTAATAATGGTTTTCAAGAATTCAAATAAGTCAGTTTATTAATTGTAATTATCATTAATTTTTGGGAATTCTATTTATTTTCTATGAATAAATTAATAATGGGTATCTACAAGAGATTTCAGATTTTCATTAAGATAAAATAAAATAAATTAATTAATAAATGTAAAAAAATCACCTTAATAATATAGAATTAATAGTAATGATTGTTAACCAGTATAGTTTTATGTATTCATTACATGTGTATGATCGATAATGAGATTTTTCATGACCTATGTATGCAGTGGTTTAATTTAATTTAATTTTTTTCATTGTGTTTCAATTATTAATAATTAAATTAAATATTATTATCCATGATTCCTCCAACCCTCTTATATTATATACAACCCTCATGTCCATGGTTATTTATGTAATTCCTCTTAATAAATACGTTGGTTATGAAAACATTCATGTGAGTAAAACATACATTTAATAATTGGAGTATCCCAGGGAGTATAGAGGTTGTTCAAGATGTAATTAATAAAATACCAATCTAGGTGGTATATAGTTGTAAATGAAAAATGATGTTACTCAGTAAAAGGTTGGTAAAATGTGTTTTTTTATGTCTAAGGTTGATTTTTTTCCTTTCAATAAATCCTAATTTATATATTCCAATTATTTTTTATTTATTAATTTTTTTATGTTTGTTTTATACATTACTTAATTTATGGATACAAGTACAAGATTATATAAATAAATAGATAATATAAAAATATAGAATTCAAATAAATGTATTATGCGTAATTATTTAAACTTAATATAAAAATTCCCTCAACTTAATATTAAATCATTCTTTTCATTCTATTACTTGAATAAGAATTAATGTCATAAAATAAATTGTTTGACCAACCCATGTTGGGACACACACTTTTCCATAGATTTCTAATGAATTTTTTGGATTAACATAACCAACAAGAATCAAGAAGTTTATCACATGCTTTAATTGATGTTACTTAGAGGAAAGTATTGGGGAAACCCATGTTTGGATTTCAGGATTATGGATTCAACTAAACAGATCAAGGAGTTGCAAAAAATGGATGGGAAAGACACATCTACCTAAATACCTTTAAGGAATTTAACGATCACCTTCTTGGGTTATAATAAGAGGAATATTAATCCATTCCACTAGAATTTTTTAGAAAATACACACTTTGAGTTAAATGGTTTTGGATATTTAGATTGATAAAATCGTGGGAGACATAATAAAATTAAATTGATTATGCCTCACATGATTTTTTATAAAGAAAATTACTAATAATATTCTTTTTTATAATTGAATAATAATGGTAAGGGAATCATCCAAGTTATAACTGTTATGAATATTAGATAAATACTTTTCCTTAATTTGAGTAACTCCCCATATTGTTCAGATGCCTTTGATTTGTGTTTCGACATGAGTGGAAATATTACATTCTAGAATCATCATTACATGATCTGCCATCAATAGAGGTGGGTGATGAATATTTCACTGTCTATAATAAATACTTGAGCGATGCTACACACATTTAGTGTTTAATTATTTCATCCATTTCATGGTAACTCCTCAAGTCACATTAAGACCTGAAAACCTATATAAGGCATTAGCATCTCACTAGTTTATATCGAGAGATATCTTGATAGGAAATGTTTTGAGGAATCTATGGAATGTTTTAGAGTAATATTGGAGAGCATGTGCTATCTGGGCCTCATGTGTTGAAACTCATTGGCTACATTGAGTGCCTAGATGTTATAGGGTATAAATTGTTTGAAGCACTGCACACTAATCTCATTTTTACACCACAAAATCATAGATTCTTTATATTTTTTTTAATTTGGTAACACCCCAAGATTTCATAATAAGTTATTTTCATTAAATTCAATTGCATGCACTACATGCAACACCGAGTTCGAGTGCACCACGACTAACCAAACTAGTCATTCAAAAGCAGTTAGGAATAGTATTAACTGGATTTTGAATTTTATTTACTTCATATAATTTTAACTTATTTATTATGTGTTTATTAGACATATTATAAGAATAAATTCAATTTTTTAGATAAAAAATGTATTTTTAAAAAAAATCAATTTTACCACATTTTAATGGCGAACCCTTTTTAAATCCAATATTTGACCCTTTTACATATTTCACCTGAAAAAATATAATTCTTCTATAGAATTTGGACATCAAAATTTACATTGGATGAAATTTTGGTATTTTTGTAATAGTATTCATTTTTTATGAATACTGAGAAATATTGTATATTTACTCAGAACTGCCTTTTAATCTAATTTATTTATAAGTTTGGAATATATATTAAATTGTTTTTGAAGTGTAATTAGATTATATTTTTATCCTTTAATCCAATGTTGGTCATTGGAATTAATTTCACTTTGAAATTATACATAAACATGTGTCAATATTATGATAGTTATTGTTTCTTAAAAACACGCTATTTGTTTTTACAATGGAAATTAATTTTAAATTAATTAATAAAACTTATATGTTTTGAATTAGGTAAAATAGACATCATTTTTGAATTTGGAATATCAAATATATCTTTGGCTGAATTTTTGATATTTTTCTGAAAAAACATCAATTTTTTAGGAATAGTGAAACCACTAAGTAGTACTTAAAAAATCTGAATTTTTCATTTAAATGACATTTTACCGCATCTGTGAATTGAATTTCAAAAATCACAGATACATGGTTGTTATTAGTAAGTAAACTTTTGTTCAATAAGATGAAAATAATTTTTGGTGAAGAGTAACTTTTGAATTTTATTTACTGCGGTTAAAGGTAAATTGGGTAATTCAAGGTAAAAATAATATTATAATAATACAAAATTACCTTAAAAATTTTCCTAATCTTATTGGATGATTCAATAAAAACTATTTTCATCCTTGGGTTGATTTTGGGACCCCATGGAGCCACTTATGATTGATAATGACACTTTATTTTAATTAACTTAAAGTAAAGGCAAAAATGACATAAACAAATATCATTTAGTAAATAAATTTTTACATGGGATTATATAAGTCATATTTTTCTACTATAAATATTCATTATAAATATAAAAATATTTCCTATGTAATTGTATTTTTTTAATAATTTTTAGACATAAAATAAATTAATTATTTTTGACACAATAATGATGTAGTATTTACCTCAATAATAAATTATTAAATAAATAAGATTATTAACATTAAAACAATATCCAAAACCTGTACAATTATTATTAGATGCTATTATTTCAACCATGAGTCATCTTATATTCGACTTTAATTAGTTTTGGACCTTTATAAAAGAAATATCACTATATTATAAAATAATATTTTCACACTTTCTTAAAGACCCCCTCCTCCCCCTTATAAAAGGACACCACTTCTAACACATTACACACACCTCTCAAGCCCCTTGGCTCATCCAAACCATGCCCAAATAATCTCTCAATATCCCTATCTTACACCTAGAAGCCATACCTTAGATAGAAGGCACTTCAAGAAGTCTTTTTGGTTCAAACCAAAGGAAGTTACCCAAATTAAAGGTAATAGTTTCTCTTAAATTCTTTTGATTTATTATGTTTTATTTTACTTATCCTACCCCCATTAACTCTTTTTATTTATATTTTTATAAAAACACCAGTATCATAGATATACTAGGATGTTTTTATGAGATGTATTATAACTAAACATACACACACTTCCATATAATGGGTAAAGAACATATTGTTTCTGTGGATGGGAAACTAACGCCTCACGAAACGATGATTGTTCAATTATATCCTACCTCAAATCATGGTGGACATTAAGATGGAACTTTATTTGTATATGATATATATTATTTTTATGTTTTAATTATGCTTCTGTATTTTCCATTTATATTATTCCTTTATGGTTTCCATTATGGGTAAAATGCAAAAAATTCATTTGAGGAAGTGCGGACTATCGCCCCCTCAAAGTGATATGACTCATTAATGACTTATGTGGGACATATAAAGTATGGATTTAATGATATTATATAGGATAATACACTATAATTATAATATACCTATGTATAATTATGTCTTAATTCCATTAAAATACAAAATAGAAATGAAAGTAGCCTTCATGCGTATGTACGGCTTACCGTCTCCATGAAAAGTGTATTTCATTTCTTATCTCTAAATGTTATGTACTTTTATAAATACATATATATATATATACTGGATATAAAATAAATATATGATATTTAAATCATGTATATCATTCCATATAAAATGTAATTTTTACAACATGGAAAAATTGTAATTATAACAAGTTCATTTTTGACTCAAGTTCCGAACATCGATAAAATATCCAATATGAACTCAAATAATTAACTAATTGTTTTAGCAATGTAATAAGTGATATAAAAGTAATTATAAACTTTTAAAATGTTCTTAATCAAGTAGAAATTGACTTTATTATATTACTCAAGAATAACAAGGAACATATAAGAGAAATCGGACTTAAGTTAATGGGTATCTTATCTCACTTTTAATTCTTTGAGATTTCCATTATTCGCCACTTATTTATTGCATTTTGTGTATTGTGTACTTCCATTTGATATATATTATCATTAATCTCTGTATATTTAGGGTATTATGTGATTAATTTGGTTGTTATTAACTTTTGTTCATACAACTCGATTGATTACAATGAAGAAAGGGGTTTTCACCTCACTTTTATTCCTGTGAGATTCATGCTCTATTGGCCACTATTTCCTTTTCTGTTGAGTATGTACTACCCAAGATTGTATTATTTTTGAAATATACTCTAATTTATGTGTATTTACATCTTCATTTTATGATACTTCTATCATGGGGTGTATGTTTCATATATTACCAATGCAGTAAGGAAATTTCAAATTTCAATTTCCACTCATTAGGCTTTACGCATACTTCATTGATTATTTTAATCCATGATTATGTGTGGGATCACTATTTATTATTTGTGTAGTAATTTACACTCCCCTTTATGTGGATATACTTTTGATACACATAATCCCTCTATTGATAAATTCTCATGTCATTGATATAAATTTGATAAGAGTAATTTTAACTCAATCTCCATTTATTGAGTTAAACATCCAATTTATTAGTGTTGTTTTTACTAGAATATATGTGAATGTCCTCTAATTTATTTACACTAAATATCCACTCATATTGAGTTTATTTATATTTTTCAAACATAATTATGTCGTTGAATTATCCTTATCCTAAGGATACTGTATTTATAAGAGATTTCATCTTTATTTACATTCCATTGAGGCTTCTTTGTTGTTATATGCCAATTCTCTTTTATATGGTGTATATAATGTACATTGACATAGTATATAATTAATCCCTTTATTCTCATGATATTATAAAGTTTTTAATACCTCAATTATATGTATTCAAGTATCACTCTTTTGGTTAGGAACTCTAACTAAAATATCATTTTAATAGTTTTAAAGATTTATTATTCTAAATCTTTCTCATTATTGTCCATGTTTTAAAAATGGTTTTAAGGATTTATTTATATAGACATTAATGTTTTAAAATAAAAATTATTTTTAAAAGTTTCAAAGTTGTATGGGACACTTTGATTCAAAAATCTATTTTAAACAGCTTCTTGATAAAAAGTGAGACTTTTAAATGTTTTAAGGAAAAAAGGGGGATATTTCTATCAAATAGTTTTGATTATTATTTTCTTCTATGTAAATATCCTTCATTATTCTTGATTGAGGTTAATATATTATAATAAAGTCTTCCATATTGTATTTAATGAGTAATTTTTACTATGGATGTGATATTTTTATACCATTCATGGTTAGTGGTTAAAATATTAACATTATGTATTCTAGTTTTAATACAAATGTTTGGATTATATTTCAAACTTTTCATATGAGGAATGCATTGGACTTAGTAGGTGATGGGTGGAGCCTGATATATCTCCTTGATGCATCGGTAGGTTTCATGAGACAATTAGACATGGAATTGGCTGAGGGATTTCCCAATTTTTGATATATGTTTTTGGCCGAGGCTACAAAAATTTTTAGATGTATTGGCTGAGGCCTTGAAAAAATGTTTCAAAATGTCCAGCATTATACATTCCATCATTATGAGATTCGTTATTAATATTTCATGTGGTTATTAAACTAGTATAACACCAATGACTATGTTTTATTATGGAATTATTTACTCAAATCATATTCCTTCCATAAAGTGCATAAGTTTATTATTCATTAAGGCATGTGTTTTCAATTTTTCACCATGCCTAATGTTTATGTTATCAACCACTGTATTTCTTACTCTTACTAAGCATTTGAGATCACCCCATTCTCATGTTTCATTTTCCCAGGATATGAAGAAGTTAGTTATGAGTGATTTGTAGGAATAATCTTGGAAGATTGGATGTTTATAATGGAATAAATTAGTGTTGTTTTTCTTTTCATGTTGTAATTTTGAACATAAGTATGTATCTTGTTTCCAAGACAACTAAACAAATAGGTCCTTCAGGACTTGATTCCTTCTAAACATGCCTATGTATTAAAATAATGCACTGGCTCCTGGATTCTAGGGTGGGGGCATTATAATTTGTATCAGAGAATGTTTAGTACAAACCATGGAAACTAGATTTAGATAAACTATGATTAGAGCACATTACCCTAAGATAGACATTTAGGATTAGTATAAAAGAAATACCTATAATTTTGGAAATGTAGAGATTTTGTGTATTTTCCATTAAATAAATCCCTGTCTGGATATGAGTAGGTAGAGGCAGCTCTGGCACAGATGTATCTAGGAGTGAAAACTCTGACAAGGAGTTTCAGGCTTGACCCGGGGTATCCTGGTACACGACAACGGGCCTTGCTGAACTCTTGGTTATGACACTCCCGGGGGATATTCTTATCATAATTTAAATTTTCTTTACAAATACTTTTGAAGGATTTTAATATATGATTAGAATAAATAACCTTGGTTAATCCTAAGGTGTTTTAAATTGAAAAAAAGGTGTCATGATATTCTCTAAATGATTTTATGACTATTGTTACTCACACAGTGCTTTCTAGTTTTAGTCAATGGATGGATTCCAAGGAATTCATAGTAACTTTGATCATGATGTACAAGGTGATAATAGTGGTGCAAATGAGCAACAAAATGGAATGTTGGTAGGCGTAAAAGATATCATGTTCATGGAAAATCAGTTTTCCAAAAATATGAACAACAACATATATATTAACCAACTCCCAAACACAACAAAGAAGAGAAAATCAATGAATGATAAGATCTACAGAAGTGGATTCCATGGAGAAAAGAAACCTAAATTTCCATCATGTAGGAAATGTGGAAGGAGAAAACCAAGAAAGTATCTCAATGGAACAAAGAAATGATTTACATGTGGGAAAGAATGACAGAAATTAAAGAATTTCTGAGGACAAATGAAGAGTACTATAGAAGAAAATAAAAATGGTCCCAAGAATACATTTATAGTCATTTTCCATAAATATAGGGCACCTAGCCATTACCCGAGTGAATGCCCTAAAATATAGGATATCCTCTTGGTCATGGAAGAATCTATGTAGATATAAATGCATGGAAAAATGTTTAAAAAGTATTAGTTCTCTTTTTTGATGGGATTACTTTGGAAGACTTTTCTATTATATTTTTAACCCTATAGTTTTTCATGTGAAATGATATTTGAGGAAGAATTATCTTTTATCATGTGGATATAGTTTTAAATAACCATTTGGTTTTATATAATCATTGAGTTTGAAACAATTACAAGTTATTAAATTTTGGGATGAAAATGCCAGGTATGAGATAACATTTGTGATGAAATTATGGTATAGTCAATTTGAGTAATCTATCTCTTTTTTAGATATATTATAAAATTATATAGTTTTTGAAAAAGGACAACACGCAGACCATGTCACAAACCATCACATCAGACAAAGATGTAGGAATCGAACCCACCACCATAGTGCGATTGGGATTTATTGCATACCACTCGAATACGTGAAGTCCCCGATCAGTGTGACTAATTCCTTTTAGTTAAAATATTTTATTGATCATTAATAAATTGATCTGGGATCTTATGCCTTATCAAATGTATACCATTAGTATAGGAAAATGATTTGGTGATTAGGTGATAAACGTTATTTTGGAAGATGTTCACTATGTTGGGAACACTATATGACTTAGAAAAATAGAATACTATGGGATTTCATTTGAAGAGTAATGGTGGATTTTTATCTATGTTTTTATTGTGGATTTATAGTGATTTGGGTTATTTATGGACATGATTAACCTATCACAGAGAATATGTGATTAGGTTAATTACTTTTAAGTATGTGACTTTAAGAGTCGTCGATGTTATTTGGAGATAAAATTTTACGTGGAATACAACATAACCAAATTTTTATATGTTTTGGGTTTGAATATTAGTTTGGATTATATTGAAGGAATTTAAGGACAACTTTTTATTGAATGGAATTTATTTAACTTTTGGGTATTGTTGGTTTAATTTTAGAAATTAAGATTACTATTTATTTCTCTAAACGATTATCCTTTTTGGGGATCATATGATCTTGTACTAACCATTTTGGTTTTGGTAAATCTATTAAGACAAGGTAAAAATATAGTGTATCCTTTGTGAATCATGTGATTCTCTAGAAGTTGATTCTAGCTCTTTTTGTGTGACCATGTATTCTTGAATACTCGTCATTTGAAAAAAAAAGACGAGTTAGTGGTAGAAATTTATTAAAGAATGAAACTCTACTTAAAATGTAATTATATCTCTTTATGTTCTTAGCCAATCTCATATATAATTTCCTCAACTTTATGAAATGGAACATAAAAAAACGATGTCCATTTACTTTTCCTGCTGGGAAACTAATGAATGTTTATCCCATCATAAGTTTGTGATTTTTTTGTTGTTAACTTTCTCCTAATCATGTTTTCTATCCCTCTTTATTAGAACATGACACTTAGTTTATCTTCCATATCCATAATTTCCTACATCGAATCCTAGTATGGGTTATCTCAGGTGACATTTGTACTTCACTTTATTTCTTTAAAAGTGATAGTTTTATTTACTCTTTTTTCAATGTGGGACATTCAATGATGTTTCCAAGCCCAATTTTAAAAATTGTTAGGATGCACTTTCCAAAATGGGGAAGAATGTAACACCCCAAGATTTCATAGTAAGTTATTTTCTTTAAATTCAATAGCTTTCGCTACATGAAACACTGAGTTTGAGCACACCACGACTTACTAAACTAGCCATTCAAAAGCGGTTATGAATAGTATTGACTAGATTTTGAATTTTATATACTCCATATAATTTTAACTTATGTATTATGTGTTTCTTAGACATATCATAAGAACAAATTCAATTTTTCAGATAAAAAATGTATTTTTAAAAAAAAAAACAATTTTTCCACATTTTAATGGTGAACCCTTTTTAAATCCAATATTTGACCCTTTTATATATTCAATTTGACAAAATAAAATTCTTCTTTTAGAATCGGGACATCAAAATTTACTTTTGATGAAATTTTGGTATTCTTCTAATAATATTCATTTTTTATGAATTGTGAGAAATGCTATATTTTTATTTAAAACTGTCATTTAATCTAATTTATTTATAAGGTTATATTATATTTTAAGTTTTTTTGTAAGTGTAATTAGATTATATTATTACCCTTTAATTCAATGTTGGTCATTGGAATTAATTTCAATTTAAAATTATATGTAAACAAGTGTCAATCTTTTGATAGTTATTGTTTTTTTAAAAACACTCTATTTGTTTTGACAATGGGAATTAATTTTAAATTAACTAATACAACATCTATGTTTTGAATTTGGTAAAATATTCATCATTTTTTAATTCATAATATCAATTATAGATTAGGATTAATTTTTGGTATTTTTCTGAAAACATCAATTTTTTATGAATAGTGAAACCACTATGTAGTAGTTAGAAAATCCGAATTTTTCATTTAAATGAAATTTTACGGCTCCTGTAAATTGAATTTCGAAAATCCGAGATATATGGTTGTTATTAGTAAGTAAAATTTGGTTCAATAAGATGAAAATATTTTTGGATAATAGTAACTTTTGACTTTTATTTACCGCAGTTAAAGGTAAATATGGTAATTCAAAGTAAAAAAGAATATTATAATAAGACAAATTATATTAACACTTGTCTTAACCTTATTTTATGATTCATGGACGACCATGGGCATCCTTGGGTCGATTGTGGGACCCCATGGAGCCACTTATGAATGATAATGACACTTTATTTTAATTAACATAAAGTAAAGGCAAAAATGATATAAACAAATATCTTTTAGTAAATCAATTTTTAAATGGGGTTATATAATTCATCATTTCTACTATAAATATTAATTGGAATGATAAAACTATTTCCTACATTACGGTATTTTTTATAGTATTTAGACATAAAATAAATTACATTATGTATGACACAATAATGATGTAGTATTTACCTCATTAATAAATGATTTAAATAAATAAAATTATTAATATTAAACAAATATCCAAAACCTGTTCAATTCTTATTGGGTGATTCTATTTCGACCATTAGTCATCTCATCCTTTACTTTAATTATTTTTGGACTTTTAGAAACTGAATATCACTATATAATAAAATAATATTTTCACACATTCTTAAAGAGCCACTCCTCCCTCTTATAAAAGGACACCACTTATAACCCATTCCACACACCACTTAATCCCCTTGGCTCATCCAACCCCTGCCCAAATAAGCTCTCAAGATTCCTATCTTACACCTAGAGGCCTTACCTTAGGCAAAAGTCACTTCAAGAAGTCCTTTTGGTTCAAACCAAAAGAAGTTACCCAAATTAAAGGTAACAATTTCTCTTAATTTATTTGGTTTTATTTTATTTTATTTTACTTCTCCAACCCCCAAAAAACTTTTTATTCCTTTCTTTTATAAAAAAACTAGTATCCTAAGTATACTTGGATGTTTTTATGAGAAGTATTCAAACTACACTTACACACACCTTCGTCTAATGGGTAAAAAACATATTGTTTCTGTGGATGGAAAACTAATGTCTCACGAAACGATGATTGTTCAATTATATCCTACCACCTATCATGGTGGAAAATAAGATGGCACTATATTTATATATTTTATATATTATGTTTATGTTTTCTTTATGCTTGTTTATTTTCTATTTATATTATTCCTTTATGGTTTCCATTATGGGTAAAACACGATAATTTAATTTGAGGAAGTGCAGACTACCACCCCCTCAAAGTGATATGACTCCTTAATGCCCTATGTGGGATGTATAAAGTTTGTATTTAATGATATTATATATGATATTATACTGGAATTATAACATACCTATGTATCATTATGTTTTAGTTCCATTAAAATACAAAATAGAAATAAAAGTAGCGTTCATGCGTGCGTATGGATTACCATCTCCATGAACGGTGTATTTCATTTCTTATCTCCAAATGTTATGTACTTTTATAAATACATATATACACTGGATATTTAATATATATATATATATATATGATATCTAAATCATGTATATCATTTTGGAGATAATGTACTTTTGACCACATGGAAAAATTGTAATTATAACAAGTTCATTTTTGACTCATGTTCTGAACATCGATAAAATATCCAATATGAACTAAAATAATTAACTAATTATTATAGAAAAGTAATAAGTGATATAAAAGGAATGATAAAGCTTAATAATTTTCTTAATCATGTATAAATTAACTTAATTCTATTATTCATGTAGAACAATGAACACACAAGAGAAGTCAGACTTGAGGTAAGGGGTCTCTTATCTCACTTTTTATTCTGTGAGATTTACATTATTCACCACTTATTTATTGCATGTGGTGTATTTTTTACTACCATTTGATATATATTATAATTATTCTCTTTATTTTCATGGTATTTTGTGATTCATTTTGTGGTTATTAACTTTATTTCATACAACTCGATTGATTACAACGAAGTAATGGTTTTTCATCTGACATTTATTCCCGTGAGATTCATGCTATATTGGACACTATTTCTTTTTATTTGGAGTATGTAATGCCCATGATTGTATTCATTTTGTAATATAATTAAATTTATGGGTATTAAAATCTTCATTGTATGATACTTCTTTCTTGGGGTGTATTTTTCCTAAGTTACCAAATCAGTAAGGGGATTTCAAATTTCTATTTTCACTCATTGGGATTTACGCATACTTCATTGATTGTTTTACTCCATGATTTTGTGTTGAATCACTATTTATTATTTTTGTAGTAATTTCCCTTCCCCTTTATGTGGATATACTTTTGATACACATAATCACTCCATTGATAAATTCTCAAGTCATTGATATAAACTTGATAATAGTAATTTTAACTCAATCTCTATTTATTGAGTTAAACATCCAATTCAATACTGTTTTTTTACAAGAATATGTGTGAATGTTCTCTGATTTATTTACACTGAATATACAATCATATTGAGTTTATTTATATTTTTCACACATAATTTTGTCATTGATTTATCCTTAACCTAAGGATACAGTCTTTATAAGAGATTTCATCTCAATTTACATTCCATTGAGAATTCTTTATTATTATACAACAATTCACTTTTATATGGTGTATGTATTGTAATTTAAAAAATTATATCATGAATCTATTTATTATAATGATATTACAAAGTTTTTATCCCCTCAATTATTTGTATTCAAGTGTCTTTCTTTTGGTTAGGAACTGAAACTAAAATATCATTTTAAATGTTTAAAAGATTTATTATTCTAAATCTTTCTCATTAATGTCCATGTTTTAAAAATGGTTTTAAGGATTTATTTATATGGAAATTAAGGTTTTAAAATTTAAATTCATTTTAAAAGTTTCGAATTGGTATGGGACACTTTGATTCAAAAATATATTTTAAATGGCTTCTTGATAAATTGAGACACTTTTAAATGTTTTCAAGAAAAAGGGGGTTATTTCTCTCAAATAGTTTTGATCATTATTTTCATCTATGTCAATATCCTTCATTATTCTAGATTTTGGTTAATATATTATAATAAAATCTTCCATATTTTATTGAATTAGTTGTTTTTTACTATGGATGTGCTATTTTTATACCATTCATGGTTTGTGGTTAAAATATTGATATTTCGTATGCTAGTTTTAATATGAATGTTTAGATTATGTTTCAACATTTTCATATGAGGAATGAATTGGACTTTGTAATTGACGGGTGGAGCCATCTATAGTTCTTCGATGCATTGGTAGGTCTCATGAGACAATTAGACATGGAATTGTCCGAGGCCTTTCCCAATTTTTGATATAAGGTTTTTTCTGAGGCCTTAATCATTTTTAGATGTCTTGGCCAAGGCCTTGATAAGATTTTTCAGAATGTCTGGTATTCTGAATTCCATAATTATAAGATTATCTATTAATATTTCATGTGGTTATTCGACTAGTAGAACACCCATGACAATGTTTTGTTATGGAATTATTTACTCAACTCATATTCCTGCCATAAAGTGATCATGTTTATTATTCGTTAAGGCATGTGTTTTCAATTATTCACCATGCCTAATGTTTATGTTATCTTCCACTATATTTGTTACTATTACTGAGCATATGATCTCACCCATTTTTCATGTTTCATTTTACCAGGATATGAAAGAGTTTGTTAAGAGTGACTTGCAGGAATAATCTTGGAAGCTTGGATGTTTCTAATGGAATAAATTACTGGTGTTTTTCTTTCCAAGTTGTAATGTTGAACATAAGAAATTATCTTGTTTCCAAGACTAATAAATTAATTGGTCATTTGGGACTTGATTCCTTGTAATCATGCCAATGTATTAAAATAATTCACCGGCTCCTAGATTCTGGGGTCGGGGCGTAACAAATTCAATATGAACAATATTAATAATTCTTTCATAGATCAACTCATGCTTCTTCTCCAATTTGATATGGAGACAAATCATGAAAATCCTTACATCCTTCTGGTGAATAAATGTAAAGACTAAGTGAAGAGGTCTAAGCCAATCTATTCTTCATAGTAATCTTATTAGAAGAGAATTTTCAAGGGGAAACTGTAGAAGCCGAAAAATCCGTAACTACTGAAGAAAGTTTCGAAATAATGAAGCAAAGTCATATTCGGACCTGGAAGCCCACTCTGGAGGGCCTAGAAGCATTGCGTGAAATAAAGGAGGATGTGCGCGAAAAAAGGTTGTCTGCACGAAAGAAGTCTGGGATTCGTGAAAGGTCTCCGGTGCCGGCGTGAAATTTTGCGCGCCCTCCCCGCACGGTGCCCGTTTTTGGGCCGACGTCTCTGGCACGCAACATTTCACGCACCTCCTGGATTCCACAATGCCAGAGGCCTATAAATAGATGGTGACCCCTCCCGTTTCGGGGTTGCGGAATTGGATCCGACTCTCGTGCGTGAAATAGGACTTCTGCGCGCGCAATATGGCCTTCAGGTATTGACCCTTTTCGCGCAACCTCTCCCCAGGATCCGCCTTTGCATGCAATTCAACTGGCTTAAATAAAATTTCCAACTCCTTATGGTTCCTCCCTTGCGTGCAATTCCTTCCATTGCACACAAAAGGTCCTATTGTGCGTAGTCCCTTCGGTGGGTGTGACCTTGCCTTAGGGTTCAGCCTTTGCCACTTTCGTGCAATTCACTTCCCTTGCGTGCAATTCTCTTAAGCCACACACAATTAATTTTCCCCAATTACACGCCATCCCAGTGTTTTACATGAAAACCTATTCTTTGCGCGCAATCCCCAGGATCCCTCACCTTGACGCCCCCCGGGTGCCTCCCTGCATAGGCGCCAGATGTCCTCTATACTGGGCATGCACGATATGCGCTATTTTCCCGTACGACCTTCCAGGATCATACGAAGTAACCTCAAGGTCCCTTGGGTGGTGTTTCCCATTGAGTTGCCTTGACTCATGCTCCTTCGCATAGGCATGCTAACGACTATTTCTTCTTCACATAGCTATGCTAAGTTAGACCCCTCGATGGTTCGCTCTATGGCCCTCTTTACTACGGTTTTTCAGATGCCTTCCCTCCCACAAGGGGTAGAGGGTGTCGGTTATGTAAGTCCTAGGGGTGTGGAGCGAACCCACCTCGTCCGAGCTGTAGGACGTTAAAATTTCAATCACCTCATCCTCAATACATGACGTTAAACTGTGATCTGGCCTCGTGCCTCGCACGCAGGGTCCCCCCAGCTCGGACATTCTTTACACCACTCATCTCCACGGGAATGGAATCTTCCTCACATTGAATGATATCCTCCCTCTCGGAGTGGAGTTTATCCATGGGGGAAGGGAATCCACCTTGTTTTAATCCCCTAGCCTCTCTTGCAGAAGGTAGCACCCATGCACCTTTGTACTTCCCCACTACCAAGGCTAGTGGAGAGTGTGATAGGGAACAGGGCATATTCATTGTTTGGACCCAAATCCCTCTCCCTCTGCGCTTTTTCACACTTTGGGACTCCATCCTGGAGTATTTCCCGGCACCATGGGCCGCTCAACGCGTAAGCCCCTCTCCACTTCCCACGGATGCACCTTTCGTGACGTGATCATCTGGTCTCTACTGCCTCTTGTTTCTCACACCGAGCCTGACTCGCGTGGGCTTAGAGTGAGCATCGACCATGAAATCCTCTTATGGGCCTCCTTAGAGTGTAAGCCCCATCCCGGTGAACTATGAGGACTTTGATCCATGTTAAGGCATGGTACGTAGGAATCTTCCATGAGGTTCAAGCCCACCAACCGGTTGTTCCGACCCCTTCGCGTCGGTTCACCAACTCCTTGGGCCGCCTCAGAGTGTAAGCCCCAAATGTCATCCTGCACGACGTTAAACTGTATGGCATCTAGCACGATGTTAAACTGTCTTCCTCGTCCCACATGACGTTAAACTGCACCACCCAAACTATGGGGACTTTGATCTGTGCTAAGGCATGGTACATAGGAAGCCATCGTGAGGTTCAAGCCCACCACTCTGTCATTATGACCCCTTCGCGTCGGTTTGCCAACCCTATGGGACGCCTTATAGAATAATCCTTATATCAACCAATGTGGGCCTCCTTAGAGCGTAAGACTCATATCCACCTTGGGCCGCCTCAGAGCGCAAGCCCCAAATGCCCCCGTCCCACATGACGTTAAACTCTATACCTGAACTACGGTGACTTTGATCTATGCTAAGGCATGGTACATAGGAAGCCTCCACGAGGTTCAATCCCAACACCCACGTCTCATCCTGACCTCTCCCTCGAGCACACATGACTCGGGAAGCTCATGCCCTAGCCCAGAGGCCTTACTCCCTCTCGGTTCCATCCATACGTTCATTCTCACTGGTCGCCTTTTCAGGTGTCCCACTGTATGATCGAACTATTCGAACTTTGATTCCCTACCACCAGGATACGTAGGAAGCCTCCATGAGGCTCAATCCCATCTTCACTTCATCACCCATTTTTATTCTTACCCGGGCCACCACATCCCGGTAGGATCATGCCACTTCACTCCACTCCACAGTATCCGGGAAGCCGCCCACGTGCTGGCCCCAACATCGGAGTTCCCTTCAAAGGGCTCTTTTATTTGATCCACTCTTAGGGTTCCAATCAGTCTAATTCATCCCTACTAGACGTTAAACTTGCGGGATACCCCGTGTTAAACATGGGAAGCTGAGGAAAACCTCAAATACATTCCTATGACATGAAATTCCCTGCGTTCGATGTGGGATGCCTTGGGCTTCTGTGCCCTCGAGAAGCCCTATAATAAAGGAAAGAATACAGACATGCCAATCCCCCAACGTCAGGACATGCGAACGACACCTCAGCGTGACCACTCTCCTAACCGAAGGTTGCTTCCCCAACCAGACCCCTTGGAGTGTCTCGACGAAAGCAGTGTAATTAACAGGTGTCCATGAAGATATGGCACTGGGAACGAGATTCACGATTACGCCTTAAATCTGTGAGGGAGACCCGGACTAGGTGACGAGATCTGAGGAGGAAACCACGAAAGAAAGAACCGATATCCCATCATCCCAGTTTCGATCATGGAGCAGACGTCCCTGAATAAAGAACAAATGCCGCCCGCCTTTGGAATGCGGGAATGTGGGGCAACAAGCCGTGTGTCCTCCCCTGTGTGACGGATGTGCGCGCGCACCCCGAAAGAAAGCATCGGAAATGGAAATGGTCAACCCAACGTGAATCTCTTCTCCTCAAATATGAATACTTGTAGCGTTTAGGGTGTCAGAAGATTAGCATGTCACCAGGTCCGGGAACCCAGCACCACGAAACCCGCCATGGGTTGGGGTAGTCAGGACACTGAGCACTCCATTATGCGACATTGTTAGCATGGATCCCTCTTACCAACTACGAAAGACGGAATGACTCTAGGCTATTGGTTGTCAATTTCATTTTCTGTTAGTGTTAATGGGTTCATCTCCCTGCTTTAAGGAATCATACCATTGTATCCGGAGCTCGATTTCCACCTTCCCACCGGTGCAGGGACAGGGGCAGCACCGACGCAGCCACCCCGCGCGGTTCCTCCTTTTCCACAGCTGCTCCGACCGCCATGACTGCTGGGCACTCATGACCCCTCTCCCCATCATAGATTATCCAATGAAGGGTGATCAATGACCTTGTACGTAGGTACGGGGAGGAAGGGGTCATCCCCATCAGGGACATGGCCCATTTGGATCTCAAGTCAGCTGCGCCTCACCGCTGTCGCCACCCTCGAGGGATGCGCAGGGAGCCACTGCTCCCCATCCCGACGTTCAACCATTTTGGGAGTTTATCCCCGGAACACCTCGAAACCTCCCTTACCTACGCCGATGAGGTAGGGGATGTCTGGGTTCACCTGATGGGAGACCCACTTCAAGGCTTCATGGCAAGGGCACCCGCCAGGCCGCATCGACGCCGCCACCTGACTCCCCGGGCCGAGGAGCAGGAAATCCCTACGCCCGCACCACCGGCTCCAACCCACCTGACCCAACGCCAGCATCGGGCACAGGAGAAAGAGTATTCTTGCCCCGGGGCATCAACGCCGGCAACCACTGTGGCCCGATCCACTTCTGAGTCCTATCGTCAAATCCCCGCACACGTTGAGCAGGGGAAGTTATATGCCCAATCTGGATCGAGGCCCCAACCACCCCACGGGCAGGTTAGGTTGACTCTCCCGGTCGCTGACATATGCTATGGCTGCCACAGACCAATTCGCGGTAGTGCCATCCAGCGTGAAGGCCTACTCTGTGCCACCATTCTGGAAGGTATGGGCCCTCCCTCCTTCTATCCTTGGCTCAGAGGCCTACCTTGCACCACCCTCGCCGCAGGCAAGGGGCTTCCCCGTAACAGGAACAATCCAGGTGGGTCTCCCTCCAGCGCCCACTACACGGGGTATGGGTTCACTTCCCCTACCATAGACCATGAGTATGGAGTTGTTGCATGTCTAGTCACTTTCCCACATGGAGGTCCTCCCCATGTCCATTTTGACATTTATCCCGGTGCTCCCTGCACCCCGTCCCTCAGTCCTCTCAGCTCCGGCACCAGTGCGGCCAGAGGACTCCATGACAGAAATCAACCTTTCCCTGAAGAGCCAACCAGGGGCAGGAAGGTGGGACATCGTCGCCGTAAGAGAAATGCCAGGGAAGGCCAGACAGAAATCAGACCAGTCCGTTTCTCATACTCCAAGGTAGAGTATGACTTGGCGATGGATCCCTCCCTTCAGTCCTATGGGTCAAGGGCTAGGATAGGGATGCGGCACGTCAGCCTTGTGCTCCCCGAATGCGAGATCTATATGATCCCTGCCTCCCTCAGAAGGTATATCCAGGAGGATGAGGACCTGGCGTACCCCCAGGGATCAAACTTGCAGTCACCATCGGCCTCTCCGGAAGCACCTTCTATCTCAGCCAGATATAACAGAGACCTTTTTTGGGGGGTCGATGGTGAAAGAGATGCGACATAGAGCATCCCCGGAAAGTACCAACACTGTGATAGGAGTCCTGTTCTCCAGCCCATCATATCGTGACATGGAAGCCAGAACACTGCAACCCTCGGAGGGTGACTTAGGGTTCAGCGGCCAATCGGCCTACTCGCCGTATTCCCCGCCGGCCAGCCCACTGGCCCAGCGGCCTGCCTCGGCACCGTTGCCAATTCCTCAGTCAATCCCAGTTGATGAGTGAGGCTATCAATGTCCGGATCTGGAACCTCAACCATGGAGCTTCTAGACCATCCTCATAGCAGGTCACTTCTCTGAGAAGTTTTGGGCGATTGCAGGGTCGGATTTTGATACACCTGAATCGCTCACCCCGAGAGAGCCTGAATGTTTCCGCCAAACTCTCCGGGCGACTCATTCCCATCTTCTCCATCAGCAACTGCCTTATCCTGAAATACAAGCACACCTCGAGGATATCATCGAGAAATGTCATCAGGTTGACCTGGCCACACTCCCCGCGGTTCAGTACCCCGAATCACTTGGCCACCACAGGGCCCTCCAACAGTAATGCGTTCAAGTATTTCAAGTACTCTGCAAAGTTATCGAGGAGGCCAACCCCCACACACATGTTGGTGGATGGGGGCAGTATGTCACTCTTCTCTTCAGTACGATTCACTGACAAACTGACTCGCCGGGCGGCTCTGAGGACACGCCCACGAGGGCAGTGGCGGTCAACATGGCTGATCTATCGGGAGAGGGTAATGGTCTCTAACTCCTCGATGGGGACTCACCCCCTGGATACAAGCCTCTACTGGACCCATTAGGGGGGATAACTCATCAGTAGAGGAACCTCCCAGCTCTCCCCGTGCCCACTGAGGCATTAACACTGAGCCGGAACATCGGCAAGGGTAAAGAGCACGTTGGGGCTGCCAAGCTCACCGACCCATCTGCCTCAGTACATAAGGCATAGGAAGATCCCAAGAAGGTCATGCTGCGCCAACAGCTTGCTGAGCAGAAGTGATTAGTCGATGTGCTTCTGGCTGAATGCATTGCAGAGCGGCGACCCGATTATGGTGATCCAAGACCAGGGCAGCAGGGGCATGAACAACTACCCCTCAGTGAGATTCTCCCAGGCAACCCCGATCACGCCGTGTTCGCTAACAGAGGAGAGGGTGGAGCTCATGGCAAGGGGGTGCGATAAGTTTCGCCAAACCCTCCTGAGTGGCGTGATCACCTAAGGGATCCTGCTTGGGTTCCTCCTGTTGCGCCAAGGGTTGCTCAACCAGATGACCCACGGGCTGCTGATCTTGTCTATTGAATTGAAGAGCCCGATAATGCGCTTCTGGTTACGGATCCTGTACAGGACAGGAACCTGCGTCCAGGTGATCTGATGGCAGCACTCATCACCCGCTTAGAGGCTTTGGAGACTCGACAAGTGGCGATCCCACCAGACAGAAAGCCGTACCCAGCATGGGTGGATGATATGCCAGCACCCCCGGGATTTGGAAATCCCACTTTCTCCCAATTTAACAGGACAAGAGACCTGTCACGGCTTCTGGCCCACTTCAACTCAAGGTGTGGGCCTATCATAGGGACTCCAGCACAGAAGGAGGCCGCTAAGCTCCGTTGCTTTGTTCAGAAACTGGAAGGGCCGATGTTCGTCTGGTATAGTCATCTCCTTGTCGAATCCGTGACTAGCGGGGAGGACCTTTGCGGGAAATTCCTCTACCAGTACAGTTCCACAACCCGGAAGATGAACATCGCATACCTCTTTAGGTGCAAGCAAAGGCTCGATGAGCGAGTCGCGGACTTCATCACCCGGTGGAAAGAGCTCACATACTTCCTTGGCATGCCGTTAAATTATGGGAAATTACTAACAATGTGCATAGGTAACGTCAAGGAAGAGCTGGTTCCTTCTCTGATCACTCAGAATTACCCTGGAGGATTCTAGGCCTTTTCAGACAAGGCCCAGTGCCTCGAAGAAGCCCTGCAACAGGCCAGTCGGGCACGCCTGCCGCCTCCTGTAATCCCTGCAAGGAGACCTGCTAGAGCCGAGCCCGCTGTTGTGGCCCAGATTGAGGCCCCCACGCATCTAGATTTGCTACCAGTGAGGCCAGCTCCGCAGCCCCATAGGGGTCCGCCTCCATGGGCATAGCTTCCAGCCCAGCAGCGACTGCCTTAAAATCGGCAAGCGCGTCCGCGTAATGCACCGCCACCACCTAGGCGAGATAATCAGGTTCTGCCTCCTCAGCATGCTCTTCCGGTCCCTCGTCAGGGCTAGCCTCCTAGAGCCCCATTTCTGGGTAGAAGGAATTGGACCCACTCGTTTGTCAAGGCTCAGGTCCCCGGTTACTTCCGTAGTGCCTTGGAGCAGAGGATTGTGTGGCTGCCTGAGTGCCGGAAGCCAGAAGAGGTGCATCTCACTGATCACCACAGCTGCTGCCCTTATCACTGGACCCTGGGGCACACCATCCAGAGATGCTATGTTTTCAAGGACTGGCTCCAAGACCAGATTGATAATAATATAGTTAGGTTAGGCCCAGCCCCGGCACAAGTGGCAGGTGTCTTTGTGAGATCAGATGGCAGTAGCGGTGACGAGGATGAGTGGCAGCAGGTTTCCAATCATGGGTCTTAGAATTATAATGATTGGATGGCCCGCAAGATGGTTGCCCGCGCCCATGGCATCATCCGTGCACGCCTGAATCAGCCAGAGCCCTCAGAATCTATGGTTATTATTTCGACATCTTCATCTCATCCAACCTCTTTCCAGAAGATCAAGCAGTGGCGGCGCAAGAAGAATGAATGCACCCTGCCAATGTCGTCATCATCCTGCACTCTTGGTGACTTTATGCAACCAAAAATGGGGATTCCTCTCAGAATCCGCCCAGTGGTGGATGACTCCTAAAGTGATAGTCTGGGGTGCTCTTTGGTAAACACCGTAGAGTTGATAAATCCCTTTTTAACTCCCAATGATGAGGAACGCCGGGTAGACCTTCCCAATGTCCCCAACCGTCGCTAGTGTCGTCGGAGCCGTGGCTACATGAATTATCGGGGCATGACAGTTGGAACCTCTAGCCAGGCCGTGCACGCTGCGAAGACCAGACAGCAGGCATAGTGCAGAGCTCATCACACGCGGCCCCTTCATCCGGTGGTGACAAGTCCACCTCTACCTCTTTTTGTGTTGCTGGATCAGGCGGAACCACCTCGGTCCTACCGTGACCAGATCCACCATGTCACCAGCGGACCCCAGCCTTCCGGTCCTCATCTGGAAGCCACTCTCCGGGCATCGACTAGTGAACAGTGAGATATGCCTAGTTCCAGTCCGCCACCAGTCCAGCCGGCAGGGCCCGTCATGCCTCCAATAGCAGAATGGCCTCCTGTAAGCAGAATCTCACGTTTGGCCAGAAAGTTTGATGTTCTGAAGCACCTGGTCGGCATTCCAGCAAGGCTTTCTATCCTTGAGGCTCTTCGCCTGTCATGTAAAATGCGTGAGGCACTCACTGAGGCCCTAAGGAGCCCCCTCTAGTTTGAGACAGAGGTAACAGATGCAGAAGCCTTCCACTCTGAGGAAATTGAGGACGTTGAATGCCAGGAAGTTATCTCATTCTCTGGTGAAGATGAAGACCCTCCCATACAAGGGCACATTCGCCTATTGTACATCACTAGCCAGTTCAATGGCATGGATGTTTTCTGTTGTCTTGTCAACACGGGTTCTGGGAATAACCTAATCCCAAATTGGACACTACGGAAGATGGGGTTGTCTGAGGATGATTTCACTCCCTCTAACCTCCGAATCTAGGAGTATGACAGGACTGATCAAACTCCAGTCAGAAAGATTCGCTTGAAGACCCAGTCCGGTGGCCTAATTGCCATCACTGAATTCATGGTTGTTTCTCAGGACACCGCCTATAACGCATTGATGGGAAGATCGTGGCTACACATACTTGCAGCGGTCCCCTCATCATATCACCAATGCCTCAAATACTCCCTTAATGGACGAGTAGGCATGCTCTAAGGAGATGTGTCTCCTTTTTCCTCTTGTGAAGCTCGTTATCTGGACATCAACTTTTACAAGATCAAGGATAAGCATATTTTGGAAGGTGAGTTTGAGCTAGTCACTGACAAAACTGATCCTTGGGCAGGTCTGAATGACGCTTACGTCTTCCCAATCCATCGGTTGGAGGCCACAACCTCCGACATGTGGCGGTGTTTTTCCATTTCGGGTAAAAGAGGAAGGCATATTTCCAGGCCCAAGTGACGGCAGAAAATCACCTCGTAATCCTACACCAACCAGGATCGGGTGATCCCAGAACCTCCCACCCCTATACGGTATCGGGATGTTAGGCTCATGGCAATGGTGGTACGTTATACATGTCTGTTTCGCCGAGCTGGAATTAACTGGCTCAAGCCGACGTGCCACTACTGCATTGATTTCATCAAGAGTGGCCCCTTGGGCCGAAGACCAAATGGGATTGGATCGATTGCCTTCATCATTATGGTCTCAGTGGCGCATGAGTCTCCTGATATGATGACCACTGCCGCCCAGGCTGGCACCAGCCGCCCATCAGGGTTTGATAGCTCAGAAGAATCTCCCCCCATGGATGATCCATCCAAAAGTGGAGAGGAGGACATGGAAGATGCTCCCCCGGCCTTTGAGGAGGGAGTCTCCACCATAGGCGACGAGTTGGTACAGGTGAACCCCAGTAGCGAGGCGGACCCAAGAACCACATTGGTCAGCACCACAATGCCCCTCGAGGAGCAGCAGTGTTTTATGGAATTCATCAGACAGCACCGTGATGCGTTCTCTTGGAGTTACGACGAGATGCCAGGATGAGATCCTAAGGTAGCAGTCCCCTGCCTTGGTCTCTCGGAAAACCATCGCGGGTTCAAGTAGCCTCCCAGAAAGATGCACCCTTCTCATGGTTCCATGGTTGAGGTTGAAGTTGATAAGCTCATCAAAGCGAACATTTTCAAGGAGGTACAGTACCCCAGGTGGCTATCCAACATTGTGCTAGTCAGGAAGAAGAACACGCAAATCCGAGTCTTTATCGACTTCCATGATCTCAATCACCACTATCTGAAGGATGATTTTCCCCTTCCAAGGATAGAATTATTGATTGATGCCATGGCCGGGTTCCAAGACCTCTCCTTTATGGATGGATATTTCGGGTATAACCAGATCCAAATGCCCCCCAAGGACGAGGAGTCCACTTCTTTTAGGGAACCCCAAGGTACTTTTTGTTACTGTGTTATGACCTTCGGCCTGAAGAATGTGGTTTCCACCTATCAATGGGCCATGCATCGCATATTCAAGCCAATTCTAGGAACACTGGTGGAATGCTACGTGGATGATATGGTGGTCAAATCTCGCCAGCGCCATGTCCATATCAAGGACCTTGAGAAAGTGTTCGGTTTCCTCTGTTCCCACCACCTAAAGTTGAACCCTTTGATGTGTGCCTTCAGGGTCACCTCCGGAAAGTTCCTTGGCTTCTTTGTCAGATACTGAGGCATTGAGATAGACCTGGAGAAGATCAAGGCCATCAGTCGGATGCCTCCCCTGAGCAATATTCGGGATCTTCGAGGTCTCCAAGCCCACTTAGCCAACATACACCGATTCATTATGAATCTAGATGGAAAGTGTAAGGCCTTTTCCAGGCTCATGAGGAAAGGTTCCACCTATGAGTGGGTTGAAGAGTGTCAGACCTCCTTTGAGGAAACCAAGCAGTATCTGCTCCAACCTCCGATCTTGATACCACCCGTCTCCAGGACGTCGCTGTTCCTTTACGTTACCACCCTGGAATGGTCCCTTGGCGCACTTCTCACCCAGAAGAACAACGAGGGAATAGAGAATAGCCTCTACTACCTCAGCTGCATGCTCCTTGACATGGAAATTAGATATTCTCCCATTGAGATGAGTTGTCTGGCGCTCGTATTTTCCATAGAGAAATTGTGGCACTGCTTACAGCACCACGAGGTACAGCTAGTCCCTCGGGTAGACCCATTGAAGTACATCCTAAACCGACCTATGTTGACTGGCTGACTAGTGCGGTGTGTGGTGATCCTCTAGCAGTTCGACATCAGGTTCATACCTCAGAAGGCTAGAAAAGGATAGGCATTGGCACACTTTTTAGCTACCCACCCAACCTGCACGGATCAGCCACTGGACCTAGGTTTTCCTAATGAGTCAATCCTCTCAGTCGATCATGCCATCCCATTCTGGAAGATTCACTTTGATGGTGCCTCCCAGAGCCCCACCGGTAGGAGAATCAACAATCCTAGGCTCAACAAGGTGGGCCTGGGTATCGTCTTCATCACCCCAGAGCAGGTCGTTCTTCCATATTCATTCCTATTGTCAGAGGGCTGCACCAACAAAGAGGAAGAGTATCATGCCCTCATCACCGGCCTCGAGCTGGCCCTGGAGATCGACGTGCCCCATCTACATGTGAAAGGGGATTCCGAGCTGGTCATCAAGCAGGTCAATGGCAACTATGTTGTCAGAAAGATAGAACTTGTGCCATTGTTGTAGTTTACCCTCCATCTAAGGGCACAGTTCCCTTCTCGGTCGGAG
Organism: Viscum album; assembly: GCA_963277665.1. NCBI lineage: Eukaryota > Viridiplantae > Streptophyta > Magnoliopsida > Santalales > Viscaceae > Viscum > Viscum album. The sequence goes on along the minus strand of OY728155.1, from coordinate 641,275,858 downwards.
GTCGTTCATATTCCCCGGTCACATAACGGTCGAGTAGATGCTTTGTCCAGCTTGGTCGTGTCGCTTGCAGAGCCCGAACAGGATGACCTGATTATCCATGTGATGCATCGGAGAGTCATCGCTCATGTTACCCAGAAGGATGATCGTGGTCCACGGGTAAACCATCTTACCGCTATTGCCCCTACATCAGGATCCCCAGGTACTTCAGATATGGTGAATGAAATAGTTCCTGATTGGAGGACACCCTTGGTTGAATACTTCCAACACGGGAATCTTCTCGTAGACCGCACCGAGCACGAGTGAATCCGACGCTGCGCGCTATAGTTTACCCTTCAGAGTGGTCCTAGCCTTAGGCAAATCCTTTACATACGCGGATTTTATGGTATTCTCGTCTGTTGCCTTCAAGGAGTAAAGATTACATAGGTCATGCAAGAGTTTCATGATGGTTCTTGTGGAGCCCATCTGGCCGGGTAAATGTTGTCTCACCAGATTTGGAGACTGGGATACTTCTGGCCCTCCATGAACCATGACTGCATCGATTTCTCCAAGAGGTTCCATGCATTCCAAGTTCATGATAACTTCATGCATCGTCCACCAGAACCTCTCCACACTACCAAGTATTCTTGGCCCTTTTCCGTCTGGGGTTGGATGTTGTACGACATTACCCACCAGCAACGGTCCGCCAATTCTGGTTCATTCTGACCACTACGGATTTCTTTTCCAAGTGGGCAGAGGCAATTCCGCTCAAGGAATTCAAAACCCGTTCTATCGCTGACTTCATGAGTTCCAACATCATTTATCGATTTGGAGTACCTCACGCTATCATCACTGATAATGGAACCAACTTCTGAGCAGCAGAGCTGAAGAAATTGTATGCGAAGTACAACATTCGCTCTAACCATACCTCCCGCTATCATGCAGAGGTGAATGGACAGATCAAGGAATTTAACAAAAACCTCTCTAACATTCTGTAAAATATGGTTGGTCAGAATAAGAAAAGTTGGCCGGACAAGCTCCCCAACACCCTCTGGGATTTTCGGACGATGGCTCGTAATTCCACCCGGGTGACCCCGTATTCCCTGGTGTACGGAACTGAGGCCGTCTTTCCCATCGATATCCATTTTCCCTCATTGTGCACAATAGTCTATGACCAGAAAGCACCAGATAGAGTTTCCTAAATCCGTCTAGCTAAATTGGAAGCACTGGATGAGAATAGGCTTCGTTCTTTGCACAACTTGGAAAGGAGTCAGAGCAGGATGGCTTGAGCTTTCGACAAGAAGGTTCTCCTCCGCTCCTTCCTGCAAGGTGACTTGGTACTGGCCCTCAGGGCGCCAATGATTCCCAGCAGGAAACCACCAAAGTTGGAGCCCAAATGGGAGGGACCGAACATTATCTATAAGATTTACCCCAATGGATCATACTCCATGGTGACCATGCATGGTGAGCATGTAACTCCTCCCACCAACGCCAAGTTCCTCAAGCAGTACGTTGCTTGAGCCTAAGGGGCCTGCATGACCCTAAACTGCAACCGGGGTCCCCAGTGACCTTAAACTGGATTGTGGTCCCGCAAGACCCTAAACTGCATCTGGTCCAGCACGCCCCTAAACTGCATTTGGCCCTACATTTGGGCACCTAGGGTCCCCCAAGACCTTAAACTGGCCCACGGTCCCACATGACCGTAAAATGCACGTTCGTCCTGCACGACGTTAAACTACAAGCCGGTCAGACCTCCCTGATCGAGGCCTAGCCTCGGGCCTCCGACTCAGGCTCTCTCTTGTGGAATTGTATGGTGTGGTAGGCAGGACCACATCCTCATTCACGTCGGGTTACTCATCATTCCATACACCTCCCTTGTTCATGGAATCTTATTCCCCCATGTTCGTCCTCACTACAATACGTTAAAATGTAAGCCGGTTAGGCCTCCCTGACCGAGGCACAGCCTCAGGCCCCTTGGCCTTCCATGACTCAGTCTCTCTTGTGGGATTGTACGGTGTGGTGTGGGATTATGTCCCCATTCACGTCAGGTTACTCGCCGTACCGTACCTATCCCCAGATGAGATGTGTCCCCCGTCCCGCATGATGTTAAACTACATTTCGTCCTATATGACGTTAAACTGTGATTTTAGAACAATGTGCGGCTTGATTCCCATCCTTATGGGATACGTGGGACCGCCTGAATGTCTAGGTTTCAGTTCCAGTCCCGTATCTTCGGAGATTCCACGATCTCCTGATCACCTTGTCCTCTTGGAATGTCCCTCCCCATGGGGGGGATATATAGGTGTGGTACAGGGTTTTTGGTGCCATGCCCCCTTCTCACGGGAGTCCGCCATCTTTTGGCCGCTCTCAAACTGAGCCCTTCGACCCTTTCCAGTTGTCCGCCAATGTGTTCAGAGTACTCTGGTCTAGGACCTGGAGTGTCAAATTCAACTTAGGTAAGTTCCGTCCACTTCCTAAGCTTCGTGATCCCCTTCATTCGGTCCCCCATTATCTTTCACACCCGAAGGGACCCCCAAGAACAGCTTGGATACAACACCTAAGGGATCTCCTACCATCACGGGCCAACGCCCTTGAGGGTTTCAGACAAAAAAATGATACAAATCCCGCGTTGTGAATATGGTCAGTGGTTGATGCTCATTTTTTTGTCCCTAAGGATAACACGAGAGGATGTTGTGTTTTGAACATGGTCAGCAGTAATCCTATATCGTCACGCCAACTTCTTCAGGCCCTGAATGTTGGTTTCATGATTCACATTATCTTCAACCCTATTGTGTCAAGGTGGAATCTTGACACTCCTTGCACTAACCCTCAGTGCACCTCCACATGTCAGGCAGTTAAAGCTGCATTATGGTGTCTCTCGGGGCTCCCGCGATCCGTGCGCTAAGATTATATGCTTGGGTTTTCTCTAAGGACCATGTGCAACTTGACCCTCATCCCCATGGGAAATGAAAAGTCACCCAGATGTTGCGTTTCGGGCCCAGATCAGCTGTAAGTTAGTGTATCCCACCCCCTGATTGTTGGACCCTCATCGGCTCCTTGGCCCGAGGCTCCTCTCCCGGAATTGTACGCGGTGATGGTATGGGATTATGTCCTCATCTACATCGGGTATGCCTTATCGCATTGTGTGTGTTCCCCCAGGTCCAAGCCATACGACCTTAAACTGTGATGGTTTGTCCTACCACACGACCATAAACTGTGATGATATCGTCCCGGCCTCCCGATCGAAAACGGAAATGCATTGTGATGACCTCTCCATAGGGGACATCACGTTGTGTATTGGTCAATTACCATACCATTTATCAACGCCAGTATACAGCTTTATTATTATGGTGATGCCAGGAGTTTCTACCCTTCGCTCGACAAAAGTAAAAACGTCTACCTTCAATAACAAACAAGATACATCAAATACCGCTTCTTTTTTTTCTGAGGGCTATACCCGCACGCCTCTTTCATCCATTGAATATGTACCATGTCGTGTCATGCCACCCTTTCCAGAACTGCGTGCATCTTGATCCCCATTCTTATGGGGTAAGTAGGAACGCCCAGACCTCTTGTCTTTGGGTCCAGCTTGAGGTATGATAATTCATTGTGTTTGTCCCGCCTTTGGGACCTTGACCACGGGACTTCGTGGTGTGGTGAGCAGGACCTCATCCTCGATCACATCAGGTTTTCAATCACCACACCGCGTACGACCTGTTATAAGAATTAGTCCGCATGTGTCCCGTCCTGCACGACGTTAAAAGGTGCCCCCAAGAACTACGTATGGCTTGATTCTCGTCCTTATAAGATACATAGGAGCGCCTGAGCATTTCCCCACGAGCCCAGCCGAACTTTCGTGCTTGGTCCCTTGACCGGAACACTTCCAAGGAATTCATGGTAAGTAGGACCTCATACTCATTCACGTCGGGTTTTGTAATCACCATACCATGCGTCTCCCGTCCTCCTTACTAATCCTTGGTCCAAGTTCTAAGACTTTAAACTAAGACCCTTTCTAGAACTACATGTGGCTTGATTCTCATCCTTATGAGATACGTACGAATGCCCAGACATATCGTCTTGGGTCCAGCCCTAGGGATTACCAAATCCCATCCCTCCTCACTGTCGGCCCCTTGGACTGACATTTTGGGGAGTTTTTTAATTGCATCATCTGCCCCGAATAAGTTCGGTATGCCCCATAGTGATGTTGGGAAGCGACAATTCTCTCGCCAGAGAGGTCATGTCTAAAAATTGGGATGATCCGTGAACAGATTAATACGTCTGCCAAATGTGCCTCCACCATGGTGGTGCAATATTTGGAATGTTGGATTCTTTTTAAACAAACCACCACTCCACTTTCCAGGATTTTCATGCCCCTTTATTCAGATCCTCATCCTCTTTCATATTTGATGGGACCCCCTAACAGTATGGATGCTCGACCTGTGGTCTGCCTGCTATAACAATATGAATGACAAACCTTTGGTCCCCTTATTGTAACAATATGGATGATTGACATACGATACGCCTGCTGTAACAATATGGATGATAGACCTTTGGTCCGCCTATTGTAACGGTATGGATGATTGACATACGATCCGCCTACTGTAACAATATGGATGATAGACCTTTGGTCCACCTAATGTAATATTATGGATGATTGACCTGTGGTCCGCCTACTATCCTGGTCCAACGTTCCGGAAGACTGGTCATGTTTGATGGGACCCCCTAACAGTATGGATGCTCGACCTGTGGTCCACCTGCTGTAACAATATGGATGATATACCTTTGGTCCACTTATTGTAACAGTATGGATGATTCACATATGGTACGCATGTTGTCCTGGGCCAGCGTTCCGGAAGACTGATCGACGATGTTTGAGTTAGGCCCCGTGTTGTGAACATGGTCAGTGTTCAGCCATCATTTGTTGTCCCCATTTCAGGCCAATGCAATATGGATGTTGTGTTTCTGCCACGGTTAACAGTTATCCTCCATCGTCGTGTCGCCCCATAGTGTTCCTAATTTGGGTAATGTCATTCACCTTTTTCATCTCCCTATGTTCGGATGGATTTCAATGCCCCTGGCATTTCCCCACTCGTGTGTTAGAACACATTGAGGAGATGATATATCGATCAGTCTGAGGTCCCCTCCTCTCGACTGGACCACCCTCTCTTCCTCAGAAATCTAGGACCAATTTTGGATTCCTGAAGCTTGGTTGACGCCCCATAGTTGGATGAAATAATAACACGAGCATCCTTTTGTTTCTCACATTGGGTATGACCCACATGATCTTAGGGGTGAATTGTTATTTATTTCAGGATTATGGTTGAGCATATTAAACCAAAGGGTATAGATAAATGGATTTGTCCATACATTGGTTTGAAATGGTGAGCAGTAAAAGCAAGAAGTTCATGAGATGGCCAAAACAGATCCCTTAAGGATCAGCGTGTTGGATTGATCTTTCCAACCCCGCTACCCTTTGGCTGGTAGCCTCTAGGACTATTTCTCACTCCCTGTAGACTCTCTCTTCATCAGCGGCCATAGAGCTCAGTTCGCCAATCCTAGCTTGTGCCTGCGCCCATTCAGTTTGAAGTACGGTCATTTAGTGACTCGCCTCCATCAATTGTTCTTGGGCGTCAGCCATCTGGGCCGTCAGTTGCTCCATGTGCTCAGAGCATGTTTTAACGAAGGCCTTCTTCTCTGTTGCCTGCCCTTCGAGGTGTCGGACTTCCTCCTCCGTACTCAGGAATGCTCGGGTGCTCACAGATCTTTCCCGACACTGGACAACATTGGTGCGCCAGTTGCTCTCATATATCATCTCATCCATGTAATCACGAGCTATCAGATGAAGGCGTTGAGCGTCAGCCCCTCTGGCACATAGGAAACACAGCCAGGTCTGAAGTGATCCAATCCGCCTTAGCCAATCCGTCTGAGGCTACCTGAGAAAGCGCTGGATACACCTCCACCCTTTGCGCCGTGTCATCCGGCTCTCCTCAGCCGCTTCTGAGTCTGAATCATCTATCTACTCGGGATCAGTGGGCCAGTATGCAGGAAATGCAGCTAGTAGGTCGGTAGCAGGGTCTGCCTCAGGGATGTCTTCATGAGGAATAGGATCCTCGACATTGGGGCGACCTTCCTCTCTCACCCCGTCAGCGGCAGTGCCTTCATCAGCTTCCGACCTCACTCCAATGACATCACCACTGATGTCTGCTTCCACCTGCTCACCAATTGTCGTGGCTGAATCAGTTTGGGAATTATGTTCTGGATTAGGTGGTACGTCCTCCACTGGTTCACTCACGGACGGACTGGGCTCAGCAGCCCAACGAGCCTTCAATTCTGAGATCATTGTACAAGGAACATCCCAATTAGTTGAGTTCTCTGACAGTAATCACCTGTAGCAAGGCAAGGAACATACGGGAACACAGAGCATCATCCTTGGGTGTTTTGGCCGCTACTAGAGCTGTTGTGGTAGGTGACCCCTCAGCGCTTTTCAGTTCGATGATAGGTGTTAGATCCCCACCCTTCCCCACCAGCACCTCTTATAATTCCTCTATTGGGGAATCCCGATCAGCTCCTATATGCTCCTGAGTGAGATAGATAAATGGATTAGAAATTGCAGAAGAGAGTGGACAAGGAAAGAGGGTGAATAAGGATAGATGCAAACCTCGATTATCTCGGTTATGTCAAGATCAGAGCTCACAATCTCGCAACTCTCCAGGAGATCTCTCCGTAACAGGATCACCCCCAGAAATGGTCCGGGTCCTCAGGTTCAGGACATACACATCCATGTGTCTCGTCTCCCTGGTAGGATTACCATTGTTGGTGATATTGTAGCGGGGAAGGTCATCCTCTTGGGTCACCCATGACCACAGTGTGTCCACATCGAAGCTCAGTAGTGGAGACTCTTCCAGGATTCCAAATTTCCAGAGAGGGAGGTTGTTGGACAGAGGATACTCCTTCTGGGAAGGGGTTAGTAGGTTGAACAAGGTAAGGTTGTTGGAAACAACCACCCTGGCGCCATAAACCTCTTCATCCACCCAGATTTCAGCTCTACGAGTGGTGGCTTCCCACTCATCGACTTGGTTCGCATCCATCTTGAGTTCTTTGGGAGTTGCGCGAAATTAGGATGGGTAGCGCGAAATTGGGAAGAGTTGCGCGAAATCAGAACCATCGGCGTGAAATATCCTGAGTTGCGCATAAATGAGGCCGAAACTCGGAAGGAATTACGCGCTAACACAACTTGTTTTCTGCGCAGTTGCAAAGGAAATTTTATGTGTGAGATCTCGGAGCCTATCATGCGAGAAAGCTTGAGTACGGAGCAGGGGACCTAGGGCCACTTTTTATAGGCGAGGCTGGGGTTCTGCGCCGTGCGGAAAGAAAATTTTGTGCCAAATCGGAGTTTTGTGCACCTCATTAGCTTTTGCGCGCAAAGGACCCCCAAAATCCAACACTTGAGTGTTTTGGTGTTTCCCTCAGAATCTGATCGTTGCGACCTCTCGCTGATCCAATTCCGAGGGGGGGCATTTGTAGATGTAGAAAAGTCCGTAACTACTGAAGAAAGTTTTGAAATGATGAAGAGAAGTCATATTCGGACCTGGAAGCCCAGTCTGGAGGGCCCATAATCGTTGTGCGAAATAAAGTAGGATGTGGGCGAAAAAATGATGGCCATGCGAAAGGATTCCGGAATTCGTGAAAGGTCCCCGGCACATGCGTGCAATTTTGCGCACCCGCCCCGCACGGTTCCTGTTTTCGCGCCGCCGTCTCTAGCGTGAAACATTTTATGTGCCACCTGGATTCCGTGACGCCGGAGGCCAATAAATTGAAGGAGACCCCTCCCATTTCGGGGTTGCGGAATTGGATCCGGTTCTCGTGTGCAAAATAGGACTTCCGCGCGTGCAATATGTTCTTCAGGTATTGACCCTTTTCGCGCAACCTCGCCCCAGGATCTACCTTTGCACGCAATCCCACTGGATTAAATAAAATTCCAAACTCCTCAAGGTTCCTCCCTTGCGCACAATTCCTACCATTGCACGCAAAAGGTGCAATTGCGCACAGTCCCTTCGGTGGGTGTGGCCTTGCCTTAGTGTTTGGCATTTTCCACTTGCGCACAATTCACTTCCCTTGCGTGTAATTCTCCTAAGCCGCGCGCAATTCCTCTGCCCCAATTACGCGTAATCCCGGTGTTTTGCACGCAAAACTTTTCTTTGCGTGCAATCCCTAGTATCCCTCACCTTGACGCCCCTGGGTACCTCCCTGCATAGGCGCCCGATGTCCTTCATATCGGGCATGCACGCCATGCGCTGTTTTCTCGTATGGACTTCCAGGCTCGTACAAAGTAACCTCAAGGTCCCTTGGGTGGTATTTCCCATTGTGTTTCTTTGCCTCATGCTCCTTCGCATAGGCACGCTAACGGCTATTTCTTCTTTTCATAGCCACGCTAACGTGGACCCCTAGATGGTTCTCTCTATAGCCCCCCTTTACTACGGCCTTGCCGATGCCTCCCCTCCCACAAGGGGTAGAGGGTGTTGGTTATGTAAGTCCTAGGGGTGTGGAGTGAACCCACCTCATCCGAGCTATAGGACGTTAAACTTCCAAGCACCTCGTCCTCAACACATGACGTTAAACTGTGATATGGACTTGTGCCTCGTACATAGGGTCCCCCAGTCTCGGACATTCTTTACGCCACTCGTCTCCACGACAATGGAATATTCCTCACAGAGAATGATACCCTCCCTCTCGGAGTGGCGTTTGTCGATGGGGGAAGGGCATCCACCTTGTTGTAAGCCCCTAGCCTCTCTTGCGAAAGGTAGAACCCACACACCTCTGTACTTCCCCACTGCCATGGCCAGTGGAGGGCATGATAGGGAATGATGCATCTCCTTTGTTCGGTCCCAAATCCCTCTCCCTCTGTGCTTTGTTTCACTTTGGGCCTCCATCCAAGAGTAAGTCCTGACACTATGGGATGCTCAACGCGTAAACCACTCTCCACATCCCATGGATGCACCTTTCGCGATGTGATCATCTGGTCCCTACTGCCTCTTATTTCTCAGACCGAGCATGACTCACGTGGGCTTAGAGTGAGCATCGACCATGAAATCCTCTTATGGGCTGCCTCAGAGCATAATCCTCATCCCGGAGAACTACGAAGACTTTGATTTGTGCTAATGAATTGTACATAGAAAGCCTCCATGAGGTTCAATCCCACCACCTGGTTGTTCCGACCCCTTTGCGTCAGTTCACCAACTCCTTGGGCTGCCTCAGATTGTTAGCCCCAAATGTCATCCCACATGATATTAAACTCTATGGCGTCCAGCACGACATTAAACCGTCTGCCTCATCCTACACGACGTTAAACTGCACCACCTGAACTACATGAAATTTGATTCATGCAAAGTCATGGTACATAGGAAGCCTCCATGAGGTTCAAGCCCACCACTCAGTCGTTCTGACCCCTTCGCGTTGGTTCTCCTACCCTATGGGATGCCTCAGAGCGTAAGCCCCGTATCAACCATTATGGGCCACCTCAGAGCATAAGCCCCATATAAACCTTGGGCCACCTCAGAGCGTAAGCCCCAAATGCCCCCGTCCTGCATGACATTAAACTGTATACCCGAACTACGAGGACTTTGATCCGTGCTAAGGCATGGTACGTAAGAAGCCTCCACAAGGTTCAACCCAACACCCACATCTCATCCTGACCTCTCCCTCGAGCCCACGTGCCCCAGGAAGCTCATTCCCTAGCCTAGAGGCCTTACTCCCTCTGGGTTCCATCCATGCATTCATTCTCAGGGGTCACCTTTCAGGTGTCCCACCGTATCATTGAACTACGCAGACTTTGATTCCCTGCCACAGGGATATGTAGGAAGCCTCCATGAGGCTCAATCCCCTCTTCACTTCATTACCCATCTTGATTCTTACCTGGGCCACCACATCCCGGTGGGATCATTCCACTTCACTCCACTCTAGAGTATCTGAGAAGTCGCCCACGTGCTGGCCCCAACATCGGAGTTCCCTTCAGGGGTTCTTTTATCTAATCCACTCTCAGTGCTCCGATCAGTCTGATACGTCCCCACTGGATGTTAAACTCATGGAATACCCCGTGTTAAACATGGGACACTGAGGAAAATCTCAGATACATGCCTATGTCATGAAATTCCCCACGTTAGATGTGGGATTCCTTGGGCCTCCGCACCCTTGAGAAGCCCTATAATAAGGGATAGAAGACATACATGCCAATCCACTAGTGTCAAGACACGCCAATGACACCTCAGCGTGACCACTCTCCTAACCGAAGGTTGCTTCACCGACTAGACCCCTTATAGCGTCTCGATGGAAGAAGTGTATTTAATGGGTGTCCATGAAGATATGGCACTGGGAATGAGATTCACGAATACGTCTTAAATCTATAAGGGAGACCCGGACTAGGTGACGAGATCCGAGGAGGAATCCACAGAATGAAGAACCGACATCCCATCATCCCAGTTTCGATCAAGGAGCAGACATCCCTGAATAAGGAACGGATGTCGCTCACCTTTGGAAAGCGGTAATGTGGGGAAACAAGTCGCGCGTCCTCCCCTTCATAATGGATGTGCGCACGCGCCCCATCAATAAGTGTCGAGAACAGAAATAACGGAAGAAATATTCAATCTATTTTTCATATTTAATGAAGGGACAATAGGATAAATATTGCACCTTGGACAATAAAGAAAGGGATTATTTTATTTGAATTTTTAATTGAGTGAAATTTATCTTTTATATAGATTCGATATTAGACACAACATGTTGTTCTCACATATGTATTTAAATATAGAAACCAAGTAGATTCATGAACATTGACCCTGGGAACTTAGATTTACCAGGGGCCAATATCGCCAAACTTGCTACTGTGACTATTGAGGACTACCATCTAACATTTCCAATGGGAACGACCTTGGTTTTAAAATATTGTCATTATGTTTTGTATAAAAACAAAAACATTATTTTTTTTATCTTTACTTGATAAAAATGGATTTATTTCTAAATTTGGGAATAGAATTTTATTTATAAGGTTGTTATTTTTATTTTATGGAATATTTAAATAATGACCTTTATATGTTGGATTACAAGAACAAAATATTGGAATTAAATATTGAAACTAGATCAGATGAATCATTCCCCACCAAGGTTTTGAATCACTAGTTCGATTATGTAAATGAAAATCATTTGACTAAATTACACAGAGATAGATATTTAGATTACTTTTAAAAAAAACCACATGTTGTCGTCACAAATGTTTACCAGAAAAAATGTTCTAATCCCTATTTAGTGAAAAATGTGAAAGGGTTAAAGATATTATTGAATTAATTCATATTTATGTGTCTCGAACATTTCCTATTTAATAAAGGTGTTTGTACTCATACTTCATATCTTTTATAGACGGTTTTAGTAGATATTGATATGTTTACTTGATGAAGTATACTTCAAATTCCTTTATGAAATTTATGGAATACAAGAATGAATCTGAGAACCATATTGGTAATAATATTAATAAAATTCACTCAGACCATGGTCAGTAATATCTTAATCATGACTTCATATATTATTTACAAGACTCTTGGAGTCTATCTAAACTCACTCCCCATTATACCACTCATTAGAGAAAGGATTGATTTCACCCATTAGACATGGTGAGAGCATTCCAAAGTCATGGAAGTATTCCGTTGATATTTTGGGGATATGAAATATATACAAAAACATACATACTAAGTCAAGTTCTTTTTAAAGTACAATATGGAATTCCAAACCTATTGTAGTGTGTGAAGAAACCCCTTGTTGTTGTACTTAATTATGTGGTGTTGTGAATAATTTTTAAGACCTTTTCAGGAATCAATATTGCACCCAAAGGAACATAGTGAAATATTATAGGATACACCTAGGAATAAATGGGATAATATCTATAAAACCACTCATAAAAACGGTAATAATATAATGAAATGCCTTACTTTTTAAGATGGATAACATCTCCAAAAGGGATTTGGGGGTTGAAATAGAATTTGATGAAGTCCCATATCAAGGTACATAAGAGTTGGTGCATGAAATAATTCCCCAAGGCCCCATGAATGTTGATGAACCATAGATACAAGTAATATGAAGAATTAAAAGAGTGGTAATAGATTCAAAATGGTTGATTTTTCTAGTAACTAAAGATGGTGGATCATTATTAGTTGATAATAATGATCTTATATCATAGAAGGAAGATGTAAGTGTCACATATGTTTCCTATTTCAATTAGCAATGAATTATAAATTTGCCTCCATGTACAAAAATAAATTTTTTATTTTGGTAGTTCCTCTAGTAGATATATATATTTTTGGATATACAAGGGTATTCAAAAACAAACTATAAATAGATGGAAAATTTAGTGCTTATAAGGCACGATTCATTACAAATTTTTTTAATCAATATCAATGCATTAACTATGATGATTGTATTCACCAGTTTCTATAATAAAATCCATTATAATTATACTTTCAATTATGGCTTACCATGACTACGAGATTTGAAAATTTTCTTTTAAAATGAACTTATTTAATCGGATCCTTCATAAATATATTTATATATATATATATGACACAACTCAAAGGGTTTGTGGTACAAAAGGATTTAAAAGGGTTTTAAAATGGTAAATATCCATTTATGGATTAGAGAAAGAATCCAGGTCTTGGAAAATTTGATTTGATTAAGATATAATAGAATTTGGTTTCATAAGTAATAGATGTGAGCCTTGTGACTATAAGAGGTTTAGGTGTAGTGTGGTCATTTCCTTAATAGTATATTTTGATGACATATTACATGTTATTAATGAAATACTAGTCTTATAGGCTATTTAATATGGGATGAGTAAATTTTCTTTATGAAGGAATTATGAGGAGAAACATATGTTATAGGGATTATGATCCAATGTGATAGATTGAAGAGACTGCTTGGCTTAAGTCCATGTAAATATATTAACAATATACTAAATAGATTCAATATTGAACAAACCAAGAGGGGATTGTTTCTACTATTACATGGAAAACATCTTTCTAAGAAAATGTACCTTAGACACATTAGGAAAGAAAGTGTACGATACTGATTCAATATGAATCTATGATTGGGTCTGTTTTATATTTCAGGATATGTTCTATGATAGATTATTCCTACACCTTAAGTGTGGTAAAAAGATATTAAGTATACCCAGGTGACTGCCATTATATGGAATTCGATACTATCTTCAACTATCTAAGGTATAATAACATTATGTTCCATGTCTATGGTAGAGATGAGGAACTAGTCATCAGAGTTTATTCAAATTCTAGTTCCGAACATTTAAAGATGATTTGAAATCATAAAAATGTTACATCATCACTATGATTAGAGAAAATATGATCAGTAAGAACTCAAAGAATGCAATTGTCATAGATTATCATGTAGAATCTGGGTATATTTCATCTTCTGAGGTGGTTTATGAATTATTCTAGATATGAAACTTTTTCCAAGATCTTGACATATTCCCCAAAATAAAATACACTATCACACTATATTGTGATAACATTATTGTGGTTGAACTTGCAAAATATCCATGGTCACATAATCAGATGAATAATATACTTCAAAAGCATCATTTATTGTGGTATTTTCTCAAATAGGTGATGATTTCATGAGAAGAATATCAAAAAAAGATAACATGGTGGACCACATTACTAAAAGCCTTGAAAAAGAAGAAACGTGATCATCATGTGATGTCTAGAAAACTGAAGTTTATATGCAGTTGGCTCTAGTAAAAGTGGGAGTCTATTAGAGATGGTATTCTAGAACAAACTATTTTTTAATTTTGATTAAATGTATATTTAAATATATTAATATTAAGAAAATTATATTATATATTGTTAATATTTCTAAAATACTTTAACATAATATTTTCCCATAGTATCCTTTATATTAATAAGGTTGTAGCTGTTTTCTTCTATGATATGAACCTTGAAATTCCATAACAATATTCATAAATAAATTTCTATGGTATAATAACATTCTACGATGGTAAAAATATTATATTGACTTTTATGTGTGAGTACTTGTGAGAATATTAGACTTCTTCTCTTTATGTTTTCAATTCATAATCTTTTGGATAATAGATTATGATAATATACCCACCAGTAGGAATTTGTCATGTTAACATGTCTTTAAATATTTAATTATATGAGTGTGTGTAATGGTCATTAGACATTATTATTATCATAAATGCATATCATGACTTGTGGACTTGGATTTATTATCCAAAATATTGATGTAATATGTTCATGGGAATTAATTTATGTTTGTTACATCATGAAAAACATGATATTAAGAATACGTTGAGGAATAATTTTTCCATTCCAATTTTATGAAAGTTGATATCTCGACCCTTTGATGGGAATGTAAATGCTGCCTCAAATTCCATGGGCATGGTGTAATGACATGTTTATTTCAAAAAGTTAAATAAATATTTATCAAACATATAGGTTGACAACAAGGAATTCTTATGTGTTTGACGAGATATTGAGATAAAATTATTATATTGAAAAATAGTCTATCATGTATTATTTATTCTCTAGAATATGAATACACTATTAGTTTTATTTATTGAATATTTTATCAATAACTGTTTGGTGGATTATGAATTAAATATTTTTTCGTAATGACATATATAATTAACTATTTATTTGAGTATTCAATAAATTATAAGGAAGACGAGTGGTCTAAGATCGAATAAGGTGATAAATATAATTTTTCATTTTAGCAAAAAATATTTATCATTGAACCACTTAATGCACCCTATAAAATAATAATAATAATATTGTTATATGGTATGTGGTAATATTAGAATTATTATATTATTTGAGTGATGTTGTGTAATTATAAAGTATTTTCACATAAATATTAACTCTATAAATAGAAGGTTATTTATGTTGTGTATGGCTAATTAGAATTGAGAATTATTGCATCGAATAGGCTTCACTCGCTAATTCGGTGTACTTTACTCCTATAAAATTGAGAAGAACAAGACAAAATCCTTCAATCCTGAAAGAACAAGAAGCAATCATGATGAATAACACAAGATGATACATATTTTATGCAAGCACCACTCATTCCATCGGTGTTATTTAGAGATCAATTGGGGTATGTCTGGATCACCATTAGAGGGATTCTATACTTGGATATGACAAGCACAATGAAGATAATTCAAAACAATTTTTTTTCAGATGATCAATGACATTATCCTTGAATAAATTTACTAAAATTAAGTAAAATTTCCTCCATTATAAATTAAATTAATAATAAATTTAATGTTTATATAATCTTATTTCTGTGTTCTAGTATTTTCAATTTCAATAATCAATAGAAAATTTCAATTGGCCATGAAGTTTACATCATGCACAATTGGTGAAGGATTAATCCACTATGAAAAAACCTTCATTGATTACTCACCCACCAGGTGCTTTTTCTACACTAATATCCTTTAGTTGATATGTATATGAACATATAAATGCTGAAAAATGGTCCAATCATGGGCCAGGAAGTTATTTCCCCTATGGTCATGGTTGGTTTATCACCATTCGATAAATAACCCATTTGTTAAAGCCACATGATCAAATCACAACATTATTTTATTTTTCCAAAGTAAGATTATTTATTTATTTATGTAATGCATGGTTTATTTGGATAATTAGAAATTATCACATAAATTAATAAAATTAAAAGCATTGTTAGGGTAATATAACATAATATTCTTTAGTGTAAATTATTTTATTGAATATGGTTAGTTAATTATGTAAATCCCATATAATAGTACCTAGCACGTGGAGAATAAGAAAATAATACTTAAGAATAAAATAAAAAACTCTTAATAAAATATTGAGTAAGAGAACACCTTACTTCACTTGAGTTAGAATACAACCATAGTTCAACATATTCATTATTACCTTATCAGGATACCTTAAATTATTATACTTATAATGAAATTAATGGGTTGACATAACCAAGTTACCATCAATAGTAGTTTTACCCACAAAACATGGTGTATTTTATATGAGAGAGTTGAGAAAATAAAATTTTAGGATTTTAGGATTGGTTAGTCAGCATAACTTACCAAGGAGCTATGAGTTAATTAATTTGACATATAAATATTAGATAAACACCTTCAAATAATTTTTCAAGGTCATTATCTAACTTATTTTAAGGTTAATATGTATCCATGACCCTCAAATATTTGTGTATCAATATATTTCGAATCCAAGGGTTAGGGATATGAGGATTTAATAAAATAGTAAAAGTCAAATTATTTCATTAATTATATCATAATTTGAAATCAAAATAATGTACTAATAATTTATTTTTTTTATAAAATGAAAACAATTTCCACAAAAACACTATGATTAGTACTGGATAAAGTAAATTAACTCACTAAAAAAAATTCCTGGAGTGGCACTGGCATATGAAAATTTCACTACTATAGGGAAGAAAATTATCTGCCAGACTCCTCTATTATAAATCTTCCACCTCAAGGAAACTGTGAGGGTGAGATAGATTCCTATAAAAGAAAAATGGAGTATTCTTTAAAAAGGAAACTCTATCACATAAACACCTATTTTTGGATAGATGTATATAAAACATATGGTGAGAGTTGAAAACACCATGATAGCTCACTTTTATGAACATTAAATGAAGAAGGAGAGGATAAATATAAAAGTGGATTTCAACACATTGTACAAGTGTAAACATGATAAAATATACCTATCAAGTGACCATGGACTAAAAATGTTAATGTCTATTAGTCATATAGGGAAATTATTCTGATATATAGATAAGAGATTATCCATAAATCCAATATTATTATCCTTATCAGCTAGATTCTCAAGATGTATTAAGAACTATCAAATGAGAATATATAGAAGACATGTGGGAATATTTTTACAATGCTAATCCTTATGGATAATGATTGGGGGGAAATGGATCCTAAACCCATATGGTGGTCGCAGTAAGCTAAAATTTTTAAAATCAAATGAAAATTTCTATGTTAATGGTGCCTTCATAACATTTATTAATGACTAAAATAATTTATATCCATGGAAATAAACAAAAGGCTATTTGTTACATGTGGAAAGTAAAGTCATTGTAAATAGAATCACAATGAAATAAATAAGAAACAAGAAGAAACATCTACTTTAGTTATATTCATCATTACACGTAATATGTATAAATATATTATTAAGTATAAAATAAAATATGTGATTCATATATTTCTATAAAAACACATGAACCATGGAAGATCATAAAAAATGGAAGAAGTATTGAAAATATTATGTTCTTTATGGGGTTTGACTCATGAATCAACTAAAGAATATTATAATATCAAAATTTCAAAGTTGATTGATTCTCATAAAAATATTAATTTATAATGAGGGTTATAAAAAAATTTGTCTCTCTATTTAATTCTACACCTAAAGAGATAATGTTTTATATTTTAAATGAATTTTTTTATTTTATATCATAATTAATTAGTAGTTTAGTTATGCTTGATTTAAATATGCCTAAATATCAATAATTAATGATGAATATAAAATATAAGACTTAAATTATACCTAGCTATGAAATTATAAGTCATTTTAAAGGAATACTAAATGTAAATGAGGATAACGTCTACTTGGAGCGGTGACGCAGGGCCGATCTGGCAGATCCGGTACAGAGCTGGCCGGAAAATCTATGAGGAGTTGGTTAGCGGATCTGGGATCCATGTGGTCTCAGTGTTGGATTCTTGTATCCCAGTGGGAGAGGCTATATCTGAGGCTCTAGTTTAGATGGATGCCCCATCAGTGGAAAATGGAAGGATCAGGGTGAGCATCGTCGATATCAGTGGAGGGGTGTACCTCTTTTGGTTGCTTCTCTAGTCCGGTGTCATGTGGCAGGGAGGATCCTGATGGATGGTGAGCCGAGATGGGGCGAAGTCGACAGTCATATCCAGCGATGATGTGAAGGTGGCATATGCGTTCAGCCAAGATTGGTCATTCCTGGTAATTATAATTTATTAAAATGTAAATTTGAGATATTCCTAATCTTTGATTAACATATACATATAATAGTGTCGATATTTGTAAATAAAGAATCAATAAAGAGTCTTAAAATCTCTTTAAGTCTTATATTAACCCTTCTATACCCACAATGAAAATATAGGTTTTAAACATTTCACAATATGGGAAAAAATATTAATTTAAGGGTATAAAAGAAGTAATAATATGAAATAAATATATTATGTCATAGATTTGTGTGTTTTGCTAAAAATTATTTGTTTATGACAATTTCAAGAATAAACTTTCTCCAGGTAAACACTTTGGGCGTCTTCATTAAGTGTATAAAATCTAATTTGTATATAAATATCCCTATTATTGAAATGTGTTAGTCAAGTGATTGACTATTTTTCTATAATAGGGAATTAATTATTTTAAGGATAGTTATTGCAAGATAAAGTTTAATGATGTTAGGGTTCTAGATGAAAACGAGTTGGCATAATAATACTATACACAAGAAGACTTAATGAGTGGATTTTTTTAACATACACACACTGCATAGGAATAATAAAACCAAAGATGTGGTATTATATTCACCAAGTTATGTGATGTAATATTCAATGATAATTATGAATTATTATCCTATAAGTGGTAATTATAAAAAGGGATAATATTGTAAAGTTTATACAAATTCATAAATGTATTCCATATTCCAAAACACCGTTTTTTATTTTGGTGGTTTCTCAAGTTCATATAATTCTAGTGGTGAATATTTATTAAGATACTATAAATGGATGAAAAATTTGGTACCTATAAAGCATGATTAGTTATTAAAGTTTTGATGTGTCATCAGGATATAGTTTATAAAGAACCATTTTCACCAATTATAATGATAAAATTCATTAGAATTATACTTATTATATAAAAATTATCTATTCTTGAAATTTTAGATGTGGATATTAAGACAAACTTCATTATAGGAATCCTTGTCATGGATGTCAATATGAAAAAAATAGAAGGGTCAATGACCAAATATAATTCCAATTAGTTATGAAATTTGAAGTGATACACTTATGGGTTGAATCAAGAATCATGATCATGGAAAATTCATTTTGATGAATTCATAAGAGAGTATGGTTATATTTTGAATGAATTTGATATCTATGTCTATAAGTAGTTTTCTAGATCACCATAGTTTTCCAAGTAAAATATATAATGGAAATTGATGTTAATTCTTCTATTTTATAGACAAAGTGAAATAATGTATTTCAATAATAATTAATAAATGTTGAAACCCAATTTATATGGAATAATATATACTCTGATAAATCTATAGTGTTTTCTTGATCTAGTCATTGTATGTATATTGACAATGTATTGAAAAGTATATGATATAATAATTCATGTTTGAGTTATAGCCTATGTCACATAACATCAAATCTCTCCAAGATATCTTGTTATAGCATAAAAGAATATTATTACAATAGATAGGATTCTATACAATTAAATATCTGAATTTATAACATATTCCATGATATTTAAACTAATTTATATATCTATTATATGTAAATCATGGTTGCATAATATCAAACTAAACCACAAGAAATGAATGAGATAGTAGGAAAAAAAATTCCCATGGTGCTTAAAAAAGTATAAAGGATGTACTCAAAGTAATTGGAGAAATTGTAATGACACATTTCATGGCTATTCATAATTATTAATCCAATAGGTCAATTTTATCTAGTATCAAAGATTTGTTTTAACAAAATTTAAAATTAATGTTTATTAAATATACTGGTAGTAACATCTATATCTATCAAGTTCAGTATGGTTATTGATGTAACTTGATAATAAGTTCATATAATGATGTGTTCCAGTTCATATATTTTAATCATCAATGGAAAATATAGTGGTAATATATCTTGTTATTATATTGTATCATATAAAGTAAAAAAGGTAAACTCTTAAGGAAAACACCTCTAATGTGTTCTTCACATAGAAGGGAAGTCAAAACATGAAAAGTAAGAATATAAAAGTATGAAAGGCTTGATTGTTTTGTAGAAATAACTCATTAGAAACATATTTATCTTGTGACATCTAATGATTTGTTACATAGATGCTAGCTCTAATGAAAGTGGTAGTCTACTAAAATTTTCCTAACCTGATCTTCTGAGGCCTACTTGGTTTATAGTAAGCTAAGTGTTACACCCCAAGGCCACCTCTAATAGGACAGGGGCTACAGAAAAGAACCTAGTTGGAATATCATACACATGGAATGAATTATCCTAATGTACATGTAATCATTCCTACAACCATCTACATACAATAGTAAAAAGATAAAGATATATTGAATATATATAGTGTAAAACAGGCATGCAAAACTATAGGAATAAAATCAGAGTATAAAAGGGAGGTATAGAATTATAAAAGGGAAAAATACATTCCCAACCAAAATTGTGCCCTCAACCTATCAAAAACTGGAATGGTTAAAATACTGGAGGGAGAGCCTAAATCTAGTCTCCATGACTAACTACCATGCATGGTTAGTGTGCTCTCTTAAACTAGGGCTCCCAAAATCACGGATGATTTTCCTATCATCAGTATAAGACACAACATGTGTGGGAGAAACCCATAATGGGTGAGTATATACATACCTTTTAGTCAACCTAAAATAACCAAACACAGAGCATCAAGATAGAGTGGCCAACTTAACACAATGAAATTCTGTCAATCAGAACATGAGACCAGACCATAACGATAACCTAGATATAATTATCAAGAATATCATAAATAGATAAAGGGGATATCAATCTTCACAACACAATTATGAATGATGAACTATCCTATATCTCGATATTTCGATGTTTGATTCCCAACATAATGAGAAACCTCACAAAATACTATGTAGATGACCCACACCTTGACCTTTATCTCAATAGTCAATGGTGAACCATTTCACTACCAACCCAAAGGTTCTACTCGAGACTCCAAGGTTACACTCATCTAAAATAACCTGCTCCCTATTCCATGATACCACTGATGTATCATAGTCAAGGATTCATGATGACCGAGACTAGCGAAGAAAAATATCTCCCCAAAGCTCATAATATTTGGATTATTAGATAGGGTATAATGACTAGGTCATATGTGGAACACCACGAACCCATTATTCTACTGTGAATATCTTGATACATGGATAGAAGATCACACCCTGGACCACTTGGGGACACTGACAATCCTATCTAGAATAACCCACTATGTATGGGATCATCATCTAGGCATGTTGGTCATGCTAATTCCTTTAACCCCACTTAGGAATGTATAAGAAATGATAGAGGATCATACATTTAGTGTCATAGAGGGATACATAAACTCTATATGAACTAACACTATAGAAGGGATCACACCCAATGATCATTAAATGATGTCGTACTGAACCCTCATGGGGATAAACTAATTGAACATAAAAAATTGACATTGGTCTATGCAACACTATGACAAAGATCCTACTAACATCACCTTGCATTGTATCTCAGATGCCAAAATGAATGTCTCCATCACATTATATTTAGAAAACCACTCATTTATGGATACTCACTGGCCTCATTCTGAGTACTGAAGAATGAGATAAGTGGGAAAGAAGTGTTTGAGGGTACAAGACATGTCCTCATAGAGTACATGGAATGTCTCATGAGGCTAAATATTATACGTGTCCCCTCATAGTACTATTAAAGTATGCTAAAAGTACATGGTGTCTTCTAAGGTCCACATGGTGTGTGACCTCACCAGGCCAACTGGTCATGTCTCTACCTAAACATGGTCTGGCTATCCATGTTTTCTTATATAGTGTGTATATGTAGTACAATATTTGAATATCTAGATCATATTGAGTTGTGTCTAATGGCCCATTCCCATGTACTTGGATGTTTCCTATGGCCACTGAAAATTGGGGGTTTGTTAGTGTACTTATATATGGATATTATAATGACCCTGATTTTTCTTACATTACTATTACATCATTTCAAAGATGAATAATAGAAATTCATTATAAATCAAGGATTCCAAGGTTTAGTTTTTTTAGGAAAACTAAGACCCTGTATAACTTTAAAAATAGAAAACATAAACATTTATTTAATTCCATCTTCTCTAGCTTCTTATTGACCCTTGAATTATCCTTAGTACAAGTAGTCACCTTAGTATATAAATCAAAAGGGAGTGAGATAAAAGCTTATTAAGAGGATATATGAGAACATTAAACAATATAACATGGGGTGAGCATAAAAATTATCATCATAATATATGCATAGGATCATAATCATGAGAGTAAGAATTAAAAAAGTCTTAGAATGTGGTAATTCATAAAAATGAAACATCATGTCTTTGTTGTAAACTACCAGATATAGTTGTGAACAAATATACCATCATGTTTACGCATATTTCACATTAATCATGAGGTTTTTCACATTACCCAATTCATTTTAGAAATATATTATTCTTGGCACACCCTTCACAACATAAAATTTACAATACACTATATAATTTCAGGTGCACCCATCACATCATAACATTTACATTATCATGCATACCACATAGAAAATATATCAATCATAAACAAAAATAACCCAAGTAAAATAATGGGTTTAATATAATAAGAATACATTCATAAAATTTGGGTTTCTAAATGAAATGGGGAATAACATACTTGATATATGAATCATTAACCTTGATTTAGAAGTAAAAGGTGTGTTTTGAAATATGAATACTTTTGGAAGACGTTGTGTTTTTCATAAACTCTAGTAGAAAACATGTATATCCCAGAAAAGATAATATAACAATTAATAAATTACTTTTAAATAATAAACATACTAAAAATGGGGTGAAATAGGAAAAACCAAAAGAAAGAGAGTTGTGTTTGATAAATCCCCTTAACATTTTTTTGAAAGATTTTTTCATGTTAATATCCAATATAATCACATTTGATACATTAATTAAAAAATAAAAAATCTTTTATACATGAATATGAAGAATTATGGTTTTATTATGTTCTTTTATAGTCCTTTGGATGAGCTATATAGTTTATATTCATTGTTCGAGACTGTTTAATTTCTTAGTTTTCAAGATCGGTTCAATTGTATACATTAATGGAAGTTTGTGTAAGATGAAGATAAAAAATAAGAATTTTTATTATATGTTTTCAATGATATTCTATAATTTTAAATGATCTTGTTATGTATTTTTTTATATACCATGAGGTTGTTTCATTAGAAAAAAATTAATGATGATTGTTATAGGTTAATTTTGGCAATTTTTGATCACAACAAACTTGTTTTATTTTATGATTTAGTATTATTTGTATAAGTTAGTCACATAACATAAAAGGGGATAAAAATACACTTTTAATTTTTTAATCCATTTAATTATTTTATTTTCATCCTTGATTTCATTTATGTAAAATGAATGCTCATCGCCCACGATGTCGGTAAATTGTCACTTCACAGGTGCTAATTTCATTTTTAAAATAAGAGAGATAGATGGAGAATTTTAATGTAGTATCATTCATTAATGTGATATAATTCTAGTATATTAATATTACTGGAGTTATACTTCTCTTTTGATGAAGGTATGTGAGGATAGAATAAAAAAAGAAATTGATATTGAAAGGAAATTAAAAGAAAAGAGAGAGGATTTACCTCTTGAATTCTCGTCTTAAGATCCTTCTCAAGGATTGTAGGCTTGGTATTTTGATGAGAAGAATAGCTCTTATACATGGGGCAGGGACTAGGGAAGAGTATTGGGAAAAATATAGTCAAGTATCAAGTCATGAGAGGTGTGAGGAGAAGAGGGTGTGAGGGGTGGTATTTATAGTGGATGAGAGGGGTGTTTTCTTATTATTTTAATCATTAGTTTATTATTTTTGTCAAGAAAATAAATAATGAGAATTCCAGGGAATGAATACAATAATTAGTGCATGTTAGTTCTATCAAATTTTCACTCACATAATCTATGACTCAAGAAAGACTAAAAAATTCAGTTTTTTAGCATTTATCATAAATTATCATATTTACTATTCACTAACAATTCAAGTATTTCAAAAAAAATTCCAAAATCTATCCTCAACTATTTTTGAATTATTAGAATTTAAAAATGAACTCCATTTCATGAAAATAATATTTTAAATATGTGTAATTTAATTTTTAATTAAAATCATAATTTACTTGGAAAATAAAAATTTTAGAAAAATTATTGATTTTATAACACATTAAAACATTACTTAAGGTCTCATAAAATTATCTTAAAATCATAAGAAATAAAAATATTTTTTTATGAAGAAATTTTTTGAAAAGAAATTTTCTTTTAAATTAAACATAAAATATTTTCGACTTATTAAAATACCAGCACTTAATTAGTAATTTCTAATATATTTATTTACATATACTGTGATATAATTATATCATGTTTTCACTTATAAGATGGATAAATTTTATTCATAATATCATTGGTATGATTACTATTCACATGGTTGGTTTACTATTCATAAGGATCATATTACTATTCATAAGAGTAACATTACTATTCACAAGGGTAAGTTACTATTCACAAAAAAAATTAACTTTGTCCTCTCAGACTCTAAATATCTAACTGATCACAAGAATGTATGTTAGATTTTAGAAATTCAAAACACATAATTGGAAAAATTATGTTTAAAAACTAGTTTATAAAGGCCTCATAGTACTTAGTAGTTCATTTAATCATGATGTGACATTGTGTTTCCTAATTTGATTTTATGTTACATAATTATAAGAAGGGAATATATGTTGATAAAACATTGGGTTGTTACAATCTTCCCCCTTTTCAAAATTTTCCTCCAAAATTTTGTTTTATAAAACCAGGTTATGGTACTTCTCCTTCATCACCTCCTCTGGTTCCCATGTTGCTTCTTCATATTTATGGTTCCTACATAACACTTTGACATGGTGTGTTTTCTTCTTTCATAGAACCTTATCTCTCTAATTCAGAATCATTACTGGTTGCTCCCCATAAGAGAGATCATCTTCTAGTTGTACCACCTCTAAGTTTAGTACATGTGAGGGATCTAGTATATACTTCCTCAGGATTGATACGTGGAACACATCATGAACATGAGACATATTTGATAGAAGTGGAAGCCAATAGGCCACGAATCTTACACAATAAAGGATCTAAAAGGGGCCAATATAGATTGGTCTTAGCATCCCTTTATTTCCAAATCACATGTCTCTCTTAAATGGTGATATTCAAAGGAAGTATTTATCTCCAACATATAACTCCATGTGCCCTCGACGGTTGTCGGCATACCTCTTTTGCTAAATCAGAGTAGCATCAATATGTTGTTGGATGGATTGAACCTTTTATATCATCTCTTATACAATATCAGGTCCATGTAGCTTTCATTATCCAACTTCATCCCAACAGGTTTGAGTTCTATATCACATTCCATGCATAGCTTCATATAGTGTAATCTAATGCTCGAGTGGAAGCTATTATTGTTTGAGAACTCAACCAATGCGAGATGTTGATCCCATCCACCATTAATTCTAATGAGAAGGATCTTATCATATCATTGAGAATATGAATAGTCCTTTTTGATTGGCCTTCTGTTTGGTTGTAATAGGCCGTATGGAAATCCAATTTAGTACTAATGGCATGTTGAAGACTCCTATAGAATTTAGCTGTGATCCTGAGGTCACCATCCGAGAAAATCGATAGTGTAACCCCATATAGCCTCACCACATCCTTCACATATATCTTAGAATGTTTTTCAAGAAATAGGTCTTCCTGAAAAGAAATAAAGTGATTTTTCTCTGTGAGTCGGTCCACCACAACACATATCGCATTATTTCCTTTGGATGTCTTTGGGAGACCCATGATAAAGTCCATGGTGACATTATCCCATTTCTATATGGGTATATTAAATGGTTGCATCATCCCTTTAGACTTTTTTCACTCTTCTTTATCTTTCTGTCATATCAAGCACCTTGAGATTTATTCCTCAATCTCCTTCTTCATGTTATCCCACCATAAGTGTTCTAAGATATCACGGTACATCATGGTGCTACCAAGATGGATTGAGAAAGTTGAGAAATGTCAATTTTCCAATAGATCCTTTCTTATATTGGGTGATGAAGGCACACATATCCTTTTTTAAACCAAATTACACCATCATCATCGATATAAAACACTTTAAGATTCATTTCCTTTACTGCATTCACCCTCTTTTGCAACTCCGTATCATCCCTTTGTGCCACGTTAATCTTCTCTTGGATAGATGGTTGGGAAATCATTTTGGTAAGGTTGGATTTATTCCCTACCATTATGATTTCAAAATCCATACTTTCCATATCCATGATGATATGGTCTTTCTCAATCCATAATAAGGATAGAGTTGCAGGTTATTTTCTAATCAGACCATTAACTACCTTGTTCACCTTGCCTAGATAATACTGAATCGATAAATAATAGTCATTGATTATATCTAACCATCTACTTTGACACATTTTGAGCTCATTTTTTGTTAATATATATTTAGGATATTTTTATTGGTATATATGTCAAACTTCACACCATAGAGGTAATGCCTCTAGATTTTCGAGGAAACAAATAATAGCTTTTATCTCTAGATCATGTGTAGGGTAGTTCTGATCATAGATCTTCAAAAATCATAATGATTAGGCTATCACATTATCATTTTTCAATATTACACAACCCAAGTCTTTATTTGAAGCATCACTGTATATCATAAATGTTTCTCAACATTTTGGTAAGGTGAGTAAATGTGTAGTGACCAACATTCTCTTTACATACTTGAATCTTTCATTACATTCTTCTTTCCCGGCATACATTACCACTATCCTTGATAACTTAGTTATAGGGTTTGAAAATCAAGATAAATTTCTCAAAAAACATCGATAGTACCCTACTAAGACAAGCAAACTATGGATTTCTGTGACACTAGAGGGTCTGGGACATTCCTCAATTGCCTTAGTATTTGATGGGTCCAACAAAATTCCCTCACTTATGATCATATGTCCCAATAATGAAACTTTATGCATCCAAAAGTCACACTTTCTAAACTTTTCATACAACTTATCCTTCCACAATGTCACAAACACAAGTCTTATATGTTTTTAATCTTCCTCCTTATTCATTGAGTAGAAGAGAATGTCATCAATAAACACTACCAAACATTTTTCATGGTAGTGTATATAGTCTCTATTCATCAAATCCATGAATGTTCGAAGGGAATCACCAATAACTCATAGTTACCATACCTTATATAAAAGGTTTAATTATGAATATATCCTTCTTCACCTTTAGCAGATGATATATTAAATGGAGGTCCACCTTTGAGAAGTCCTGAGCTCTTATGAATTGATCAAACAAGTAATCAATCCTTGAAAGAAGAATCTTGTTATTTATGGTGATCTTTTTGAGTTACTGATAATCGATACACAATCGCATTGTTCCATCATCCTTCTTGAAAAAGAGCACTGGCGTACCCCAAGGTGATTCACTATGGCATATGAACCCATGGTCCAAATGCTCTTGTAGGTGCTTCTTTAACTCCTTTAGTTCGATCTGATCCATCCTATAGGGAGATTTTGATAAAGGAGTATCTCCATGATTGAGTTCTATTGAGAAATCTACCTCATGATTTAGAGGTATTCTGGGTAACTCTTTAGGAAATACATCATTATGTTCCCTCACAATGGGCATCTACCCTAGGTGACTAATTCCTTTTACTATATCATTTGAGCGAGGTGTGCCTCTTCACAGGGAATCCACACCCACACTGTTAATGGATTTTTCAAAGGATATTCATGATCTTCCTTGAATTTTTAGAGGAGAATATTATGATTCATTATATGAAAAGATATTTCCTTTTCCTAACGGTTTATATGTGCTCTATATAAATAGATCCAATCCATCTCGGGTATAGTGTGAAATTCCACCAAGGGAAGTATCACAAGATTTTCAAGAAGAATATTTCAACATACGCATAAAATTGAAGAGTACAACACTTGGGTTTTAATGATTTCACCACTAGGTGTTTTTAAAGATACCACTACTTCAAGGTATTGGGGTATCGATTCAATAGTTCTAACAAACATTAAATATATAAAGTAATGTGTAGAATAATAATAAAATAAGACTTTTTCCATTCTTTAGTGAATAAGAAGTGTACCTTGTCCGACTTAATTTTATTGCTCCACTTCCACAATAGTGATTTCATAAGCCTTCCCATTCTCTCTTGGTTTTGGTGGCAGTGGGAACTGATTACCCTCAGGAACTTGAGGTTTAGTGTACTGGCTGACATAGTTCCCTTGCTCCCTACAATTGTAGCTTTGGACCATAGGCGATGCTCTCCTTTCCTCCACCTAATTTTCTGACCTTTTCATGTATTTTAGACATTCATGAGTTTGGTGGACTTCTCTACCACATTTAAAAGAATGTACCTATCCCATTGAGGCAGTTCCTATAATTCTTCTTCCCAAATTTTTCACATGTGGGTGGTTGAGTTTTCTTTCAACTGTTATCATTAGATCCTCCAGCTTGAAACTCCATATTTCATTTCTTATCACCATTTCCATGGGAACATTGTACTAACTCTATTTCCACATTGAGATAACATCAAACAAATTATAAATTACTCCCAAGGTCTATAATTGCAAAATCCTTTCAAAGGTGTGGTTTTAAAACACTAAAGAATCTATCAATTATGATATCATTTTTGATAACATAACCTGAAGCGTACATTACAAGCCTTGTGATATTTAAATCGTAGGCCATGAAAATCTATTCTTCCTCTTTATTCAGATCATTGAATTCTCTATCCATCTTAGTTTTAAGATTTTATGGTAAATACTTATTAAGAAATTTTATCTTTAAGTATTCCCACTCTATCTCTTCAATTTCTCCCCTCATCTTGGTGTTCTTAATCAAATCCCACCATTGATAATCCACTCTATCTTGATGAAAACAACAATATTAACCTTATCCATCATTGAATAGTGAAGCATAAAGAATTTATTCTTCATTGAGTTGACCCAATGTTCGACAACTAGTGGATCATAAGATCCACTAAACATTGGTCGTCGTTGCCACATAAACACTTGATAGCCAGTTTCTACCTTCTTTTCTAAAGCAGTTAGTTCCACATTATTTAGTTTATTATTCAAAAACTATGAGAGATGGGTCATAATCTCCATGAATGATTGAACTCCACCTCCTAAATCATTGGGGATGTAGTTTGTTCAATCACTGTACTATCCCCCACATGGTTTATTGAACTGGTTTCTCCTGGTTCTGACCATTTTCTAAAATATAAAAGGTTAGAACAAAACATAAGTCAACAAGTCATGAATATATAATTTATTCCTTTGTGAAATTAATTTTTATGTAATATCTTATTGGATCACTATGTTCATAAATTCATCATGGGTGATTACTTACACTTAGTATCATACTAAAGGCTTTCACTAAGGTTCTCTAATCCTAATTCACAAATTAACTGAACTATCACCTGATAACAATTATAACTACCTCGATTTCTCACACATTACTATTACATCATTTTTAAAATAAACAACACATATTCATTACAACATTTTGTATACAAAGGTTTAGTGTCTCAGTAAAACTAGAACTATACATAACATTTAAAAAATAAAACATAATCATTTATTTAATTCCTTCTTCTTTAGCTTCTTATTAGCCCGTGAATTCTCCTTAGTACAAGTAGTGACCTATGGATATATACCAAAAAGGGGTGAGATAAAATCCCAATAATAGGATAGACATGAAAAAATATAACATGGGGTGAGAATAAACATTTTCTTAATAACATAGTCATAGGATCATAATCATGAGAGGAAGCACTAAAAAAGGACTTATAATGTGTCAATGCATAAAAATGAAAAATCATGTATTCATGGTCAACTATCAAACATAGTTGTGTAAAGGGATAGCATCATGTTTACTAATATTTCACTTTACTCATGAAGTTCATCACATTACCCAATTCATTAGAGTGTTATATAATTCTAGGTGCACCCATAACATCATAAAATTTACATTGTTCTATATAATTCAAGGTATGCTCGTCACATCATAACATTTACATTACCATTCTTTACACATAGAGAATATATCAATAATAAACATAAATAAACCATTTAAAATAATGTTTTTATTCTCATAATAATACATTCATAATCCTTGGGTTCCCAAATGAATGGGGAAATGACATACTCGATATAAGAATCATCAACCTTGAGTTAGAAGTAAAAGGTGTGTTTCGAAAGATGTGTTCTTTTAGAAAATATTGTGTTAATCATAAAAGCTAGTATAAAACATTTATATTCAAAAAATGATAAGAACATTATGAAGAAATTCTTTTTATGTAACAAACATACTAAATATGGCGTGAAAGAGGGAAAACCTGAAGAAAGAGAGCTGGGTTTGAGAAATCCCCTTACCTTTTATCCGCAATATTTCTTCACATTAATATCCTATATAATCACATTATAATCATTAATAAAAAATTTCAGAACCTTTTTTATCTGAATATTATTTATTATGGTTTTATTATATTTTTTATAGGCCATTAGATTAGTTATAGTGTTTAACTTCATTGTTTGGGAGTGTTCGTTTTCTTTGTTTTCTGGATCGGTTCACTTGTATACATGAATGGCAGTTTGTGTAAGATGAGTATAAACATACATAATTATTATTATATATTTTCAATGATATTAAATAATTTTAAATTATCTTATGAATTAATTTTTTATATACCACGATAATGTTTCATCAGATAAAAGTTAATGATGATCGTTTTAGGTCAATTTTGGAAGTTTTTTATCACAATGAACATGTTTTGTTTTATCCTTTAGTCTTATGTGTAATTTTTTTTCCAAACATTAAAGGGATTACAACAAAAAAATTATAATCTATTTCAACCATTTAGTGTTCTTGTTAACATCCTTGAATTCATTTATTTAAAATAAAATTTTATCACCCTTGATCTTAGTAAATTGACACTTCACAGGTGATGATTTAATTTTTACAATAATGGAGAAAAAGGGAGTAATTTAATGTTAGATCATTCATTAAAACAATATAATTATATTATATGTATTATACAAGAGTTATAATTAAATTTGTATTAAGGTAGGTGGGGAGAGAATAAGAAAATAATTTGAAATTGAACGGAAATTAAAAGAAAAGAAAGAGGATATACCTATTGAATTCTCCTCTTGAGATCCTCATCAAGACACCAAGGATTGGTATTATGATGATTCAAATATAACCTAGACATGGGGTAGTGACTAGGAAAGATTATTGGGTATAGTATATTAATGTATCAAATCTTGAGAGGTGTGAGGAGAAGAGGGTGTGAGGGGTGGTATTTAGGGTGGAAGAGAGGGGTGTTTTCTTTTTTATTTTAATCATTAGATTATTATTTTTCACAAGACAAGAAATAGTGAGGATTGTTGTGATTAATATAGTAATTAGTTCATGTGAGTTAAAACCAATGGTATCTTACATCATTCATTAAACAATCTTGACTCAAAAATTCAGGTTTTCAGCATTTATGGTAAGTTAGCGTATTTTACTATTCACCAAAAAATCAAGTATTTAAAAAAACCCAAAAAAATACGTTAACAGTTTTTAGACATGTTAAATTAAAAAATGAACTCCATTTTATGAAAATAATTTTTTTAATATGAGTAATTTAATTTTTAATTAAAATCATCGTTTACTTGAAAATAGATTTTTTAGAATTATAACAGATTTTTTGACACTTTGAAAAATTATTTATGGTCTCATAAATTTATCTTAATATCATAATACATAAATACATTTATTTATGAATACATTTTTTGAAAATAAATTTTCTTTTGAATTTATCATAAAATTTATACGACTTATTACAATACCAAGACTTAATTAATAATTTTTAAAATATTTATTTACTTACACAATGATATAATTATATCTTATTGTCACTTATAAGAAATATAAATTTTATTTATACTATTATTGGTATGATTACTATTAACATGGGTGATTTACTATTCATAAGGGTAATATTACTATTCATAATGATAACATTACTATTCATAATTGTAAGTTACTATTCACTAAAAATTATGTTTGTCCTATTAGACTTCAAATATCTAACTGATCGCAACCATGCATGTCATATTTTCAAGATTCAGTACATGGATGTGGAAAAATTATGTTTAATATCTAGGCAAGAAAGATCACATAGTATTTAGCACTTCATTTAAGGATTATATGGCATTGTGTTTCCTAATGTGATTTTTTGTGACATAATTATATGAATGGAATTTACATTGATAAAAATTTGTGTCATTACAGCTATATCCCCTTACATGGGGTGCATTCTTAGGTAATCGACCACATGGACAAGTCCCTGTAAGAAATGTCCCCCCATTACATAGTTTGTAGTCACACAATTTATTTCTTCCACAATGTGAAGAACACATGGAATGTGTTCCTGAACTACACTCTGTGTGATCAAGATTTTCGATGTGGAAATCTCTTCAATCCTCTAGAAATGCCTGCTTTCCCCAATTACACATAGAAAGACCCTTATGGGGTCCTTAGTAGTCATAAAAAGGCATTAAAACCCTCAAACCAACAAATACATGTGGATAAGGACATAAATCACATGAAACCACTTACCTCATAGAGAAACATTGAAGATTTATGTCTATATCCACACCCAAAAGCAGCTACAACTTGATCCTATCTCGATTTGCATCAGGGACAGAGTTTAGTGGAACCTCAAAACCACTTTGATTTATCCATAATCTAATAGAGGAATATCCCCCTTCTTCAGCATGTGAGAATAAAAAAATTGGGAGGGAGTATATTCATTTATTTAATTAATTAAATAAAATTTACATTATTTCATCCTATGGTCGTCAAACAAAAAACATCCAATACAGACCAACAATATGTTATTTATTTGGTAAAGTATATATACTAGAAGCAACCATAGTCTAAAATTTTCCATTTGAGATAACAAATAATGGTAAAAAATTTATTCTACAAAATATACACACATGTGCTTTATAATATATCAATATTTTTAATATATTAACCGTGGAGTCTGAGGACACCCCAACATAATAACGAATCTAGGGAAAATTTTGGTGATATATAAAGAAATATCCTAAGGTATGAACTAAAAAAATGAGAGTCATTACATTATTTACTCTTGTAAGGATTTACACCCTAAAAATATCAATATACCCATGAAGGTCGGGGTACAAAGACCACATCTATCTCTCACACTCCCAGGTTCCTTACTGAATGATACCAAGATTGAAAAGAACTTGAACTGAAGGGTTGGTCCATTCACAAAGGATTCATTCCGACTGATCGTTGACCACCACTGTGTACTCCAAAAATGTGACTTCATCCCCACTATATAGTTATTGATAATAAATATCATGTAATGGGTCATGGAATCATATAATCAGAAATGATAGGTGGGATACAACACCCAATTGGTCCCACTATGGTGGTAAGGCCAAGAAAAATGTGAGCTCACTGACCCCATGTAGAAACTATCATGGTTCGAGGAACCTCAAGGATACTTCTATTCCCTATAAAAAAACTCCAAAATCCATATCATTGAAGAATATCATGAAAAAATAGTATCATGGAACTAACCCAAAAGTAAAATTATGCTGATTTGTGAAATATTTCTATTATCCCCATGCTATACACCACATCCCACATATTAGCTAAACCATTCCTGGCCGAACAAGATGTGCTTCACCAATCTCTATCTAGCACAAGGGGTACATATAGGGTCTCCCATATGAGGCCTCAATGGGTACCAATATGATTATATATTGATATATTTAAAACTTTAGAAATTGTAAATGGGCCTCACATCTCAGGCCAAAGTCTAAGATACACTCTCTAGACATGAACCCAAAACATGGATGGTCCACTAAGTTTTCCCATCCACATGGTGGTGAAATGTCATGATCTTCTGAAATTGGGTCCCAAGAGACTCATATAGGCCTCTACTCTACCATGAAAACACTGAACATCATAGTTAAAGGTGATTATCATGCGTACCCCATGAATTTGAATTGTTTAAAAAATATACCCACCCTGATCTCTCAGTCGAAATTTACTCCCTCATGGTAATAAAGTACATCGACTAGTTAAGGAAGTCAACAATCATCTAGATATTACTATTTACCCACACATAAACCATTAAAATACAGCTCAAATCCATTATAGGATATCAAGAGGTTGGTTCCAACCATTGGAACATGAATGTTTTCCTCATAACTACTGACATAAGAGACACTGATAGACAAAATCGACAGTTTTCCACTACATGCCAGCTCACTAAGACTACCAATGGAGTCCCGAATAAATCATTTATATTGTTGGATGTATAACCATAGTGAATTAGAAAAATACATTAATTCCTACTCATGAAACATTACTTGAACCATGAACATTCCCTAAACAATTATAACATCCTCCCCTCTAAAAGGGAATCCTTAGGGTGAATCCCATGAGTTTATCTGGTCACACGATACATCATGGTTGATACCTCCCAACTAAACCTCTCACACATTATAAAGAAGAGGTGGAGTGACCACCATATAATAGAGATATGACTCACCCCTATAATCTGCTAGGGTCAGTTAAACCACTCCAGCTCAAGTCACAATATCTCTGAGTCCTGATGTGACTGAGAGCCTAGAGGTCGGAGTGAAGAAAAAAAATGTTCACCTTGGAAAGAAACACCTCCAAATCCCAAGGTGAAGAAAACCACATCCATAAACATATCATTAATTTATACTAATCCATGGGGAATAGAATGAATCAACCTATAAGTATACATTACTTATCTTAAAATCAACATGAATCTAAGCCCAGCTCTAGATGCATCACAAGACACTACACACTTTACTCCTCCTATACTAGTCCCCACACAGGAGCACTGGTCAACCTTAACATTAACTCCATGAAGGTTCTCTCAAAATGGTGATTCCAAGAATACAACCTAACTTTTGTAAAAATTCACTCAAAGGGGATACTATTAAAGAAAATTTTAATATAAACTTATAACAACACTCTTCTAAATTGTGAAAACATTTCACCTATTCCACACTCCAAGGTGGATTCCCAGAAAACACTACTCCAACATTTCTAGGACCGCTTTCAAACCCTTTCCTATGAGGATAAAAAATATCAACTTCCCATGATAATTGAATAGTTCCAACCCAGCCTAATTCTATAAATTTTCCAACCATACATCCAGTTCTCACAACTATTGAGGCTCATTCGACGCATTTATAAAGATTTCAATCTTTACCATAGTGTCAATCCAAACATAAAATAAACATTTGATGGGAGGTAAAACTGGAACATCCTCAAGGAATATTTTCTTATAATCCTCCATCATAATAAGAAAATGAATGATCAAAGCACCAACTTCTTTAAGGGTCATATTTCCCAACTAGTAAATAATCTTAAATATCCACCCACACATGTTCTCATCCCAATATTTCTGGGAATCATTCTCACAAAAGATGTAATATTTTATACCAAAAACCTAGGTATACCAAAACCCTCATTAGTAATAGTCATCTAGGAATGGATAGTTAGACATTAGTTCATACCATATAAAACATAGTAGGGACCCACCACTAGATATAGAAATACTCCTCATGTGGTTCTATATTCTCCAAGTCAAGTCACACACTATGTAGAATTGTAATCAATAATACTCCTCTATAGGAGCATTCAAAAATAAGGGATAAGAAAAAAGGGCTCCAATGAAACCACTAGAACTCAAAAAAAGGATTCATTTCGAGATAAGGATTTAGTATATATATGAAAACTATAACTGGGGGTAGGGAAGACACAATGTGAACCTCAAAACACACCCGAAGAATCTAGGACACTATCCTATACTACCTGAAGCAATACTCCCACATTGTATGAATATTTCCCACTGTTATGGCCTTCTCTAACACCATAAAACAACATAAAAGGTAACCATCCTTTTTCCACCCTAGGGAAAGTCTCATTTCTAGAACCACCTTCAAGAGGGGTGATAATAAATAAATTCACTTATACCGCCTGATCCCACTAGTCATCCACATCCCGATAATAGCTATAGTGAACCATATACCCTTGGAGATATCCTTCACTAGAACTTTAAAAAACAAAATGAAAAGATGGTTCATTAGTTTATACCACTAGATCCAACTACTTCCCCAAAAAAAACTGGTTGTGAGAAACACCATTTAATATTTTGATGTCTAAATTTTGGTAAACCAAAACTACTACCTCGAGCCAAACCAATGCTGCTCATGGTCTAGGTTCACCATGAAACCTCATCACTCACAATCATTATATCTCATTTACTATGATAAACCTATGGAAAATGTTGCCCCATCCTACTGGGGATAATTAATTCTCACCACACAGATGGAAAAAAACCTACTAAACCATTAGATGTGAATCTATGCATCTTTCAAATAGTGGTAGAATTTTTCTATAACCACATGGAGATAACACCTCATGAATGGATCCTTGAACTATTGTATGATCACTCAACTATATGTTATCATGACAGAATCTTGAAATCCTAGATGGTTGTTATCATGGAGACATCTCTAAAGTTAACAAGACATACCACATCTAAGAGAAAATATAGAGAGATTACTCAATAATGACTAACAAAATTCACAATCCTATATGATGCATGTACCATAGGTTCCCTACAATTAATGTCTTGTTATGATGAGTTGAAAAGGTCTTAAAAGTCCTCATGAATTGATATGTCGAATTCTTGACCAATAATGTGCTCTGTATTCTGAAATCCACACTCAAGACATGTCTACTCCATTGATATATGTATCTGAACAAAACCTCATGGAAGGTCTAACTCCATACGTTGACCTAGGAAAATTATTATATGGTAGCACTTTTTCATGACCCGTCCCATTGAATTCCACCTAGCCAATAGGAATATGAATGTAACACCCTAATACAACCACCAATAGTCTAGGGGATGGTGACACACATAGAGTAGTAATATCACACACATGCGAGGAGTTCGTATAATGTACATAAACACACCCACAACCATTTCTATGAAACAATGAAGATTTAAAAATAAAACTATATATATAGCATGTAAAATATGTGTGCACTACCTCTAGAAATAACATATGAGTACAAAAATGGTGTACATATGTTTAAGGGAGAAAAATAAATTCCCAACTGGAAATGTGGTCCTAACATATCAATAATTGGTATGGGGGAAATATTGGGTATAGATACTGACTCTGAACTAAAAGGATGACCATCATACATGGTCACTGGTAGGAACTAATATACACCAATAGATCTAGTTCTGGAAACATCATCTATGATCTACCTATCATCTGCATTAGACATAACATTTGTGGGAAAGCCTATGTAATGGTGAATATGTACACACCTAGTAAGCTCCTCAAAATTACCAAACACAAAGTATCAAGGGAGAGTGTTCAAATCAAAATCATGTTGGTATGTCAATAAGAACATGAGAATAGACCATAATGATAACCTATAAATCCTCATTAATAATTCCATGTTAGAGCGAAATAGGATCACCATTTTCATAACCCATCTAAGAATGATGAGCAATCCTATAAGTCCAAAGGTCCATGTTCGTGGCCCAGAACCACATACAACCTCTTGAAAAAACCATGTGTAAAAAATGTACCTCAACAATGACCTCAATAGTTAATGGGGAACTATGTCACTATTAACACAAAGGTTCTTCTTGAGGCTTTAATGTAACGCTCATATCGGAGAACTCACTCCATGATCTATTCTACTATAGATGGAACTCATCTAATGAGTCACAATAATCTGGCCTCTCAAAGAAAAATATCTCAATTTAGCTTAACCAATTGTGATTCTCATATAGAAGATCAATCCTAGGACCATTTTGGGACACCACAAACCCAATATGGAACTCAGAAGATCTCGCTGCACAAATAGTGGATCACACCCCAAACCACTGAGGGGCACAACACACCTTATAAGAAATAACCCACTATGTAGAGGATTCACACTAATGTATCGACCTGGGAAATGTTGATATAAAACATTTTCATATATTAATTATTTATATTTTATATATTTACAATAATTATATAAATATTAGAGAATTTTTCAGTCAAAAAGAGAAAAAACTTATTTCTAAAAAATGAGTTTTCATGAATTTTATGTTTTTATTTAAAATATAAATTTTCAAAATTATATAATTTTAATTTTAAAAAATTTACTTCATTTTTTATTTTATCATGTCTAATTTAGCTAAGGTTTATTTTTTTGGATTTTTAGAAAAGATTGGTTTTTTCAAGGAATAGTGAAAATACTGATTGTATAAAAGTGTATTTTCTTTTCATTAAATAACGTAATTTTTAATTAGAATTTGATCTCAAAATAAAATAAAACAGATATAATATAATTAATTAATTTTGAAATAACTTTATATCTTATTTTTTATAAGTTCATTTTGGGGAATAAGAATACATTTTTCCAAAAAATTGTTATTTATTGCGTTATGGAGTATAATTGTAAATTAAATTCAAAATTTATATTTTAAAATCTAAGAAATGGATTACATATTTAGAATAATGAGATTAAATTTTTTTAAATATCTCACTATTATTTTTGGACATTATGAATTGTAACTTTTGTAATATTTGTTTCCATTATAAAAGATAAATCGGGTAATTAATGTTAAAATAAAAATCATAAGGGCTAAAAACAACCATAATATTTGAATTACTTTTTTGATGAATATATCTCATAAATAATCTTACAAAATTATAGTCTGTTTATTTTTTCAACTTTTATATGATTTTTTCCTTTATAATATTTAAGATAATATAATTCCAAAAAATGTGACACTTTAGTTTTTAATAACTATAATATTTTTAACATAATGATACAGAGAGGATATTTTCGGTTATAAATATTCATTTTAAATTTAAATGGATTTTTTATTGGTAAACGATTTTTAAATTTTAGGGATGAAATAATTACCTTCAAATATTATGCAACAATGATGTAGTAAATATTCAATTAATTGATAAAAAAATAAATGTTGTCTAAAATGTTAAAAATAATTTTATTTAAATGAATATTTTTCTTCCTATATTTTTAGATAAAAATGACTTATTATTAAGGTTTGGTTGTAGTTCATTCAATTTAAATTTATATCTTGAAGTTATTATAATCAAAGGAAATGAATAGTTCTAAAATTGGAATGAATGATAATTTATAATAATTTATATTTTTTATTAAATGATTTAAAATTCAAAAAAAATTAAATTTTGTAAAATTAATGGGATATGGTTAATGAAGTGATCCATAGTATATTTATCGGTTGTGTTTAAATTTATTATTCCATTTTTAACACTTGAAGGTTATATAACTTTAATATTACAATAATTTTTAAAATGGTTGAGCAAGGGTTAAAACAAAAAATTAAGGGACAAAACATGATACAAACTTGCAAAAAATTTATTGTATGATAGTATTTATATTCATACTCATATAATATTATAATATTTTCTCTTTATATTCATTTTCATGTTAAAAATTAATTTGTATTAATTTAATATTTTAAGAAATCTCAAGAGTGCCCCTCCACTCCCATATAAAGGGGAACCTCCTTTTCTTATTTATTCATACATATAAAACAATTTAGTTCAGATATTACCTACCCAAAAAATGTAATTGAATCCACACCCTCATTATATAGGTTATATTTTAGGAGTAATACCATCCTTATAGATCTTAAGGAATTAAGAAAATGAATATTTCTAAAGACGAGGTATAGTTTTCAACCGAATGTTTTAATTTTATTTATTCTTCAACCTGAAAAAAATATTCTGCAGTGATGATAAAACAATAAACACAGTCTCCCCATTATTCCATCTTCGACCCTCACTGGTAATCAATTTCCTATGGCATATGGGGTGGCATACCTGATGTCTAGTGGCTCTCCGATACAGTTACTATTCAAAGTTAACTAGGTTCGAATATCATAGATATAATT
This sequence comes from Viscum album, assembly GCA_963277665.1. Lineage (NCBI taxonomy): Eukaryota > Viridiplantae > Streptophyta > Magnoliopsida > Santalales > Viscaceae > Viscum > Viscum album. Next base: position 641,235,649 of record OY728155.1, on the reverse strand, counting down.
ACGAATCTTATATCAATGAATTCTAAATATAAATTTATTTTATATGAGGTTGGAACATTTCTTACTAAGTAGGAATCCATGTAAATGGTTAATGCTTCAGTCTCACTATTAATCGTGACTATTTATGCTTGAATTTGTATGGGAAATTATATGCTCATTCTCTCTCAAACCCTATCTATTTTCCATTCATCTAGTTATTTATGTGGCTTAAAATTAATCTATCCATTTTTATTCTCTTTGGTACTCAATAACTAAAAAATAATTTTTTTATGAAAATCCAACCATATTTCAACTTTTTGGTCAGGAATCTTTCTCCATCATATCCAGATTATTTATTCTATTACAAGATAAATTTTTACATACTTTAATTATTTTTTAGGTTATAATTTTATTAACATTTAAATTATATTTAACTGTTTTAAATGAATGATTCATCATTTTTTATATGAGTCATTTTATAATCTCTTTACAAATGTTTGAAATGAACCTTTTCTTTTAACTTTTACCACATGACTACAACTATCATATTTGTTATTTTTCATAAACCATAATTTAAATATTTTGATTGTTTTTTAAAGAAAATATTAATTCTATTATTCTAGGAACATATAATTTTTAAATGTTACAATAATAAAGGGATTTTATTTTCACAATATCTTTGAAAAGGGTCTTTCATTTTATTTGTATATATTTATATCATCCACTATACATTTTATTATATTAGAATAATTTATTTTAAACATTCCATTATTTTAATTTATTTCAAATTTTTTGTTTTAGATATTTCCTTAGCGTCTCATAAAAAGAGTTATAGAAAATATTTACACATTTATTTTTTACATCAATGATGAAAACGTTATATGAATGTCCTTTTAAATGTTTTGATTATATTTTACTCAATAATTTCTAAAATATTTACCTTTATTATAATACCGTAAATTTTTAGGAATTTATGTCAATTTTCATCCTTTAATTAATTATTATTTGTACCTTACCTCTAATTTATGGTTTATTCCCAGTTCATTTACTTCCATGATGTTATGTTCTCTATCAACCTACATTATTATTTTGAAATTATATACATATTCATTAGTATCAAGGATATATTTATCATTTTTTATTGTCTTAACCATATACCATTTCTATATATTGTATTATTTAATGGATTCTTACTATGAAATTCATTACATTGATTGGGGATATATTGAAATTCTGCAAACATGATTCTATTATTATTTTTATTAACTATTATAGAAAATTTAATATATATTATATAAATAATTCAACATATGAGTAATGCATTGTCCATGTGTACATGATGATAGGGGATGATTATAGCCACTTGATACATCATTAGGTCTCATGAGACAAACTAGAATGGGTATTTTTTTCATTCATACTGATATAAGATAACAATGTCTTGAAAATAACTTCTTGACTGTATGATTTAATGTAATTATTGATCCCTTAAAAAAACATGATTTATTAGCATGAGGCATTGAGAGTAATTTCATGATTTCTTGGAATGAAAATTAATTTTTATAGCATTATGCATTCCATAATTAGGAAATAAATTATTGTTTTCCATCTAATTATATATATTTTCATCCTGAGATATATTTCATGATCAAGTTTTTTATTTTATTCCATATTTATTTATTATTCTCCCTTCTATATGGTTTATGCATTATATATTCATGATATTTTTTGTTGTACACTTTCCCTTATTGATCATATTTGTTTTACAATAATTATGTTTTCTATTCCCAAGGTTATAAAGAAGGGAAAATTGAATGAATTATAGGTTGTAATATTGGAAATAATTATATTTATGTAATTTATAATATTTTATTTATGTTTACAATGTATTATAAGAATCATGTATATATTTAGTCTCTTAATACTTTTAAACTACTCTGTCCTTTGGGATTAGATTTCTTGTATTTTATATCAATCTAATATAATTAATATCCCCTTAGTGATTTATGAGTCATGGCTGTTACAATTAGTATCAAAAAAATTTTATTAGGACCCTTGATAACATTATTTTTTTGTAAAAGATAACAAGCATGGTCATTATTATAAATCTATATAATGTTCTATAAATTTATAATTATTTTTTTGGATCAATATTTATAAATATTTGAGTTAATTATGTGTTTTTTTAATTATTTAGATATGGTGATAATTAAAAGGAATGAAAAACTATCAACACCCATAATCAATTTTGGGATTTCCCTCTTGATAATTTTAACACATATAGTGTTGGAGGTGAGCATATTTTGACCATATTTGGATTGTTTCCTCAAATTATGATTATTAACTTTCCCTATGTAGAATAACCTAATTCTTTATAGAATGGTATTATGATTTTATAATACACCATTTTGAACAAATATTAATAATTTAATAGAACTAATAATCATTTGGTTCAAAATAGTGGATAATTTCCTTGAAAATATATTTCTAGATTTTTGATGTAAAGAAAGGGAGAATATTAATAGAATTGAGTATAGTTTAAATATATATGTTTATAATTAGTGATTAATAAATAAAAATAAAAAGAAGAGGATATTATATTGAGAAATGAATGGAAGATATTAAAGGTGATATTTTTTGAAAAATATTATCCACAAGGGAAATAATCTGATATGATGAGGAATTTAGATAATTTAATACCAATAGAAGAGGAAATTGTTGTCGCATTAAAAAAACACCTTAAAATAATACAAATTCTTGATACATACTATATAAAAAATCAACAAAATAAGATTAAGCATTTATTTCATGGGCTGAATACAATCCTCATTATAGAATTACACTCTCAATAGTTTTCATCATATGATTATGTTGTATCATGTGACATTAGGATAATGAAATAATTTTCAAAGTCTTATTTTTTAAAAGGAAATCATGAAAGGAAGAGGATTACTTAGAACTAAGAAAAATGAAATGTGTTTAAGGGGAAAGAGGGAAGGATAAAGCCTTAATCACGTAAAGAATTTAGAATGAATCATTGTGGTACTTGTTTAAATGGAATGCAAGTCTATTAAGTGTTCAGGGATAAATTCCATTTGGATCATGAATGTGATAAATTAAATAAAACAGCAGTATCACGTGTTTCAATATTAAGGAGATATGTAATTATTTAAAGAAATAGCCAAATCATCAATGTAATTTACCTCAGAAGTTGTAAATAGAGGATAATTAATCTTATAAAATTACTATAATTTAATTTTATGTCTCCTAGTGTTTTTAGTGGGTATATTCAAAACAAACTCATGGTTAGCTTGATTCTAAATATATGCACTCTTTTATATCAACTAGGAATATTGAATCATCTCATAAAACTTCAAGAAAGTATTTGGGAATAAATAAACCAAGTGGAAATCTAGTTGTAATGTGAATATATTATGTGGTCTCTAATAATATACACATATATTTTATTGTTGTAGTCTTCCATTTGATACCTAGGTTTGGATTTGAAATATTCCTAAATTTTTTGTTTTAATTAATTTTAATTTTTAAGGAATTAGTATATGAGTCATAAAATAATCTATTTTTAACTATTAATATTATTTATAATGAATTTATATGTAAATGTATTATAAAATTATTTTGGGTGTTATTATTTAGGTTTTTTGAATTAACTTATTATTTAATCACATGTTTATTTATTCATATTGTTCAATTTCTTATATTGTGGTAACCATTTTGGTGCATATAGGTAGAATAAAATATTGTTCTTGTATTAATATTATGATATAGTAAAGGTTAATTTTTATTCTTCAGGCATGAAAAATCCCTCTCAGTCATTCATCATTAGAATAAAAAGTGTAAACTGATTATAAAACTCAATAAAATGGAAAAATTAATTATAAAGTTGATAGAAATAAATTATGTTTTTTATCTTATCCCTTAAATTAAACTGGTATATAAATATAGTATATGTTAAAAATATCTCATCTGTGTACATTTCAAAACCCATTCCCAATTAGAAGTCTTATAAAGATACATATATGATTGAATAAATATTTATGATAATTTTATTTTAATTACCTAATATAATGAGGTTGAAATATAATTAAAACTTCTATCTAGAGTCATATCTATATTACAATGTAATAATTTAAATTACATTAAAAACATTTATATGAGGGGAATAATAAATAACCCCAAAATGTTATTAAGTGTTTTCCTTTAAATAAATAATGCATTGGATATATTTCAAAACAAAAAAAATTAAACTAAAACATATCATGACATATTAAAATAAAAATTCAGTAAATAAAAATATTATAATGAATTATTATACATACATTGTATTACTTTTTTCACAAGTTAAATTTAATTATATAAAATATATAATTAATGTGATATGATTAAAATCATTCAATGTTAAAAATGTACATTTGTAAAAGATTTTTTTTCAAGTGTCATTAATTTAAAAAAAATCCACTTTATAAAACTATAAATTTATTAACTAATATATTAATGCTCAATTAGAAATTGACATAAAATAAAAATAACAAATATTCATGTTTTAAAATCTAATTTTCAATAAAACCTTCCACCATTTATATTTAATATTTTCATTTGAAAACTAAATTAAAAAATATTATAATTTAAATTTTATGAAATGATCTTCATTTTCTAATTATTCATGTTGAGATTCAATTAGGTTAATGTTTTTGTATTTTTCTCAAATGGTTAATTTTTCAGTGACTAGTAAAAAATTCCAGTTTTATAAATATCAATTCATTTATGGAATAATTATGAAATATTAAAGACATAAAAATATATGAAAGAAATATTTATAAATTTTTAAAACATTTAACACTATAATGTTTAATATGGAAACTTTTTCATTATTTTTTAGAACCTAAATTAAATTTTAATCAAATCAAAAACTATTTTTCGGTATTTTTATTTAATTATGTGGTATTAAGGTTCCATTAATTTTTTAAGATAATTTTTTCAATGAAACTTCATTTTTTAATAATAATGTAATTAATTAATGGGTGAGTTCTACTCAAAAAATCATAAAAAATGTATATTTATATTTTAAAATAAAAATATTTTATTTTCAAAATAACGTTTTATATAATTTATGTTATTATATAAGAAATAATTTTTGAAAATTATTGAAATTTAATCTTCTAAAATTGATTCCATATTGAGAATAAGAAATATTAAATTATGTGATATGCCCCATTTCATTTTTAGTGGTCAAATTAAGTCACCCTAGTAAAAACAAATTGGCAACATGGTAAGGTTTAAAAGGGATAAGGATGATGTTAATATAAGAACCCCAAACCTACACATCTAGATATGGTGCTAGGAATAAAATAATTATACTTTTGGTTTGATACTAAAAAAAGTGACCCAATTTCATCAATTAAAAAAACATATAATATCCAACCAAAATATTTGATCTGTTATATACGTGAGAACATTTTTTGTTTAATATTTTAGAAAATTCGGAAAAATTATTATAAAACAACACTCATGTATTTAATATTGTATTTTTCTTAATTATACCAAACATTTCATATTCCATATTAATTATTCAACATCTCCCATAACATTCTTCACACTTGAAATATTTTTATACATAATTCATTTAGCATCATTCTTCATAAACAAACTAAAGATAAAACATAATAAGGGTGATCTTAAGTGCTTTGTAAGGGTAATTATAACATTAATAATTGAATTATAGCTGTGATATTAATATTAGTGTAAGGGAATGATGAAAAAATCCTAATTAATTAACATAATATAGGATAATGTTTTACTCTTCAATACATGGATCATCAATCATGAAACATGTATTAAATAATTAACAAAGTCAAAAGTCAAATGAATCAATAATCATGATACATGTGATGTCAATAATGATCAAAGGAGATATTAATTACCCATAACTAGCGTAAATAAAATATATTTGTATATTAGAACATTATCTTTATATAATCCTTTTAATTACACTTATATAAGGGATAACCTTACCTGGTTAATAAGAATACTTTCTTAGGATTAATTTATTAACAATTTAACTCATCGATATCTTAGGAGTAACTTATATTCAGTCAACTCAGTCATCATTATCCAACGCATTAGGGATCTATATGGGGCTAACCCATTAATATAATATGTATCAACCTCATCCATTTTTATAATAAGTATTAGGCTCACTCTTCCTCATCAATAATGTATATGTACCATTAATGAATAAAATATTTAGGGTCTTTAACCTTTCAAAATAACACCCCTTAAAACAACAATCATTCCTTTGCAGCTTTTTCAAACCGTGGAAATGAAATGGGTTTCATGAAAATATATTGAAATAATAATAATCCATCTAGATAAAGAATTATTATGGTAATATTACAATATATCCTTGGTGGAGAATAAGTAATATCATGGTTTTTTGTTTTCTAAAATAGAATCTCTATTAAAATTTTATTAAAAACATTCTTGATAAAAATTCCCCTTTCACTTTGAAAATCACCTTTAAGAACTAAAAATTTCCAAAATATTAGGAAATAATTTTTCACTGCAAAGGACTCAAGAAACATTTAAATGTAGTATCTAGTCATATAACAATCATGATTTTAGGAAAATATATTCATATCACAAATATTAAAAATAAAAATTCTTTTCAAACTTTGTTAAAGAGAGTCAAAAGTGACCCATGTGGAAAAAAGTTAAGAAATTTACTTTTAAAAACATTTAAATAAAGGTTAATGGTCATGTAAAATTATCATTAGAAATAATTAATATTTAGAAAAAAAATTATTTGATTCATTTTAGAAAATAATGATATTGAAAAGAAATATTCATGATTTAAAACATAATACAAATCTATATCACTTACTAAAAACATTTTTTATGTTACATAAACAAATATAGTATAAAATGGACAATAAAACAGAAAACCACATTCATAATCAGAGTATAAGATATGTTATTATGTTCATAAAAATTAGAGTATATGATTTCACCATATGGATCCTTGAACATAAACAATCTTCAAAAGAAAGATTATTTTAACACAAAACATTTATTAATTTGGTAACATTCGTATCAAAATTCATTGAAGGAAAGAGAATTATATGGATCTATAAATCCCATGAATTTCTTGAAGTGGTATTCCAAAATTCATTCACATGTTAGTAATTACACCTTTCAATTTAATCATGGTGCATGACATGAAACATGTCTCAAGAAGATTATATTGAGATAAAAACCCTTGGAATGTTCATAACATTGAATTGATAACTAATAAATAGAGTAATTATGTTTAAATAAGTAAATAACAAAACAAGTGAAATTAAAAACAAAATCAAACAATTTTAATTTCATATATAATATGGATTTATTATAATAAATGGGGAAGTGATATAACCCACAGAAATGATGTTGATTTATGAAACACATACCACTTTGTAACTTTCAAATAAAATACCCTTATATGAAATAATTTGAATTGAATCATAAAATGCTACAATGTATAAAGGATTAAATATATATAAATTGGTTAGTATATACACTTATAAAATAAATTTGGTGCATCACATTAATATGTTACTTAGTAAAAGGAAAATGATATTAATCTCTTACACAAGTTTAGACTTTTCATATATGTTATTTTACTCCTATATAATAAAATTATATCAATTATTTGATTTCTCAAAAAAAAATTAGTTTTAATAAATTATTATTAAACTCTTTATTTTTAAGACATATTTAATTAATTAATCCATTAAGTCCACATTAGGTGTTTTGAGGTCATTCAGATCATAATTTCAGATTACTTTGGTTTGTTGACTACAATCAAAGGGTTAATTTTTCTATCATATACAGAATAATAATGAGGAAATAATTATAATTTTTATACATTAATTATAATTTAAAACCCAACTATTAACTATTGTTATGAAAAATGAACTACTTTAAAATCATGGAAATGGTTCTCTTTATGTACACATGAGTAACATTTCCACTTTCAACAAATATGATAGATAGAAATAAAATATTATTTTATCTTTCTAAAATTATTATTTTATCATAAATATCATATTAAATATTTAAATAATATATATACCAACCATGTATTATGGTGATAAAAAACATATCGCAACACTTCATGGAGGTGGTATTCAATACATACACACGAATGAGGTTATCATTTCTTAGTGGATGGAATGGTAAGAAAAAGGATAATATCCTATAATTAAAGCATGATAATTATTTATTAAATATCATATATATACATTAAATACATCATTAAAAAATTCTATAATAGGTTTTTATGGAAAACGAATTATATCGGTTCATGAGGCTGTAGTCCTCCGTACATAAGAATGATGCTTTTGTTTCCCATTTGATAGAAGAACATATAGATATAATTTATTCCATTAAAATAATAATATAATAAAATATAAAATATACTAATATTATTATTTCATTATGATTTAATGATATTTGAAGGAGGTAGGGGGAGAAATAAATCTAAAACATTCAGTTAAAATCCACACCACTTCTTCAAACATCCTTATTTTCTTTACACTTTAATCCTTGTATGGTTCTTATTATGAAAAAAAATAAGACATCTTGAACATCGTTAGCTATGTTAAGAAGGTATTGTGGTAGGGAGTGGATGATATATAGTTCTCAAAATTTGTGTGTAAGAGGGGGGAGGGTAGTTCCCTTTTATAAGTGAAGGGAGGGGTACTCTTGGAATTTCCAATAGTGTAAAATTAATATAAATTAAAACTCTTGAAAAATGACTTGAAATTAACATAATTTAAAAAAAGGATAATTATCAATAAAAACCATCTTATGAAATAAAATTTTGACATGCTTTGGTTATGTGTTCATCCTTTCATCTTGGCATTAACCATTTGTCAACCCATTTGGAAATTACTGTGATATCAATGATTGTTACTATGTAAGTGTCAATAAAGTTACCAAACACATAAAAGTGACACATAAATAGACCATGGTTTATATTTTTAACTATATACCGTTCACTTTGACAAATATAAATTTTTATAAATTTTAAATCATTTAATAAAATATTATTTATTATAAAATATCATTAATGTCATTTTTTAAGAAATACTTCAAATATTTTAATATAATATGTGTCAAACTCATTTCAAATGGTTCCAAAATGAAATAAATATAAGTAATATTTGTTATTGAAATAGTCATTTAATAAAATTTTCATAGGGATTTATATCATTTTAAAACTTTTATTTTGGTTTAACCCTTGGGTCAACAAATTTTAAATTAAACCATAATAGTGAATTTTTTAATGTTAAAGGGTTATAATTTTACATTTTCGGAATCAATTGTCTCATAAATAATAAAGGGATAAAGTAATTGACCATTTATAATCCCAGTAATCCTATTTAAATTATTTTATTTTTTTTGAATAATTTAATAATAAATTATTTAACAGAAAATATCATTATTATCATTTTTAATAGTAATATTTTAGTTTATATTTAAAGAAAAGAATATATTAATGAATTTTTAAATTAAACCATTAAAAAAATTCCCTAATATGATATTTTGATCCATAAAATTCATGAGATACAGTAATTCAACTATAAAAAGATTCTTTTATTGTTTTTGAAACTGTTTACCTGATTTTTTTAATTCTTCCATAAGCATCCTGTGAGAGTTGAATATGAATTTATGGTAATAATTTAATAAAAAAAATTAAAATATTATACCAAAATAAATTAAATTAATTAATATGAAGTTAAACAATTATAATCATTCAATATGTATATTTAATCTCATCTATGACCTGAAAAATTACTTAATATGTTATTTTGACATTTCTCTCATTTTGAAAGTATTACAAAAAAATATGGATAAGGAACATGAAAAATAAAGTAAAAATTAGAATATATCCATATAAAAATAAATAATAATTAATATTTGTAAAAACAAATTGAGAATATGATTCTTACCTTTCAAATATTATCTTCAAGACACAAAATTTGACTTTTCTAGTGCTGAGCAAACATTACATCGACACTGAAAATTATTTTCATATTTGTCATGAAATAAATTATAACTAACATGTTTTGAATGGTATTTTATAAAATTTTCATACATTATTAATTACCAAAGTCTATGAAATTTTTATATCATATTTTTTTCATGATGATATCATAAAAGATATCATATTTCATAAAATCTTTATTCTTTTCTATTCACAAGAAATTTAACATCTTTAAAAAAATATAAAAAAAATTCACTTGATAAATTTTCACTTGAAAAATAAAAAATTGAATTTATTTTCTATAAATTTAATTCCTATGAATGGAACAAATTAAATTTATTATAAAATTGTAATATGAAATAAATTTTTTTTAGGAAAATATGTTTTAATACAAAAGAAGAACTTATACAATAAATCATGTATAAATATTATTACTATATAATTAATTATATTATTTCTAAAAAACTGAGTCTTATATTAATTAATGATAACAATAAAATAAATTGTTCATTTTAAAGACGTGACAAGGCAATTTTACAAAAATATGTATTTTTCACTTTCTGAAAAAAAAATATTCCAGAAAAATAATTAAAATTTACCCTAAAACAATTCAGGTATCCTTATTTCAAAAATAATACCCTTTTTCAAATACCATTTATAAATTTTCATAAAATTCATTATAATTTTTACTCACAAAAATTAATAAAATACATTTTTGATGAAAACATATTTTTGAAGCATAAAATAAATTTCCTGAAGAATTGAGTTCTTATTTCTTAATAATTAATCAATACATACATATTGAGTTGAAATTTTATATATATTTCATAATGTAGTTAATACTTTTTATACCTACTAATTTAATGGAAATGGTATACCTATTAAATTTAAATATTTAAATTTCATGGTTTGCTAAAGATTTGTGTTGCATGTTGTATATGTTATCAATCAAATTATTATTTTAAAATAGTAAAATATCAAATTCTCCATAATAAATTTCATCCTCACAATTTGAAATTGATCTATATAATCATGGGATTGATATCTTTAAATACACTTTTTATAACCCCATATCGTAAAAAGGGTTAATAAATTTTCCTCTAGAAAATAGGGATAGGGAAATATAGAAGTCATCTAGAATAACACACAACTTTGTTCAAAAATAATATAACATTAGTAGGAAGTAAATATATGGATATGGAGGAAAAAATTGTGTCCAAATAATGATGAAGAGTGATAAAGAACATTGATCACAATAAATTGAATGATCCTGATAAATTCAATGACCACAAAACCATAAACTAATGAGGTGTAAAAATTCTATGGATTTATCATAAATAAAGGAAAAATTTATGTTTTTCAATTATTGTATTCTTAGAGTTTATGGATTATATTACCCTGAAAAATAAGAACATAAGGACTTATACATACTTGAAAAGTATAATTTTATCCTTTAAATAATTTCCACTACAATATCATCTTTTTTCTACAAATTATGAGTATTGAATATGAAATTTCTATGTATGAAGTAGTAAAATCAACTTTAATTGGATCACATATTCCAGAAAAGCATAACAAGCTATCCCACCTATCATTAGATATTCACCAAAACTGAAATATTTTGAAAAAATTAAGATAATATCTAAAATTTATAAACCATCATATGAAGAATTAATCTCCCAAATTCAAGATCAATATAAAAGGTTCAATATAGATCATTTTAGAAATAAATAATCTTTTATCCCAAAACATGTCAATAACCTCAACATTAAAGTATGTTTTAACTTAAAATTTTATATCATATGTAAGGTAGCATATTTTAAATTTATGAACCTCTTTGATTATTTTTCATTTGAGCCTTGGGGGCCAGGCCTTGTTTAGTGATAGAGATCCATTGTTGGAAAAAATGACTTAAAGATCGAGGATGTATTCTTGTTTAAAATAATGGATTCTGAGTATAATTAGTATAAGTGTTTCATGGATTCTCGGTATGTTGAGATGAAATAAAAGGGGTTTTGGTTTTTTAAAGGGAAATGAGTTGAAAAAATATATGTAGAACCTTTGTAATCCATTTAATTGATTACACATTTTATAATTATTTAGGTGTTTTAATTAAATAAATCCGAGGTGCTGAGTTTTTCATCGGAATCCATTAAAAGGATTTTCGTGATTTGTAACTATATTACATTCCATGTAATTCCCTGATGTGTTATTATAAACATGTTTTTTTGCGGAATTTAATATAATTTAGTTGTAGTTTTTTTCCTCTTGACCTAGGGCATCCCTCAAGGTGAGTTTTGTGTGAAAACATCCCATCTGGACATCCAGTCTGTGTTAGTAATCCCTTGAAATTACTTTTGGTTACTATTTTCCCTTATCTCCTTCTTCTTCCAACCATTTTGGTATAAACATCAGATTTTGTGAATTATTTGTTTTTACCTTGATTAATTTTGATATAGGTTTCTCTTGGAATTCATCTGCACCTTCTTCCTCATGTTCGTTTTCCATTTGAAATGTTGTTGGATCGTCTGTTGAAGGTTGGGGGTCTAAAAATTAACCGTACATATTGATAATTTCCACATTTATGTAATATTTTGATGGTGCCAATATAGATTACACCTAAATAAATTATATAAAAGAATGGTATTATTTATTGAATTCCTTTGTTTTCAATTGGATTTTGACATGTCTAATGCCTACACATTTTTTGAGTGAGCCGTGAATATAATTGAATTGGATGATGGATGAAAGTTTATTTATTATGACATGATAACTTAGGTGATTATTTCATATATACTCCCTATGTTGTTGAATATTTCTTATTGATATAACTATTAATCAATTGCAACTTTAATTGAAAGTGGTAATTGAATGATAAATGGTAATTTCCATAATCAAACATTTTGATATATGATGTGATATTGTGATATCCATGTTGTAAAGAATGACTTGTCTCCATGATGATATGATTATATAACTTTTTTGGCCTGAAAACATTGAAACTTATATGATGTAATGCTGATATTGAGTGGCCTCAGGCTAGTCATATACTCTAACTCTTATATAGATCAGGCTATGCCTAGTCCCATAATGTAATTCTTCTAGGGCTTTGATTTGGATGTTATAATAATTATAGGGTTTGACCTATATTGTTTTGACTATACCATGGTTATATGGTGGTCGTTGGTATGGTTATAAGACAGGCTCTATGATATTCTACCATGCCACCAAAGAAGGTTATTTTACCATGTTTATATGGTTGTGGTTGGAATTATCATAAGACATGCTCAAAGAAATTATGGCATAGAGCTGAAGGGGGTTTTTGTTATATTTTATTAATTATTGAATTACTCAATACACCTATTTATAACCTTAATGAATAGATTTCTCATCAGATTGTTTAGTTTATACATGATGGTGTCAACCTACTTATTTATACGCACACCCTATTTGGGCCTTAGTTTAGTACTCGAGAAGATTATGTGGATGTAGGTTTGGAAAATGGAAAAAGGACCTTGAATTTGATTTTTTTTTTTGTTGGATTGTATGATGTTTGGAGTTGAAACAGAAATGGGGTTTTGGACAATGTAATTTTGAATATTTATTTGATCCTTCTTGTATTCTATTTTCATTTTTTCAAACATGACATTTTTTTACATTTCAACATTTTATTACATTATTCATTTTTTATTTATTTGATTATTTTTTTGGATATTATTATTGTCTTCCACAATGTGAATACATTGGTTTCTATTGTTGTTATGGTTTATTTCATTTACTATAAAACATCATACCATGGCGTACAGTCAACCTAGTATATATTCCACACCCCCATTTCTAGTCACTAACCTCTGACATATGGGGAGGCGTGCTTGAGGTCCAATAACCAACCCTTTTTTTCCACGTGATACGGTGTCGAATCTTGGGATTTTACGAAGGGGTATCAATGGGAGGTTTTATTTTATTCTACATTACAATTTGGTAAAGTTAGAAAGGAGACTAGTATGTGTCGATTCATGGAAATGATCTTGTTTAATGGATTATGTAACCCATATATAAAAGAAAAATCCATGTTCTTGGGATAGGATTGTTGTTTATACTGTGTTCTTGTTACAATTGATGTTATTTAACATTGGGTGAATCATGTGTTATGTGAGGTTATTATTTATGATGTTACTATTTTTTTATAATTGTACTCATGACCTGATATGGCACAAGATAAGAATACGTGCATCATAATAAAAACATATGGATTTATTGACATTCGTGATTCATAGTAGGGAAATCTATTTTTTTATATGATATATGATTTCCTGTTGAACTATGATATAAGATAACTATTTCACTAGATAAATGAAATAATTTCATTTTTTAAGCTAAAACACTTGTAAGACATGTTTGGAGAGACCAAGAATTAGTGGTTCTCTATTGTTGTCACCTATTGAGGTTGACCTTTTTATAAGTCAGTTCTATAAGGTGTGCATGATTCTTAAAGAGAAAATGCCCCCCTTCATCTTAGACTTGATAATTAGAAATGTATAAATCAGCATGATCATGACATAGATGATCCATAACTTCATTTAGTTACTAAGGAGAAGATTGATGTTCAGCTTCACGATAGCTTTGAGAGGGTCATGTGATCCATAGAAAGAGAGATTGTTCATATCATGCCTTTTATGTCTGCGATGACAAGAGACGTTCATATCCATTATCCACCAATGTTTATTTGGGATGGATAAACCTAGGAAGATGAGTTCTATATTGAGTTAGCCCCGATGAAATTCAAGCATCTCAAGACACCTGTAGATAGGAGGGTTAAGCTTACTATATATATGCTTCATGGACATGCCAAGCATTGATGGGATATTATGGAGAAATATTATTTGTATATGAGATATATTAGAAGGAATTCAATATTATGTTCATGATCTATATATATAAAGAGAAGTTGAGGGATGAAATAGATCATTATTTCATACATCGGAAACATGAAGGAATGTTAGTGTTAAACTATGCTGGACATTTCACCAACCTAAAGAGATTTTTTCCATCTTTGGTAGCTAAGGAGATCTCTAGGGTGTGGCATTTTCAGGATGATATTCACTATGATATAAGGTCATAGTTAAACATTTTATATTTCAGTTCCTTTGTGGACATGATGAATAAAAAACATATCAATGAAGGGAATATGAGATAGGGCTAGAGAAATGGACATGCTATTTTGGTAGGGTTATATGGGAGTTCGTCATTTAATGGAAATAAGTGCCACTATGAATTTTTTTACCATGGAAGTAATGAGAAGAGTAGTCAGGGTAGTGGACATCCACCTCAAGACCATGTTCCATTCTAGTGCTATCAGTGTGGGATTTTTGGACACAAGCGCTTGTAGTTTCATCATCCTATAGTTGAGTGTCTTATATGATATAAACTAGGTCACATTTATAGGTTTTGTGCAATCCACAAAAGCCTATTGGTAGGTTAACAAAAGAGGAACATAAGTTGGGATGGGGATCAATAACCCCTCAACAGTCTTGTATTTGGACTTTAACTAATTATTTAGGTTGAGGTAGGGTATGTGGTACCCTTGTGCATGAGCTATAGTACCAGGAAACTAAAATATATTAGGGTAGTTATATTGGAGTCCAATGTCACTACCAAAAAACTGGGCAAGGTCAGTGCCAACCCTTTATCAGTGCTAACGAAAAAGCGCTGATAAAGGGGGGGCCTTTATCAGCGCTCAAAAAAGAACTGATAAAGGGTGCCTTTATTAGTGCTAAAAAAAGCGCTGATAAAAGTACCCCTTTATCAGCGCTTTTTTAGCGATGATAAAGGCACCCCCTTTATCAGCGCTTTTTTTTAGTGCTGATAAAGGGACCCCCTTTATCAGTGCTTGTTTAGTAGCGCTGATAAAGGGGGGGGGGGGCTTTATCAGCGCTTTTTTTTAAAGCGCTGATAAAGGGTCGACTTAAAAAAAATTAAAAATATATATTAATATATCAATATAGTAATATAGTTATATTTATATAAATATAATATATAATTTTTAAATATATTTTAGATAAGTATAAATGTACATTTACACTTAATATACTTAATATATATGATATTTAGTGGAAATGGATTCTTAAAAATTTAAAATAATATTTTTAATTAATAATTTGATAATTATTATGGAGTAATAGTCATTTAATAACAATTTGAAGAATAAAAAAATAAAAAAAATAAAAACAAGATCCAAAATATGTTGAAAACGCAACTCAAACTTCAAACGGCCATAACTTTTGATTCGGGTGTCCGTTTGAGCTCTACCACATATCAAATCGAAGCCTGCGACGAGCTCTACATAGCTGTGACCTGGAACTTGGTCAAGCATTTTTCGAGGCCAAAAGAGGCCCAGAAGGCCTCCAAAACTGAGTTTTTAGTCGGGGTACCTATATTTTTTAACATTTTGTGGATTTTCAGCCTCATTTAAGGTGGTTATTATTGGATTTTTTTGGTGGGGACTGAATTTATTCCAAGATATTACATTCATATTGATATTATTTCTTTTAAATTTTATCATTTTTTATAATTAACTACTATTTATAATCAAATATATAACTATATGTACATATTTTTCATATATTCACACTTAAAAATTAAAATTTTTAAATAAATAATTAAACATATTTACATATAAAATATACTAGATTTATCTAAATAATAAATAATATCCATTTTATTTAAAATATCAATATATGAATATTTATATAACTACTATATATTAATATAACTATATATATATTAATATAACTATATATATATATTAATATAACTATATATATGTATATATTAATATAAATATATATTATTGTATGAATAAATATAACAAAATATATATATAAATAAATAGATATATCATGAATAAGGGAACAAATCAATATAGGGTAGTGGAAAAGGCTTTAGGTGCGCATGAGGGAGGTCTCGAGATCAAATCCGGGTGGGGGAAAGGGCACGCACGCAAGGGTGATTTAAAGGGATAGTGCTGATAAAGGGTGTAGGAGGTGCGGGTGGGCGCTGGATGTGTGGGAAAGCACTGATAAAGGGGGGCTCAAGGGATGCAAAAAGCCCCCCCCCCCCACCAGATTGGTAGTATTTTTTTAATTTTTTTAATTTTTTTTTTATTTTTATCAGTGCTAAAAAAAGCGCTGATAAAAGACCCTTTTATCAGTGTTTTTTTTCTCTGATAAAGGGGACCCCCCCCCCCCTTTATCTTCGCTGGCATTATCAGTGCTTTTTCTAGCGCTGTTAATGGCCATTTTTAGCGCTGATAAAAGCCATATTTTTAGTAGTGTGTAGAGGTAAAAGTTATTTTCATTTTATGTAGAATACTCTAGCTATCATGAATGTAGGACCGTCTACAGTAAGATGTATGATTTTTGTGTCATCTAACATATCATGTGTTTTGTTTGATATAAAAGATTCACATTATTTTATATCTAATATTTTTTTGGAAATGGTTTGGGATTGGTTGTGGAAATCTTTGATGGTTATTTGACAATTGACAAACCACTGGAAGTGTGGTTAGATAATGTAAAATGTTTCACGGTGTGTTCTCTAGAGATTGGTGGTTACCATTTGTTTTTTGAACTATTCATGTTGGAAATTACATGCTTTGAATTGATTCTTGGAATGGATTGGTTAGTTCTATATTAGACTCATATTGACTATTACTGGAGGTAGTTTTTTAACCTTGGTGAGAGAGATATTTCAGCTAGTTGTGTTGGAAAAATTCAGTGCAGATTGGATTGGATCTCAGCTCAAATTACCAGTCTTGCTTTAGATAAGGGTGGAATTATGTAGGATTATTTTCTTCCATTGGTAGACAATCTTCAAGATGTTATTCTTGACATGTTCTACTACATACTACCTAAGAGATAGATCAATTTCACGATGAAGTTAGTGAAGGGAGTAGTGCTGATTTCTATCCTACCTCACAGAATAGCACTAGAAGAGCTTCGAGAGATTAAAGTTCAATCGGAAGATCTAGAGTCTAGATTCTTCATACGGACTAGTACATATCCTTGGGGTTTTCCAGTTCTCTTCATCAATAAGGCTGATGGGCGTTTGTGCTTATGTTTTGATTATCAGATGTTTAACCATATTATGGACAAGAACCAGTATCCACTTCTTTGTATTGATGATATTTTTGATATGTTGATAGGTTCTAATATCTTTTACATGATTTATTTGAGACCAGGTTACCACCAATTAAGGGTGAGAAGATCATAAATTCCTATAAATTCTTTTAGGATCAGGTGTGGATTGTATAAATTCATAGGGATGTCGTTGGGGTTGACTAAGGCATCAAAGGTATTCATGTACTTTTTGAATTGGATATTTCATCCATTTCAAGACCGTATTGTGGTGGCTATTGCGAAATAAATCATACTATACTCCCATTCCATAGAATATCATGCTAAAGATATTGATATCATCATGATTACATTGGCAGATCATTGGATTTATTCCAATATATCCAAATAAGTTTTCCAGATTAATAAAGTGCACTTATTGGGCCTTTCTATTTTAGAGGATAGAGTTTCAATGGACCTAGAGAAATTCCAATACATGGTATCCTGAGAAAAACCTAATAATTTCTTGGAAATTCAAATATTTTTGGGTTTAGATGGTTTTTATCAGCATTTTTTCCAATATATCTCCCATTTGGCAGCACCGAGGTTCGAGATAACCAAGAAAGGGGTGAATTTTTCTTGGTATGATTCATATAAAATATATTTTTAAGATATTAAAGACAAGATATCCTTAGAACTTATCCTCACATTACTTATTATAGGTAAATCATATACCATGTCCTATGACACATAAAGAGTTAGACTTGGGGAAGTATTAATGTAATTGGATCATGTGGTTTCTTATAGCTCTCGACAGCAGTGACCGCAAGAGAGGAATTAGCCTACACATGATATAGAGTCAGTATTAGTGGTACATGACCAGAGATTTCAGAGATACTATATTATGTTTGAGAAGTTTTTGGTATACAAAGACCACAGAAGACTCAGGATGATATTTTCTCAATGAGACCAAAACATTCAACAGAGGTGGTGGTTAAAGTATCTATAGTATTTCAATGTTGATTTGGATTATACACATGGAATGTTAAATTCCAGTAATGATGATTTGTGCCAAAATAAATTGAAAGTTGTTGTATGAAAGTCTTATGATTAGTGTCAAATAATGGACCTTTTGAAAACATGCATCAAAATTTTCAAGACTTTAAAGGATGAATAACTCTAACTTTGACATATGTTATATCCATGATTTTAGACAGGAGTAATACTGAGAAGTTTTATGACCAGTTGGGATCAGTTCTGATGGATATATTATATGGTGGGGGGCATCATTAGGATTTTCTATCGTTAGTGACAATCCTCTTCTTTTATATAGTTGATTATGGGTTCCTATAGACTTATATGAGGAGATAATGAGGTATTTTCATGCTTATATATGGGAGGTGAATCCTAGTTTAATAAATAATTATTGTGATCCCCATACATAGTACTGGTGGGAAGGAATGATGAAGTAGGTGGAATGATTCGTTTCTAGATGCTTCACTTTTTAGTATGTGAAAGTTGAGAATAAGAGGCTATCTGAGATTTTTCAACCTTTTCACATTATTGAGTGAAAATCGGATGATTTCCAAATTGATTTTTGGACAAGATTAGCTATGATAACCCATATATATAACGATGTATGGGTTGTTTTCAATGGACTGACTAAGGAATACCACTTCTTGCCTATAAGAGTAACCTTCAAGGTTGATGATCTGGGTAGTGTTTTTTGTGTGAAGTGGTTTGATTTCACGGTTTTCTAAGGAGTGTCATTTCAGAAAAAGATCCTTGTTTCACCTTATTTTTTAGTCAGGGTATTCATAGGGCTCTAGGATTTCATGTTCTTTTATGAACACCCTATCATCCAAAGACTGATGGTTAATCTGAAAAAACTATTCAGCTTTTGGAGGATATGTTATGACCCCGTGTTTTGGATTTTGTATGTTCATGGGAGAAACATAAGGAACTCATGTAGTTTCCATATAATAATAGATTATAGGAATTGGTTTAAATAGAACCTTTTGAGGCTTTGTATATAATTTCGTGTCATTCGCCTCTTTATTGGATGGAGGTAGGTGTGTCATCACTTGTTGGTCCTAGTCTTATGATGGATACATTTGAGTAGGTTTAATTGATCAAATAGTGGTTGTAAACTATGAATAGAGGGAAGAAATAATATGATTACCATCAAAGAATACCTCTAGAATTTGAGTTTGGCCATCATGTTTTCCATCTGATATCACCTATGTTGGGTAAATACTCTATCATGATATTGGGAAAGATAACATCGATGTTTTTCATATCATTTGTGATAGTGGAAAGGGTTAGTCTAGTGCTGTAACATTTATCACTTCTATAGAACTGAATTTCTATTCATAATGTCTTCTATGTGTCACGGATAAATAGATATCATCCATACACTTTCAATGTGATATACATAGTAGACATCGATCTTTCTACTGATGCGTCCTTTATGTAGAAATAGATACCATTTGTGGATCATAGTGATAAATATCTTCATGGTAGAACTATGTCAAAGGTTCAAGTGTAGGGGTTGTATGGGAGAGTTTAGGACTAGGATGAGGATAAAACGTTTGATACATGAACACAATGTCTATACTTGTTTGATGAGACCTCACAATTACTCTTAGAGATTATCAAGGAGGAGTTGTTTTATGGTGAGGAGGTTGTAATTTCCTATCTTTCATATGTACGAAACTCTTTTAGTTTTTATTTTGATCATTAGTGGAAATGTATCATTTCGAGACAAATATCCTTTTTTTGGGAAAAATTAAATAATTTTCAAGGATGTATGATTTTTTGAATTAATTGAGTCTAGGTATGAATGGGTTAAGTGTGTAACAGGTTCATAGTATGATGACTATATTTAAAGTGGGTTTAATTTTTTTAAAGGGAAAATGGGGTGAAAACCAATATTTAGATCATTTACAAACCCTGTAAATTCATTTCACATTGTGTAATTATTTAAGTGTTTTAATAAAATAAAACTAAGGTAATGGGTTTTTTTTCATATTCCATTAAAAATGATTACATGATGTGAAAATATATTACACAAAATTTTATTAACCAAACCATTATTTTAAACATTATATACAGATTAATTCCATTTAATTCCATTATATCTCTTATCCTCTCAACCTAGGAGAACCCTCTAGATTATTTTACGGTCCCAAATTCCATTCTAGACATCCAGTTTGTGTGTGAAATCCTTAATAATTTCTTTTAGTTAATTTTTCCCTTCTCTTCCTATACTTACAAATATTGAGTTGCTATCCTTTGACTACTTACATTATTGGTTTTAATCTTCATTAGGTTTTAATGTTGGTTTCACATAGAATTTATCAGAATCTTCTTCCTTCTAGTTTTATGTGGAATCATTATTGGATCACCAGTTAAATGTAGGGGATTTAATAATAACCCTATGGTTTAATTATTTCTTTGTTTTTTAAATATATTGATGGTGCCAACATATCATGCATCTAAATAAATTATCTAAATGAATGGGATTATTACTTGATGTATGTTTTTTTTTTCAATTGGCTTCTGACCTGGGTTATGTCATTCTGTTTGGTGAGTGCACAATTAATATAATTAAAATCGATAATGGATTATTGTGTTTTTATAATGACTTGAGACCTTCAGTTATTTCATGAAATTGAATATCGATGTTTTGGAATATTTCTTTTTGATATAATTTTTAATCAATTGTTATTTTAATTAAAAGTAGTAATTGAATGATAAATGATAATATTTTTTAACCATTGAGATATATGATGTGATATTGTGATATCCTTATAGTATGACATGACTTTTGTTCCATGATGAAATTCTTATATATCACAATTGACCCTAGAATTTTCACACATATATGCTTTAATGATGACATTGTGAGGGCTTGGCCCAATCCCAACTTGTAATACTTATAGAGAGTGGGGTATACCTAGTTCCATATTGTAATTATTATACAGCTCTAACCCATATGCTTTAATTCTTATAGAGACTTGACATAGAATATTGTGACTATACTAGGGTTATATGGTGGTGGGTTTCATGGTCATAATACATGCTCCAAGATATTCCAGTATAGAACTGAAGTAGGTTATTTTTTCATGGTTATATGGTTGTGGTTTCTGTGGTCATAAGACATATTTATAGATATTTGGGCATATAGATGAAGTTGTTTGTTTTCATATTTCATTTTTTATGCAATTAATAAACCTATTTATCACATTATTGCATAAAATTGTTATCATAAATTTTTATTTTAGGCATGTTCGTGTTGACCTAATGATTTATAGTCACACCCTATTTAGAACACCGTTTGGAACTTGAGTAGATTATCTGGATGCAGGTTGGGACAAGGGAAAATGAACATGTTTTTGGTTGTTTTCTTTCTATATGGGATGATGTTTTCAGGTGGTATTGATGTGAGGTTTGGGACCAGGGATGTTTGAGTCTCTACTTTAGTCTTCTAGTAGTTTATTTTATTTGTTTCTATAATGACACTTAGTTACATGATAGAACATCATTATATTATTCTTTATTATTTATTAGATTAGTCAGTTGGATGTTATTGTTGTCTTCTACTATTTCTATAATTTTATTTCTCGTGTTTATATGGTATATTTATTCTATAATGAATCTTTATACCAAGGTTTATAGTCTCCCTGCTATACTTTTCACACCCCTTCTGCTAGTCGAAAACCTCTGTCATATGTAGAGGCATGCTTGAGGTCCCATAATCAACCCATTTGGCCATGTGGGAGAGTTTCAGATATACGGACGTCACATATTTCCTTTCGGCATGTATCCCCAAATATATAATAGCATTCTTCCAAAATAATACTTCATGTAAAACCACATGATACACCTAAGGGTTACATGTACCTTATCCTAAAAAATGTCTCCCAAAATATCATTAATTACCATAAAATCCTATCACTTAAAACCTTAAATTTTGTGTCTAAGAATTTGATCCTAAAATTAACCTTGCATTTATAATCATATAATGGTATCCATAATTTTCAATTTAATCCCTCTTGGAAACATCTTAAACTACAACATTATCTAAAATGTTCTCTAATACAAACTCTAACAACCATAAAACTGCACTCCCAGATTCTATAAATAAAACATAAACATAAAATTTCTATATTTATAATAATAAATGTGACCCAATTTTAACACATAAAAATTTATTACACCAAAACAACAGTTTACTTATTACTTACCTAGAGAACATTTATTTAGACTTTTAAAAAATTAGGAAATACTCTTACATAACAATACCCAAGACATTATGTGTTCATTTTTCCCATAGATTCCTAGATTTACATATTCTATATTAATTATTAAATATATATTATAAAATTATTTACACATGAAATATTTCAAAAAATAATCCATTTAACATCATTCTTCAAAATCTAGGGATAACAAACACATAAAGGATGAGCTCAAATACCTAGTACAGTAAACATAAGAATGAATAATTTAATTTCACCCTTGACCATATGGTGATCATAATTTTATGATAACATAATAAAATTTTATGAGAATAATATATGAAAATTCATACCCATAAATACACGGATTACTAATCATAAAATAGGGAAAAAATATTTAATAAAGGTATAAGTCATAGGAATTGATAATCAGGAGACATATGATGTTAATCGTGATAAAAGGAAACATTAAAACCCCAAGGAAATATAAATAAATAATTTTGGTATCATGGAACATTATCTTCATAGATCCATTACATAAACACTTAAATATGGGATAATATTTCTTAGTTAATATGAAAATATCTTTGGAGTAACTTATTAGATTATTAATTCAGTAATCTCTTAGGAGTTACTTATATTCATTCAACTCTATCATCATTTCCCTATGAATTTGAGTGTTATATTAGGGATCAAGTAATCATATAAGACATATCAAACTCACATGTTCTTATAATATATATCAAGATCTCCCATTCTTATAAGATATATCTAGATCAACCTTTTTTAAAAATAATTCCACAGTACTAGTTATGAATTAAACATTTAGAGGATTTCACTTTTCAACATAACACCCTTTAAAACAACCATTATTACTTTATATATTTTTTAACAAATATAAAATAAATTGGATTCAAGACAACATCATTGAAACAAACATAATCCATATAGAGAATAAATTTGCATGATATCATGATAATATATCTCCAGTGGATCATAAGTAACATAAATGGTTGTTGTCTTTAGTGAATAAAAATTCCATTAAAATATCATTAAAATATTCTTGAAGAAAATACAATTTTCAATTTGAAATCACATTTAAAGACAAAAAATTTCTAGAATATTAGGGAATATGTTTTCTTTTAAATTAAACATGAGATCTTGTAAAGGAGTATTTAAGGAAAATAACATTCGTTTTTTAAGAAAGTACATTCATGTCATAAACATTAATGATAAAAATTATTTTCAAACATTGTTAAAGATAGTAAAAAGTGACCCATATAGAAAATCATTGAGAAATTTACATTTAAAAAACTACAACTAATTTCAAATATTGTGTAAAATAATTTTAAGAAATCATTACTTTTTAGAAAATTACATTATTGAAAATATTTTAAAAGATATAGATATGTAAGAGAAATATTCCTGATCTAAAATAATATATAATATCATAATCGAATACAAAACAAACATTCTTGATATTTTTTTAATAAATAATAAAATGTATAGAAACTAAACAAGTAAAATACATTCATAATAAGAGGATAAGAGAATATATGCAGTACATGAAAATAAAATCATATTATCGCACCAAAGGAACTTTGAACATGAACAATCTCTAAAAGAATGTATATTTCCACATAAATCCTTTCCCATATTGGTAAAATTTGAATCAAAATTAATTAATATAAAGAGTATGATATGGATCTAAAAATAACATTAATTTAATAAAGTAATATACTAAAATTAGCTCATGAGTTAGTATGTACTCCATTAAAAGAATAAATGATGAATGAAAAGAATCTTATCTCAAGAAAATGATATTGAGATAAAGAAAAAATTTGGAAAAACCGAAACATTGAATTGATAATTAATCAATGAAATGATTATGTGTAAAAAATTTAAATCCCAAAAAATAAGTGTAATTACAACATAAATAAAACAAATCCTTTTCACATGTAATCATTATATATTACAATCAATTAAGAAGTGATATAGCATAATGAAAATAATTTTAGTTATTAAAAACCTACCACTCAGTAACGTTTAAGTAAAATTCACTTGGATGAAATAATTTGAAATGGAACTTAAAATACCATGGACTATATTGGATTCATATAAAATATATTAACAATGAAATATATTAACATCATAAAACAAGTAATATCATCAAAATAATGTTTTCATCGATGATAGGAAAGTTAGACAAAATCCCTAACCAAAAGTCAAGACTTTAAATGCATGTACCTTAACTATTGTATAATAAACTTATATAAATTATTTTATTATTTAAAAAAACTTTTATTGGTTTAAAACCTATTGTTAAAGTAGTTATTGTTTTATTTTTATGTCATATTTTATTACATAATCAATTAATTCCACGTCTGATGTTTTTAAGAAGCTCGGTTCATGATTTCCAAATGGATTTGGTGTGTTGAACATGGTAAAAGAGGTCATATTTAAATCATATACATTATAATAACAAAGAAATAAATATAATTTTTATACATTAATTATACTTTTAAAACCTACTATGAAATATGTGTCGAAAAAATTAACCACCTTACAATCATGGAGATGGCGGGTCATTCGTACACATTTGTAATGTTTACACATTTCAACAAACATGTGAGAAAGTGGGTAAATGTTATTTTATCTTTAAATAATTATTATTATATAATAAATATCATATTATTTAATTAAATTATATATATATATATACTTTTCATGTGATGCGTTGATTAAAAAACAAACACATCACATCATTGAGGTGGTAATCAACACATATACATGAGCGAGATTATCATTTCTAATAGAAGGAATGGTAGTAAATATATAATAAATTATATATAATAAATCTATCATTATAAACATCTATAATAGGTTGTTATGGAAGACTAATTACATTGGTTCATATGGTAGTTTTCTACCGTACACATGAAGAATGGTTTCATTTACCATTGGATAGAAGAGTAGATGGATATAGGATATGCCATTAAAATAATAACATCATATTATATGGAATATAAATATTTTATTATTTCAACAAGGTTGAATAATATTAAAATGATTTTAAATAAGAAATAAATATAATACATTTATTTTCATACTCTACCTCTTCTTAAAACAACCTCCTTTTCTTTACACATTAATCCCACTAAGGTCGGTATTATTCTCCAAATAAGACCTCTATAAATTAAGTGGTATGTTAATAAGGGTTTCGGTTAGGAATTGAATGATATAATGTTCTCAAATGGTGTGTATAAGAGAGTTGAAGTGGTACCCATTTACAAGTGAGGTGGGGGCACACTTGGAATTTCTTAATGTAATATATTAATTTAATTTAATTACCAATTAAAAATGGATAAAAACTAAACTAATTATATGATAAGATGACTATGATTTTAAATCCTTGAATCCAATAAAATTTTGAGAGTTTTTGGTATTTTTTTCATCCTCATCTCTTATTTTTAACCCTTCGTTAACCCTCTTGAAATTTTTTGAGTTATCAATATGTTTTACTTTGTAGGTGTAATGCCCCGACCCCAGTTACCCAGAGTCGGTGCATTATTGCGTAACATTGGCATGATCACTAAAGATCAAACTCGAAATACCGATTAGTTTAGTAGCCTGAGAAACACTAGATACATTCATAAGTCTTACATTACATCATAAAGTAAAACAAAACTAAAAAAACATCCTGTCTTCATATCCCCTCATATTATCCCTGTAGGTCATTCATAATATACTTCATCACATCATGGAAAAATTAAAACATTGAAAGGGGTGAGCTCAGATGATTAGTAAGGATAACAATATAGCGGAAGATTTTATAAATAAACATAAACATTTAAGGCAATGTATAACTAAAACAAAAGCCTTTTAAACTTGAACATCATCATAATACGGCAAAAATAAAATGAAATAATTACATTTACTTATTCACATGCATATTCTACTAGTCGAATAATCACGTACAATATCAAACCACTTTCATAATGATGGAATGCATAATGCCAGACTATCATAACCATGTAGTCAAGGCCTTGTGCCAGGACTACAAATAAGATTTTTTCAAGGCCTCGTGCCAAGACACTAGTTTTTCTCATGAGACCTACTGATGCATCGAGGAGCTATAGCGGGCTCCACCCGTTACTTATTAAGCCCAATGCATTCCTCATATGAACAGGTTTAAACATATCATAAACCATAACATAATCGTATCACATAAAACTTGAATAAAGGAAAAATAAAATTTCCACATTTAAATCACAAGATATCAATACATCACATTGATATAATAAAATCATTATCAAAACCATTTTCAATACCAAAAGAAAATAAAATTAAAACTTGGTATTTATTTTTTATTTTAAAAAAGTTATGGCTTGTAGAGGAAGAAGAAACTCAAATAATGGTCACGGTGGGAAAGAAGTCGTTGTCTCCATATACGTAAGACAAAAAAGACATTCCTTTTTTTGTTTAGTAAAACGCTTCATATAAAAAATCTTCCTTTTGAATAAACGTAAAAGTCAAAGGGGTTTATACACCGAATAAAAGAAAGTTGTGTATAAAACAAAATATGCATCAATGAAAGTAGATTGAGACGAAGTTCCTTACAAAGATCATTTCTAAATAAAATAGATCTATTATGTGTATTCACTATATGTACACATAATGAAATTGAAAATACATGATAGTACATAATAATATCATGACATAATTTGAAGGTAGGAGATTAACCCAAAGAACAGAAATTGGGTTAAGAAGTCCCCTTACCTCATGTCCGACTTGACTCGATCATTATTTAACCTCCTGAATAATACACTAGAGTTAATTTCTACTTTCTTAAGAACCTTTTAGAGTTCATTATTCCTTTTATATCACTTATTACCATGTTATGAACATTATGTATTTATTTAAGTTAATAACAGTCGTTTTGTCGATCTTTGGTACTTAAGTAAAAAATAAACATCTTATAATTACAAGTTGTTCATGTGGTAAAATATACATTATATCCAGAATTATATTCATGATATAGATATAATATGTATCATATATATCCAGCATATACATTCATTCATAATATTACGTAACAGTTAGAGGTAAGAAATGAAATGCACCGTTCATGGAGACGGTAAGTCGTACATACGCATGAACGCTACTTTCATTTCTATTTCGTATTTAATGGAATGAAATTATAATTATATAAAGGTATACTATAATTCCAGTATAATATCATATATTATATAATTTACTCCATCCTTTATACATCCCACATATGGCATTAACGATTCAAATCACTTTGAGGGGGCGGTAGTCCGCACTTCCTAAAATGAAATCATCGCGTTTACCCATAATGGAAATCATAAAGTTGTGCCATAAATGAAAAATACAGAAGCACAAGGAAAACATAAACATAATATATATCATATATAAAAAATATTTTCATCATAATGGCCACCATGAGAGGTGTTAAAAGCATATTGAACAATCATCGTTTCGTGAGGCAGTATTTCACAACCCATAGAAACAGTAAGTTCTTTAACCATTAGACGGAGGTGTTTGTAAGTGTAAATAAAATCCTTCTCATAATAACATCATTGTATATTTTATATACTGTTTTTGTTACAAAATAAAGTAATAAAATGATTTTAAGGGGTTGGAGAAGCAAAATAAAACAATAGAACATAAGAGAAGATGTTACCTTAAAATCGGGTAACTCTTTTTGATTTGAGCCAAAGGTTTCCTTGGGAAGACTTATACCCACAGTGAGGATTATAGGAGTAATAGAGGGAAGTTGAGAGAGTATTTGGGCAGAGTTTGGCCAAGCCAAAATGCTTTAAGGTGTGAATAAGGTGGTAGAGGTGGGGGCCTTTTATAAGAGGAGAGGAGGGGCACTCTTGGAAAGTCATGAAATGTTACATTATTATGAAATTCTTTTCGGATTTTAAAGGTCCCAAAATGATATATTTAGAATATAAGGTGATAAGGGTTCTAAATATACTCATCCAATATTTTTTTGACAAGTGTAAGTCTTATATTTTACATTATCTTTTCATTTTATTTAAATCGTTAATTAATGAGGTAATCGCTGCATCATCATGGTGTCATAAATAATTTAATTTATTTAATGTCTAAAAATTATAAACAAATTACCATGATGTAGGAAATATTTTTATATTTCCAATTGATATTTATAGTCTAAAAGTTAACTTATATAACCCCATGTAATAATTGTTTTAGTAAAACAACACATGTTTGTGACAATTTTATTTTTACATTAAATAAAAAGTTATTAATGTCATTTTCTTACCCAAGTGGCTCCAAGGGGTCCCCAAGTTGACCCATGGATTGTCTTGGTTGGAAATGACTTATCAAATAAGTTAAGGAAAAGTTTCAAGATATTTTTAATATTTTTATAATATCATTTTTACCTTAAATATCACTAATTACCTTTAATCGCCATTAATAGAACTTAAAAGTTACTATTCACCAAAAAACATTAATACCATTGAACCACATTTTACTTCTTAATGATAATGATTTATGTCATATTTTTTAAATTCAAATCACAGAGGTGGTAAAATTCCATTTAAATGAAAAATCAGTTTTTTAACTACCACTTAGTGGTTTCACTATTCATCAAAAATCGATGTTTTTCAGAAAAATACTACAAATTCACCTTAAGCTATAATTGATATTCCAAATTAAAAAATGATATCTATTTTACAAAATATCTAACCTATAAGTTTCATTAATTAATTTTATAATTAATTCCCGCTGTCAAAACAAATAGCATGTTTTTAAGAAACAATATCAATCAAAAGATTGACAATTGTTTATGTCCAATTTCAATGTGAAATTAATTATAATGATAACCATTGGATAAAATGGTAAAAATATATTATATTTATACTTTAAAACCACTCAATATTATAATTTATCACTATAAATTATTTTTATTAAAAAACTTGTTTTTATGTATTTTTCACTATTCATAAAAAATTGGAAGTTCTCAGAAAATTACAAAAAATTCAACATAGGATAATTTCGATATTCAGAATACAAAAATGAAGTTAATTTTGAATTATAGAATTTATAAAATTTAAAAAAGTAGGTATTACTATTCATAATAGCTAATTTTATTGGTTGTGGCATGTGTTAGAATTTGAAGTTGCGTACAACACACACTATTGCATTATTGAAAGATAAGCGTATCGTGAAAGCTTGGGATGTTACATTCTCCCCTCCTTCAATAAATTGTGTCATTGTAATTTAAAAATTTTCTTTGAAAATAAAAGTTTGAAAATAGAAAATACCTTTGTGGAAAACCCACATCGGAAATAGGGTTAATAAAAATATAACATTAAAAGAAGGAAAGAGAAGTACAAAGGTCACCCGAGATAGCCCATACTAGGATTCTATGAAAATATGGCTATGGAGGAAAAACAAACCATTAAGGTCTGATGGAGAGTTGTAGAAAATAGGATTTGGAGAATGTTAACTATATGAAAATCACAAACTTGTGATTGGTTAAATGGTCATTGAATCCCCAGTAAGAAAAGTTAACCGACAACATTTTTGTTTTATGTTACCTTTCATAAAGTTGAGGAATTTATTTAAGAGATTTACTAAGAACGTAGGTAAATATACTTACTTGTCATGTACAATAAATTTTTACCACAAACCCATATTTCACTTTAAAAGGTAATGGAACTCAAAAATATTATATTTATCCTAATTGTATAAGGTTCCAAATATTAACACATACCTTTTAGTTTAGGAAAACTATTTTATAATAACCAGGGACTTCCTGTAGGCTAGTGGTAGGAAATAAAGGCCAGTCGCACTATGGTTATGGGTTCGATTCCTGCAGCTTTGTCTGACGTGACGGGTTATCCCTCGACCTGCAGGTTGTCTTTTCCTAAAACTATAGTATTATACTATTCCAAAAATAATATTCAAAAATATTTTAACCTTAAACAATACTATCCAAAGTTCAACTTAATCCATTCCAAACTTTATAGTTATCTAAAATACCTTTGTCCAGACATTCTCTAAAAGGTCTCTAAATTCAAAAATCAATTCTGTCATCAGATTCCTCAAACAAAGTAAAGTTTCTCTTATTGTCACATACAAAAATATGATTACCTTCATCATATTAAAACCTTAATGAAAAAAAAAACTACTACAGTACAATCCTTATATATATCACATTATTCTTATAACCAGAATATAATCCTTGAGTCTAAAAGCACCAATATTAATTATTCCACTTCAACTGTAGTAGCAGTATACTATTGTCCTTGATCCCTTTTCCTTTTCTGAGGTATGTTTCCCTAACGATTAGGAAATTCATTTTCATAATTCTCCATTTCCCTACAATTGTAGCATTCAACATTGATAGCCTCTTTCTTTCCCTTGCAATCACGAGCTTGGTGACCTTTTTCTCCACATTTATAACAAACTCCCATTCCTTTTAGGCAAGTACCGGGGTGATTCTTCCCACAATTATCACATAATGGAAAATAATTCTTTCCCTTTTCCCCTTTATCTTTCTCTTGTTCCACTGTTCTCTTATTCTGTTGCTTTAATTTATTGTCATAAGATTTAGATAATTCCTTTTCTGTCTTGATAACACATGAGAAAATATCTTCGTATGACAAGAAATATTGTGAGACTAAGGCTCGACGGAGAAACGGTTTTAACCCATAAAAGAAACAATCAATCTTACTTCTTGGGTTACATATATAATCTGTAGCATACCTCGCTAACCTTGTAAATTTTTCCTCATACTTTGCGACATTCTCATCCTCCTTTTGTCTCAGACTCAGAAATTGCCTTTCCATATCTGCTTGATGGTCACGAGAAAGTATTTTTCTAAGAAAATCTCTTTGAACTCCCTCTATTTCATATTTGATACTTCATCATCTTCCTTTTTGTTTTGAATCAATGACCACCATTGATTGGCATTTCCATTGAAGCGGTAAATTGCCATGATAACCTTTTCCCTTACACTACTCCCCAAGGCATGGAATATTTTCTCTAAGGAATTTATACATTGCTCAGATACTAAGGGATTTGTACTACCATTGAATTTTGGTGGTTGTTGACTCATGAAGCGATCTAACATTGATCCTCCACGTTGCGGATCAGGGTGCTCCATACGAGTAAGGTTATTATTCATAACCTGAGTGAGTTGTCCCAATATGGTGATAAGTTAATCAGCACCAGTTGTATCTCCATCTCCACTATAATTATCCTGAGTATGAGGGAAATCCCTACATGGAGTGAGTGCATTGATACGGTTTCCATTCCTCCCATTAGGTGCCATTTCTAAACAATGTCATAAACTAGCTTAGTTTATGAATCCAAATAAATAATTCCATACTTGTAAAACACTTAACATAAATTGAACTATAATCATAAAAAAATTTCTTTGAGTAAGTATATACTCATAAACCCTTCATAATGGTTTGTAAAGAAAATGAGAATTATCCTAAGAATATCCCCCGGGAGTGTCGTAACCAAGAGTGCAGCAAGGCCTGTTGTC
Organism: Viscum album; assembly: GCA_963277665.1. NCBI lineage: Eukaryota > Viridiplantae > Streptophyta > Magnoliopsida > Santalales > Viscaceae > Viscum > Viscum album. The sequence continues at coordinate 641,202,709 of OY728155.1, read as the reverse complement.
ATGCACCAGTTCCCATTTGAGTCTAGCTCAAAGCGGTGTTTTCAGGTTTTACCACTAGGTACATCTATGCCAGAGCCGCCTCTACCTGCTCGTATCCAGACATGGATGTATTCCTTGGAAAACTCACAAAATATCTATAATACCAAAATTTAGGAAGTTCTTTTATACTAATCCTCAAAGTCTATCTTAGGGATATGTGATCTAATTAGAGTTTATCTAAATCTAGCTTCCAAGGTTGGTACTAAACTGCCTCTGATACCAACTGTAACGCCCCGACCCCAGTTACCCAGAGTCGGTGCATTATTGCGTAACATTGGCATGATCACTAAAGATCAAGTCTCGAAAGACCGATTAGTTTAGTAGCCTTGGAAACACTAGATACATTCATAAGTCGTACATTACATAATAAAGTAAAACAAAACTAAAAAAACATCTGGTCTTCATATCCCCTCATACTATCCCTGCATGTCATTCATAATATACTTCATCACATCCTGGAAAAATTAAAACATTGAAAGGTGTGAGCTCAGATTCTCAGTAAGGATAAAAATATAGCGGAAGCTTTCATAAATAAACATAAACATTTAAAACAATGTATAACTAAAACAAAAGCCTTTTAAACTTTAACTTCAGCATAATATGGAAAAAATAAAATAAAATAATGCCATTTACTTATTCACATGGATATTCTACTAGTCGAATAATCACATGAAATATCAAACCACTTTCATAATGATGGAATGCATAATGCCAGAATATCATAACCACGTAGCCAAGGCCTCGTGCCAAGACTAAAAATAAGACTTTGTCAAGGCCTCGTGCCAAGACACTAGTTTGTCTCATGAGACCTATCGATGCATCGAGGAGCTATAGAGGGCTCCACCCGTCACTGATTAAGTCCAATGCATTCCTCATATGAACAGGTTTAAACATATCATAAACCATAACATAATCATATCACATAAAACATGCATAAAGGGAACATAAAATTTCCATATTTCAAACACAAGATATCAATACAACACATTGATATAATAAAATCATTATCAAAACCATTTTCAATACCAAAATAAAAGAAAATTAAAACTTTGTATTTATTTTTCATTTTAAAAAAGTTATGGCTTGTAGAGGAGGCCGAAACTCAAATAATGGTCACGGCGGTAGAGAAGCCGTTGTCGCCTCATACGTATGAAAAAAAAACATTCCTTTTTGTCATTTAGTAAAATGCTTCATAAAAAAAAGATTCCATTTGAATAAACGTAAAAGTCAAAGGGGTTTATACACCGAATAAAAGAAAGTTGTGTATAAAACAAAATATGTCTCAATGAATGGAGATTGAGACAAAGTTCCTTACAAATATCATTTTTAAATAAAATAGATCTATTATGTGTATTCACTATATGTACACATAAATAAATTATAAATACATGATAGGACATAATAATATCATGACATAATTTGAATGTAGGAGATTAACCCAAAGAACAGAAATTGGGTTAAGAAGTCCCCTTACCTCGTGTCCGACTTGACTCGATTGTTCTTTAAACTCCTGAATAATACACTAGAGTTAATTTCTACTTTCTTAAGAACCATTTTCAAATTCATTATTCCTTTTATATCACTTATTACCCTGTTATGAACATTATTTAATTATTTAAGTTAATAACGATCGTTTTGTCGATCTTTAGTACTTGAGTAAAAAATATACATCTTATAATTACAAGTTGTTAATGTGGTAAAATATCCATTATATCAAGAATTATATTCATTAATTAGCTATCATATATATCATATATATCCAGTATATACATTCATTCATAATATTACGTAACAGTTAGAGGTAAGAAATGAAATGCACCGTTCATGGAGACGGTAAGCCGTACTTACGCATGAACGCTACTTTCATTTCTATTTCGTATTTAATGGAATGAAATTATAATTATATAAATTTATACTATAATTCCATTATAATATCATATATTATATCATTTACTCCATCATTTATACATCCAACATATGGTATTAACGATTCAAATTACTTTGAGGGGCGGTAGTCCGCACTTCCTAAAATGAAATCATCGCATTTACCCATAATGGAAATCGTAAAGGTGTGCCATAAATGGAAAATACAGAAGCATAAGAAAAACATAAAAATAATATATATCATATACAAAAAATAGTTTCATCATAATTTCCACCATGAGTGGTGTTAAAAGAAGATTGAACAATCATCGTTTCATGAGGCAGTATTTTGCCACCCACAGAAACAGTATGTTCTTTAACCATTAGACGGAGGCATGTGTATGTGTAAATAAAATACTTCTCATAACATAATACTAGTATATTTTAGATACTTTTTTTGTTACAAAAGAGAGTAATAAAAATATTTTAAGGAGTTCGAGAAGCAAAATAAAATAAAAGAACATAAGAGAAGACATTACCTTAAAATCGGGTAACTCTTTTTGATTTGAGCCAAAGGCTTCCTTGGGAAGACTTCTGCCCAAAGTAAGGATTCTAGGAGTAATAGAGGGAAGTAGAGAGAGTATTTGGGTAGATTTTTGCCGAGCCAAAAGTCTTGAAGGTGTGAATAAGGTGGTAGAGGTGGAGGCCTTTTATAAGAGGAGAGGAGGGGCAGTCTTGGGAAGTCATGAAATGTTACATTATTATGAAATGCTTTTCGGATTTTAAAGGTCCCAAAATGATATATTTCGAAGATAAGGTGATAAGGGTTCAAAATATAATCATCCAATAATTTTTTGACAAGTTTAAGTCTTAGATTTTACATTATCGTTTCATTTTATTTAAATCGTTAATTAATGAGGTAATCGCTGCATCATCATGGTGTCATAAATAATTTAATTTATTTAATGTCTAAAAATTATAAAACAATTACCATGATGTAGGAAATTGTTTTATATTTCCAATTAATATTTATAGTCTAAATTTTAACTTATATAAGCCCATGTAATAATTGTTTTAGTAAAACAACACATGTTTGTGACAATTTTATTTTTACTTTAAATAAAAAGTTATTAATGTCATTTTTTACCCAAGTTGCTCCATGGGGTCCCCATGTTGACCCATGGATTGTATTTTTTGTCCATGACTCATCCAATAAGTTTAGGACAAGTTTCAAGATATTTTTCTATTTTTATAATATCATTTTTACCTTAAATTGAACTAATTACCTTTAATCGTGATTAAAATAACTTAAAAGTTACTATTCACAAAAAAATTATTTTAATCCCATTGAACCACATTTTACTTCTTAATGACAATGATGTATGTTGGATTTTTAAAATTCAAATAACAGAGGTGGTAAAATTTCATTTAAACGAAAAATCATTTTTTTAACTACCACTTAGTGGTTTCACTATTCATCAAAAATTGATGTTTTTCAGAAAAATAGAAAAAAATCACACTATGATATAATTGATATTACGAATTCAAAAATGAATTCTCTTTTAAAAAATTTCAAACCTATAAGTTTAATTAATTAATTTTATAATTAATTCCCGCTGTCAAAACAAATAGCGTGTTTTTAAGAAACAATATCAATCCGAAGATTGACAATTGTTTATATCCAATTTCAAAGTGAAATTTATTCTAATGACCACCATTGGATAAAATGGTAAAAATATATTCTAATTATACTTTAAAACCACTCAATAGTATAATTTATGACTATAAATTATTTTGATTAAAAAATTTGTTTTTAAATATTTTTCACTATTCATAAAAAATTGGAAGTTCTCAGAAAATTACACAAAATTAATCTTAGGATAATTTCAATATTCCGAATACAAAAATGAAGTCCATTTTGAATGATAAAATTTATAAAATTTAAAAAAGTAGGTATTACTATTCATAACGGCTAGTTTGATTGGTTATGATGTGTGTTAGAAATCGAAGTTGTGTACAACACACGCTATTGCATTATTGAAAGAGAAGTGTATCGTGAAAGCTTGGGGTGTTATAGTAGGGGTTATGAATGTTATCATAAAAATAGAAGTAAACCATAAATGTAAAATTGTTGATATTTAAAACCTTATCCCATTCACATTGTTGAAGATATGATTTTATGGATTTCAATCCATTTAATAAATTATCTTTCATTATAAAATATAATTAATATTATTTTATTTAAATACCTGAAATATTATAATATAAAATGTCTCTAACACAAGTAAAATAGTTCCAAAATGAATTTATTACAATACAAGGAATATATTGTCGTAATATAACATTATAGTCTAGCTAGGTTTGATGGCTGCCGCCGTTGAGAGCTTCGCCTTCATGATGCCCTAGCTTCATGCCGCCGAGATCTGCTCCCCCCTCCCTATTGGAGGGGGGAGTTTCGCACCGGTTGATGCCTGCAAGGGAGGAGGTTATCCCCTCAACGCCTTTCCCTAGGATTTCAATTGCCCCGAAAGTGCCAAGTCTATTCCGGGAGGCGCCTCAGTTATCTCTTCTTACATCGGAGGTTAATAGCGCTTCAGATCTATGTAAGTTTACTTTGGTGGCCCGCTTTCGTCCCCAGAGGCCCTCGGTGGAGGAGTTTGCGCACTTCGTCTCCAAATCTTTTGGTGTTTCGTGAGAATGTGGTCGTCGGGTTGCTTGATAAGCGGCATCTCATGGTTCGATTTAGCTCGGAGGAGGACATGATAGTTGCCTGGTCAAGTTCTTTAAGAAGGTGTGGTGCTTCTTTCTTTTATTTCTTCTGTTGGATCTTTGAGTTTCATATGCAACGCGACCCTTCCTTGATCGCGACATGGGTAAGCCTCCCTGGACTTGCACTTTCTTTTCAAAATCCCTCAATTCTATGTGCAATTGGTAACATGGTTGGCCGATTTCTTTGTTCTGATCAACGAACTGAATCTGTGTCTCATCCAATTTGCCCGAGGATTTGTGTCGAAGATGATGTTGCGAGGCCTCCAGTGCGTTGTGTGTGGATTATTGATGAGGAAGAGTTTCGCTGGAGGCATGAGGTTGTTTTTGAGTCATGGATGAAGTTCTGTGTACACTGCCAGAGGTTTGGGCATATGGAATTTGTTTGCCGTAATAGAGGGAGGAGTGGTGGACCGCGGGTGATGAAAGGGCGGTGTGAAGAAGGATGTGCTGTCTGTAGTGTGTTGCGGTCGGCTCAAGAGGCAGGGAGGCATGAATGTGCAGATGTTGTCATGAGTGCCGATGTTGCACCTGAGAGATGCTTCAGGGCCGAAGGTGGTTCTGGACAGGGTGGCCAGAGGGATGCCCCTTGCAGGGTGGATTTCCTGGTTGACGTTGTACCAAAACTGGCATGTGGTGTGAAGGAACTTCAGACAACCTTGAACCCAACGGTGTTGCAAGTGTTTGACAGGTTGAAACATGCTCTTGCAGTGGAGCCTCGACCTACTACGGAGGGGAGTTCTTGTCATCTACAGGAGAGGGCTTTGCGTTGTTCTGCAGGTGTTGAAATGGTTTTGGAGAAGGGTTCTACCAAGGTAAATAAATGCACTTCTGTGGATTCTCTGGACATTCAGGAGGGGAATAGTGGTCTTGTTGTGGTGGAGGAGCAGCAGGAACCAGGTGCTTTGCAGGGGACCCATTTGCAGGAGGTGGCTTGCAACTCAGTGCATCCAGAGTTGGTGTTTGGCTCTATTTTGGGGCCGAATGCCCATTTTTCGAGGGCTTTAGAGGTTTGCACTCCAGAAAGGCCGGTTGGGGATCATGGGGGAGTGGAGATAATGATCTCCACTGGTAACAGTTTTACGGAATTGGAAAATGAGGAGCTACTGAAGGAATCTGATGTGGGGCAGGAAACTGGAATTTTGAAGACTACGGTTGATTACCTGGAGGTTGAAAATAGGGGAGGTGTGATGGACGTGGTGGATCAGCCACAAGGTCTTTCAATATCTGGCAACAGTCCGGGCAATAAGGATTGTGGTCTGGAAGCTGGCTTTCAAGCTGTGAAAATACTCGGAGCATGGGGTGATATCTCAGAGAGTGACAGGGAAGAGGTTAGTGGGGTGGTCCGGCCTTCTTACAGTAATGTTGTTCAGGGAGCAAGGATGAAAGAGAAAGAGGATGACAATGCTAAGACCACCCCACCACGGAGAAGAGTGAAGAGGGACTATTCTTATCTTCCAAGGCCAGTGTCCACTAGATCTTCTGCTGGGAGGGACAGTTGGGCTATGCAGTCTCCAAATGAATTTCTCGCTTTGGAGAAGTTGAATCTTAGAAGGAAATATGCCAAGGTTATTAAGCAATATGAAAGCTCGGAGTGGGAGACAGATAAAGCAGAGGACTTAATCTTCAAAGGGGGTGGTGACGAGTATGACTTCGATGATATGTAGTTGTTCTGGACCTCGTGTAGCTGCTTTGTTTTTCTTTTATTAATAAATGGTCAGAGGCTTGCCTCTGGCTGAGTGTTTCTATTATAACATTATAGTCTATTTTTTCAGGTTTATATATAATTTTTAATCAAATATTTTCCTTTAACCCCTTGGAAAAAAAAATTTAACATTGACCCTGGTAATAATTTTTTTAATGTTAAAGGGTTAAAATATTTCCTATAAGGTTAAAATTTGTTCATAAATGAAAAAGGGATGAAATGATAGACAATTTAACATTGTTAGGTCCACAAGGCTGAATACCCTAAGAGGGGGGGGGGGTGAATCAGGGTATGACTAATTTAAAATTAAAGCCCGTTATGATCATGTTTCGCTGTTAAGAAAAACAATCTTCTCTCTCTCTCTCCTATTTCACGATATAAACAGAAAGTAAAGCAAGCACATGACACATCAATTTTACTTGGTTCACCGCTATATGCTACGTCCAAAGAGCATATGCCGACAGGTTGTCGGTCGTTCCAAATTTCACTAAACTTCAATAGCTATGGATTACAAGGTTTGGGCATAGTCACTATGTCCCAGAATCACTGCCTTTACAATGTTCAGGGTCAGCCTAATGCTTTCCCAAGGGTCACTCCCTGTTTCTCTCTCTGGCTCACTACCGGTGGAGAGGATCACCTTCTTCCTCTTCTTTCGTTCACTGCTCTAGAAAGGATCCACTCACAATTTATCGACTTGTAGGTCATTTCATTTTCATGAAAGAATGCATCCTCTATTGTATGTGGATGCTCTTTTGATGGAAAACTTTCACCCGTAGATGAATCTCTCTTTGCACTGAAGGTATCGAGGCAACTTCCAGCTTCTACGCAGCCCGAAAATCACTGCCGAAAATAAACCTTACTTGGAACGAAAGTCTATCTTGATGTGGAAGTATCGGCACACAAGTCACAACTAGCACACAATTCCACCTCACACACTTGTGCGACACAAGCTTCTTCAACTCCAAACTTGCGCGACAAACTTCCTTTTATGCCCAATCCAATATTGGCGTGCAACTACCAACAATCTCCCTTCTTCAAATCTGGCATGCAAGTCCCACATTGCGACACACCACCACATGTGCAACCACCACACCTGCACAATGGGAGCTCTAATTTCTCAAATTGTTGAACTCCGTTAAGAAATGAAGAGGGGTGGTCCAGTATTTATAGGAAATTTGACCACCCTGCGCGATGGCGCACAAGTCTCAGCACCCATGTCTCTTCCCCTGCAAGTCACTTGCGCGACCCACTTCCAAACTTGCGAGAACCTCTTTCCTTTTCCATATTTTGATCTTCTGATCTTGAAAACCATAGGCGCACAAGTTCTCAAGATTCCAAAGTACCGATGCACAAGTTCTTTCTCTTGGCACACAAGTCACCTATGCGACCAACTCAATACTTGTGCGACCCTTATACCTTTTCCATATTTTGATGATCTGATCTTGAAAAACATATGGAGAACAAGTTTTCAAGCCATCAAGTACACGGTGCTAAATTCCCGTTTCCAAAGACTGCTTTTCTTAATTTGTCAGTTTTCAGGCCCAAAATATTTGGCAAACACTGGAAAACAACACCACCTTGTATCTATTGTTTTTGTGCCACCTCCAGATCATCCATTCCTTTGTCGAAGTTCTTGAATCAAAAATTTATCATTAACCACAACTCTTGAACTTGATATTGCACCATGAAATCCCCTTTGTCAACAAATTTGTATGTCATGGTTTGCTTTGTCAACAATCACAGCACAGATGTCCACTTTGTCAACAAACACAATCACCTAAAAAATGATCCAATGATACCTTGGGGGGATTTGTTTCCAACAACATCCCCCTTTGGGTTTGTTGAAAACTCTTCCATGAAAAGATACATCGTTGATTCTTCATCCACCATTCACCTCATTGCAATTCTGATAGCGATCAAGGATTTACTCAACACATTTTCTAAGCCCAGATGAGCAATTCTCAGCATGAGAAACAAGTGTAAATGAAAAGTTCATCAATGAATCACTTTATCTCTTACACCCATTGTTGACACCAAACAGATACCAATTTTCACCAAAATAATACCAATTTTTGGAAATATTCTTCCAACACCACTCATCTGCTTTTATCACGATCCTCAGCTATTGTGATAACTATTCTTTGATCGATCACTTCTAGCATTGTTAGATTTAATACTCTCCTCATTTCTACTCATAGCTTCAGCTCTTGTCAGCTTCAAAACCACCTTATCCCTATCTCATGTGTTGTCCAAGCAACGATCTTACTAAGAACGTTCAACTAGCTTCATCTCCCCCTATCTGGATGCTCCACATATCAGCTTCTCCCCATATCATTCATGATTTATCAAATAGCCACATTGTCTCCCCCTTGAACAATCACTATTTTCTCCCCCTTTGTCAACAAACCCAAAGATGACTCCTTTGTAGTCTATAACCGAGTAGAGAACGCATATCATCACGTTAGGGAAAAACACATCATCCCTCAGGAAGAGGGGGGGTGGTTCCACATCCACATTATTTCAAGTGTGGGGAGTCGATTGAACTCCCAGAGCCGGTCGATACCTCTCAAAAGCTTCCTTGGGTAAGGCCTTTGTTAGAATGTCTGCAACCTGTAGCTCTGTAGGCACATACTCCAACTTCACAATTCCCTTTTCAACCTTCTCCTTGATGAAATGACATTTTATCTCAATGTGAATGGTCCTTGGGTGATGGAAGAGATTTTTGCTAAGATTGATAGCACTTGAGTTATCGCACTGGATTCCAATCGGAGACTTCACTTCCAGTCCCATATCTTCAAGCTGCTGCTTCATCCACAATAAGTGTGTGCATGGTTGAGTGGCTGCAATATACTCAGCTTCCTCAATGCTCAATGAAATTCAATCTTGCTTCTTAATAATACAAGAAATACAAAATCCACTAAGATAAAATGCACCACCCAATGTTGATTTTCTATAATCCGCTGAACCAGACCAGTTTGCATCCGTATATCCCAATAATTCTGTCTGAGATTTGTCAGTATATGTCAAGCCGAAATCCAATGTTCCCTGAATATACTGAAATATTCTTTTCACTGTAAGCATATGTATTTCTTTGGGATTACTCTGATATCTCGCTACATGGCATGTGGTGAAAACAATATCAGGCCTTGTTGCGGTCAAGTGAAACAAGCTCCCAATAAATTGCCTGTATTCCGTAATATTAACTGCTTTTCCGTCCTCATCATTTGATAATTTCATCCAGGTAGCATCTAGAGTCTTTATCTCCTTGTAATTATCCATTCCAAACCTTCTCAGAACCACCTTGGCATATTTGGAATTGAAAAATTAATGATCCATTACTTCCTTGTGTCACCTGTAAGTCAAGGAAAAATGTTAGCTCTCCAATCATTGACATTTCAAACTCATTTTTTATGAATTCAGAAAACCGTCTGCACTGAGCTTCATCTGATCCGCCAAAAATTATGTCATCGACATACACCAGCACCATCATCCTTTGATTGCTGTCATTGCAGAAATAGAGATTGTAATCAACTCCTCCACGCTGGAAACCAGGCTTCTTTAAGTACTGATCAAGTCATGAGTACCATGCCCTTGGTGGTTTTTTCATCCCATACAACACCTTCTTCAGCCTGCAAAGATTATTCTCATCCTCATGAATGAGAAAACAATATGGCTACTCAATATACACCTCCTCTTCCAGAACACCATTGAAGAATTCGGATTTGATATCCATCTCTAACACTTTGAACTTTCTTTTCACTGTTATGGCCAAAAATAGTCTGATTGTCTCCATCCTTGCAACCGGTGAAAATGTCTCATCAACATCTATTCCCTCTATCCGGGAGTATCCCTTGCACACTAGTAGTGCTTTGTTCTGAATAACTGTGCCATCTTCATTCATCTTTTTGCGATATACCCATTTATTCCAAATGACATTCTTGTTTGCTGGCCTCGAAACAATCTCCCACATCTGGTTCTTCTCAATTTGATCAAGCTCTTTATTCAAAGCCTAAACCCAATTTTAATCTTCATCTGCATTGGAAAAACATTTTGGTTCCACCTAAGATAAAAACAATGTTTTCTATAATGATTTCAGTCTTCGATTCTGAACTGGAGCTGTCTGATCACCAATCATATTTTGCTTATCAATTTCAGCTCGACTCTTTGGCTTCCTTGCAAACACATACTTGACAGTTTCTTATTCATCATCAGTATCTTCTTCTGAGTCAGCCTCTGCCACTTCTACTCCCCATGTGTTGCTTACTTCATCATCACATTCATCTAAAAACTGTTCACTATGTCGTTGAGAATTCTGTTCATTTTCAACGATAGTGACATAATTGCTCTCAAAAATTTTTCCTAGCCTTTTGTTGAAGCATTTATATGCTTTTCTTTTCCCTGAGTATCCAAGGAATATCCCCTCATCTCCTAGTGACTCAAACTTCCTGTAATTTTCTTTGTTGAGAATGAAAAACTTACTTCCAAAGATTAGAAAGTATGTCAAAGTTGGCTTCTTTCCGTAACACATTTCATACAGATTCTTCCCTTGCTTCAAACACAACAAAGACCTATTAGAGATATAGACCGATGTCAAAACTGCATCCTTCAAAAATCTCTCTGGTAGGTCCTTTTCAATAAGCATTGTTCTGGGCATATTGTTGATGATCTGATTTCTTCTTTCAATAACTCCATTCTGTTGGGGAGTTCTCACTGATGAAACTTGATGTCTTTTCCCATGTTTCTTGATATACTATTCCACTTGACTGTTTGTGAAATTTGTACCGTTATCTGTATGAAATTTCAAAATTTTCTACCCGATCATCCTTTCTGATTCCCTCCTATACGGCTTTATGCAACTGAACACCTTTGTCTTATGGGTAATGAAAAATACTCAGGACATTCTTCTATAATCATCAATGAAAAGATCATAGTATCTTTTCCCGTTTATAGCTCGTGGTGAGATAGGTCCACATACATCAGCATATACCAATTCGAGAACTCTTGTTGATATCTATTTTTTGGAATATATATATTTCTAATGATCTTCCCTTGATGGAAAGAATCATATGTATGAATGTGATCATGTGATAGTTTGGGAAGGTCTCTAGCAGCATCACACTTTAGTAGATCTTCCTCAGATGGTTGCCATAGATGACCAAGTCGCTTATGCCACAACTGGTTTTCTTCCTCTCTGGATAAAAGGCATGTATCTTCTTCCCCACCTATAAGGTAAATATTTCCATTTGTCCTTTTTCCCTGTAGAACAACTGCTCCATATTTTCCTTTCACAACACACGTCTTCTTGGTAAATCGAATAAACTGCCAAGAGTCACATAGTTGACTGACACTGGGCATGTTATGACTAAGACCCTCTACTACCAAGACATCAGCAAGTCTAATTTCTTTGCCCCCAAACTTGGATTTCCCTGAGCCAACAATCTTCAGGCCTTCATCATTTCCATATTTGACAACTCCTTCTTTGTCATATTTTATGCCTGTAACAAGATCCTTATTACCCTTCATATGGGATGTGAAACCACTATCAAGGATCCACACAGCAGATCGATCTGATTCTTTAAAGGGAAATCTCTACCACCACGTCCTTCTCATTTTTCTTCTTCTTGGTCCATAATTTTTCCTTCACACTCGGCATAGATTGAGGCTTCATTTCGTTTTCTCAGAATGATGGACCAGCTTCATCTTGCAGAGCCGCAAATCTATTCTGCATTTTTAACTCACCTATTGGTTTATTGATCTGCTCCCTGTGTACATTTTGATTTTTCTTTGGCACATTTCTCTGAATGGTCGAATTGCAGTACCTAGCCATGTGCCCAAATCCTCTGCACCAAAAACAGTGTCCTTCAAAATATTTTTTGAAAAAATGTTCTCTGTTTGGAAGCCACCTCTCTTCTTGTTCTCTTCTATATCTCATGGCTATGGAACACACATACTATGAATGTCCAATATTCCCACAACAATAACACCTAATATAAGGTGAATTCCTTCGTGTTACTTCAACACTATGATTTTACCTTTCGGATCTCTAAATATTCTGATTTTTCTTTGTGCCTAAATCAACCTTCAATTTTGGGACGGGTGCTTGCGGTCTGACCCCAATTGTCATAGATTTTTGTTTCTGATTAATCCCTGAAATATCCTTAACTTCTGAGATCATTGGCTTCTTCTTCCCTATTAAACTACTATGCTCCTCTTTAATCTTTTCAGTATTCATAGCAACCTTCCTTCCTAGGAATGTGTTAGGAATCAAAGGTTTTTCTAGGTCTTTGACTTTTCTCCACAGACCAACAACTTCATTTTCACGCTCTTCGATACGCTTGATGTGATCTTTTAATTTTACATTCAAGCCATCGATCTCGCTTTTCTGTTCTTCAATCTTGATCTTATGCTCATAAACCTTTTATGTGCTCTCTATCCCTGAAGACTTAAGGTTTTCTATTTCTTTTACAAGCTCGGACTTCTCGTCTTCCTACTGTGGCGTGTAGAGTTTGGAATCATGTACCACCTTGTTGGCTTTATTTGTTTTTTCTCTCCAAATATCTATCTCTTCAAGAGATGCTTCTAATTCTTCTTCCATGTCAACTCTACCTTCAATTTCTTCTTCTTCTTCAATAGTGTCAATTTTTTCCTTTTCTTGAGCACTATCGACAATAGCCACCAATGCATTTTTTCCATGATCTTTACAATTTTCAAACTCCTCAACCTCTTCATCCTCAGACTCATCTGAACTATCTATTTCTTGTGAAAGAAGATTCTTATTCTTGAAGAAAATTCTCTTGAATTGTTTGTTCCCTTTTACAAATGCTGAAGACTTCTTCTTCGGAAATTCGACTTCGTCATCATCATTATCGTTATCTTGAAACTTTTTGGGGCACCTTTCCACAAGATGACCAACCTTTCCACATCGAAATCATGCTAGTGGACGTTTCTCTTTAAACTTTCCTTTTCCACTTTGAAGATTTGAAGAAAGGAATGAAATCACCTCATCTGTCTCTTCTTCTTCCAGAGAATCTTCAATGGTGAGCTTCTTCATGGCCTTAAATTTCATCTCTTTGGATTTCCCCTTTCCCACAGCCTTGTTATCATCATTCCTCATCTCATATGGAACCAAGGTACTGTGCAAATTGTCCAATGTCAGCTCTTTGGGATCTTTATCTTCTAGTACTGAAACTTTTGGATTGAACCGAGGTGGAAGCTTCCTCAAGATACACTTTACAATATTTATGTCTTCAATGAATTCACCAAGTCCTCGCATATCTTCCACAACAATATTTACCCTATCAAAAATGCATCAATAGACTCATTCAGGTTCATCTTCAGATCTTCATACTTATTCCACAGTACTTGCAATTTTGCCTCTCTGACCTTTGTATATCCTTCATGTATATTCAATATTTTTCCCACATGGAATGTGAAGTTTTGCATGATATCACATTTGTGTAGATGGGATTGGAAAGGGCTCCCCCTAAGGAATTGATTTCTTTTGAATCAGCATACAACTCTCTATGCTCAGCTTCTAATAATGCACCACAATTAATATCAGCTATGATACCATTCATAGCTGCTGAAAACACATCCATTCCCAAAGATCGTAAATAGTGTTGCATTAAATTATTCCATATCTGAAAATTACATCCGTCAAATATCGGAATACCTTTATGATTAGTGACCTCCATTGAGAGAAGAACAAATATCAACCTTTCCCTCTGATACCAATTTTTAGGTCCACAAGGCTAATACCCTGAGAGGGGAGGTGAATCAGGGAATGACTAATTTAAAATTAAAGCTCGTTCTGATATTGTTTCACTGTTAAGAAAAAAACTCTTCTATCTCTCTCCTGTTGCATGATAAAAACAGAAATTAAAGCAAGCACAGGACACAACAATTTTACTTGGATCACCGTTAAGGGCTACGTCCAAGGAGCATACGCTGACAGGTTGTCGGTCGTACAAAATTCCACTAAACTTCACTAGCTATGGATTACAAGGTTTGGGTACAATCACTATGTCCCAAGCTCACTTCCTTTACAATGTTTAGGTTCAGATCACTGCTTTCCCAAGGGTCACTCCCTGTTTCTCTCTCTAGCTCACTACCGGTGGAGAGGATCACCTTTTCCTCTTCCTTCGCTCACTGATCTGGAAAGGATCCACTCATAGTTTATAAACCTGTAGGTCTCTTCATTTGCATGAAATAATTCATCCTCGATTGTATGTGGATGCTCTGTTGAGGTCCAACCTTCACCCGTAGATGAATCTCTCTTTGCACTGAAGGTATCGAGCAAACTTCCAGCTTCCACGCAGCCCGAAAATCACTGCCGGAAATAATCCTTACTTGGCGCACAATTCTATCTCGGCGCACAAGTATTGGAATGCAAGTCACAAGTGGCACACAATTCCACATCAAAAACATGCACGACAAAAGCTTCATCAACTCCAAACTTGCGTGACACACTTCCTTTTACGCCGAATCCAATATTGGCGCGCAACTACCTACAATCGCCCTTATTCAAATCCGGCGCGCATGTCCCACTTGCGCGACACACCACCACTTGCGCAACAACCACACCTGCGCGATGGGAGCTCTGATTTCTCAAAGTGTTGAACTCTGTTAAGAAATGAGGAGGGGTGGTCTAGTATTTATAAGAAATTTGACCACACTGCGCGACGGCGTGCAAGTCAAACCTCGGCGCACAAGTCTCGGCGCACAGGTCTCTTCCCCTGCAATTCACTTGTGCGACCCACTTCCAAACTTGCACGAACCACTTTCCATTGCCATATTTTGATCTTTTGATCTTGAAAAACCATAGGCGCGCATGTTCTCAAGCTTCCAAAGCACCGACGCGCAAGTCCTTTCTCTTGGCGCGCAAGTCACCTGTGCGACAAACTCGATACTTGCGCGACCCTGATCCCATTTCCATATTTTGATGATTTCATCTTGAAAAACATATGGTGTGAAAGTTTTCAATCCATCAAGTACACTGCGCGCAAGTCCCTTTTCCAAAAACTTCTTTTCTTCGTTTGTTGATTTTCAGGCCCAAAAATTTGGCAAACACTAGAAAACGGTGCCACCTTGTATATGTTCTCTTTGTACCACCTCCAGATCATCCATTCCTTTGTCTATGTTCTTGAATCAAAAATTGATCGTTAACCACATCTCTTGAAATCGAAATTCCACCATGAAATCCCCTTTGAAAACAAATTTGTATGTCATGGTTTGCTTTGTCAACAATCGCAGCACATATGTCCACTTTGTGAACAAACAAAGTCACTTAAAAAATGATTCAATGATACCTTGAGAGATTTTTTCCCAACAAACATCCTATTTTTCCTCTTATAATTTTTTTATAAATTTTAGATAACTTAATAAAATATTACTTAAAGTAAAATATCATTAATTCAATTTTTGATACTATTAATTTATTTTGAGTATAAAGACAAGAATATATAAATATAATTTTAATATGAAACTTTTAATCATAAAATAATATATATTATTAATCCATAAAATTCATGGTAAATTTTAACTCACCAAAAAATCACATGTAATATTTTTAAAATTATTCACTTGATTTTTTCTACTACTTGCAGAAGAATTGTATAAGAATTTAAGGTAATAATTCCATCCCAAAAAATTAAAAATAAACTTCCATCATAAAAATAAATAAATTTAGGTTCATTATAAATATATATATTTACTAATATTTATGCCATGAAAACTTATTTAATTTGTTACTTTGATTTTCCAACCTTGCATAAGAATTACAGAAGAATTTCGATAAGTCACTTGTTCTGTGACTAAAAATTTTAAGTACATCTATAAAATTTGTCAATAATAATTTATATTTATCAAAAAAATTAATAATATACTTTTACTTTCTCAAATATTAACATTAGGACACTAAATTTTACTATTCCAGTTCTGCGTAAGCACTACATTGACATTGAAAGTGATCTTCATATTTATTATGAATTAAATAATAATTAATATGTATTGATTTATTTTTGTTTTATATTTTTTATATTATAATATATTATTTTAAAGAAAACTTAATTTTTTTTTATCTTATTTATGTCTTGGTGATATCATAAAATTTACCGTATTTCATAAAAACTGTATTTTTATATATTCAAAAAAACATTAAGTGATTTAGAAAATTATAAAATATTAATAGAAGGAAAAAATTGGATTGATTAATCAAAAAATTAATCCCACTTCATAAAATTACATACCAATATTTGGTATAAAATACTTTGAATATAAATTCATAAAACACAATGAAAAATAGTATTTTAAAAAAAGTGTTTTTAAGCCCAAAAATGAACTTATACCAAACATCAAGTATAAATATTATTCATAAGTAATTAATTATATTATTTATAACTAAAGGATTCATATATTTATTTATAATAAAATTAAAATCATAATGGTAGTTTGTTATCAAAATAAAATATAATTTTTCAAAATTTGGTATTTTTACTATTCACTGAAAAATAAATATTTTGAATAAAATCACAAAATTTCACCCTAATATAATTGTTGTATTATGATTTTAAAAATGGAATAATTTTATTAAATTTAATTTATAAAATTTATAGAAATTAATTATAAAATTTGATCACAAAAATCATTAAAACATTTTAGAAGAAAATATATTTTTGAAACAAAAAATGGCTTTACTAGAAAATTGAATATTTATTTTCTGAGAATTATTCAATACATTTTAATTAAGTAGGTTACATATATATATCATAATTCTGTTAATGATATTAATAATTTAAAATCAAATTGGTAGTTATTTACAACAAAAATTATATATTAATATTTCATCATTTGTTTGTGCTCAGTGTTGTGTGTCATATACGGTAACACCCGAGATTTTTATGAGTAATATTTTGTTTTTATGTTATATATATCATCAAATTAATCTTTCAATACACACTATCTTGACTTACTTTACACGCAATCGCGACCTTCCTCGATAGCTTGCATTGTACGCAATACCGAGTTTCACTAAACAACGATATGCTATTAAAATATTATTAAAACTAGACGTTATGAATAGTAATAACCACTTTTTGAAATTTTATAAATTTTATTTTTCAAAATGGACTTCATTTTTGGATTCGGAATACCG
Source organism: Viscum album (assembly GCA_963277665.1). Taxonomy (NCBI): domain Eukaryota; kingdom Viridiplantae; phylum Streptophyta; class Magnoliopsida; order Santalales; family Viscaceae; genus Viscum; species Viscum album. The sequence continues at coordinate 641,185,184 of OY728155.1, read as the reverse complement.
AAATTAGCCTAGGGTGAAATTTTGGTATTTTTCTGATAACTTTCAATTTTTGATGAATAGTGAAACCACTAAGTGGTAGGTTAAAAACTGAATTTTGCATAAAAATTAATTTTACCACTTCTGTGAATGGAATTTAGAAAATCCGACAGACACGGTTGATATCAGTAAGTAAAATGAGGTCCAATGAGATAAAAATAATTTTTGGTAAATAGTAACTTTTTACCTTTTTTTTACCGCGGTTAAGAGTAAATAGGGTAACTAAGGGTAAATATGATATTACTATTACCCTAACACATGTCCTAATTCTATTGGATAAGTTTAATTCGACCAAAAACAACCTTATGAATATAATATGACCATTTAGGTCCACTTGGATTAGATTGTGACATTTAATATTATTTTATTTAATGAATAGTTAAAATAGTTAAAATCAAAGTTTAATAACTAAAACATTTTTAATGTAGGGTTATACATAAGATAAATTCAAATATAAATATTAATTAGAAAGATAAAAATATTTCCTACATAATGATATTTTATTTATAATTTTTAGACTTTAAATAAATTAATTTATTTATGACACAACGATGATGCAGTAATTACCCTTTTAAGGAAATGTTAACATAATTGATGTTATAAATGCTCAGATAAATGTAATTTTAGACTTTTTATGAATTCCACTAATTTTCTTTGTTACTATGATATATTAGTGTTGATTTAATCAACTTGGTTCGAACATATAATTCTGTTATTACTTTCACAAAAATCATATATCAAATAGTCTCAAAATTGACACAAAATAGTTTTTAAATCAAATATTATATTATTAATTGTTATTTTATTCCTAAAAATATAAGGTTCGGCCAAATGACTTATATAAGGATATATATATTAATAATAAACAACTTGGGGTTCGTTTGTCATGTTATAGTAAGTGTATTAACCATATAGTGTAAGAAAACAAAAAGTCACGGTAAAAGATAAATTATTTAACTTAGAGTTAAATATAATTGATAAGGTTAACATAATAACCTAAACTTGTCTAAATCCTATTGGTTGATATGATTTCGACCCATCCCCACTTTACCTTCGAAATAAGACACTTTGGAACCATTATAAACCGATTTTGACTTTAATATAAAATAATAGTTTGAGATATTCCTAAGGTGCCCCTCTCCTCCCTTATAAAAGGGAACCTCCTCCCCCTCCTCCTCACACCAATTTGAGCACTCATTCTCGGCCAACCCCTGCCAAAATCCCTTCTCCACTTCCATAGAATAATCCTAGAGGTCCTGGTCTTCTTCAAAGACCAATCTTAGTTCCCTAAGTGGAGGATTCAAAGAGGCGTTTCAAAGAAGAGGTAATATCCATTACCGATCATTTCAATTTCTTTCTTCTTCAACTTCTTATTATTTAGTTGTTTCATGATAAAGTAATAACATAAGTATTACTTACATACTAATATGTTATTATAAATATGAAACAACCCTAATTCACCTTCTATCCATCCTACGAAAAAATGAAATCATCGTGTGTGCGTACGTACGGAATACCGTCTCCACACCGTGGTGTAATCTATTTTCCACCATCACCTTACAAGGATGGGTATAATGGTGTAATGGGTAACTATATATGATTATTATAAAGTGATTTTTTTTACTTAAATAGTATAAATACACTTAAATACAATTCCACAATCATGGGAACAATATCATCGCTCGTGCGTACGTACGGAATACCGTCTCCACGATGTGATGCGACTCGTTCTACATGATCATCATTAAATAATAATTATATAAATGAATTGAATGAATAAATATGATATATGTTACACTAATACCATTCTGGATATAAGGTATATATAACCTTAAAAGAAGAATAAGAATTTATTCGACAAAACACGCATAAGAACAAAAGGAAATAAAGACCCGAGTGACAAGTAACAATGAAATATTACTAATAAGAAACTATGAATATGACCATATATGATATCATATCAATATTTATGACTCTGGAATAAGTCAATAACATTATTTAAACCACTATACAGGAGCTTCGGACACGTACAAATCAAATCAGACCTAAGGTAAGGGAAATGTCACAATCTCATTTTTATCCGAGATTGTTTATACTTTGGTATTTACTGGGGTGTATTTTATCATCCACATCCATGTTCACTCAATATTTAATATTATTTCCATCCTTCTACAATATTTTATATCTAATTTTACCCTTCGGTAAGTTTTTTGTAAAAGATATGAAAGGAATATTTTGTCATTTTTCATACGAGGTACTTTTTGACTTTTCCGACAAAAGTACGAAGAATGTTTTTTTTAACTTATACAGCATGAATGGATTTTTAAAACATTATTCCCAAGAAGCTTCCTTTACAAGTTTTCATGTTTTTTTAATCAACTTCTTTTAGTTTCAAATTGTAAGACATGTTAAAAAAGGAAACTATTTTTGAAGTAGAAAGGATATTTTCCTCAAGAATGGAGTTCAAGTGTTTTATCAAAATTATTTTCCATCTAAGATAATAAAGGGTTATGTTTTTATCCCTATTATTACAATGATTTGATTATGTTTTGAGGGAATTATTTTTATGAATTCATTTACCTTATATGATTTGTTTTATGATGTCATGATGTTTCAAGAATCCCATTTTTGTTACATGTGTTATGCGATGATGTATGATTTATGATTATGTGGCACACATAAGAAAGGATTCATTATAAGATGGGTGGGACCTATATCTACCTCCAATGCATTGGGTAAATTTTTATATCTCATGAGATAGACATGGCTGGAACAGAAGGTTATTTCGGTTCAGTGATACAGGACTGAAACGAGGAGTGAACTCGGTTCAGAAATGGACTTTGTCCGCTAAGTTAGTCTTGGCAATGAGTCATGACTAACAAGAAATGATTTTCCATGATTATGTGTGCATGCCACAAAGTTTCAAGTTTTATGTTATGATTATGGGGATCTCATTTTCACTTCTATGATTTATTCCATGTTAAGATATTATGATCTCTTTTGCAGGTTATGATTTTCAAAAAGATACGACATGATTTTTATTTCCTTTATTTTCCCTTACTGAGCATTTGAGCTCACCCTTTTTTGTATGTTTTCTTTTCCCCATGTCAGGAAGATGGATATTAAGTAGAATATGCTAAAATGGACCCTAGATATGATGAAATAAATGGGAGACACTGTAGAAGATTTATGAACCAGTTGTTTATGTTTCCTAGTTTCTAAAGACACTATACCTATACAGTCCTTTCGTGGTTTTTTTATATGTTGTAATAAGTATGCTTCAATTTTGAAGTATTAACAATGTATGTAAATTATGGGTCGTTATAGTTGGTATCAGAGGAAAGGTATAGTCAACCTTTGGAAACTAGGATGTGAAAGCCTTAGTAAGAACCCTAAGGATAAGTCTAAGCATAGAACACAATCTTAGTGTTTTATAAATGGCCATGAATAACCTAGGATAAGACCTTAAGCGTGAAAATTTTATTCTTGAATTATGTGGTTTTCCTATTATAATTAGTGTTTCTCACACTATTCTTCTTGGTTTTAGTCAATGGCTGGAACCCGAAGGAACCGTGTTAATGCGGAATGCGATGGGAAATGAAATGATTGTCCCCCTAAGCAACCAAACGATATGTGAGCTGGAATGAAAAATGTTGTAGCCATGCTCAAACAACTTTCTCAAGCTATGAATCATTCAGGACTTACAAACGAGCAAAGGAAGGATCAACATTCTGTTGAATCCTTCATGAGGCAGCGTCCACCTTCTTTCAGTGGGTCTACTGATCCATTAGTTGCTGAACAATGGATTAGTACTAATGAAAAGATATTTTCAGTTCTTCAATGTTCTGAACATGATAAAGTCATCCTAGTAGTGTATCGTTTGGAAGGAGATGCTGATCAATGGTGAAATATTATTAAGAATACAAGGAAAAGGGATGAAATTGAGTCCATGGAATGGGACGAGTTCAAGAACTTATTTTTCAATAAGTACTTCCCTCGTATTCTCCGAACAAAGATGGAGAAAGAGTTTCTTGAACTAAAGCAAAGGGATGATGAATCTGTTGGTACCTATGAAGCAAATTTTACAAGACTTGCAAGGTACGCTTCTGGTATTATTATCCAACCTGAGAGTAAGATCGATCGATTCCTTAGTGGCTTAAAACCAAGTCTTCTAAGGGAGTTAGCCATAAGGGACTTCAATAGCTATGAGGAAATCATTCGATGTGCTCTCAAAGTCGAGATGGAGATTGGATTAACCCATCAGTCATATGGGTTTGATAAGAAGAGGAAAATGGAATTTAAAGGAAAATCTAAAGAGCACACTGAAAAGAAGATGATCTTTCCCTTATGCTCAAAGTGTGGAAAGAAACATGGAGGGAGTTGTCCTAAAGGGACAAGTAAATGTTTCAAATGTGGAAAGGAAGGTCATCGGGCATTTGAATGCCGCGATAATGGGAAGAAGATGTCTGATGATGAAAACAAAGGAAGGGATACACAGAATGAACCTACTACACTTCAATGTTTCAAGTGCAAGGAGATGGGGCATTATGCCAATCAATGCCCAAATCCAAGGGTTAATGATGATGGTCGACGTCAACAAACTCTTAAGGCTAAAGACAAAGGAAAGTCACATGCAATTTCTATCAGCGATGTGGAGTACGATAACAAAGTGGTGAAAGGTACACTTACCATCCACTCTAAAGTAGAAAATGTTTTATTTGATTCTGGATCCACCCACTCTTTTATTTCCGAAGAATTTTCTAAGTATATCATCGTATTACCTCAACAATTAGATGTTGAGTTAGCTGTGACAACACCTAATGGCACATCAATCACATAAAAAGTTTATAATTCTTCTCCAATTGACGTTTGTGGGAAAGTGCTTCCTGCAAATCTTGTGATCCTTCCTTTAGTGGAATTCGATGTGATTCTTGGCATGGATTGGATTTCTTTATACGGAGATCATATCAATTGCAAAAGAAGGGAAGTCACATTTCATATTCCAGATCAATCTATGATCGTCTATCAATGCAAGGATGAACATAACCTTCCAGTGGAAATTTCTTCCATTTTATGGGTATTGATTCCACTAAATGAAGGTTATTTGTCTCAAATGGTTGGTGAGAAACTCGCAATTAAGAATATTCCCATTGTACGGGAGTTTGATTATGTCTTTCCGGAGGAATTACCGGGACTTCCACCAAATCTTGAAGTTGAGTTCTCAATAGAACTCGTACCGGGTGCTTTGCCTATTTCAAAGACACCTTATAGAATGGCCCCAATTGAGTTTCAGGAATTGAAGAAGCAGCTCCAAGAGAATCTTGATAAAGGATTCATACGCCCTAGTGCGTCACCTTGGGGAGCACCGATTCTATTTGTTAAGAAGAATGATGGATCAATGAGACTCTGCATTGATTATCGAGAACTTAACAAGATCACAATGAAGAACAAATATCCTCTCCCACGCATTGGTGACTTATTTGACCAACTATGCGGATCTCAATACTTTTCCAAGATTGATCTTTGTTCAGGGTATCATCAATTAAGGGTCAAATGGGAGGATATACCAAATACGGCTTTCCGTACAAGGTATGGACACTATGAATTTATAGTGATGCCATTTGTTCTTACTAATGCCCCTGCTATATTCATGGATCTAATGAATAGAGTCTTTAGAGACTATCTTGATCAATTTTTGGTAGTCTTTATAGACGGTATTCTTGTTTATTCAAAGAGAAAGGAAGAACATGAAGATCACTTGAGAATTATATTGAAGACCCTGAGAAAGGAGAAGCTTTATGCCAAATTTACCAAGTGTGAATTTTGGCTTCAAAAAGTTGCATTTTTGGGTCACATAATCTCAAAAGAGGGGATATCCGTGGATCCAGCAAAAACAGAGGTTATCGAAAGATGGTTGAGACCAACAACATTAACTTAGATCCGAAGTTTTCTTGGTTTGGCTGGATATTATCGACGTTTTGTGAAAGGTTTTTCATGATTATCTAATCCACTCACCAAGTTGACTCAGAAAGGAGTTAAGTTTGTTTGGATAGAGGAATGTGAAGAGAATTTCAAGGAGTTGAAAAGAAGGTTATCCAGTGCACCTGTGCTCACACTGACTTGTAGTGGAGAAAGGTTTGTGATCTACAGTGATGCATCCAAGAAGGGATTGGGGTGTGTTCTTATGTAATATGATATGGTGATAGCTTATTCCTCACGACAGTTGAAAATCCATGAGAAAAATTACCCAACACATGATTTGGAGTTAGCTGCGGTAATCTTTGCATTAAAGATTTGGAGGCATTACCTTTATGGTGAAAGGTGTGATATTTATACTGATCATAAAAGTTTAAAGTATATTTTCACACAAAAGGAGCTGAATATGAATCAAAGAAGATGGTTGGAGATGATTAAGGATTACGACTGCTCAATCCATTATCACCCTGGGAAAGCAAACAAGGTGGCAGATGCATTAAGTAAACAAGACCGTGCTAGTTTATCCATGATGAGGATCACAAAAGATCCAATATTTATGGATTTACAAAGGATGGATCTTGGAATTATAATGGAAGGGGAAAAATCTTATCTTTCTCAAATGAATGTTCAACCATCTATACATATGAAGATTAAAGAGGAACAGAAAGAAGATGTCGAGTTACAAAATAAGGTGAGAAATGTTCCTGAGTTCAACCTTGATTGTGATGGGATAATAAAGTTCAGGAATCGGGTTTGTGTTCCTCCCATCCCTGAGTTAAAGAAGGAGCTGCTGGATGAGGCTCATAGTTCTTCATTCTCTATTCATCCTGGAAGCACGAAGATGTATAGGGACCTGAAAGAGTACTTCTGGTGGGATGGCATGAGAAGAGATGTTGCTGAATATGTCTCTCGATGCTTGGTTTGTCAACAAGTTAAAGTTGAGAGACAGAAGTCTAAGGGGATGTTACAACCATTACCCATACCCGAATAGAAATGGGAAAACATTACTATGGACTTTGTCATAGGACTTCCTAAAACATCCAAAGGCAATAATTCTATTTGGGTCATATTTGATCGTCTTACAAAGTCTGCACACTTCATTGTTATTAGAGAGGATTTCTCTCTAGATCATCTTTCCAGGATATATGTAAAGGAAGTGGTAAGATTGCATGGAGTACCACTTTCTATTATATATGATCGGGATCCGAGATTTACCTTGAAGTTCTGGTGAAGTCTTCAGCATACTCTGGATACAGAGTTGAGTTTCAGCACTGCTTATCATCCTCAGATAGACGGTCAGTCTGAGAGAACAATTCAAACCCTAGAAGATATGTTGAGAGCTTGCTCTATGGATTTCAAAGGAGGTTGGGATCAACACCTACCTTTGGTGTAATTTTATTATAATAATAGCTTTCACTCCAGTATTCATATGGCTCCTTATGAAGCTCTCTATGGAAAGAAATGCAGGACTCCAACTTACTGGGATGAAGTTGGGGAAAGAAAGTTATTAGGACCTGATCTCGTTAATGAAATGGCAGAAAAGGTCAGATCTATTCAACAACACATAAGAGAAGCTCAGAGTCGACAGAAAAGTTATGCTGACAACCGAAGAAAAGACCTAGAGTTTGAAGTGGGTGATAAAGTGTTCTTACGAATATCTCCCTGGAAGAGGGTTATGAGATTTGGAAAGAAGGGGAAGTTGAGCCCTAGATATATCGGTCCTTTCGAAATATTGGATCGTGTTGGAAAGGTAGCTTACCGATTGGATATTCCACTTAATATCTCTCAAGTTCACAATGTGTTCCATGTATCTCTCCTGAGAAAGTACATACCAGATCCTTCACATGTACTTAGCTCAGAAGTTGTACCACTGGAGCAAGATCTTTCTTATGAAGAACAACCGATAGAGATTCTGGATCGTAGTGAAAAAGTCCTACGAAACAAGACCACTTGATTGGTGAAACTTTTATGGAGGAACCACCAACTTGAAGAAGCTACATGGGAGCTTGAGGATATGATAAGGGAGAAGTATCCTCATCTATTTATTACAAAGTGACGAATTTCGAGGGCGAAATTCTTTTTAAGGGGGGTAGAATGTAACACCCGAGATTTTTATGAGTAATATTTTGTTTTTATGTTATATATATCATCAAAGGAATCTTTCACTACACACTAGCTTGACTTACTTTACATGCAATCGCGACCTTCCTCGATAGCTTGCGTTGTACGCAATACCGAGTTTCACTAAACAATGATATGCTATTAAAATATTATTAAAACTAGCCGTTAGGAATAGTAATAACCACTTTTTGAAATTTTATAAATTTTATTTTTCAAAATGGACTTCATTTTTGGATTCGGAATACCGAAATTAGCCTAGGGTGAAATTTTGGTATTTTTCTGAAAACTTTCAATTTTTGATGAATAGTGAAACCACTAAGTGGTAGGTTAAAAACTGAATTTTGCATAAAACTTAATTTTACCGCTTCTGTGAATGGAATTTCGAAAATCCTACAGACACGGTTGATATCAGTAAGTAAAATGTGGTTCCATGAGATAAAAATAAATTTTGGTGAATAGTAACTTTTTACTTTTTTTTACCGCGGTTAATAGTAAATAGGGTAACTAAGGATAATATGATATTACTATTACCCTAACACATTTCCTAATTCTATTGGATAAGTGTAATTCGACCAAAAACAACCTTATCAATATAATATGACCATTTAGGTCCACTTGGATTAGATTGTGACATTTAATATTATTTTATTTAATGAATAGTTAAAATAGTTAAAATCAAAGTTTAATAACTAAAACATTTTTAATGTGGGGTTATAAATAAGATAAATTCGACTATAAATATTCATTATAAAGATAAAAATATTTCCTACATAATGATATTTTATTTATAATTTTTATACTTTAAATAAATTAATTTATTTATGACACAACGATGATGCAGTAATTACCCTTTTAAGTAAATGTTAACATAATTGATGTTATAAATGCTCAAATAAATGTAATTTGAGACTTTTTATGAATTACACTAATTTTATAGGTTACTATGATATATTAGTGTTGATTTAATCAACTTGGTTCGAACATATAATTCTTTTATGACTTTCACAAAAATCATATATCAAATAGTGTCAAAATTGACACAAAATAGTTTTTAAATAAAATATTATATTATTAATTGTTATTTTCTTCTTAAAACTATAAGGTTCGGCCAAATTACTTAGATACGGATATATATATTAATAATAAACAACTTGGGGTTCGTTTGGCATGTTATAGTAAGTGTATTAACCATATAGTGTAAGAAAACAAAAAGTCACGGTAAAAGTTAAATTATTTAACGTAGAGTTAAATCTAATTGATAAGGTTAAAATAATAACCTAAACTTGTCTAAATCCTATTGGTTGATAGGATTTCGACCCATAACCACTTTACCTTCGAAATAAGACCCTTTGGAACCATTATAAACCGATTTTGACTTTAATATAAAATAATATTTTGAGATATTCCTAAGGTGCCCCTCTCCTCCCTTATAAAAGGGCACCTCCTCCCCCTCTTCCTCACACAAATTTGAGCACTCAAGCTCGGAGAAACCCTGCAAAAATCCCTTCTCCACTTCCCTAGAATAATCCTATAGGTCCTGGTCTTCTTCAAAGACCAATCTTAGTTCCCTAAGTGGAGGATTCAAAGAGGCGTTTCAAAGAAGAGGTAATATCCATTACCGATCTTTTCAATTTCTTTCTTCTTCAACTTCTTCTTCTTTAGTTGTTTCATGATAAAGTAATAACATCAGTATTACTTACATACTAATATGTTATTATAAATATGAAACAAACCTAATTCACCTTCTATCCATCATACGGAAAAATGAAATCACCGCGCGTGCTTACGTACGGAATACTGTCTCCACGCCGTGGTGTAATCTATTTTCCACCATCACCTTAAAAGGATGTGTATAATGGTGTAATGAGTAAATATATATGATTATTATAAAGTTATATTTATACTTAAATAGTATAAATACACTTAAATACAATTCCACGATCATGGGAACAATATCATCGCTCGTGCGTACGTACGGAATACCGTCTCCACGATGTGATGCGACTCGTTCTACATGATCATCATTACATAGTAATTATATAAATTAATTGAATGAATAAATATGATATATGTTACACTAATACCATTCTGGATATAAGGTATCTATAACCATAAAATAAGAATAAGAATTTATTCGGCAAAACACGCATAAGAACAAAAGGAAATAAAGACCCGAGTAACAAGTAACAATGAAATATTACTAATAAAAATCTAAGAATATGACCATATATGATATCATATAAATATTTATGATTCTGTAATAAGTCAATAACATTATTTAAACCATTATACAGGAGCTTTGGACACGTACAAAGCAAATCGTACCTAAGGTAAGGGAAATGTCCCAGTCTCATTTTTATCCGAGATTGTTTATACTTTGGTATTTTCTGGGGTGTATTTTATCATCCACATCCATGTTACCTCAATATATAATATTATTTCCATCATTATACAATAGTTTATATCCAATTTTACCCTTCGGTATGTTTTTTGTAAAAGATATGAAATGAATCTTTTGTCGTTTTTCGTACGAGGTACTTTTTGACTTTTCCGACAAAAGTACGAATAATGTTTTTTTAACTTATATGGAATGAATGGATTTTTAAAACATTATTCCCAAGAAGATTCCTTTACAAGTTTTCATGTTTATTTTTAATCAACTTGTTTTAGTTTCAAATTGTACGACATGTTAAGAAAGGAAAATGTTTTTGAAGTAGAAAGGATATTTTCCTCAAGAATGGAGTTCAAGTGTTTTATCAAAATTATTTTCCATCTAAGATAATAAAGGGTTCTGTTTTTATCCCTATTGTTACAATGATTTGATTATATTTTGAGGGAATTATTTTTATGAAGTCATTTACCTTATATGATTTGTTTTATGATGTCATGATGTTTCAAGAATCCCATTTTTGTTACGTGTGTTAGGCAATGATGTATGATTTATGATTATGTGGCACACATAAGAAAGGATTCATTATAAGATGGGTGGGACCTATATCTCTCTCCAATGCATTGGGTAAATATTTATATCTCATGAGATAGACATGGCTGAAATGGAAGGTTATTTCGGTTCAGTGATACAGGACTGAAACGAGGAGTGAACTCGGTTCAGAAATGGACTTTTTCCGCTAAAGTAGTCTTGGAAATGAGTCATGACTAACAAGAAATGATTTTCCATGATTATGTGTGCATGCCACAAAGTTTCAAGTTTTATGTTATGATTATGGGGATCTCATTTTCACTTCTATGATTTATTCCATGTTAAGATATTACGATCTCTTTTGCAAGTTATGATTTTCAAAAAGATGTGATATGATTTTTATTTCCTTTATTTTCCCTTGCTGAGCATTTGAGCTCACCCTTTTTTGTAGGTTTTCTTTTCCCCATGTAAGGAAGATGGATATTAAGTAGAATATGCTAAAAGGGACCCTAGATATGATGAAATAAATGGGATACACTGTAGAAGATTTATGAACCAGTTGTTTATGTTTCCCAGTTTCTAAAGACACTATACCTATACGGTCCTTTCGTGGTTTTGTTATATGTTGTAATAAGTATGCTTCAATTTTGAAGTATTAACAATGTATGTAAAGTATGGGTCGTTATATATACACTATTGAACACTATGTTATTTTAAAATCCTCGGATATTAAAGTTAATCTCATTGATAAGTTTAAAATAACTTTAAAACATTTTTATGATTTATTTTATGAGTATATATAAACTGTAACTTAACATATATTTTCAATTTTGTTTCCTTGTGACACTTTCCAATCGGAATGGCTTTATATTATATGAAAGTTAAGAGTAATTACAAAGTACCCCTATTACTTATATAATAAAACATCCTCTTATGAATTATTCACACACCCAAAGCACCCTTATCTAGACCAATATCCAAACAAATACCTTTCCAAAACCCACATTCATTTCCTAGAGATTTTGGTGTCACCAAAATACTATCCTTGGAAGGCTTAAGTTGATAGCCAAAGTATGATACCTAATGAGGAGGTATATGTTTTAATCGAATTCTATCAAGTCTATTTCTTTTTATAACTCCAAGATATTTATTCTAACCATACTAATATAATTACATAAATATATTTTCTATACTGAAATATTATTATGTTCATGAAATATCTATTTTAACCCCCTTTCCTTCCTATGGAAAATGAAAATATCGCTCACGCATATGTGCGAACATCTGTCTCTAGGTAGTGATGTATTTCATTTTCCATCACCACCTTTATTGGTTCATTATATATATAGTTTCAATGAATATAATTTATATTTATTAAAAAAAATATTATTTTTTAAATATAATATATTATCTAATTTCCTTCCATCCCATCAGTTAGAAAATGGAAACGACGATCATGTGTACATGCAGACGACCGCCTCTATAAAGAGATGTATTTCATTTTTCATCGCATATTTAAATGAATGGTTATATAAATTAAACCAAAAAAATAATTATCATATTTATAATGTAACAAGTTTTATGAAAAAAAAATATTATTTAAATTCATTTCATTCGTTCCTTTGAAAATGAATATGTCAATAATGGACATGTGTGTACTACCAACTATATGAATAATGTGTTATTTTTCAGAACCAAAATTAATGTAAGGTTATAAAAGATTATTTACTACATAAATAATATTTTTATAACATAATTAACCTTATTTATGTAATTAAACCATGAACAATGTGCCATGATCGAATCCACCAAATCAAAACATATAGGGGAAACAAAATAGTTAGCACGAAAATAATTATTTTTAACAATGAATTATGAGTAAATGGGAAAAATAATTTGTTTATGAATGATACATAGAAATATTGATATAAATTTAAATATTATATAGATTAATAATAAATATAAATTTTTTAAATAGATGGTTAGAATGTCTCCAACCATGAAGGAATCCAATGTAAGGGTTTATGTTTCAATCTAACTTTTAATCGAGATTGTTTTTGCTTGAATGTTATTTGGGGGAATTAATAATAATTTATCTATTTAAATATATATTCTTTATAATAATATTTTTATTTTTAATATGTATTGTTATTCGTCATATTTTTATTAAATTTGGTATTAGAACCCATCAAAGGGATGTCTTTAATGAAATCCTACAATATATCTCCTTGTTGGCCGGAATATTTTTCCTCCATATCCATATTTTTTAATTTGTTTTAATAATGATATTTTATATAATATAATGTATTATTAAGGTCAAAATATATTAAATATTACTTTTTATTCAAAATATTTAGATGAATCTTTTCATCATTATCCTTAAGTTTCATTTTTTTGACTCTTTATAAAAGTGGAGAAATTGAGTTTTCTTTAATTTTTATCGCTTGAATGAAATTTATCACCATCATAGTAATTATTTGAAAAAATAAAAATTTGACATATTCTATTGTATTTCAAATAAAATCTTATCACCAATATTTTATTATTTTTTATTTATAAATGTTATAAAAAAGAAAGGATATTATTTTCTCAAAATTTTTGAATGATCTTTTGATGGTTTTCTTACATTTTCCTGTCTTATTTAAAAAAATATTTTCATTTACTCAAAATAATCAATTTCTAACTAATTTATGATATTTTATATTTTAAATATTTATGATTCATACCTTACCTCTCCGAAAAGGTTTATTCTCCATTAATTTTCATTTTTGAAGTTATGCTATCTATCACACTCAATTATTTATTTTTCATTAAATGAAATTTTTTTTGTATCATGTATATATTTATCATTTCAATATTTTTATAACTATATACCATTTCTACATAGGTATTATTTAAATGAATATTGCTAATAATTTTATTCCATTAACTAGGGAAATATTGACATTTCATATACTTTATTCAATACAATTATTTATTTATTTTTAAGGATAATTGATTCGATTTTTATTGATATTTTAATATATGAAGAATAAATTAGACACATGTATGTGATGGTTTAGGCCCTTTATATCCCCATGATTCATTAGTAGGTCCCTTGAGACAAACTATCTTGGGTTTTTGGTGTATTACATGCTTTGATCATGATGTCTTGGAATATGGGTATGATGCTATGATATTGATGTAATGAGAGGATACCATGATATGAGATAATGATGTCTTTGAATAAGGCCTTGATGGTAAGATCATTACTTATTAGCTTGGAAATTAGTATTTTTGGAATTATTAATCCCATCATTATGACATGAGTTATTATTTTCCAAGTGATTATTAAATTTTTACACTCGGATATATTTCATTCTCAATTTGTTGATCATATGGGGTATTTATTTATTACAGACCTTGCTATATTGTTTATTCCTTATTTGATCATGATATCCTTTTCTATATTCTTTCCCCTAAGAAGAATCTGAGCTCACCCTTTTCCACATTTTCTTTTCCCAATGGTACCAAGAAGGGATATTTTAATGAATGAATTGATATAAAAAAATAAAAAGATTATTCAATGATGACAAGATTTTATTCATATTTTCAATATAATATGTGAATCATATATCTATCTAGTTTCTCCAGAATATGAATTTTTTCAATCCATTGGGATGATATCTATGGCATACCGTGACCCATACACCCATATCTAGTGCTAAACTCATATTATTTACATGAAGGATTTGATACTGACTCAAATGATCCAATTTTAACCATAAATACAAATTATATCAACCACCAACAATGGGTTACATATATACCTAAGACCATTCAGGTTTTGAGTTTTATAGAATTAAGATGAAACCCCCACATTAAAAACTCATAAAGTCACTGTAAAATTGCAATTTTCCCATTATACATAACTTTTTATGTTCCATAAGAATACTTAAACGTCTCCTATAAAATTATCCTCATAGGATACACTTCTAGAAATATATTACATGATATTATTTTGCAAAACATGGTAAAATAGAAAAATAATAACATATGATTTCATATTCTCAAAATCATTAAAAATAGGTTATATCAATTAAAGATTATATTCAATAATTATATAAGAATAAGGATATGAGACCATAATAAAATTACATGGTCAAAAAATAAGAGAAATCATTCCCATAAAAACCTTGATAATAAAAAATTATCCAATGAATATTTTATTAACATAAGATAAGAGTCATATTGTCAAAAATCATTATTGATGCTCATAATCACACAACACACACTTTTCTGCATAAGGGAGCATTTTTTTGTGATTAAAAGATAATTATGTATACAGATGTAACAATGATACATGGGGTGTGAAAATTGAAGGATTTATATTATTATAATGATAAAATAAAATAAATAAGGCCAAAATACTCATTTTATTCAAAAGGGGGGGGGTAATATCATGTGGAGGAAAAGGGAGTGCCACATAAGGCATCCTTCAACTCAGAAATGCTTGTGCATTGGTTCTCTTATTGAGATTACAAGGAATATCAAACATCATCTTGATCAGATAAACTAGCACATGTTGGAACTCCTCAATCCTAGACCACCATATGGATTACCGCCATAGGGAAGATTAAGCTTCATGCTAGACCTGATCCCTTATCATGATTGATCCCTAGGGGATTGAACTACTCCAACACTGTTTGCATGAAATAGAAAACGAACCAAACTATATTGAATTTTGGTTGTCACCAACTATTTGGATATGGAGATAAGAATACAAGATAGTATTCATGAAATAAATTAACTTTATATTGAAGCATAACATGAGGATGAATGTATTCAATGATATCGTCAAAGAAAAACTAAATCTATGTGATGGAAAGATGAACAAATTTTTTGGAAAAAATACTTTTCTCCAACACACAAACATGGTGAAACTATTCAATTATAAATACTAGTATATTTCAAATTTGAGAACACCATTGCCACTTCGAAATATAGATATCTTTTTTCCTTGAAAAGAAGATCATTTCAAACCCCATACGGGTTATGCGAGGTAGGTAATGCAAGACTCATTCTCAAAGACACATAAATAATCATTCCCCCACATTCCCTATCTAGTAAATACATAGTGGAATCACATTACCCATCATTCAAAATCCATAGAAGCACATAACGTATCTTGTGAAATGATATAGCATCTCATACCCTAACATACGAAGAGATAATGAACCTTATATACATATTCCATCATGTGAACAAAAACCAGGAATATATCACCATCCTACCTCCACCTTAATAAAGATTGAATTACTGCATACCTAGTTATTTGAAGAATAGGGGAAAGCAAGTCGGTGTCAGAATATGGTCAATGCCTTAAATATTCTTTTTGATATGTGGTGAAATCTGAATGGGAATAATATTCAAATTTTGATGCTCTGTGCTGATCCAATGAAAGTCCACACCACACACATGAAATATTCATTTGTACATAAGAATCTATAAGATTCGATTGATATAATCATGAGAAGAGGTTAAATATTCCATCATCAAATATGAAACACATCAAAGGATATCAAAGTGACTGCCTTTGAAAATTTCAGCACACCTTCATGAGGTTCATCAATGAAAATATTGTGTATCAAAGTAAATTATAGAAAATATACCTAAAACATCTACATGTCATCACAAGATCTTGTACTGATCATGCGACACACCACAGGAAAATATCACAACTGCTCAAGACAAGGTGTGCACACCATCAGAAGATCCTATATTGATCTTACTGTGAAATCACTAACAACCGAATGAGCTTCCCTAAGAAACAGTATTTTTCATTGGAAAGTTCCTTACTAACCTCCTAAAATCCTTTATAAATAAGGAAAAGCAATATTAAAAGGGAGAGAGCCCCAGTAGTCATGAAGATCACATTCCATTTCATCATTTTAAATAATTAAATTCTTTGATGATATCAAATCGGATTTTCATAACCCCCAAACAAATGAAATATATAATGAATGAGATAAAGTGGAGAATATTAGAGGGGTTCACAGTCAGTGTAAGACATGTGACACACACTCGATGGCCCATGAGATGTTGCAAGTCCTCGAAGTCATGTTATCCTCATCACCTTGAAGTCCTTGGGCATGTCTAGACACCTCTATGGCTTTATAAGGATAGATAGATAGAGCCACCCACTTCATTCGTTCACACATTCCATATGACCCATATTGGTCAATAAAGACAACATCTAAAAATTGAGAAACAAATCCTATAAATGTCTAATGAAAACATGCATAATCCCAAACATTTGAAAAATAAAACAAATGATATGGAAATGGAGGAGGCGAGAGGTGTTTACGGTCACTTAAAGGCATGTAACACACCCCTATCTACTTATAAGACACCATGAGTCCTCGAAGACACGTCCGCCTCACCCCATGAGAGCCCTTTGGTTTTTCATCATCGCTATGTGAAGCACCCCAGGAAACTACATGACAATCTAAGGATGAACAAATATATTTGTACATTGAGTACTCGTGCACCTGTATATGACCCATATCAGTCACGTGACGGGTCACCAAAAAAATATAATAAATACCATTGACAACACTCATGAAGTCTTGAATGACTCCCAAACTTTGTCACATTAAACAAATGAGATCCAAAGGGAGGAGGCAAGAGGTGTTCATGATCACTGAAAGGCATGTGACGCGCCCAGTGCACCCATGGTGTGGTCCCATGAGATACTTGGACAAACCAATCCATGTATCATGATACCCAAAGAAAAGTAAACCAAGGTATAAAATGTGTCATACAACCGGAACATAGTTCTTGAGACGACCCTCAGACATGTCAGCATAATCGCATGGAAGTCATTTGACATGGAAACATAATAAAACAAAGCTTTGGTAATTAGAAATAATTAGATAATGGAATAATTGAATAAAGGGACGCACAATCACGGGAAATCAGGAGACACACTTGATGTGGTACACAATAGAGACTCAGGAAACCGCATGGTCCTAAACACCTTAACCGAATCCATCCTGGACTCACTCCATATACACCAAAAAAATTAGAGAGTATCCGGGGTTATGAGGCCTATAAACCCCCCACCCCTTCACAAAAAATACACCACTATCACATAGGTTGAAGGCTCAAACTCTGGAAAATTAAACTCTCAATATCTATGAACATTTCAGAGAAATAAATTATTCTTCAGACAAATCTTCCATTAGGTAATTTATCGATGAGCAGCTGGAGCAGTCATGATCTCAACGTAAATTGCTTCATGTGAACATACATAGATCACAGGAATGGAAACTGGAAAGACGTGCAAAGAACATACCACATGTCTTCCAAATCATCAAAGACTCATATGAACTGATACTGAACAAATCTAAGGACTTAAAAATACAAGGGTTATAACCAAGGTCTAAAGTGGGAGACATAAGAAAAATACATACTCGTTGGTCCTCGTATGCTTTGCATGAGTCTCCCAAAGACACACAACAATTTCAATGCACATTGCTCAAATCTCCCAATGCTCTCTCAACATGTTTTCTAAGACACATAAAGTCCTTCAAACACATCAAAGCAAGTCATACGATCCTCATGGATTCCAATTTGATCTCACGAGACCCTCTGGGTCTATCACCCAATACTTTTGACATTCTACATAAGCAATTCCTGACTCATATAACATTATCCCATCATATCAGTAAAGTCTCACTGCTTCATCCAGGCAGGACAACCAAGGTCTCACGACACCCACTAGGCAAGTCAGCTGAGACCTTTGACACCCTCCAGACATGAAAACCATGTCTTGGGTAGAATTCGAGGGTGTTTTACAAAATATGAAACACCCTTTAAGCCTTGTCGTACTAACTCTTATGACACTCCAAAAATGATTCAATATTACTCTCACAAATGCCCCATGGTGCATCAACTGGGTCATGCAACACTCCCCTAGATAAGTCAACCAAGTCATGAGACGGCTTCCAAGACAAGTTAGTTGGGTCATGTGAAACTACCCTAGGAAGCAATCCAAGTCATGTGATGGATTATAGTATTTGTCCGTTGGTTCATGAGACACTCCCCTTGACAATTCAGCCCGGACAAATGATGGCTTTCAGAATAATTCAATCAGGTCATGTGGAACCCCTCATAAGAACATAATGGAATCCGTGGACATGATATGAATTACCTTTTCTCAGTGTGTAAGCCCTGACCAATAGGGAAACCTCATTATGTATTCCTCGACACAAAGGGAACTATGATGACTTTGATTCCTACCATATTTCCGATACGTATGCCACCTATCCCCAAGGTTTGAGTTCCATAACAATCATCCAGGGAAATCTCAGAATCTAAGTCTCTTATTCAATGAAATAAACTTAATCACTTGTATATGTTGTTTATCACAACGACCATGGCTCACATAGGTGTATATAATTTCAATAAATGTAATATATTCACTATAAACCTTCATAATGGTATAGTGAAGCCTCCGTGTGTAAGCCTTGATATAAAATGAACTACAAAGACTCTCATTCCTGCCATACTCAGGATACCTAGGATGCCTCCTCAAGGCCCAAGATCTTTACCAAACACCCCATGTAATGTTATAATACATGATCTCCATATCTAAAAGACACGAGTTTGATCATCTTCCCCCTTGTTTCTCACTCTGAGAATGGATCATGTGGTCTTAGGGGGATGTAACAAACACTGCATTAGGCATCAAGAATATCCATTAACCTGGGGAATACTATTATGTAAGCCCTTATGAGGTGTGTGGTATGAAAAACCCCTATATAAGGACATATACCTTGGGGTTAGTCCCAATGGCGTGAAGAGACTATGTGGGTATTGATTCCTAAAATAACAATGATACTTATGACTCCTTACCATGGTTAAATCCCTTCCATGAAACATTAATTTCCTCATTACATGGTAGCATGTTACTAATCCCTTGGTTATATTGCTTCAGCATATAAGAAACCTCCCATTATTGTAAAATGATGGAGAACATTAGATGCATATAGATGGATTCATTAAGAAGACCCAATTCTTTTCACATAAAATAGATTTAACCTATAATCATTTTGTTATGTTAACCAGTCCCATATTGAGATTATAAAGAGATTCATGAACATATCTTAAATCTATAAGAGATTCCTGAAGTAGGATATAATTCCCCCAGAAGGGTGTGATGAGCCCAACCTTCCATCCTCTTGACCAATGTGAGTCCCCAAGAGTCATTGGCCCTGAAAACCTAGATGATCGTTGGCCTTCAACAAGTAGGTCTATACCCAGCTATAGATGAGGGAACCATTAGGATTTTCTAGGATATTGGAATACTAGTGAAATAGAACCCAAAAAAATACCCAATTAGGGAACGTACATGGAAAGATAAAAAAGATACACTTCCTGGTCCCCATCAAACCATCTTGTCCTTGGGCATCATTCGGAATTTCTGATGAAACAAAAATAGTGAACCCAATATAAATATCTCTAATAATAAAATGATCGGTTAACCATGAATCTGACCACATTGTTTTGAAAACACTATAAGAACAAAGAAGTAATATTAGCATGGTCTTATAAATGATCCTTTATAAATAGGGTTCTCATAAAATAAATCTATCCTCGTTTAGAGATGTCTAAATGAGAAGAATGACCAAATCAAGGAATATCGAGACAATTGTGTTAAACAGGAATATATGATTGATAATTTTTATGCCTATGATATTGCACTAATTGGTAACCATGTTCCTTATTTTCTTCATGACTGCTGATATTGACAACATCCCAATTCAAGGAAATTCCTTCATCATCTAGCATACGCTCCATATAATCTTCTGTTGTTGTGACCCCCGTGTGTCACAAAGAAATCTCACCTACTAGACAACTCCAATGGTAAGAAGAGAATACGATGGTCCAGGAATACCACTGACATAATATGATTCTAACCTTGGAATCTTCCTATGAAATTTTTCAAGCACGATAGTCAGTGAATCTACATCGCCCAGCAGAGGCTGCTGCTAAGATAGTAACTGTCATCACTATTTCCAACCACATCAAGATCCTACACCTAGAGTGAAATAACTACCACCTTCCATATCTAATTAAGGTGAACAGGGAACCCAATACAGCTCCCTTTTGGTTCAGGTTCCACTTAGGAGGGAACCTGCCAACCACTATCACTAGCATCATCCCACGGGTACCCATCAGTCACCTGTTAAGGGTACCATCCAACACAAATACACCCCTGATTCCCATTTATAGGCTACAAGGAAGACTCATTGGAGGAGGAAGGTGAGGTATATTCAGGAGAGGTCTAATACCCCACTCCTAATGATCATACCTTTTGGCATACTCTAGCATGAACTAGCAATTAGGCTCATACAACTTCTCACTAGGAACAAGTTTATAGGAATATTTCTATAAAAACTTCTGTTGATGATGCCTACCAGCATACTCTAGCAAGAACCGGTGAGAAGGATCATACCTCTGCCAACTCAGGAAAATCCTATGGACATGTTCCTAGAGAAAGCATGGGCGAGGTGCATATCCCTACCCCCCATGCACAAATCCCATTGGAATACTCCTATGGAATAGGGATTACATAAGTGGGAATATATCTCTACTTCCGTCAAAGATATATGAAAATATATAATAGAAATGTAAAATGTGAAAGATTATATCCCCAAACACACTTTACTAAAATGAAAATATATTTTAGCAATAGTTGAATAACTATGCCAATATATTCTGGCATAGTTGCAGATGAAGGGACATGAACATACTCTTATCCCTATAGCCAGGACATCTCAACTATCTGATCATCACGAAAAAGTGGATGTACCAGAGAAAGAAAACATTCTTTCTCCCACCCCATAGGATTATCAGTATATCCTGATGAAGGTAAAGGAATCACATTGCGATCATAATCTCGTTCCAACAAGGGATCACCAAGTGAGAGCAGCACACGCCTCAAGGTATGCTCATATTCACACCAAGAAAGACCAGTGACATATCTCAAAGGCTCAAGATCTGGCTTGTACTCCCATATTGATTGAGGCTCACCATGTGAGAGTGGAAAATGCCTATGGATAGGCTCATATCCCTATCAATAATGAGATGTATTATTAGAATCATTCAATAGATTCTCAAAAGTCGGATCATATTCCCACAACACATGACAGTTATATACATGTTCTGGTAACCGCCACTCAATAGGATCATATCCTTGCACAATCAAAAAATGAGGGTTAGAATATTCTAACCACAACATAGATCATTAACCATAATTCAAATATACTAAATTCTAGTTTCCTTGAGGTTGTTCGAGACACATTCACAACACCACATGAGCCTATTAACTCTTCTATCAAAGCTGAAGAAGAATACATTCGTTATCATGATATCCCACCTCATGGTAGTGAGGAGATGGATCGCCAATACTCTACTCTTGACATCCACCATAGTCAAACTATCCAAGGTGATTTATCTCATTGGAAAGGAAATCCTACCTTTGTCTAGAAACCTCTGTATAGAGAGGTGAACGAAACTCCGACACCTTCACATAGAGAGGTAACCAAAACACCAGGGTTGACTCTATATGGTTTCCCATCAACTTCCAACAACACTCCAATCCCTTCAACATGAAACCATTAAATCCCTAAAAAATGGTTTGACTAGATGGAGGCATGTATTTATGATGATGAGGATGATGAAATTTACATATGGAGAGATTTATATGGAAACAACCTCCTTATTATGTTATGTCCCCTTGCTACTTCTAGATATGAGATCCCAAATGATTTATAAAAGCAGTGCATTCCTTATCTATGCCAAAATATGTGCACTACACGTCATCTAATATAGGATCAACACCTCCCTTATCCAGGATATGTGTTTCACCTTTAAAAAATCAAAATAATTTGTTTCCATCTTGACCTAACCACTATCTCCATGACCCGAGATCTAAAACTGGAACATCACAATGCAAATATGAAACATGATTGCCACCATTTCATCTTGACACTTCAGTAGTTGATCTCTGAAGCCACGTCATGAATCCTTAATTGAGGATGGAGATAGTATGGATCGTTACACTTTTCATCTTCCCTATAACAACAGATCCATTTAGATACAATAGCATAAAACTGTATAGCCTCTGACAAAATTATGGGATCAAGTAATGCTCGGACTAGTTGATCACTACAATAGAATGTACCTGCTTCAAAAGTATAGAGACACCATGTAAGAGGAGAGAGGATAGCCAACATGATGTCAAAATATACCCCTCAAGATAATTGGATGATATTATAAACCAGGAAATCGGTGTTCTAATCACTCAGATAGCTTCCCGTAAGGGATGGTTCTTGTCATGGGTTGTCATTGCACCCAGATCGTACATAAGAATTGACTCAACACATTGCGTGGACCACATAAGTAGCTTCCATAACAACCATTCAGTAGAGTACTCTGCCCCCTAGACTAGGATAATATATACCACCACATCCACCCCTTAGATCTTCAATTCCCAGGCGGATTCAAGACAAATATTTGGTATCCATAGATGAACCAAAACCCACTGGGATGAGGGCATTTATATCTCAATAACCATCTCTATGTTCGTTTTTCCCTAAGTGGACCCTTGAGACATCTACGATGATTATAGATCACCCCCATCACAATGGGATACAGTATTTATATCTTCATGTCTGTATTGAGAATCATCAATTCCCTGACTGAAGTCATTGGATCCTCAACAACATGACCAATAAGTACCGATAATGTCCCCAAGTGACCCCCACCCCATAGTGAAGGTGGAATTTTAATCATCATCATCACCATAGATAAAATTAGTATTCTCTATGTTGGGGGAAAGAAAACAACCATTAGTGTCCAACCTATTCATCCCACCATAAAACAAACCTCTATTGGGCGAGGCTCGCTCAACAATTATGATAATAAACTCCCTCAAATCACTATTCATAGACTAAGACTTGAAGAATGTATGGAAAAGGAAATCAAAACCCATTGGGGTGAGAAGACAAAGTGTCCCAATAAGGACAAGGGTTCAAACAACAACCCAGATGGAAGATTCGTAGAATTAGTTTGTTGTGTAGAAATCAATGGAATGACCACAACTACTCGATATGCCTCTATGAATTTCATATTTGTCTAAATTGAGGACATTGATCAAGGTATAAATGTAGAGGGCCAAAAAATCTAAAATTTACCCCAGGAGGTGGGTGATTTGGATGTACCAAATAAGGTTTTTTACACCCGAAAGCAAAGAAGGGTTCAAAATTTCGCACCACTGAATAACAAGTTACCACCACCTCATCGAAATACTCTCAAAGATAATGGGAATGAAAAGACTACATATTAATTTCCATCAATGAAAGAGAAATTTTCATAATATGAGAGTTAAATATTAGCTCTCTGACAACTCAATGAGGAGCTACTCAGGGGAAATATTCCCTCTATGTATCGTCTCCAGCTAGAGATGAATATTCTCCCTCCCATAGCCAATCCACAAGTAAGAGCGGTATCTAAATATTAGGATGGATCTGGATATATGAATCTCGTATATATAAACAAGGAAGCCAAAAATGATCATGGCTTACCTCCATTGTGGGAAAACCTCTACCTCGTCAGAGCAACCATTCGGTAATTATACGAACTGAGGATCAGTCGAAAATTAATGTGGGACCACCTCATCAGCCTGCACCAACTCATTGTGGCCTGGAGGTGGATAGGCAGTAGTTCCCCTAGAGTTTCTTAACACCATTAAATCCTTGTCTACTCTAATAAATTCCATGGAAGGTGGGTGTGCGCCTGTATAGCTTGAAATGAATCCATATCTTGAATGGGTGTATGATCCTCCACCTCGACCCAACTTTAAAAACCCTACCTTTTCTACCTTCGATAGAGTAGGTGACCCTGAATAATATCTCACTCACATCGTTTCCTAATGTGGGCTAGTGATAGGTCCTCGACATCAAAAGGAAGAAAAAAAGATAAGGTGTTTCATAAATACTCTGACATGTCTAAATTTTATTTAGTACAACAGTCTCCTAATAGTGTTTTTTGTAGGATGGGAAGAACTTATTCCTGATTTCCTTTATCAATTCAATTCAAAACTGAGGAAAACATCAATCATTGACCTAATGAGCTGAAAGAGGTATGATAATGAGAGGGTGCCTGATTTCAAAGAAAGTTGTAATGGTTTAACCTATTCGATCAACATCCCTCTCTCATAGGAGCAACTACTGGAAATAAGTGATGAAAATATTAGGGATGAATATCAGACACCCCTGATACCCATGAAATATACAGGTGGACTTTGAGAGTTTTCTAAAATAGAAAAATACCTTAATGAGGCTATTAAATGAACCCAATCCAATTTTCGTCTCATGCCCACAGTGTAGGGGAAAAATCTTGGTAGAGTTGTTGATATAGTTGTTTCTCTTAATCCTATAGTGGTGCCCATCAAAGCACCTTGGGAGGCACAGAACTGCCTAGCACCTCTTATTGAGCAGCAATAACCACTGAATCTCCCTTAGAAAAAGCATAGAGAAATAAGGGTTGCTCAGAATTTTTGGAAAAGACAAATAAAGTATACTCCAAAGAAATTAACAAGTCCCCATTTATTTCTTGTTAACCATGGATAATAACCTACTCACAATCCTGCAACCTTGGAGGCCTAATGAATTCAACCTCACCAATCGTCCTAACTACATCCATTTCCATAGAAAGAAGGTTCATAATATCCATAACTACATTATCTTCAATGATTTCATTCAAGGAATGGTCGAATATAGATAGGTGATGCTAGATAACTCCTCAGAATTGGGGGCTTGCATTACCATTGCCTGGTCAAAATAATAGGATAGTTGGCATAAATTTATGGCTAGGAAAGAAAAATAATTGACAACTGGATGACTGAAAAAACTATTGATCAAGCACACAAATCTCTAAATGAATAGTTTCACAAGCTCGTGATAACTTCACCACCTAAAAGGGAATCATCAGGTATATCCCCTGAATGTGGGAGTGACCACCAGAAGTAGGAAGAGACAGAGGAAAAATAAAAATATTCTTCTTTATGCAAGCCCTAAATCTTATAGACTTCTTCACGATAACATTTTTATTTTTGGAACCACTCTACAAAATGGAATCCTTATCAGAAGAAGACCTCATATTTGGTTTTTTCAACACAATACAATTGAAAATCCCCTTATCTGATGTTGAGTATTCCCTAGAATATGGTTTCCCTATGTATAACCAGGGAACCGGTAGCTCATGCACCATAGTCGAGGATACATGGGATAATGCAGGGGTGGTTGGACATAATATTCCATTCATTTTCCCATGTAGGATATATATGCATCTGGTACTTGAGGCTAAGTGTTTTGGTATTATGAAAAGAGAGAAGAAGGTGCCTCATATCCCTTCAGAAGCCACCCCACCCAATTGTCTTGCATGACCGCTTAGCGGGGGCTCAATCCTATCAACCTTGGAAATGGGGAAGGCTGGCGTGACCTACACTGATGGCTATAAATACACCCATAATCTCCACTCACAGTCTATTTCCATCTTCCTCAGGTACTCCATCTCCTAAATCGCATACCCAATAACATCCCCATGTCAGGTAGCACTGACCTCTGGAACAAAATTACGATGTTCTAAAACAACTAGTTGTAGTCCCATCCAAGATCCCAATCCTCTATTCATTTTTTATTTCAAAATAACTCATGGAGGAACTTGTTGAAGAGCTATAGTGCCCATAAAAATTTGAGGCATAAGTCATTTCCATTTAGGTCTACTAAGTGGAGACTATGTTCTTATTATTCCATATTTAATTCTCATTCACTGATAAAGATCAGGAGGAGGCCATCCAAGGGCATATCATAACCTTATACATTTCTGAAAAACTCAATAATGTCAATGTCCAAAGGGTTCTGATTGATAATGGATCTAGGATAAGTCTTATCCTAGTTAAGACTCTATGAAGTTTCTGGTATGGAGAATGGATATTTTCCCCTACCAAGATGACCATTCAAGGATATGATAAGCATGAGAAAAGGACTCTTTGGAAGATAACACTGGAGGCCCAATTTTGGGAACTCACATTTGATGTCAAGTTCATGGTTATCTAGAAAGACACCACATACAATGTCCTACATGGAAGGCCCTGGATCTACATCCACTTAGCGTTACCATCAAAATTCCATCAATGTTTAAAGTAACACATCCATGGAATGGTAATAATACTTCATGGTGACAGTTCCCCTTTTGAGATTTCTAGATCCACAAATGCTAAAGTAGATTTCTATAAGAATAGAGGTATGTAACCAATGTAGGATGATGATATACAGGTTTCATCTTCTAATGGATTAGATATATACCTTATGAATCCCTAGAGAATACTCAACGATGATTATGTGATCCCTATAAACATGGTTGTAGTAGAAGACCTAATCCCAAAATATCAATCTTATACCATTAGCGGTGACAATTCTCAACTTCAGAATCTCTCTACAATGACTTAGATAGCATGGGATGGTGATGTTTCTCTTAATAACCTTCATCACCATGATACTGATGGAGAGGCTATAACGACCCATACATTACATACATTGTTAACACTTCAAAATTGAAGTATACTTATTAAAACATATAACAAAACCATGGTAGGACCATATAGGTATAGTGTCTTTAGAAACTGGGAAGCATAAACAACTGGTTCATAAAGCATCTACATTGTCTCCAGTTTATTTCACCATATCTAGAGTCCCTTTTGGAATATCCTACTTAATAACATTATTCCTAACCTGGGGAAAGAAAACATACAAAAGGGTGAGCTCAAATTCTCAGTAAGGGTAAACAAAAGAAATATCAATCACATCATATTCATAAGAACATAACATTTTGGAAATCTTAACCTGCAAAAGAGATCATAATTTCATAACATGGGATAAATGATAGTAGTGAAATGTAATCCCAATAATCATCACTTAAAACATGAAACTTTGTGGCATACACACATAATCATATATAATCATTTCTTAGTAGTCAAGACTCATTTCCAAGACTATCTTAGAGGACAAAGTCCATTTCTGAACCGAGTTCACTCCTCGTTTCAGTCCTGTTACATTGAATCGGTTTAACCTGTCATTCTAGCCATGTCTATATCATGAGATATAAATCTTTACCAAATGCATTGGAGGGAGATATAGGTCCCACCCATCTCATAATGAAACCATTCTTATGTGTTCCACAAGATCATAAATCATACATCATAGCATAACCCATGTAATAAAAATGGGAATCTTAAACATCAAGCCATCATAACACAATCCATATAAGATAAAAGGACATCATAAAAATATTTCCATCATAACATAATATCATCAATGTAAAAATAGGGATAGAAAAATAACCCTATATTATCTTAGATGGAAAATAATTTTGATAAAATAGTTGAACTCCATTCTTGAGGAAAATAACCTTTCTACTTCAAAAACATTTTTCCTTTCTTAACATGTCATACAATTTTAAACTAAAAAAAGGTGATTAAAAATAAACTTGAAAACTTGTAAATTAATCTTCATGTAAATAATGTTCTATGAATCCATTCATGCCGTATAAGTTAAGAAAACATTCTTCTTGTACTTTGGTCGGAAAGGTCAAAAAGTAACACGTACTAAAAACGACAAAAGATTCCTTTGATATCTTTTACTAAAAACTAACCAATGGGTAAAATTGGATTTAAAAAATTGTAGGTTGATGGAAATAATATTATATATTGAGGAAACATTGATGTGTAGGATAAATATTCCCCAGTAAATTCTGAAGTATAAACAATCTTAGATAAAAATGAGATTGTGAGATTTTCCCTTACCTTAGGTTCGATTTGCTTCGTAAGTGTCCAAACCACCTGTATAATAATTTAAATAATGTTATTGACTTACTCTAGAATCTTACTCATTGTTATGATATCATATATGGTCATATTACTATATTCTTATTAGTAATATTTCATTGTTACTTGTTATTCAGGTGTTTATTGCTTTTTGTTCTTATGCGTGTTTTGTCAAATAAATTCTTATTATTATTTTTAGGTTATAGATTCCTAATTTACAGAATGGTATTAGTGTAATATATATCATATGTGTTCATTAAATTCATTTATATAATAATTATGAACGGAATATCATGTAGAATGAGTCGCATCATATCGTGGAGACGGTAGGCCGTATGTACGCACGAGCGATGATATCGTTCTCATGATCGTGGAATTGTATTGAAGTGTATGTATACTATTTTAGAATAAATATCACTTTAAAATAATCATATATAGTTATTCTTTACACCATTATACCCATCCAAGTAAGGTGGTGGTGTAAAATAGATTACACCATGGCGTGGAGACAGTATTCCATACATACGCACGTGCGGTGATTTTGTTTTCTGTAAGATGAATAGAAGGTGAAATAGGGTTGTTTCATACTTATAATAACATATCAGTATATGAGTGATACTGATGTTGTTACATAATAATTAAACAACTAAAGAAGAATAAGTTTAAGAAGAAATAAAGTTGAAAGAATCGGTAATAGACATTACCTCTTCTTTGAAGCGCCTCTTTGAGACCTCCTCTTAGGGCACTAAAATTGGTCTTTGAAGAAGACCAGGACCTCTAGGATGTTTCTAGGGAAGTGTAGAAGATAATTTGGCAGGGTTTGGCCGAGCTTGAAGGCTCAATGTGGTGTGAGAAAGAGAGGGAGGAGGTTCCCTTTTATAAGGGAGGAGAGGGGCACCTTTGGAAAAAATAAAAATATTATTTTATCATAAAGTCATATTCAATTTTTAATATCTCCAAATTGATTTATTTAGAAGCTAAGGTGGGTATGGGTTTAAATATTCTCATCCAATAGAATTTATACAAGTTTAGGTTTCTATTTTAACCTCACCATTTAGATTTAACTTTAAGTTAAATAATTTTACTTTTACCGTGTTTTCTTATTTTCTTACACTATAAGGTTAATAAACATACTATAAAAATCCAAACGAACCCCAAGTTATTTATTATTATTATATATAACCTTATCTAATTCAATTTTAAAAACCTTAGATTTTTAGGAATAAAATAACAATTAATAATATAATATTTGTTTTAAAAACTATTTTATGTCAATTTGGACACTATTTGGTAATTTATTTTTGTGAAAACCATAACAGAATGAGTAGTTCGAAAAAAGTTAATTAAATCAATAATAACATGTCATATTAACCTATAAAATTATTTTAATTCATAAAAAGTCTCAAATTACATTTATTTTGGTATTTATAACTTCAATTATGTTAATATTTCATTAATAATATAATTATTGCATCATCATTGTGTCATAAATAAATTAAATTATTTAATGTCTAAAAATTATAAATAAAATACAATTATGTAGGAAATAATTTTATCTTTATAATGAATATTTATAGTCTAATTTATCTTATGTGTAACCCTGTATTAAAAATGTTTTAGTTATTAAACTTTGATTTAAACTATTTTAACTATTCTTTAAATAAAATAATATTAAATGTCCAAATCTAATCCAAGTGGACCTAAATGGTCATATTTTATTCATAATGTTGTTTTTTGTCGAATTACACTTATACAATAGAATTAGGACATGTGTTAGGGTAATAATAATATCATTTTTACCATTAATTACCATATTTACTTTTAACCGTGGTAAAAAAAGTAAACAGTTACTATTCACGAAAAATTATTTTCATCTCATTGAACCAAATTTTAGTCTTTGATATTAACTGTGTCTCTCAGATTTTAGAAATTCCACTAACAGGAGCGGTAAACCTAAGTTTTATGTGAATTTCCAAATTCTCCTAGGAGGTGGGTAAAAGACGGTGAAAAGTTCAATAAAATTTTTATATATCTAAAATTATTATAAAATGACTCCAATGAATTAAATTGAACATATATAGGTATTATGTATCAATTTTGAACTAAAATTATTTTAAATAAAATAAAAAATTGTTTAAATAAAAAGTCGGTTTTTAAATAGTAACCCAGTGTTTTCACTATTCATCAAAAATTGAATGTTTTCAGAAAAATACCAAAATTTCACCCTAGGATAATTTTGATATTCCGAATGAAAAAATGAAGTCCATTTTGAAAAATAAAATTTCAAAAAGTGGGTACTACTATTCATAATGGCTAGTTTTAATAGTATTTTAATAGCATATCGTTGTTTAGTAAAACTTGGTATTACGTACAACGTAAGCCGTCGAGGAAGGTCGCGACTGCGTGCAAAGAAAGAAAAGCTAGTGTTATGTGTAGTGAATGATTCCTTTGATGATTTATATAACATAAAAACAAAATATTTCTCATAAAAGTCTCGGGTGTTACATTCTACCCCCCTTAAAATGAATTTCGCCATCGAAATTCGTCACTTTGTAACAAACGGATGAGGATACCTCTCCCTCACCATATCCTCAATCTCCCATATAGATTCTTATAATAGGTGGTTCCTCCATAAAACTTTCACCATGTGAGTGGTCTTGTTCTGTAGGACTTTTTCGCTACGATCCAGAATCTCTATCGGTTGTTCTTCATAAGAAAGATCTTGTTCCAGTGGTACAACTTCTGATCTGAGTACATATTAAGGATCAGGTATGTACTTTATCAGGAGCGATACATGGAACACATCATGAACTTGGGAGAGATTCGGTGGAAGCGTCAATCGGTAATCTACCTTACCAACACGATCCAGTATTTAAAAAGGACCGATATATCTAGGGCTCAACATTCCCTTCTTTCCAAATCTCATTACTATCTTCTAAGGAGATATTCATAAGAACACTTTATCACCTACTTCAAACTCTAGGTCTTATCTTCGGTTATCAGCATAACTTTTTTGTAGAATCTGAGCTACTCTTATGTTTTGTTGAATAGATCTGACCTTTTCTATCATCTCATTAATAAGATCAGGTCCTAAGAGCTTTCTTTCCCCAACTTCATCCCAGTAAGTTGGAGTTCAGAATTTCATTCCATAGAGAGCTTCATAAGGAGCCATCTGAATACTGGAGTGAATTCTATTATTATACGAAAATTCCGCAAAATCTAGGTGTTGATCCCAACCACCTTTGAAATCCATAGAGCAAGCTCTCAACATATCTTCTAGAGTTAGAATTATTCTCTCAGACTGACCATCTGTCTGAGGATGATAAGCAGTGCTGAAACTCAACTTTGTATCTAGAGTATGCTGAAGACTTCGCCAGAACTTTGAGGTAATCCTCGGATCCCAATTAGATATAATGGAAAGTGGTACTCCATGCAATCATACCACTTATTTTACATATATCTCGGCAAGCTGATCCAGATAGAAATCCTCTCTAATAGCAATGAAGTGTGCGGAATTTGTAAGATGATCAACTATGACCCAGATAGCATTATTTCCTTTGGATGTTTTAGGAATTCTAGTGACAAAGTCTATAGTGATGTTTTCCCATTTCCATTCAGGTATGGGTAATGGTTGTAACATCTCCTTAGACTTCTATCTCTCAGCTTTAACTTGCTGACAAACCAAGCATCGAGAGACATATTCAGCAACATCTTTTTTCATTCCATCCCACCAGAAGTACTCTTTTAGGTCCCTATACATCTTAGTGCTTCTAGGATGAATAGAGAATGAAGAACTATGAGCCTCATCCAGAATCTCCTTATTTAATTCAGGGATGGGAGGAACACAAACCTGATTCCTGGACATTATTATCCCATCACAATCAAGGTTGAATTCAGGAAAATTTCTCACCTTCTTTTGTAACTCTACATCTTTTTTTTGTGATTTTTAATCATCACATATATAGATGGTTGAACATTCATTTTAGAAAGATAAGATTTTTACCCTTCCATTATAATTCCAAGATCCA
Organism: Viscum album; assembly: GCA_963277665.1. NCBI lineage: Eukaryota > Viridiplantae > Streptophyta > Magnoliopsida > Santalales > Viscaceae > Viscum > Viscum album. The sequence goes on along the minus strand of OY728155.1, from coordinate 641,152,168 downwards.
TCCTTTGTAAATCCATAAATATTGGATCTTTTTTGATCCTCATCATGGTTAAGCTAGCATGGTCTTGTCAACTTAATGAATCTGCCACCTTGTTTTCTTTCCTAGGGTGGTAATGAATTGAGTAGTCGTAATCCGTAATCAAATCCAACCATCTTCTTTGGCGCATATTCATCTCATTTTGTGTGAAAATATAATTTAAACTTTTATGATCAGTATAAATATCACACCTTTCACCATAAAGATAATGCCTCCAAATCTTTAATGCAATTATTACCGCAGCTAACTCAAAATCATGAGTTGGGTAATTTTGGTCATGGATTTTCAACTGTCGTGAGGCATAAGCTATCACCATATCAATTTTCATGAGAACACACCCTAGCCGCTTCTTGGATGCATCACTATAGATCACAAACATTTCTCCACTACAAGGCAGCGTGAGCACAGGTGCACTGGATAACCTTCTTTTCAACTCCTTGAAATTGTCTTCACATCCCTCTGTCCAAACAAACATAACTCCTTTCTGAGTCAACCTGGTGAGTGGATTAGATAATCGTGAAAAATATTTCACAAAACATCGATAATATCCAGCCAAACCAAGAAAACTTTGGATCTCAGTTACTGTTGTCAGTCTCGACCTTCTTTCGATAACCTCTGTTTTTGCTGGATCCACATATATCCCCTCTTTTGAGATTATGTGGCCCAAAAATGCATCGTTTTGAAGCCAAAATTCACACTTGGTAAATTTGGCATAAAGCTTCTCCTTTATCAGGGTCTTCAATACAATTCTCAATTGATCTTCATGTTCTTCCTTTCTCTTTGAATAGACAAGAATATTATCTATAAATACTACCACAAACTGATCAAGATAGTCTCTAAAGACTCTATTCATCAGATCTACGAAGATGACGGGGGAATTAGTAAGACCAAATAGCATCACTATAAATTCATAGTGTCCATACCTTGTATGGAAAGCCATATTTGGTACATCCTCCCTTTTTACCCTTAATTGATGATACCCTAAATGAAGATCAATCTTGGAAATGTATTGAGCTCCAAGTAGTTGGTCAAATAATTACCCAATGCGTGGGAGAGGATATTTTTACTTGATAGTGATCTTGTTAAGTTATTGATAATCAATGCAGAGTCTCATTGATACATCTTTCTTCTTAACAAATAGAACAGGTGCTCCCCAAGGTGACGCACTATGGCTTATGAATCCTTTATCAAGATTCTCTTGGAGTTGCTTCTTCAATTCCTGCATCTCAATTGGGGCCATTCTATAAGGTGTCTTTGAAATAGGCAAATCACCCGGTATGAGTTCTATTGAAAACTAAACATCACGATTTGGTGGAAGACCAGGAAATTCATCCGAAAAGACATCATCAAACTCCCGTACAATGGGAATATTCTTAATCATGAGTTTCCCACCAACCATTTGAGATAAGTAACCTTCATTTAGTGGAATCAAGACCCATAAGATGGAAGAGATTTCCACTGGAAGGTTATGTTCATCCTTGCATCGATAGACAATCATAGATTGATCTGGAATATGAAATGTGACTTCCCTTCTTTGGAAATTGATATGAGCTCCATATAAAGAAAGCCAATCCATGCTAAGAACCACATAAAATTCCACTATAGGAAGGATCACAAGATTTGCAGGAAGCACATTCCCACAAACTTCAATCAGAGAAGAATTATAAACTTTTGATGCGACTGTTGTTCCATTATGGGTTGTCACAACTAACTCAACATCTAATTTTTTAGGTAATACGGAGATACCCTTAGAAAATTCTTCATAAATAAAAGAGTGGTTGGATCCAGAATCAAATAAAACATTTGCTAGTTTAGATTGGATGATAAGTGTACCTTTCACCACTTCGTTATCAAACTCCACATCGCTGATAGAAATTGCATGTTACTTTCCTTTGTCTTTAGCCTTAGGAGTTAGTTGACGTCGATCATCACCAACAAACCTTGTATTAGGGCATTGATTGGAATAATGCCCCATTTCCTTGTACTTGTAACATTGAAGTGTAGGAGGTGCACTCTGTGTAGACTTTTCTTTGTTCGCATCACTAGACATATTCTTCCCATTATTGCGGCATTGAAATGTTCGATGACCTTCATTTCCACATTTGAAACATTTACTTATCCCTTTAAGACAACTCCCTACATGTTTCTTTCCACACTTTGAGCATAAGGAAAAACTCATCTTCTTTTCAGTGTGCTCTTTAGATTTTCCTTTGAATTCCATTTTCCTCTTCTTATCAAACCCATATGACTGATGGGTTACTCCAATATCCATCTCAACCTTGAGAGAACATCGAAAGATTTCCTCGTAGCTATTGAAGTCCCTTATGGCTAACACCCTTCGAAGACTTGGTTTTAATCCACTAAAGAATCGATCGAACTTACTCTCAGGTAGGATAATAATACCAGAAGCGTACATTGCAAGTCCTATAAAATTTTCTTTATAGGTACCAATAGATTCATCATCCTTTTCTTTATATCAAGAAACTCCTGCTCCATCTTTGTTCGGAGAATACAAGGGAAGTACTTATTGAAAAATAATTTCTTGAACTCATCCCATTCCAAGGACTCAATTTCATCCCATTTCCTCGTATTCTTGATAATATTCCACCATTGATCAGCTTCACCTTCCAAACAATAAACTGCTAAGATGACTTTATCATGTTCAGAACATTGAAGAACTGAAAAAATCTTTTCAGTGGTACGGATCCATTATTCAGCCACTAATGGATCAGTAGACCCGCTGAATGAGGGTGGATGCTGCCTCATGGAGGATTCAACAAATTGTTGCTCCTTTCTTTGATCTTTTGGAAGTCATGCATGATTCATAGCTTGAGAAAGTTGTGTGACCATGGCTACAAGATTTTTCATTCCAACTCCCATGACGTTTGGTTTCTCAGGGGGACAATCATTGCATTTCCCGTCGCATTCCGCATTAACACGGTTCCTTTGGGTTCCATCCATTTACTAAAACCAAGAAGAATAGTGTGAGAAATACTAATAATAATAGGACAACCACATAATCAAGAATAAAATTTTACACTTAAGGTCATATCATAGGTTATTCATGGCCATTTCTAAGATTGTGTTCTATGATTAGACTCATCCTTAGGGTTCTTACTAAGGCTTTCACATCATAGTTTCCAAAGGTTGACTATACCTTTCCTCTAATACCAACTATAATGACCCATAATTTACATACATTTTTAATACTTAAAAATTGAAGTATACTTATTACAACATATAACAAAACCATGGTAGGACCGTAGAGGTATAGTGTCTTTAGAAACTGGGAAACATAAACAACTGGTTCATAAAGAATCTACATTGTATCCATTTATTTCATCATATTTAGAGTCCCTTTTGGAATATCCTACTTAATAACCTTCTTCCTGACCTGGGGAAAGAAAGCATACAAAATGGTGAGCTCAAATTCTTAGTAAGGGTAAACAAAAGAAATATCAATCACATCATATTCATAAGAACATAATATTTTGTAAATCTTAACCAACAAAAGAGATCATAATTTCATAACATGGGATAAATCATTGTAGTGAAATGTAATCCCAATAATCATCACTTAAAACATGAAACTTTGTGGAATGCACACATAATCATAGAGAATCGTTTCTTAGAAGTCAAGACTCATTTCCAAGACTATCTTAGCGGACAAAGTCCATTTCTGAACCGAGTTCACTCCTTGTTTCAGTCCTGTTTCACTGAACCGGTTTAACCTGCCATTCCAGCAAAGTCTATCTCATGAGATATAAATATTTACCCAATGAATTGGAGGGAGATATATGTCCCACCCATTTCATAATGAAACCATTCTTATGTGTGCCACAAGATCATAAATCATACATCATAGCATAACCCATGTAATAAAAATGGGAATCTTAAACATCATGACATCATAAAATAATCCATATAAGATAAAAGGACATCATAAAAATATTTCCATCCTAAAATAATCACATAAATGTAAAAATAGGGATAGAAATAGAACCCTATATTATGTTATATGGAAAATAATTTTGATAAAACATTGGAACTCCATTCTTGAGGAAAATATCCTTTCTACTTCAAAAACATTTTTCCTTTCTTAACATGTCATACAATATTAAACGAAAATAAGTTGATTAAAAATAAAGTTGAAAACTTGTAAATGAATATTCATGGAAATAAGGTTCTATGAATCCATTCATGCCGTATAAGTTAAAAAAACATTCTTCTCGTACTTTGGTCGGAAAAGTCAAAAAGTACCTCGTACTAAAAATGACAAAAGATTCCTTTCATATCTTTTACTAAAAACTCACCAAAGGGTAAAATTGGATTGAAACAATTTGATTTTTATGGAAATAAAATTAAATATTGTGGAAATATGTATGTGGATGATAAATATTCCCTAGTAAATTTTGAAGTATAAACAATCTCTGATAAAAATGAGATTGTGAGATTTTCCCTTACCTTAGGTCTGATTTCATTCGTAAGTGTCTGAACCTCCTGTATAATGATTTAAATAATGTTATTGACTTATTCCAGAATCATACTCATTATTATTATATCATATATAGTCATATTTTTATCTTCTTATTAGTAATATTTCATTGTTACTTGTTATTCGGGTGTTTATTGCTTTTTGTTCTTATGCGTGTTTTGTCGAATAAATTATTATTATTCTATTTAGGTTATAGATACCTCATTTACAGAATGGTATTAGTTTAATATATATCATATTTATTCATTCAATTCATTTATATAATCATTATGAATGTAGGATCATGTAGAACGAGTCGCATCACATCATGGAGATGGTAGGCCGTACGTACGTTTAAGCGATGATATCGTTCTCATGATCGTGGAATTTTATTGAAGTGTATGTATACTATTTCAGAATCAATATCACTTTACGATAATATTATATAGTTATTCTTTACACCATTATACCCATCCAAGTAAGGTGGTGGTGTAAAATAGATTACACCACGGCGTGGAGACGGAATTCCGTACGTACGCACGCGAGGTGATTTTGTTTTCCGTAGGATGGATTGAAGGTGAAATAGGGTTGTTTCATACTTATAATAACATATTAGTATATTAGTGATACTTATGTTATTACTTCATAAGGAATAAACTAAAGAAGATGAAGTAGAAGAAGAAATAAAGTTGAAAGAATCGGTAACAGACATTTCCTCTTCTTTGAAGCGCCTCTTTGAGACCTCCTCTTAGGGCACTAAAAATGGTATTTGACGAATACCAGGACCTCTAGGATGTTTCTAGGGAATTGTAGAAGATAAATTGTCATCTGATGTGACTTTCACATTTCTTTCCATAGAAGGAGTTTCTCTGATTGCACCAGCCTTCTTCTTCATCTTCTTTTCCTGTTTCTTCATTCTGTTTTTCTGAGTATTGGCAGATATCTCCATTTGAGGCTGTTCTTTCATTTCCTCAAATCTGCACTCCATATAGACTCCCTTGGATCTTTTAGAGGCAACCTCGCTCTGATACCAATTGAAGTGCCCAGATCAGTGTGAATCACTGAGAGGGGGAGGGGGTGAATCAGTGATCCTTTAAAAACTTTTTACTAATTTATTCTTAATCAATTAAACCTCTATGGCTGGTTAAAGCCTCGATCCACTCTTCTTGTATCTCTCACCTTTCCACGAATGATGCAGTAAATGTAAAGGCACTGGACACAAGGATTTACAAGGTTCGGCACCAAAGGCCTACATCCTTGCCATGCTCTCCAAGCATGGATTCTCCATTATAACCTGTTAAAATTACAATGGTCGATACAGAGTCCCACTGTATCTCTCCTGAGTCCCACAGGAGGGTCTTTATACTGCGTCCCACAGTGTTACCAGAGTCCCACTGGCCTGCTCCAGAATCCCACTGAAGACTTCTTCTCCCTGAGTCCAACAGGGTCTTCTCCTGGCTCCTCGAGTCGCACGAGTAGCTCTTCTTCACTTTAAGCTTCTTCAAGTATCCTCAGCAGCCTGGGATAAAGGCTGCTGGCCTTGCTCTTCTTCTGATCACTTGTGGTGAACAGGTCTTCTCGTCTAGCTCGGGCTTTATCACCTTCTTCTAAGGATGCCCCGGTTTCTCTCCAATTACTGAATGCTCAGACAAATAATATCTTTATCTTTGGTCTGGTCCAGTCTCAGTTGCACACCACTGATTTAGCACTATTCACGTGTGCACGTGCATGCATGCATGCATGCACTTTCCTTTTCTTCCTCTTGGTGCAGTAGACCCACAAAGGGTGTAGTCACTTTAAGCACACACCTTCTTCTCAATCTTCACACACTTAATTCTATTTGTTTACACACTTAAAAGTGTGTTGTACTTTGTGTGGGTCTTCTCCTCTTCTTCTAAGTGAGCACACACTTCTTGTGCACACACATAGGTTCGGCCTTCTTTGTCACTTGTTTATGTACACATAAATTGTTCTTTGTTTTGCACACACTTGACTTTGGCCTCTTCCCTCTTCTTGTTGCACACCCTTAACCCGTAGGTTGTTCTTCAACTTTGCATACACAAAATGTGTTTTCACTTGGTGCACACACAAGGTCACAACCCTCGGCCTTTTCAAATGCACACACGGTCAAGTGTGCTCTTCCTCCTCACTTAGCACACACAAATAATATTCTTTTAGCACACACTTGATCATGGCCTACTCCTTTATTCTTGCACACACTTGGGCCGTAGGTGGTTCTTCAAGTTTGCACACACACACAAATGTGTGGTCTTCACTTCACCCACTTGCACACACAAGGCATGCCTCGGGTCTTCCTTCACTTTAGCACACACACACAATGGTGTGGTCTCCTTTGTTTGCACAAGGCTACGGCCTTTCTCTCCTTTTTGCACACACACTGCCCACTGCCCGTTCTTTGTTCTTGTTTGCACATACACCCAAAGCACTAAGGGCTCAGTTCTTCCTCCTCTGCACACCTACTGCCAACAGCCTTTCACCTTTGTTTGCACACACACGAGGCAAGGCCTCGGGTTCTTCCACCTTCAAAGTAGGCGCGCAAGTGCTTGATGAGCCGCGGCCTCCTCTTCTTCAACAAAGCACAAGGCACACTTGGTGCACAAGGCAGCGTGCAAGTGCACAAGGCCTCTAGGGCGCGCATGCCTCGGGTGCAAGGCACCGCGGGCGCGCAAGTGCCACCGCGCAGAGGGCACGGTGCACAGAGGGGGCGCACAACTTTGTGCTGCCCAAACTCCTTCCTGTCGCGCAAAGGATAGCGCACAGGGAACTCCTCCTCCTCCTTCTTCTTGTCGCGCAAAGATGTTGCGCGCAAGGAACTCAGCCACGCAAGTTTACTTGCGCGGGGCTTCAACTTCGCGAGGCAGAGGCTTCGCGGGACACAAATCTTCAACAAGAACTTCAGCGCATCAGCAAGCGGCACAGAGGGCTCGGCCTCATTTTTATAGGCAGAGACTGCCTCAGATTATCCGCGTGCAATAACTTCAAACACCCGAGATCTTCGGATCTTCAAGATTCGGTGAAATCTTGTTTTTCTCCTCAGTTTCCACCGCGGGTTCTTTCCTTAATTTTCTCCACGTGCATGCGACTTTGAACGCATGCACGGCCTCTTTAATTCCAATCCATGCATGCAAAGCTCGAACACCAACTGGCCTCGGCACCTTCGGTTTTCCTTCGGCCAAATCTCGAATCCTTCTCTCGTTGCATGCAAGCCCACTTTTTAATCATGGAACAGTTCGTGTTGGCCAGACGATCACAGTGGAGGCTTCACTTCCTTCAGAGGTGGCCGGGAACCCGAAATCCATCTTCGGGAAGCCTCTGGTTCGAAGGAGGTACGCGGGAGGCTTCGGCTCGAGCTCGAGGAAGAGGACGGTCTCTTAGCCGTCAGATCAGGCGATCGATTAACCTCGGACGGCCTGGATTAGATCGCGGCGCCGCGGATGGATCGTGCGGCGCAGATCAAGCGCGCGATCAATCGAGCGGCTCAGATTCGCTCCCGGGAAATTTTCCGCGTCCCACATCGAAACGGGGCGCGGTTTTCTCGCGGTTTATTACCCAGCCGCTGCCGGCTACTCCACAATTGAACTCTCTCCCTCCACGGTGCCGCCCCGCACCGTGTTCTCCCTGCGGGCGCGCTCTGCGCCCAATCTCTGCTCCTGCGGGCGCGCTCCTAGCGCCCACTTTGCTCCTCCGGCGCGCGGGTTTCACCACCGCGTGCCCTCGGGGGCTTATACACGGCCCCCTGCGCTCCTCCGGGCGTGCCCCAGCGCCTCTGTGGTGTCTGCGAGTGCGCCCCTGCCGCCCTGAGCTCGCCCCACGGGTTCCCCCTTGGGCGTGGCGCCTTAGGCCCACATGAGCCTTGGGGTTGAACCCACAAGGTGCTGACGGGCTGGCCATATTTTTTGGCAAAATAACAAGTAGGACTTTGTCAAAAACAAAGTCCTCCATGAAAAATACCAATTCTAAATGCCAAATGCCTCCTCCTCTTCTTCTAAGCCATTCTTCCTCTTCTCTTCTTCTTCTTCTTAGAATTCCTCCATACTTCTTAAACAAATATTCATCACTTAGTAATGGAATTCACGAAGGGTCTTCATCTTCAACTGAGCTCCTAAATCACTTAAATTCTTCAATGTGCTTCATTGATCTAATCAGAGATCAATTGGATCAACTTCAAATTCACATGCACTAAGAGTTAGTACATGGACTTCATTAAACCACTTCATCCACTTAGAAGTAGTGAATGGATCATCTTGCTTCTTCAACTCCTCATGCATTGTCACTACAATGCATGGTCTTCTAATCATGTTGTGACATTGTATCCAGTTGATACAAGTTCTTGGAACTTAAAGAACAGCTCAACAATCGTCAGATTTCCATGGAGAATGTTTCAACCACATCTCCTATGCCACTTAGTGAATCTCCTAAGTGACATGCATCTTAGTACTATGGCCATTCTCCTTCACCACCAACACCATCACAACCTTTGTCATTCACATCTTGACATTCCCTGACTTCCATTCATTCCAAGACAACTTCATGCCTCATTGACAACAAATGCAACACATTGCACTTCAATCTCCCCCTTTGTATTTGTTGTCAATACACTCCTTCAGCACATATGAATGGGTCAATATGTGTGCCAATATTTCTCCCCCTTATTGGAAATCAAATGCAAAGGTGTGGTGTGGTTCTCTTCCACAATATCTCTTCCTCCCTTTGAAAAGTATTTTCTTGAAAAACACTGAGAGAGGGATGATGTCACATGTTCTTCTTTAGCAAAGAACCTTTAGTTGATCAACTCTAAGTCTACTTGGGCTAACCCGGTGTAGAAAACAAGAGTGATGTAACCAAGGAACTCAATGCTGTCCAACATTCACTATACATGTGAGATCATGCTTAGGGGATTGAAATTTTTCAGATATAACAATGAATTTGCTAAATCCTGCACAACTTCACAAAACTCATTAGAAAGTTCAGGTGCAAAGATAAAGCTCCCCCTTTCATCCATTTGTCTTCAATCCATACTCCCCCTTAATTGACAAGATAAACTCAATTAAGAAACAAGGGATGAAAGCATGATTGGAATACCTTCACTTTCTCAAGATGATATTAATTTTAGAACATCATCTTCTCCAGATTGGCTCCCCCTCAAGGGGTGCACTCCATTCCTTCCAAACCACTCTCCAGATGAGAATGATCATCATCTTCAATTCCCTGCAATGTTAGCACATGTAAATACCAATGTATAAGGGAATAAGATGGAACCTCCTTGGTTCATCAATGTGAACAACAAGGTTGAGAAGATTCTCTCAACCGAGATGTCCCATTTTCACCAGTCTTCACACTTGCACATTTGATCTTCATTGATGATTGTGCTGGTGTGGATCTCAACCCATCTTCATGTGAAATCTTTTTCTTCCCTTTTGCTTTATAAAATGCCAGAGCTTCATCTTCAGCTCTTTGTAGTTCTCTGGAAAGTTGCAACTGATGTGGCCATATGACAAGTAAATCATTTGGAAGAGTGGCCTCAGTTTTGGAAGTTCCACATGGTTCTTGGGATGCTGCTAAGCTACCTCTCTTAGGCAACTTATTTTCAACCAATCCCTTCTGCTTCTTCTGGATTGATTGTCTGTTTAAGTGCAGTTGGCTTCTATTTAGTTTCATGGCTTCTTTACAAAGGTCCATGATGTGTCCTTTCTTTCCACAGTAGAAGCATTTCTTGGTGGTCCTTCTGGATGCATCACCCTTCTTGGACTCAGACTCCAAGGACTTCTCTTCATTTCTCAAACACTTCTTGGGAGCATTTTCCACTTTCTTCTTCTTGCTTCCCAAGGAATCTTTTTGAGCCAGGTTCTGTGATCTTTTCTTCTTTTGAGCTCTGGATACAGTTGGAGATTGACATGTATCTTTTTGTTGACCACTTTTGCAATCATCCCAGATGTTGTCAAGTAATCCAAATCTATTTGCAGTAAACAGATGTCTCTGGACCTGTGGATGTTGCTTCTTTCCTTCTGGCTTGCTCCCCCTAGGCATGGGCTTCCTCTGTGCTTTGGCATTCAGTGGATTGTACCAACAATCCTTTTCCCAATGCCCATACTTGTTACAACACCAGCATTGTCCCACGAATCTTGACCTCTTCAGTCCTTCTGATTGTAGGGAACTTTTCTTGACCTGTTGTGCTGTTTCAGGAGAGCTCTCTTTTGTCTTCATCCATACTTGTTTGGAATTATTTTTCCATCCTGCACTTTTTGTGGAAACACAATTAGAAGCATCAGTACAAGATGGTATGGATGGTACCTTCTTTCTAGAAGTTGTTGCACTTTCACTAGAGGATGTCTTGCTTTTAGAATCATCCTTCTCAAAGCTCACTTGAGTAGCAACATTTCTTCTTTCAGCTGACTGGGAGGCTTTAGCTTTGGGTGATTGATGATTTTTCAATATCACCTCCAGTTCTAAGCATTTCATATTGAGGGAGTTCTTCTCATCCTCAATAGTTCTTAGCTTTCCTTCCCAACTTTCTTTCAGCTGATTCATCTGGTCTTCATACACCTTCTTTAATTCTTGCAATGAATTGTCCAGCTCCTTCACCAATTTGACTTTTTCTTCAAGTTGAGCATCTCTGACAACCATTGATACTTTATGCCTCTTTTCCAGTGCATGGAAAACATCTTTGACCACAGTCTTAAAGAATTCTTTCTCAGAAAGGATTCTTTGCAATTCTTCACAAGTATCTTCATATCTTTCATTGCAAAGAGATACTGTTTCATCTTTAGCATTTACCAGCTTTCTGAGAGTGTTGGTTATGCCAACCCTTTTTGCCAATTGGACTTCTAGAGAATTGGCTTCATCTTCTAGCTGTAATTTTTCTTCTTGAAGATCAAGGAGGCCTGTAGCTATACACATTGCAATTTCCTTGGGGACTCTCTTCTGAAGATATTTGATTGCATTTAGAAGATCATTGTTTCTTCCATCTTCATCACAGCTAGAGCAGGCTTCATCAGAAGAATGATAAAAGAAATTGTCATCTGATGTGACTTTCACATTTCTTTCCATAGAAGGAGTTTCTCTGATTGCACCAGCCTTCTTCTTCATCTTCTTTTCCTGTTTCTTCATTCTGTTTTTCTGAGTATTGGCAGATATCTCCATTTGAGGCTGTTCTTTCATTTCCTCAAATCTGCACTCCATATAGACTCCCTTGGATCTTTTAGAGGCAACCTCGCTCTGATACCAATTGAAGTGCCCAGATCAGTGTGAATCACTGAGAGGGGGAGGGGGTGAATCAGTGATCCTTTAAAAACTTTTTACTAATTGATTCTTAATCAATTAAACCTCTATGGCTGGTTAAAGCCTCGATCCACTCTTCTTGTATCTCTCACCTTTCCACGAATGATGCAGTAAATGTAAAGGCACTGGACACAAGGATTTACAAGGTTCGGCACCAAAGGCCTACATCCTTGCCATGCTCTCCAAGCATGGATTCTCCATTATAACCTATTAAAATTACAATGGTCGATACAGAGTCCCACTGTATCTCTCCTGAGTCCCACTGGAGGGTCTTTATACTGCGTCCCACAGTGTTACCAGAGTCCCACTGGCCTGCTCCAGAATCCCACTGAAGACTTCTTCTCCCTGAGTCCCACAGGGTCTTCTCCTGGCTCCTCGAGTCGCACGAGTATCTCTTCTTCACTTTAAGCTTCTTCAAGTATCCTCAGCAGCCTGGGATAAAGGCTGCTGGCCTTGCTCTTCTTCTGATCACTTGTGGTGAACAGGTCTTCTCGTCTAGCTCGGGCTTTATCACCTTCTTCTAAGGATGCCCCGGCTTCTCTCCAATTACTGAATGCTCAGACAAATAATATCTTTATCTTTGGTCTGGTCCAGTCTCAGTTGCACACCACTGATTTAGCACTGTTCACGTGTGCACGTGCATGCATGCATGCATGCACTTTCCTTTTCTTCCTCTTGGTGCAGTAGACCCACAAAGGGTGTAGTCACTTTAAGCACACACCTTCTTCTCAATCTTCACACACTTAATTCTATTTGTTTACACACTTAAAAGTGTGTTGTACTTTGTGTGGGTCTTATCCTCTTCTTCTAAGTGAGCACACACTTCTTGTGCACACACATAGGTTCGGCCTTCTTTGTCACTTGTTTATGTACACATAAATTGTTCTTTGTTTTGCACACACTTGACTTTGGCCTCTTCCCTCTTCTTTTTGCACACCCTTAACCCGTAGGTTGTTCTTCAACTTTGCATACACAAAATGTGTTTTCACTTGGTGCACACACAAGGTCACAACCCTCGGCCTTTTCAAATGCACACACGGTCAAGTGTGCTCTTCCTCCTCACTTAGCACACACAAATAATATTCTTTTAGCACACACTTGATCTTGGCCTACTCCTTTATTCTTGCACACACTTGGGCCGTAGGTGGTTCTTCAAGTTTTCACACACACAAAAATGTGTGGTCTTCACTTCACCCACTTGCACACACAAGGCATGCCTCGGGTCTTCCTTCACTTTAGCACACACACACAATGGTGTGGTCTCCTTTGTTTGCACAAGGCTACGGCCTTTCTCTCCTTTTTGCACACACACTGCCCACTGCCCGTTCTTTGTTCTTGTTTGCACATACACCCAAAGCACTAAGGGCTCGGTTCTTCCTCCTCTGCACACCTACTGCCAACAGCCTTTCACCTTTGTTTGCACACACACGAGTCAAGGCCTCGGGTTCTTCCACCTTCAAAGTAGGCGCGCAAGTGCTTGATGAGCCGCGGCCTCCTCTTCTTCAACAAAGCACAAGGCACACTTGGTGCACAAGGCAGCGTGCAAGTGCACAAGGCCTCTAGGGCGCGCAAGCCTCGGGTGCAAGGCACCGCGGGCGCGCAAGTGCCACCGCGCAGAGGGCACGGTGCACAGAGGGGGCGCACAACTTTGTGCTGCCCAAACTCCTTCCTGTCGCGCAAAGGATAGCGCACAGGGAACTCCTCCTCCTTCTTCTTCTTGTCGCGCAAAGATGTTGCGCGCAAGGAACTCAGCCACGCAAGTTTACTTGCGCGGGGCTTCAACTTCGCGAGGCAGAGGCTTCGCGGGACACAAATCTTCAACAAGAACTTCAGCGCATCAGCAAGCGGCACAGAGGGCTCGACCTCATTTTTATAGGCAGAGACTGCCTCAGATTATCCGCGTGCAATAACTTCAAACACCCGAGATCTTCGGATCTTCAAGATTCGGTGAAATCTTGTTTTTCTCCTCAGTTTCCACCGCGGGTTCTTTCCTTAATTTTCTCCACGTGCATGCGACTTTGAACGCATGCACGGCCTCTTTAATTCCAATCCATGCATGCAAAGCTCGAACACCAACTGGCCTCGGCACCTTCGGTTTGCCTTCGGCCAAATCTCGAATCCTTCTCTCGTTGCATGCAAGCCCACTTTTTAATCATGGAACAGTTCGTCTTGGCCAGACGATCACAGTGGAGGCTTCACTTCCTTCAGAGGTGGCCGGGAACCCGAAATCCATCTTCGGGAAGCCTCTGGTTCGAAGGAGGTACGCGGGAGGCTTCGGCTCGAGCTCGAGGAAGAGGACGGTCTCTTAGCCGTCGGATCAGGCGATCGATTAACCTCGGACGGCCTGGATTAGATCGCGGCGCCGCGGATGGATCGTGCGGCGCAGATCAAGCGCGCGATCAATCGAGCGGCTCAGATTCGCTCCCGGGAAATTTTCCGCGTCCCACATCGAAACGGGGCGCGGTTTTCTCGCGGTTTATTACCCAGCCGCTGCCGGCTACTCCACAATTGAACTCTCTCCCTCCACGGTGCCGCCCCGCACCGTGTTCTCCCTGCGGGCGCGCTCTGCGCCCAATCTCTGCTCCTGCGGGCGCGCTCCTAGCGCCCACTATGCTCCTCCGGCGCGCGGGTTTCACCACCGCGTGCCCTCGGGGGCTTATACACGGCCCCCTGCGCTCCTCCGGGCGTGCCCCAGCGCCTCTGTGGTGTCTGTGGGTGCGCCCCTGCCGCCCTGAGCTCGCCCCACGGGTTCCCCCTTGGGCGTGGCGCCTTAGGCCCACATGAGCCTTGGGGTTGAACCCACAAGGTGCTCACGGGATGGCCATATTTTTTGGCAAAATAACAAGTAGGACTTTGTCAAAAACAAAGTCCTCCATGAAAAATACCAATTCTAAATGCCAAATGCCTCCTCCTCTTATTCTAAGCCATTCTTCCTCTTCTCTTCTTCTTCTTCTTAGAATTCCTCCATACTTCTTAAACAAATATTCATCACTTATTAATGGAATTCACGAAGGGTCTTCATCTTCAACTGAGCTCCTAAATCACTTAAATTCTTCAATGTGCTTCATTGATCTAATCAGAGATCAATTGCATCAACTTCAAATTCACATGCACTAAGAGTTAGTACATGGACTTCATTAAACCACTTCATCCACTTAGAAGTAGTGAATGGATCATCTTTCTTCTTCAACTCCTCATGCATTGTCACTACAATGCATGGTCTTCTAATCATGTTGTGACATTGTATCCAGTTGATACAAGTTCTTGGAACTTAAAGAACAGCTCAACAATCGTCAGATTTCCATGGAGAATGTTTCAACCACATCTCCTATGCCACTTAGTGAATCTCCTAAGTGACATGCATCTTAGTACTATGGCCATTCTCCTTCACCACCAACACCATCACAACCTTTGTCATTCACATCTTGACATTCCCTGACTTCCATTCATTCCAAGACAACTTCATGCCTCATTGACAACAAATGCAACACATTGCACTTCAGATATTAACCATGTCTCTTGGATTTTCGAAATTCCACTCACAGAAGCGGTAAAATTATGTTTTATGTGAATTTCCAAATTCTCCTAGGATGTGGGTAAAATACGGTGAAAAGTTCAATAAAATTTTTATATATCTAAAATTATTATAAAATTACTCCAATGAATTACATTAAACATATATAGGTATTATGTATCAATTTTTACCTAAAATAAATTTAAATAAAATATATAATTGTTTAAATAAAAAGTCGGTTTTAAATAGTAACCCAGTGTTTTCACTATTCATAAAAAATTGAATGTTTTTAGAAAAATAACAAAATTTCACCCTAGGCTAATTTCGATATTCCGAATCAAAAAATGAAGTCCATTTTTTAAAATAAAATTTCAAAAAGTGAGTATTACTATTCATAACGGCTAGTTTTAATAGTATTTTAATAGCATGTCGTTGTTTAGTGAAACTTGATATTGCGTACAACACAAGCTATCGAGGAAGGTCGCGATTGCGTGCAAAGAGAGCCAAGATAGTGTTGTGTGTAGTGAAATATTCCTTTGATGATTTATATAACATAAAAACAAAATTTTTCTCATAAAAGTCTCAGGTGTTATAGAGGCCCCTAGATTTTCATTTTCAGCTGAATATGTATCCACAAACATAGAAATGGAAGGGGATGGGGATGATCTCCGGAAATTCCCTCCAACATTTGAGAAAGGTGTCTCTATCACCATTTATAATTTTAGGAAGATAAATATATGAATGGAATAAGACCCAGGGCCTACTCTGATTAGTGACACCATACCTCTATAAGTGAAAGAGATGTCCATAGCATTTCTAAAGTAGCACTGATATGTGTTATCTGGGAACTATACAGAAGTTCCTAGACATTATCCAAATGTGGATATGCACCATCTAGGACTGCCTGATGATTGTCAAGGATTTAAGTAGGCATTCAGAAGAATTTACCCCTCTTATGCTACCAATATTTAGGCATAATTTAAAAATTGACCAAAGATAACTTTTTCCTGAGAAGGGAAATACCTAAGATGTCATGCCAAGATCTTCCCTATCACCATGAAAAATTGACATATTAGGGACTTCATTGTCTTTAGATACCTTATTTGGATTTTCCCAAAAGTTGATTTCCCATTACTGATCACAAAAATTTTTATTGATGAAACTACTAGTATACAAGCCTTTTCTATAATGGATGGGTACATGGGGTATAATTAGATCAAGATATCCTCCATAGATGAAGAAGCAACTTCCATCATATCACATCAAGGAATCTTCTACTATTAGTTCATGCCATTTAGATTAAATAATTCTAGTTCCACATATCAGTGCACCATACATATCATAGTTAATCCATTCTTATGAAGGATAACTGATTGTTACATTGAGAACCTAGTTGTTAAATCCTGATAGTGATGTTATCACTTCACAAATCTTTGAGAAATCATTTACTAGTAGTGAAAACATAGTTTAAAGATGAATCCACTAAATTTCTATTTTGGGGTAACATCAGCAATGTTCCTCATCTTTGTGGTACACCACCACGACATTGAGGTGGACATGGAGAAGGCCAGTACTATTTTAGAAATTTCACCCTCTAGAAATATCATAAAAGTTAGGGGACTTCAAGGACACCCCAAAAGCATCCAACGATTCACAACCATAGGTGTAAAAGCTCTCCCCTTCATCGGTATAATGATGTTTGGAGTTGCCTACCACAGGGAAGATTATTTCTAGATATCATTCGAATGTTTCAAGAAATAATTGTTTCACCCACCGGTTATGATGCTTCTGATGGAATAGAGGACAATCATCTTATATGTGGACACCATGGAATTCTCATTGGGAGACCTACTCATGTAGAAAAATGAAGCAGGAAGTTATAATAGTCACTACTAGCTTAGTCAGACCATGATAGGTATTAAGACACGATATTATGATGTAAAAAAGAACTACCTTGAACTCATTTTTGTAGTTCAAAAGATGGGGTTTTACTTGAAGCACCACGAAGTACACACAGTCTCTTGTATTGACCTACTCAAGTACATCCTTTGCTTACCCATGTTGAATGGGTTCTTGGATCAATGGGTGGTGATTCTATAAGATTATGACATTCTATTCGTATATTTGAATTCAGTGAAAGGTAAGGCCCCTCACAGCACATCCTACCCTGAAAAATACACCAGAATACACCAAGATCATAGATGAAGAGGTCTTCTATGCACATGACACTTCCGATATGTGAGAGATGTACTTTTATTGTGCCTCCCAATGACTTATAGACACAAGAATGGAAAAATCAGAGCTCAATATGGGTTCTCCTAGGGATTGTATTGGCATCTCCAAACAAACCAGTTCTCCCCTACTCTTTCTCACTATCTAAAGGATGAAAAAATAACGGGTTTGGGTACCAAGTCCTCATAATTGGATTGGAACTAGCTTTATATTTTCACATTTCCAACTTGAATTTCTAATGGGACTCTAAACTAGTGACAAATCATATCAACGATGAATATTCCAATAAAAAACAAGAGTTGACCCCCTCACTAGCTACATCAGGGGATTTCATGAATAATTTCCCTTTAATTACACCATGGATTATATTCCCCAATCACATAATGATCTATCCAATTTGATGGATAATGTAGTCATCGTCCTCACTAACCCAAATCAGGAAGAAGCAACCTTCTTTATCACACATTGAAAAATGGTATCATCAATAATCATATGTGATTTGGATGAAATCAATCAGGTAAATACTGACCACATCATGATGAACCAATGACCACCACTAGATGGATGGAGCCTATAATTAGTTATCTTAGATAGGGAACTCTCTTAACGGATTGTGTTGGAAGGGAAAAAATTCGGCATTGGGCATCAAACATCACTCTCTATGATGTCCCAAATGTGAAAAAGGTGATCCACAAATGTGGATTTGATGTAATCCTCCTAATATTATTAGTAGAAGGAGAAATTCTAACCATCATGGAAGAAGTACATACAGGCTCTTACGGTGTCCATCAATCTGGAACCAGTCTCTCCCACAAAAGCAGGAGGTTGGGATACTGCTAGAAAACTATGATACATGATTTTGTAGAATTCACCAATAAATATCATGCATGCCATATTAATGAAAAAATCATCTATAAACTCTCTAAATTTCTAAATATGGTTAAATATTCATTTCCATTTTTCTTCTAGGAAATGGATGTCATGGGGCCATATCCCCCAGCCACAACTAAGTAGTTCATGTATATCCTTACAACCACAAAATTCTTTTATAAATGGGATGAGAAAAGTCCCTTCATGGTATTTTGGATGAATAATATAATCAAATTTTTTTTATGTCTAATATCATCACTAGGTTCAGGGTCCCTTGCAAAATATTGACATAAAATGGCACCATCTTCTGTTCTATAGATTTGAAGAAATTGTAAAAGGAGTACAACATCGAGTCCAATCACTCATCTCACTACCATGCAGTGGCCAGTGGGTAGATATAGGCCTTCAATAAGACTCTGTAGAATATACTCAAGAAAATGGTGAACAAGGATAAGAAGTCTTGGCTATACAATCTCCTCTATGCTTTCTTGGCCTACTATTCCACCACACATACAACTTCACAAGCAACTCCAAACTCACATGTGTATGGGATTGAGATAGTATTACCTATAGAGGTCAAGCTACCCTCACTCTGAATAGCCATTTGTGGGAAACTCTCTAAGGATGAGAAATTTTAAAAACATTTGAATGAGTGGGAATGTATACATGAGAAGAGGTTTCACACACTACCCAATTTGGAAAGCAATCAAAATCAGATAGCACAATCCCTCAACAGAAAGTTTGGGATTTGTTCATTCCTTCAAGGAGAACCTGTGCTGGCTCTAAGAATGCCAATGATACCGGTAAAGAAGCCCTCAAAACTGGATCCTAAATGGGAAAGACCATACAACATATATAAGGTGTATCATAAGGGAACCTACTCATTGGCCATAATGGAATGGGATCATGTAACACCACCCCCAAATCACAAATTATCAAGAAATAATTTGCATAGAAATCTCCATGAGGGCGTCCACATTAGTATATGTCCCATATTTCATCCTTGTCACATGATACTACACAATATGGATCATCTTGTCCTAGTAGCAATACATTTAACTGCACAACATCTTTCATCCTAACCACGTGAAATTAAATTGTATAGATTCTATCCTAACCACATGATGTTAAACTACACAACTCATTTATAACTACATATGGATTGATACATATTTTTAATTTGATGTGTAGGGTCACCTTGATCTTACATAATGGTTGATCCACTACGTGATGTAGGATACCCCTACCCTTCTTGGGGACCTTTTCGTTCCTTGTATCTCACACTGATCATGGATCACATGAGATTGAGAATTTTAGAAAAGGTTCCCCCATATGAACAAGGAATATCATCCCCGATAGGCTTCAATCCTCACCGAAAGACATTAAACATCACAAATTTCCACAACTATGTGTGGTTTTATTCTCATTTTTTTGAGATGCTTAGTGACTCCAAGACTTCCACATTTGGGACCTACCACAACACCTCAATTTATTCATGTCATTCCACCTTCGTCCTCACTAAATGGCGTTAAATTTCACAGAATTTATAGAACTATGTGTAGTTTATTTCTCATTTCCATGAGATATGTAGTGATGTCCATATTTCTACACTTGGTACCAATGACAATGTTCCCATGAATTCATTATGGATCGCCTCCATCCTCACCGCATGACGTTAAAATTCATGGAACATCATGAAATATGTGTGGTTTGATTCTTATTTCCATAATCTATGTAGTGATGACCAAAATTCCACCCTTATGCCAAACTGAAATGTTCCCATCAATTTATGGTGGATTTCCTCGATCCTCACTGCTTGAAATGAAATAGTATGGAACATCAAAAACTATGTGTTTATCCATTTCTGTCATCACAGTATATGTGGTGACAATTGGATCTTTAATTATCGTCTCAACTGTAACTATCAATAGAAATAAACCCCCCTCTAGGAATGTGTCAGATTTTCATTGAGTATTTCCTATTCAAGAACTACATGTGGCTTGATTATAATCCTAATGAGATACATAGTGATTATCAAGCCTCCATCATTGGGCCCATTCGCAACATTACCCTATATTTATATCAGTTCTCATGTTCTTACTACATAACATTAAATTGCATGGATGTACATCCTTACCATGTGATATTAAATAGTATGGAGCTGAATCCTTATTGCATGATGTTAAAACGTATGAAAAAATCTATCCACTACATGAAAATAAATAGTGGAGTTCATCTCATATTTTTCATTCATTATCGAGGAACCTGTTGATGCTCCTTTCCGTCATAGATTCTAACGAATGAAAAGAGGAATACCTTAAGCACAAATAGATTCATCCATTGAAGAAACATCAAAAATTGTCAAAGGCATGAAAAATAATTTGTTTAAACATGGGTCGTGCAAGTTTTACTTTGGCTGTGCAATTATACATGTGAGCCACATATTGGTCACATAGGTGACTTGCGTGCGAAATTTTATTTTCGCCCAAGGTCCTCGATGGCCTATAAATACCCCTTGTGGGCCCCCTATTTCGAGGACGAAAAATCCAAAAGTCAGATTTAAGCTCTCGGTGCCCTAGTCTCTAGTTGAAGTCTTCCGAACACTTATAAGGTAATTTCTTACCTAGAATGGAAGGTCAAAAGAGGAGGAACAAGGCCTAAGTGTTGGAATTCATCAACACTTGTGCCCCTAAGTGTCTAACCATTAAGGGAAATGAAGACACTTTCATGACCTTATCCCTTAAACAGAATTTGTGTGGCACCCTTTTGGAAGCCTTTAGGGATAATACTAAGGGCTTGATCCAAGCCTCGCCCAAGTATTACCTTATGGGTTAATCTTTGCCCAAGTACACCAGTGTCGCGCAAGTATACTTGCACGACCATGACATGCGCACCCAAACAGGACATGCACGCCTGCCTCTTTTTGGGTGCCCCTCCTGCCTATTCAGATCTTTTTTTCAAATACACCTCTCCTCTTCATGATTTAGCCTTCAAAACCTTCTTCAAAGCCATTTTTGGCATGGTTTATTTTTTGGATTCCTTATCTGAAAGGAATTCTATGGAACATCACTCAAAACCTCATGATTTAAAAATATTTATGTCACTAATGTTAGAGATTTCCTCCATTCAACCTCATCCATTAAGATGAGAAGATCTTTAATCTAGGCATCCTCCTTCTGAGTAAGCCCCAAGTTAAAAATCCCCAAAAACATTGGGCCGCCTTCTCAGGAGTAAGTCCCAATCAAAATTCCCTTTTTATTTGGGCCCCCTTCTCAAGAGTAAGCCCCAGTAATAATTTCAAGTTCCCTAATCTAGGAATCCTCCTTAGGAATAAGCCCTAGATTCCACTACATGGGCCTCCCTTTCAGGATTTAGACCCAGTCATAATTCCCCTTAACCTATGTCTTCTTCTTAGGAGTAAGCCCCAATTCTCAAGTCCCTTTAACCTGGGCCTCCTTCTCATGAATAATCCTAAGTCATAATTTCTCTTAAAAAGTATTAATTTCTTTTCATTTGGGCTTCCTTCTCAGGAATAAAACCCAATCATAAGTCCCCTATAATTTTGGAAACCTTTTAAGGATTAATTCTTATATCAAGTATCCAAATCTCCTTAAAGAAAATATACCTTTATGGACCTTTTTTCTCAGGCTTATTCCCTGAAGTAAGTCCCAATATTCATTTATCTGGGCAGTCATACATATGTAATCCCCACATCATTTCTTATGGTTGCATCTTTCATGGCACAATCATCAAGTTTTACTGATACCTCTTGTTTCTCACATCGAGCATGACTCACATGAGCTTAGAGCGTAAAAGTAATTATGACATCTTTCCTTGGCCCATCAATCATGCATAAACTCCATATTTATTCACTCAAACTACGTGGGTTCTAATTCCTTTTGTAACAAGGATACGTAGGTAGCCCACCTATGGGTACGTTCCCAACTCTGAAATAATCCATGTCCTTCTGAACGACAATATACTTCAAGTGCCCTACTGAGTGGATTTAAAACCAGTATGGTTATCATAATGACCAAGAAATTTCTATATAATGTGTTGAAGGATACCATTGACTATGAATCTCTAACAAATACAGATGATTCTCTATCGATGAAGAACCTCAGATACATATAAAAGATTCTCTAAATCTCATATTTATAAATTATTGATTTTTATATCTAATGGAAATCTCATTTTTATACTTGCTAATTTAATAAGGATTCACAATCATAACTAAAATATATAAAGAGAGTATCATAGTAGATAATAATTTCCCCCAAAAGGTGTGATGAGTCTGACCTCCCATCCTCTCGACCAATACAAAGTCTTAAGCCTCATCTGTCCACAACTAATGAGCACCTTCCATTAAAAAATAGGCCCAAATGGATATAGAATCATTGAATGTTTCCGATTCTATGAATAAACCCATTAGAAACCGATTGGGAAGTTTGAACCTTAAAAAAACTAGGTCATCCCCATTTCAAGAGGAAACAAAAAATGGTGAACCCGACGTGAATCCTTAACCAAGTTAAATGATGTTTTACTTATTTGTTAGGACCCTATTTAACTCAATGTGAGTGCCTACAAAGCAATCAATAACATATGTTCTCATCCAAAATATGTAATGTCTGAACTTATCTTGATTATCTCTGTTATATCAAACAGGCACTCATTTCCAAGATATCTCTACATTATAGAAATGGCTTCTCTAAAGTTCACACATGTGAATGCATCTGCTGCTACTCCTGCTAGATCTTCCTACGCTCTGAGGATGATATCACCTACTCAGCATCTTCAATGCTGGGTCTCAAATGCACTGGTTATGTAATACTGTCAATACGGTACCTTTCCGGATCTGGAGGCCACTCGATAAGACCTCCAAGTCAATAATTAACCCTGGTTGTCGAGATAGCGATGACTAGTGATCAAGAAGAAGGTGGTGCCAACCACCTTATCCAACCGTTTTGGGTCTTTATCCTCAAAATGCAATCACAAGTCCCTCCCATATTTTGAGGAGGTCAATGAGAAGGCCACTCAAGGACTTAATTCAAGGATACATGAGTCCTTCCTAAGGGATCCCATCAACAATCACCGCCAGACTCGGGCGGAAGTGTACCCTCAACATGATGAGCGTACCGCCTTTAGGGGTTCGGCTCAGGTTCCTTAGACCCGAGCATGCAAGATGAACCGCCAAAGGTGAAATATGGTCTACAGGGACTAGGTTCTTACTTCATCCCCCTCCAGAGAAGTCCATCAAGACAACTTGATGGAAAATAACGAGCGGGAATATACACCCATCCATCCTAATGTTACTGCCCAGCAAACTCGTCTGGCAGTAACATGCCAATCCCTCTAGGAAATTCTGGCGGAGTATTATAGGTAGGCATACACACCTATTTATAACTAATCAGCTAGTCAATAGGCTCATCTGACTACAACCAAAGAAGCTCACCAATCTAATATGGTGGCAATTGATAAGCAGAGACATACACCTGTTTACAATCAACAATTCTATTAGAAGTCTCGTCTTCCATTATTGAAGGAAATTCGTTAACCATAATTGAAAAAGAATACACAACAGGCACATACACCTTCCAATGTCCATCAAGCCTACCAACAGTCTCATTTGGTATCACCTGGAGAAGTCAGTCGGAAAGCCCCAATGAAAAATTTGGAGCAGACTCAACTCTCTACCCCCATACATGAGTACTGCTATAATTCACTAACAGGAAAAGGAGGATAGGAATATGAATACACACCTAATCCAACCACAGAATGGACATATATTCCCATTCCGGCAACTGAAGTCACCAAGCACATTCTGGCGATGGGGAAAGAGCAGAAGTAAATCCCTGCTCATATTCTGGATGCTTGTCAGAATATTATAACCACATCAGCAGCATCACTGGAAAATAAATACAAATTTTTCCCTACCAGTGGAGTGACACATCAACATATAATTCCGGAACAGATACACACCTCTGTTCTAGTCCAAGAGGGTTTTCGGACATACTCCCCCATATCATATGAACAATAAAATTAGGCACATACACCTAATTTGAATAGAGATAATCAGCTTAACCTAACTATTTCTCCTAAGCAGTCACATAAACCTACCCATAATAACCACTTTTTTCAACAAGTGGTTCCCAAAGTGATTAAGAAGATGTCTAAGAAAAATACTCGTCCAACACAGTCACGAAATCAAGAGCCAATCTGTAATAAGGCATTGCTCGATGCTGGAGTTCTTGATGCACTCAAACAATTATCTATTGCAACTCAAGACTCTACTCTCATTTCCCAACAGTGGGAACAATAATTCCGAAGGTCTTCATCAGACACTTCCTCATGAAGGCTTTCTTCATTACAGTTCGGTCGATCTCGGATTATCGTCTTCAGATGAGAGCCACGATAACCCTCTGGGTGGCCAGAAGATTAAGGAGAAAAAGGTTTCATCTTCTGTTGTAACAGACCATGGTGGTCCTCCCCATGATGATGAATTTAACTGTGAAAGTACTCTCTGCATTAGTAATTTTCCTTGCCTAGAAAATTCTTCAAAGGACAACGGAGTGACGAGAAATCCCTCTTATCTTAAGGCACATTCAAATGTGAAGCCAGTCATGTGTGATGCTTTACCACTTGAAGGTGAAATACTTTCTCAATCAAAAGATAACCTGGGGTGTAGGTCATTCACCGAACCACCCCTAGGTCATTCATCTTCTAGTTTGATAAATTATTTCTCTTCAAATATTGTTGAATCGGATGAAACAAAAAAGAAGAAACAACTTTGGTCTAATCAAGTAGAATAATCTTCATCGAATGATAAAGAGGAAGAACTGAATATGAGAAAACAACTAGTGAAAGGGGAAGTACCAGTCATGTTTTAGCCTTTGGATGACTCTCAGTATGATATTCCAGATATGTTGATGGAAGATTGTACTCACAATATTCATCTCAACATGTCGAAAACTATTTGTCACTTGAAAAAAATATTATCTTATGATGAATATGAAAATCAGGTCAACATAATATAAGGGTTAAAATGCCAAATTGATTTGGCATCTCTCTCAATTTATTGATATCTAAAGGCTTAAAAACAAAAGAAATCCCTTCAGTGTTCATGCCTTTGCGTGTTAAAAAGGTTTCACCAGTTAATTTCCAATGCCCCATATGGTATTCATATCAGGGGATGAGGTGTTCATAGATCACTGCATTTAACTGTACTCTCCAGTCAACAAAGCCCACCAAAAATGGTCTCATGCAATGTTATTGCCCATGGCCGGCCACGACCAATTGGTTTTGTTTGTAATCAAAGGCTTGCTCAAGAACAGGCCTCAACTAGTTCTTCTCAAAGTCAGGCATACAAATAAAAAGTTGTCGAATTACTCTTGCATCAGGAAAATGAGAATATCAAACAGGATTATCGTATAGAGCTTGCACATCATCAGGTGACAGAAGTGTCAAAAACAATCAAACGGTCATTTGAACCAGGTGATTTGAGTGGATGTAGGTTAATGTATCCATCCAATTTCCGGACTAAATTCCGCAAAATTAGGAGATATTTTGAGAAATTATCAGATGAATTAGCTCAAAAGACACCTTTGTTTGCCAGAATGGGGACTCTTTTAGCCCAACCCTTGGAATCAACAAATAGGATTCAGGTAGTTGAGAAGGAACAACAGGAATATCCCCAGTCTACCTGACTGGGGACTTTTTTAAATCCTTAATATCTTCCTCAGAGAAAGTCAGTCTTCTCTCGATTATGGATAAATCCACAGGAGGAACGAAGAGATGAATTATAAGGAGATTCCCTCCAAATTAAGGTTCATCAAGAAATTCCTGAGGGGTCAACTCAACAAAAGGAAATGTCTCATCAGGGACATGGAAGTAGATAGTATTGTAGAAATGCCGATAGAAGGGATTCAATGTGTTATTCATCAATAAATGTCATCAATGCCATTTTTTCTGATCCTCCATAACATGATGCTCACTCAGAGGGTTCATATGAAGAAGTTCATGCTCAAGAGGCTGTGCACACAGAGGCAAATGAAGATGGTGTGTGTACACGAAATCAAAGGCTTACCCAGAATCTAGCTACTCCTTCAAATAACCGACTTCCCCCTCTCCAAAAGTTTTCCAAAAAAGGGGAAAGGAAAAAATCAGGTTACATTCCACCCTTCCTCTGGAGAAGACCAATCACTCTCACTAGAGTAAAGATTCGCACAGCAGGAAGAAGAAATAAAGGAATTAAAGAGGTTGAATGCAGAACTACTTCAAGGTAGTCTTCCTCCTAAGTGTGTTGGAGTCGGTTAGCCAAATGAATTTGTTGCAGCTATTGAGATGGGTCAAGCATATCCTCCTTTACCAGCACACCCTCACAGGTCTAATCCTATGATTCATGCATAACAACAATCAGTTTTTCTACCATCAGTTGCAGTACCAGTCACCACACCTGTCCAAGCTCCAGTTATTGCACCTGCTCAGGTCCATGCTCAACCAGATGTTTCTCAAAAGTTAATAACTACCATTGAGTCTTTAACAGCTCGGTTGGATACTATGAAGGTAAAGCATGCAAAAATTCTACCAGAAAAGAGAGACTACCCTAAATGGTTTGATGCAATTCCTTTCCCATCAAGTTTTGAAAGCACCACATTCACAATATTTAAAGGTTCGGGAGACCCAGAACAACACATAACACATTTTGTTTCTCATTGTGATCCTATTATGGGAACTCCTCAGCAACAAGAATAAGTTATGCTCAGGTGTTTTGTACAATCATTACAAGGGTCTATTTTTTTCTGGTACACAAGCTTTCAATCCTGGTCAATTACCAGGTGGGAGGATCTCCGTCAACGATTCCTTCTTCAATTCATCTCAACATTTCCAAAGATGACAGTTTTTGATCTTAAAAATTGTAAGAAAAGGGAGAATTAAAGAGTTTCAGATTTCATTGCTCGCTGGAAGGGATTAACATATTCCCTAAGCTTAGAAGTCCCTCAAGAAGAGTTGTTTCCAATCTGTGTGGAAAATTTGCATGATGAATTACGCACACCGCTGATCCCTGTGAAATACACAAGAGGGTTTCGAGACCTTACTTCAATCGCTCAGCAGATTGGAGACTCTCTTATAAAGACTAAGGATAAAACTCATGTAATTCCATCAGCTCCAGGAAGGATAATGGGTAGAGAAGAGACTGCTACAGTTCTGCTTAAACAAGCACCTGTACCTGCTTCTACGTCAAAACCTTCATCTTACTGAAGGGCTACACCTCATGCGCGTCAACAACAGAGGTCATTCGGTCACGATGATCAAATAGATCAAAGAAGAAAACAATTTGAGGAGATAAAAAGAAAAGTTTATTCTTTCTGAAATGAAAAAGTTCCTGGTTATTTCATTTCAGCTCTGGAAAATAATTTGGTTTAGTTTCCAAGGCATAAAAGGCCGAATAAGGAAGAATATGAATATTGTCCCAACTATTACCCATTTCATCAGATGTTGAGGCATCCCATTCAAGAGTGTTTTGTCTTCAAAGACCTCCTAAAAAATGGTGGACTCAGGACAGGTAAAACTGAATGGTTCTTCATCTTAGGTAGTATCTGTTACTGCTAGAAATCCAAAAGAAAAATGCTAGGGGAAAGAAGTCAAAAGCAAAAATGCGTAGAAATATGATGATTGGATGGTCAGAAAAATGATCAACCTAACTCATGTCATTTTACGAACACAATTGAAGAAACTTATTGTGTCTTGTACTATGAATTCCACATTAAAACTCTCTTTATCAGAGGGAAAATCCCTTAAGGTGTGACATAATCCAAAGAAAGAGGAACAATCAGAAGAAGATGAGATCTTGTCAAAACCCAAGTTGTCTATGACTCTGGAAGATTTTATGCCATCTACTTCAAAGCCACGGGCACCGCCCCACCAAACGGCACAGCCTGAACTGGTTCATCAGGTAGAATCTTCATAATGTGGGAAGGACCTTAGTCAATACATAAGGTCTACTACAGTGGATCTTTTTTATTTAATCTCAATGGATTTAGAACTCATCACAACTCCAACCAATGCAAGATTATTGAAGAATTATTTTGTGTAATACAAATATCCTTCAACATCCAACATTACTTTAAACTGTGCTTACTTCCAACATGAGGTTAAACTTTACTTACGTACAACATGATGTTAAACTGTGGTGTCGTCCAATATGACGTTAAACTATATAGTCCACGCCCAACATGATGTTAAACTATGCTTACGTCCAAAATGACATTAAATTGTGGTGTCATCCAATATGAAGTTAAACTATACAGTCCACGTCCAACTTGACGTTAAACTGTGCTTACATCCAACATGAAGTTAAAATGTGTTTTCCTAGCTACATGATGCTAAACTGTGTAGTACCGGTCCATGAACATGACCTTAAACTATTCACACTTTCATCTAACATGACGTTAAACTCTGTCCCCCATTGTCCTAGCTACATGACGTTAAATTGTGCAGAATTCGTCCAACATGACATTAAACTGTATTGTCCATCTTACATCCAACATGACGTTAAAATGTTTTGTCCAAGAAACATGATGCTAAACTATGCAGCACTCATCCTAGCTATATGACATTAAACTATACAACCCCTCTTTTATCCTTACTCCATGAAATTAAACTGCATAGTCCCCCTAAGTCCTTACTGCATGACATTAAACTACACAGTCCCTATTTCGTCCTACATGAAGTTAAACTGTGTCCTATCCCTTATATGTCCTAAATGTCTTTAAAATGTGCATCATTAGGGTTGTTGCTTCCTATTGTTTCTCACACTGAGTATGAATCAATTGATCTTAGAGTAAACTTCAACCATAACACCCTCTCTAGGCCGCTAACCATGTACAAGTCCCAACACCATTTTAAGGTCGTTTTCCTCAAGAACAACTTGATCACCAATTCATTCATTAATAGAACTATGTAGACTTTGATACTTTCCTTCTAGGCTGGGTATGTAGGCAACCTTCTGAGGTTCAAGACAAAAACCAATATCTTCACATCGGTTCACCTCCATCTCATACGATGTTGATTCATGAATCCACCCCCTAAACCAATATTTTTTACATTTGTTCACCATCGTCCTTGCTATATCATGTTAAAATATTCGCACCTTTGCCCTGTATAACAATAAACTAAAACATTATTTGACACCCTCACCTGATAGGGAATCATTATTTACAATGATCTCCAATAATGTTATATTCCAAAGACTACGTACATACATGTCAATTCCCGAACATTTAATCTTGGTTCAAACCATCATTGCACTAAAGTCCCTTCTCACCCTTCACCTGTATAAACCAAATCTGTATAGAGGGTATTTTACGAACTACGTGCGGGTTGACTCCCATCCATATGGGATATGTAGGAACATTCGAGAATCCCTCAAATCCAGACCCAAGTCTTTGAACCTGACCCCAAATTCCACTTTGAGTCCATTGGCTGAAAAGTCCCCCTGTGAAAACATGAATGTGGTATGAAAACCCTGGTCTTCATTCTCATCAGGTTTATAAAACACACACTGTGTATTCCTTATTATTGTCCGAGCTCTATGACCCTAAACTAAGATCTCCTACACTCTCATCCCACATGACGTTAAACTGTATTTCAAGAACTATGTATGTCTTGATTACCATCCTTATGAAATATATAGTGAATTCCATCACCTTAATTCAAGACCCAGCCACAACATGATTATGGTTAGCATTGATCTATGTATCTCTACATACATTGGAAAATTCCCATTTTGATGTTTCATACTCCTAACCTTAAATACATTCAGATCTACATAACCCTTTTTTTGACTTATGGTCACAAAATGTTTGATACCTGAGAGTTCTTTTTCCTGACTATGCAGCACATGCCCTTAGGCTGCCTTGCATAAATAGTCTATATAACGGTCCTGCTAGCCAAAAGATGTTATTATTTGACTATGCAGCCAATTCCCTTAAGTTGCTCTGCATAATTCAACCCCCTAAAGGGTTTGTTAAATAGTGGTAACTTCATTCTTGGGATAAAAACCTATTTTGTCTTTATTTTTCTTAACAAAAATATGTAAGGATCCGCAAAAATATCCATCCTTAACATATTTGTCCCATTCTCTTTTTCATGACATAAAAGTAGTTAAGTCTATGGTTTAGATTTTCCTTCCCTGCATTTGGGTCAAACCTTCACAAGAGTGACATTCATCCAATTATTAGACAATCTTGATTGGAAATATCCTCTCCATATCCAAGTACCTCTCTCTATACAACGGACTCTATGCTTCGAAAAATTTGAATCTCCATAAACTTTCACTGGATTTTTAGCAATAGAAATGTAAAATTTCTAAGAGTTCTTTTTCCTGACTATGCAGTACGTGCCCTTAAGCGGCCTTGCATAAGTAGTCTACATAACAGACCTGTCAACAAAAAGATACTATTATTTTACAATGTAGCCAATGCCCTTAAGTGGTCCTGTATAATTCAACCCCTAATGGGTTTGCTAAATAGTGGTAACTTCATTCTTGGGAAATACTTCTTCTAATGCCTTTTAGCCCTTTTTTCATATCATTCCTCATATTCATAATTTCTTAAGTCATAGTTTAAAATTTTTCCCCATACTTGAATATTGTAATATGTTTTTAGATATATTATCAAGGAATTGAGTAAATTTTAATCCATTCGATCAAAGCTACGTAGACCTTAAACATTAGCCTTTTTTTGTCTGACATGCATGACTTTAAACTTCCCAAAAAAGATAAGGGAACTCTGAACAAAAGTCAAGTTCCATCTCACTAAACAAACATTTTGTTTGATTTAGGTAATATTGTGCAATAAAAAGATTCAAAGTTTGTAGTGTTATTTTTATAATCCTAGAAAAAATCAAACTATGCTTACTAGGCACATTAGATTAAGTAAAAAATTTAAAGCAGCTAGAAAGATAATGCAGACACAAATGATTGAAGATAAAAGTGTTTTTCATTGATGCAAAGTGTTAGAAGGACATCCACATACTAGAGTCTCTTCTCTTTTTCAGGAATTACAAGAGGCTTTCAACATAACTCTTTATTTGATTTACAGTATCCCGAGCTTCATCAGCAGCCACCTGGAATTCATTCATTCAACTGGATACAATAAAAGATGCAGTGATACTCGCTCTTCTTAGAACAATTGTAGAAGAATGTTCTTGAGTGCGGTTTGAGAAAATTTTCTGTTGATCAAACAGTGACTCTGTTTCTATCCAAGAGACTTGGAAGATGAATACATGGAATTGAGAATGGAGTATTGGAAGTAAAGATCCATTTTTTGAGAGAACTCTTTTCAGATATTGTTATAAAGTCATGATGGTCCTCTCTCCACCAACTGACAGTGGAAAACATATCATCCCATTGGTTTTCCATTTTCATATCTACAAGGAAATGGCATCGAGGAAAAATTTGAAAGTTCACACCACTGTTGCTACTTTTAATGCACAACATAACCAAAATAGAGGAGTAGCAGTGCAGCTTCATCTCAGACATATAGTTCTTTGCATCTGGAACGTTGACTCCTTGCAGATGACCATGGCTATATTAAGGCAAGTAAATGCTCTGTGGGGAATTAAGATGATACTTATTCAAGTACTTGCCCAAATCTGGTAGAGTACTATTGCATATATCATATTATTCATGGCCAAAAATGTTCATCATATCCTCAATCCGCTTGTTATACAGTTAATCAGCCGTTCTGATTCTTCTGGGAGCCATTTAATCTGCACAAACATCAAATAATTAAATTTTAAGTAAGTTGATTTTCCATAACATTTGAGAAGAAATTTGGAAAAAAATGTCTAAGGAATTAATGCGAAAAAGTCCCATGTTGGCACACAAGTCCAAGTCGGTCACGCATGTATGGGCACATAGGTATCACCGTGCAAGTCAAAAACTAACTATAGAAGCGTGAAAATGCAGAAATGTGGACGAGCAGAAAGAAGAGTAACTTGCGCAACGAGATCCACCTGCGCGACGAGAGCATGAAGGTTGGAAATCTGGTTTCTTTGTGCGAGAATGTCCGCATGTTTATAGGCAATGGCCATAACTAGTGCACCGTACCCAACACGGATCTCACCTACGTGCCTCCACTTGCGCGCTCAAAACTTTCACGCCCAGAATTTTCTTGGTTTTATCCTTTACCTCAGAGTCAAATATTCCTTCTTTATTCGGATCCAAATTTGAGGGGGGAATTTTATTGACATTCCTTTCCTTAAAAAAGTCTAACGAATGAAAATATGAATACCATAATCACAGAGAGATTCATCCTTTGAAGAAACATCAAAAATTGACAAAGGCATGAACAAGGATTTGTTTAAACATGGGTTGCTCAAGTTTTAATTTGGTCGTGCAAGTATACTTGCATGCCACATATTGGTCACTTAGGTGACTTGCACGCCCAATTTTATTTTTTCCCAAGGTCCTCAATGGCTTATAAATACACCATGTGGGCCCCCCATTTCAAGGACGAAAAATCCAAAAGTCAGATTTAAGCTCTCGTCACCCTAGTCTCAACTTGAAGTCTTCCAAACACTTCTAAGGTAATTTCTTACCAAGAATGGAAGATCTAAAGAGGAGGAACAAGGCCTAGGTGTTGGAATTCATCAACACCTACGCACCAAAGTGTCTAACCCTTAAGGGAAATGAAGACACTTATGTCCCACCTTATCCCTTCGACAGAACTTGTGCGCCACCCTTTTGGAAGCATTTAGGGATAATACTAAGGTCTTGAGCCAAGCCTCGCCCAAGTATTACCTTATGGGTTAACCGTTGCCCAATTACACCTGTATCACGCAAGTATACTTGCGCGATCAGGACTTGCACGCCCAAACAAGACTTGTGCACCTGCCTCTTTTTGGGTGCCCCTCCTGCCTATTCAACTCTTTTCTTATAATCCACCTCTCCTCTTCAATATTTAGCCTTCAAAACCTTTTTCAAAGCCATTTTTGGCATGGTTCCTTTGTTGGATTCCTTATCTTAAAATACTTCTATGGAACATCTCTCAAAACCTTTTGATTTACATATCTTTATGTCACTAAGGATAGATATTACCTCCATTCAACCTCATCCTTTAAGATGAGAAGATATTTAATCTGGTCATCCTCCTTAGGAGTAAGCCCCAAGTTCCCTAATCTGGGCATCCTCTTTAAGTGTAAGCCCCAAGTCTCAAGACCTCTTAACCAGGGAATCCTCCTTAGGAGTATGCCCCAAGTTACAAATCTCCTTAAACATTGGGCCTCCTTCTCAAGAGTAAGTACCAATCATAATTCCCTTTTGATTTGGGCCCCCTTCTCAGGAGTAATACCCAGTCATAATTTCAAGTTCCCTATTCTGGGCATCCTTTTTAGAAGTAATCCCCAAATTCCCTAACCTAGGCCTCCTTTTTAGTAGTAAGCCCCAGTCATAATTACCCTAAACCTGGGTCTCCTTTGTAGGAGTAAGCCCCAGTTCTCAAGTCCCTTTAACCTGGGACTCCATCTCAGGAATAATCCCCAGTCATAATTTCTCTTAACCAGTCTTAATTTCTTTTGATTTGGGATTCCTTCTCAGGAATAAAACCCAATCATAAGTCCCCTATAATTTGGGAATCATTTTCAGGATTATGTCCTAAATTAAGTATCCAAATCTCCATAAATCACATATACCATTATGGACATTGTTCTCGGGCTAGTTCCCTGAAGTAATTCCTGATATTCATCTATCTGGGTAGTCATACATATGTAATCCCCACATAATTTCTTATGATTGCATCTTTCATGGAACAATCGTCAGGTTTTACTAATACCTCTTATTTCTCACATCGAGCATGAATCATGTGAGCTTAGAGCGTAAAAGTAATTATGACATCTTTCTTTGGGCTATCAATCATGCATAAACTCCATATTTCTTCACTCGAACTACGTGGGTTCTGATTCCTTTCGTAATAAGGATACGTAGGTAGCCCGTCTGCGGGTACGATCCCAACTCTGAAATAATCAATGTTCTTATGAATGACAATAAACTTAAAGTTCCCCACTGAGTGGCTTCAAAACCATTATAGTTATCATAATGACCAAGAGATTTATATATAATGTGTTGAATGATACCATTGACTGTGAATATCTAACAAATACAGATGATTCTCTATCGATGAAGAACCTCAAATACATATTAAAGATTCTCTAAATCTCATACATATCAATTATTGATTGTTAGATCTAAAGGAAATCTCATTTTAATACTTGGTAATTTAATAAGGATTCAAGAAAATAAATCAAATCTATAAAGGGAGTCCTGGAGTAGACAATAATTCCTCCCAAAAAGGTGTGATGAGCCTGACCTCCCATCCTATCGACCAATGCAAATTCTTAAACCTCATCTGTCCACAACTAATGAGCACCTGCCTTTGGAACGTAGGTAAAAATGGATATATAATCATTGGATGTTTTCAGTTCTACGAATAAACCCGCTAAAAACTGATTGGAAAGTTTGAAACTTAAACAAAACTAGATCATCCCCATTTCCAGAGGAAACAGAACAACTATAGATTTACATTAGTCTACCAGAGTATGGGATTCTCCCACCATCTTTCTAGAGCACCTCGAATCCATATATCACACTTTATGCCTTGAGAATATCCAGTCTCCATAACCCTCCATGGATGTTGGTAAGGATATCCAACTTTAAGGCCCCTTCACTTGACTATGCATACATGCCCATGGATCCTTCATATGAACCTATAGTTGTCAACCTAATCTGTCACTCTGAAAAAGGACATTCTAATTCATGTGATCATTGACATCACTACCAAAGCACTAAACACCTCAGTGTATCTAAACTACTCCCAGTATGAATGTACTTTATCATTACTCATGACCTGATAAAACTCAATCCATGATATAAAACATTTTGTCCCCTTCTTGGGAAGATGTTGGAGTGATCTCAACCTTGGGTATCCTAGAAAGGATAATGTGTCACATCCCGCATATTAGGTCCATATCAATCATGACCTTAAACAGTATTCATTTTGGTCAATAACTTATGACCTTAAACTCTAGAACATCATGATCTTTATTGTAAGAACATAAAATTCTAATGAATGAGACACAAAACTTGTCAAGTCAAAAACCTAAAAAAGGCAACCTGAGAAAAATTCAAGTCTCCTCACACTAATCTCTTCATCCTTAGTGTTTAGGAAAATATTAGTGCACAAACATTAATTTAATAAATATCATAGGGTCTACATTATGGCCCTAGTTAAATCCTATATATGATTCTTAGACTCACTAGTTTGGGTAAAAGTTAGAGAAATTTTTTTCATATATCCTTTCCATGAGAATATGTTCTCTAGGGGTGTAAAAAATTTTATAGTACCTGAAACTTCCTTAGATTTTACAATTTCCATAGATTACACTTCATGATTTTGGGTTTCATGAATCACCAAAACGTTCTATGTCCCCAAGAAATGATAAATGGATACAGGGGACCTATTCATGACTATGAATACATTCTCATGGATCCTTGATATGCACTTATGGTCGTCAACCAAACATGTCACTTTAAAAAAGGACATTCCATTCCTTGTGAGCCCCGACACCACTACAGAAGCACTCAACACCTCAGGGTACCTGAACAACGCCTAGTATGAATTTACATTAACATTCTCCTAATTATAGAAGATTAAACAATGATTTAAAATATGTACACCAAACTATCCAAGTGGATTCGATATCCCTGATGTTATGTTATTGTGTTTCATACCCTTTTTGAAGGCTGAAATATGGAACTTTATTCTTGAACTTTTGTCTTCCTTCACATTGTGATTCCAAACCACATGTCATAGGTTTTAATATTGTCATTAGTAGAAAAATTTCCCTAGGGTTTTAGAAACCTTCCTGGATGGCTTTCCTCCCACTCCTAACTTCATCATCTAGATGTTTGAGTATTCTAAAATATTTTATATCCCTTTGAATGAATTAGAAATTGTCCTCTATTTGGCATGCTTCCAACAAATAAGGGCACTAACCCACTTACTAATGAAATATTTTTCTTTCTAGAAAGGATATTAAATCCTTGTGAGCCTTAGTAACACCGCAACAGAACTTGGCATCTCATAATTTCATTGTACATTCCTGACATGTCTTCACCATTCCATATCAATAGAAATAAGATTTTGGGTTATGAATTATATCATCCAGACAACAACTATCCAAGTGGAACTATTATCCCTAGTATCTCACCCTCACCAATATTACACCCATTAATCTTCCATATCCCATGGAAATCATAACTGACATCAAAGGCCCTTTGATTGACTATGCATAAATTCCCATGGCTCTTTTATGTGTGGTTGTGTTCATCAACCAAATGTGCCACTCTGAAAAGGGACATTCTAATCCTCGCAAGCCTTAGCAACACCACTGTAGAACCTAGAACCTCAAAGTGTTTTAGGTCATTCTTGGCATGTATTCACCATATCCCATGATCAGATGCTAGGTCCGTGCTAAAAAACCCTAAACTAAGTCGATACAATGTCTGAGCTAAAAGAACCTAGACTAAAGTGATACAAGGTTCAATATAAAAGTACCTAAACTAAAGAAACAAAAATTCTAAGATAAAAACCCTAAACGAAATTTATATATGGTCTAAGGTAAGAGTCCTTAAAATGAATAGAAATAAGGTCTAATATAAAATAATATTAAATAAATAGACAAAAGTTTTGAGTTAAAAGTCCTTAAACTAAATCCCAACATCAAATCATATGGAAAATGATTAAAGGGTATACTATATTTCCTTATGAGGATTAATCTTCTTCCCTGTAGATATTCCAAGCACTCACAGTTCAGGAAATATCACCAACCCAGATGATCCCTTCTCAAATTAGGTGATCTGAGATTGCTGGAGAAGATTACCAACGTAGAATTTCATGCGGGTTGGAATTCATGAGCTTCTCCAAAAGGTAATTTATTAGAATTTCAGCATTCAATTCCAAGCATTCATGTTCATTCTATATAAACAAAGGGATGGGTATCATAGATATTCACATAATATCACATCAACAAAGAGTCATGCACATCATGAATGAATGAAAATTGGATGGCAATATAAAAATTTTAGCATATCTGTTCATTGATAGCATACTGAAGGTGGAATCCCTATCCATTAAAATATGTGTAAAAGTGATCTAAATTTTCCTCAAAACCAGATTCTTTTTAGGATAAATGAAATTAATTCTAAAGGGAGAATTTTTTGGATGCTAGTAATCATGTGGTTCACACTTTTCCATGGAAGGGCACATGTTCTGAGTGATCGGCCAATCATAATATAGACACATGTGATAATGATACATGGGGTGTGAAAATTGATTGAAAAATTGAAGTAGTTTTATTGTTATGATGATAAAATAAAATAAATAATCCTCAAAATACTCATTTCCCTAAAAATGAGAGGAATGTTGTGTGGAGGATAAGGGAGTTTCACATAAGGTATCCTTCAATCCCACAAAAATAGGGTTTCAGTTCGCCTATTGTGGCTGGAAAGAATATCACACAACATCTTGATTGGATGATATTGCACGTGATGTAACTCCTCAAGATAGAACCACCTTATGGGTTTCCTCCATGGGAATGATTGAGTCACTTTCCAGACCAGCTCATATGTCATGATCAATCTCAAGGGTCACAAATTGCTCCAACGCCATTTGCGAGAAATAACCAGCGAACCAAACTCTCTTGTCTACTGGTTATCACCCATTATTTATAGATGGAGATAAGAATAAACCAATGTATTTGTGACATAATATAACTATGAAATATAGCATCACATGAGGATTATTAGATTCAGCAATATCATCGAAGGAAAATTAAATATGTGTGATAGATGGATGAAATTATTTTCCAGACATGACACTTTTCTTAGATGTACAAATGTGGTGGAATAGTTCTCTTATAAATACAAGAATAATTCAAATTAGAGAGTTTCATTGCCACTCATAAATGAAGATATATCAATTTCTTGAAAATAAGAGCTTTTTAAACCCCATATAGGTTATACAAGGCAGGTCATGTGAGACTCATTCTCATATTCATGAAATGAATCGATCCACGACATGACCAATCTTCTAAAGCGATTATGGTATCATATGACCTATAATGAGAAAGACAATCCAGTGAATAACCTATCTATAGGAATGATATGGAATCTCATACCCTATCATATGGAGGGTGAATTAACCTTATACACAAATTTCATTATCTGAACATGAACCAGGTGCATATCACCATCCTACCTCCTCCTGGATGAAGATTGAATTACTCCACACCTAGTTATGTGAAAAATGGTGGAAAGAAACCCAGTATACGAATATGATCAAAGTCTTAAAGAATTTATTTGATGTGACATGAAATATGAATATGAATAATATTCAAGGCTTGATTCACCATGTCAATCCAATGAAAGTCAACACCACACACATGAAATATTCATGATTACATGGGAATATATAAGGTGCGATTG
The DNA here is from genome assembly GCA_963277665.1 of Viscum album. Taxonomy (NCBI): domain Eukaryota; kingdom Viridiplantae; phylum Streptophyta; class Magnoliopsida; order Santalales; family Viscaceae; genus Viscum; species Viscum album. Next base: position 641,113,201 of record OY728155.1, on the reverse strand, counting down.
ATATCATCATAAAAAGAGGATAAATATTCCATCATTGAATATGAAAAACATCAAATATGATCAAAGTTAATGTCTTTGAAAATGTATTAACATAGTCGTGAGGTTCATCAATGAACATGTGGTGTATCAAAATAAAAAATAGAAACTATCTCGGAAAACTTATACATTTCATAGTAGGATCCGTACTGATCTTGTGATGCACAATATTCAAAAAGGAAAACTGATCAAGACAAGGAATGTGTGCTATCACAGGATCCTATATTTATCTTGAATCACACTCACTGACAACAAAATGAGCTCTCTTAAGACACATGATTTTTCATTGGAAAGTCTTTCAAAAACCACACAAATTACTTCAGAAATAAGTAGAGATGATATTCAAAGGCAGAGAACTCCATTAGTCATGAAACTCATGTGTCATATCATCATTTGAAGGAGTACAATTCCTTGATGACATCCAAATTACCAACACAACCCCTAACCATTTGAAATATATAACAATGTAGATAATGGAGAGAAGGTGAATGGTATTTGTGGTCTCTAGAAGTCATGTGTCATACCCTCAATGTCCCATAAGATGATGTGAGTCCTCGAAATCCTATCAGCCTAACCATATGAAAATAAATGATTGTGTCCATAAAACTCCATGGAAATATATGGATAGATGGATAGACCTACCCACTATAAGCTTGTTCACACTCTAAAGACCCATATTGGTCAGGAAATACATCATATATAAATTTAGAAAAAATCCAAGATTTTTCTTGTGAAAACTCACATAATCCCTAACCATTGTAAAATAATATAAAGGATATAGAAATGGAAGACTCTAAAGTTGTTCTTAGTCACTAAAAGAAATGTGGAGCACCCCTGGAGACCCTCAAGATTCCACAAGTCCACAAAAACACATCAGCCTCGCCCCATGAGAGACCTTTGGCTTGTCATCCTCGCTATGTGAGGTGACCCAAGAAAATTTCGGTGCACTAAGGATGAATGAATAGATTTTTACTTGGAGTACTCATGAACCCACATATGACCCATATCGGTCATGTGACGCATCACCAAAAAATAAAAGAAATACCCTCGAAAACACTCATGCAATCTTTCATGACTCTCTAATTTTTTCTCATACAGCAATGGGGATCAAAATGGAGTAGGGGAGAGGTTTTCTGGTCACTAAAATTCACGTGATGCACCCAACACACCCATGGAGAAATCATAGAATATCCCTAGATAAAAAAAATAGTGTCTCATGAGACCCTTAGATAAGTCACCCAAGGTCTCCTGAGTGTCTTCCAATAGGCACTTATATCTTGCGAAGGCCCTCGGACATGTCATCATAATAGCATGGTAGTCTTTCGACAAGGCTATATGATCACATAAGTCTTTAGTAATTGGTAATAATCAGATAAAGGAAGCATTGATGGTTGAGACTTGATATCGTTGGAAATCAGGCGACACACTAATAGCAGACCATGATAGAGACTCAAGAAAACATATAGAACTAGACCCCTTCGCCAACTCCATCCTAGACTCACACCAAATATGCCAAATAAAACAGCATGAGAAATGGGTGTCGAGTCCTATAAATCCTCCACCCCAAAAAATGCACTACTATCGCGTAAGTTAAAATATCATAATCTGGATGATTCGACTCTCAATCTCTCCGAAATTATCAGAAAAAGTGATCACATGACTGGCCAATCAACCATTAGGTAATTTTCTGGTGATCAATCAGAGTAGTCATGCACAAGGAAAATTGAGCTTCACATGATCATTCATAGATCACATGAAGTGCTACTGGAATGATGTTCCAAGAACGTACCCCTTGCCTTCCAAATCCTGAAAGACTTAAAGGAACTCATACAGAACAGATCTAAGTTCATTGCAATATAGGAGTTAGAACCAAGATCAAAAGAAAGAGACTTAAAGAAAAGACATACAAGTTATCCCTCATCTACTTTGTGTGATTCGTCCAAAGACACGTGACAACACCAATGAACATTGCTCAGATCTCATGGTGCTCTATCAAAATGATATCTGATGCATGTGAAGTCCTCTGAACATGTCATATCAAGTAATATGATCCTTAGGGACAAATCTTTGATCTTGAGAGACCCTCTAGGTCTATCCCCTAAGACATGTCACATCCTTTAAGAAAAAACTTACTCATATGACAGTGTCCACTTATATCAGTCAAGTCACACTTCTTCATCTTTTCATAAAAACCAAGATCTCGAGACACCCTCTGGGAAAATCCTACGAGACCCGTGATGCGCTTTAGACATTATTAACCTATCTCATGAAGCCTTATAAGGGTGTTTTCCAAAATAAACAACACCCTTTGAGCCTTGTTGTACTGAATATTTCAACACCCCCCAATGTATCATGCAGACTCTCATGAATGATGCCAAGGAACATCAGCTGGGTCATGCAACACTCCCTTGGACAAGTCAACCAAGTCATGTAGTGGATTTCCGGAAATCAATTGGGTCATGATACACTCACCTAGGCATGTCATCCAAGTCATCATATTGCTTCCAAGATAAGTCAGTTAGGTCATACGACACTCCACTGTACAAGTCATTAATGATATGTGATGGATTTTAGAATAAGTCAATTGGTTCATGAAACCACCCTCATATGAACATAAGGGAATCCTAGGACTTGATAAACATTATATTTAATAGGTTTTTAAGCCCCTACTAATCAGGAAACCTCAATTTGTATGCCTTAAGACAGAGGGAACTACAATGAATCTGGTTCTTTCCACATTTGGGACATGTGGGCCACCTCTTCCCGAGGTCCCAATTCCATATCAATCATCCTGGGAAATCTCAGTATATAAGTCCCTTATTCAAAGAAATGACATTGATCACTTTCTATCGCTTTTTTCTCACAACAAGCATGAATCACATGGCCTTAGGGAATTTCAATGACAAAAACATGTACCCTATAAACCTCAATAATTGTACATGGCATCCCCAATGTTTAAGACCTGATATAAAATAAACTACGATGACTCTAATTCCTTCCATACTCTCTCAAGTCCCATTCTCTATACCAAACACCCCATGTATTTTTCCAATACACAATCCCCATATCTACATTCCATGAGGCTAATCATTTTCTCCCCCTTGTTTCTAACCCTGAGCATGGATCATGTGGGCTCAGGGGGATACAATAAACACCACATTAAGAATCATGAATATTCATTAACTTGGAAATTCCCAGTATGTAATCCCTAATGAGTGGCGTGGTATGAACACCCCCTATATAAAGGAATATACCATAGGGTTTGTCCTAAGGGCCTTAATGAACTATATGAGTTTTGATTGCTGTAATGACCAGGATATGTAGGACTCGTCATCATGGCTCAATCCCCTCCTCAGAAAATTACATGCCTCCTTACATGGTAGCATGTTCCGAAGCACATGGTTTTCAAGATTCAGCACATAAGAAGCCACCCATTACCAGAAAATGATGCTGAACATCATATGCATATATATGGATTCTCTATGGATACCCTAGTCATTTTCACTGTAAAGAGGGTTAACCTATAATCATTTTTAGGGTAACTAATCTTGTACTGGGATTAGTAAGAGATTCACAAACATATCATAAATATATAAGAGAGCCTCGAAGTAGAAACAGTTTTCCCAAAGAGGGTGTGATGGGGTCGACCTCCCATCCTATCAACCATTTTGATTCACCAAGAGTCGCTAGGCCTGAAAACCTAGACAAACGATAGCCTTTGGAAAGTAGGTCTTTACCCTTCTATAGATGAGGGATCCATTGGAAGTTTTTGGGACTTTTAATTCCTGGTAAAATGTATCCCGACACAAAATACCCAACTGTAGCACCTCTTGGTCAAGATAGAAAGGACACACTGCCTAATCCCTGTTAAGCCATCTTTTTCTAGGGGATGATTTTGAAATCCACAATAAAGATTCACGAACCATATAAAATCAATCATATTAAAAAGAACCATTAAAACTCATAGAATCATAGGAAAAATATATTAGTATCCTGTGAAATCATTATTTAATTAACAAATCACCTAAACAAGATAATTATTAAACTATATTAGGATTAAATTCTATCCAGTTAACTCCATCATATCTTAAAATTTACTTATATTCAGAAATATTTATGTTCTATTTGGAGATAATTATATTTATTAATATAAATTTTCAATTATAAGTAACTTACATCCTATTAACTCTATAACATTACCCAATATGTTGGATATTGTTATCAGGCTCACCCATCATCATGAGTTATATTGAGCACACCCATCATCATGATATATATAGGGTTGACCTATCATCAGGAGATAAATTTGGATTCCAACCATTATAAATAATGTTTGAGAACCATAACATGAATAAAGTATATGGTTATTTCATTATATCATTAAACTATTATAAAAATCCATCATTCCATTCATAACATGATTATACTATGAAAAAGAAATAGGCTTCATATGGATTTCATAATAACTTAATTAACCTATAGGAACATGATGGGTTTCATAGAGTCGTCCTTAAAACATCATCATCATAATCCAACATGAGAAAGAACATTTATGGTGTCATAATATCATCTCACTAGTGAAGAAAAATAATTCTAAAATGATACTAACATTGAGCCTAAATACCTTTAAATGATCATATTACCATTTCTTTGAATATGGGTAAAATATCCTTTCCTATTGGCATCCTTAAAAACTAGAAATATATAGAATATTGAGAAAAATATTTTCTTTGAAAATATCAATGGAAACTAATAAAATAATATTCAATTTAAATAACAATAATTATATTAGTAAAATATGTTCATGTTTTATATGTTAAAATAGAATATTATTTTCAAATTTTTATAAAATTTAAAAGTTAGTCCTATATAAAAAATTTGAAAATATTCATTTTAATACTTTTAAAAAAAGTAAAAGATCATAAATGTAATGTCCTTATCCTGGTAGACACTATATCTGGTGCCCTGAGAGGTGTCGCCACATGACCTCAGGCACACCTCCTCATAAGATAGAGGCATTCTATTGGAAGCACATGTCCATAGAGAAATATTTGGGAGAATATACCTACGTATTAGAGAAATACCACCATATAAATAATATCAATATATAAAAGAAACAGTCTAAAATATAAATGCATGAAATATAAAAAAATCAATGAAATAACCCTATCGAACATGCTTTAATAATTTGATGAACAATCTATATGTCTGGAAATCATAAAAATAATGTCCAAAACCAAAAGTACAAAAAAGAAATAGAACATGAACCCGAGTCCAAACCTAATCCTGACATCTGATGATCTAACCAAACATCCCATATATGAAACGTATATTAGGTAACTATATTGACCATATACCTAAAAACAAGTAACATCTTATTGGGTACCGAAGTGACTTGACGGCCCGAGAAGGGTGTGAGTACAACTTTATAGGCCCCCACCAATGGTTTCTAAAGTAATAACCTATCTAAATAGATAGTATATAAAGGTACATATTTAATAACAAGACAAACATAAAAATAAAACATGTTACATTTATTAACAAGGGTCACATTAGTAACTTTCATCTTTAGTTTCTTGGGTTATCCATATTCATCAAATTCTCTACAGCTTATATCGATCATATAAACTATGCATAAGGGGTCAAGTTCCCTAACTCAGAGGGACAATCATTCCACAAAACAATATTAATTAACTTTCTTTAGAGCCCTAGTATTGGTACATTAACTAAACATATAGCCTTAGTCTAGGTTCATTACCTCACCTTAGAACCTTAGACTAGGCATATCACTAATTTAATTAGTTAGGGTTATAAAGCCCCAATCTGACTCCCTAACCCATGAAATACATCAGTGGGCCTAGAACATCAGTCTAGCCAACCCATGGGAGGATCCTCAATCCAATACTCCACACAACCACTAATCCATGTGCACATGCTTCATAAACCATATCACCTTTACCAACAAAAACTATGAATTTTAAACAATTTTAAAATTTACCAAAAAAACTCATTATCACATATACCATTATTCTAGACACATCCTTATTATATGCAACCGACTTTGAACATTAATCCTTTAGTTTATTTTATAACAATGTTAACATTTTAACATAATCATCATCAGTCCTATTTCACTAAACCATATTACAATTTAATGGATATGGCCCGAATAGACCATTCAGTTCCAAAACATTCTATACTATAAAATCCATACTATTAATTTGGAAACATCTTCAAGACACCCTTTAAAACATGGGTATTTCCATTTGAAAACTAAAACATGCACCACGTCTCTCAATTCCATTTCAACAATTAAAATAATCCTTAAGGAATTTCAAAAAATGGGAAAATCACCCTCATTTCAAATCATCATATAAAATATAAGAATAAACCACTTTCTAAGAAACCTTGAGGTCATATATGCCTAAAACATATCCCGCTTTCAAAAAATATTTTTCTTCATTTGAAAACCACGACTGGATCAAAATCATTTTTTTATTTAACAGTTTCAAAACCCCTTTGGAATTTCACAAAAATCCTATATATGATCAATTCAATTTACCCTTTTATCCAATCCAAAATTCCTTGTTAAAATTTATAACCCACTATTTCCCACATTTCCGTTTTGTCAATGTTTACCAATTCATTTCACCATTTCAGGGCTTTGACACACCGCATGGGTAGCCCTAGTTTCGGTCTTGCATCATCAATGAACCCAAAGGGGTCCATGAAGGGCCTTGAACCTAAATATAATGTTGGAATCACATTCCTTAAATCAAGGAAAATAAAAGAAACAATGAATTTGTATAGAACAACTATATACAGATATAACAAACCAAGACCATGGGGAAATCTTTAAGACAACCTACCTTGAATCAAAAGGCAATTGTATGCTCAACATTTACATTTTATTTTAAAAAAACACCATTAAATCCCCAACCTATAAATCACAAAAAAATGAGTTTTAGGGATTCAAAAGAAGATGAGAGATTTTATAAGCCCAAATTCATAAAATAGATCAAAAATAAGTGTTATACTCACCTGGCTATTTGATCTATACTAAATGAAAAATCAAACACCTAAGAATCCATGGATATTCATCTCTGGGAAGTATTATAGGGTTTCGTTCATCACCCATGATTCTAGAGGAAGAATAGGGGAGAAAATCGGGTCAGAACCCTTAATGTATAAGAAGAAAAAAATTACAAATTTAAACTTTGTAAGGGCCGCATTCTTTGATTGAATAGTTATCCTAATCGTGCACCAACCAGGTAGATCCCTATATCCAAGAGGGACCAAGAAACATGGTCTCCTAGAAGAACCCACATCGATTGTAAAATTGTGCAGTGATTGTGCAATATTATCTGTCTGAAAGGTCCCTAAGTCAGAAAATTTATATAGCTGGGCACATGGTTTATACTAAATCACCACTAATCATGCACTGCACATGTTTTGGCCTCTTATGTCTTCCATTCATGCTCGTAACCCACAAGACACCACCAAAACTCCTCATACACCATATAAACACATCATTAGTCACAAGAAATGAATTTTTTAAAAAATTAAACAGATATGTGTCTTTTGAAAGGTCAGGCTCATAGAAACTTTCCACATTATAATGGCTCATCACCGAGATGAAATTTTATGTCATACTGAGCCTCCATGAAAAAAGTTTATTCCATGGGGTGCACCAACCATCCCTCTTCCCCCATGATTCCTCATGAGAATGGCCATTCCATGAACTCAATGGGAACAAATAACTAATCCTACCTCAAAGTAAATTCTCATCATGAGCCATGATCACGAACCCAATGCTCCTCAAAATACACATAATCCTCAAAATCATCACCAACAACATCAAACATGATAGAAAATTCCATGTGACCCCACTGAACCATCTCTCAAAAGTAAAATGAAGTGGCAGTACAATAACCTAGTAGAGCTAACTGGAACATCCTTGGTTTGATTCATCCCACAATTTGTGGCCCCAATCGCTTGGATATTTCTTACTTAGTTCTTTAAAAGAACTAATGGTAACATAATTTTAGAATTTCCAAAAGGAACATATAGTTTTCATCGATGATCCTCTGACAAACATCAATCCAAAACCCAAGTCCCCTAACCTTATTCCACATCCAATCATTCAGAACACATCCCAAGCCTAAAAATAACCTCTAGGGGATCAACCAAATAAAAACCGAACCACCACCTATTACTCGGGACAAAAAGCCCCGATGGCTCTTACCCAATCCCAACCAACCCAAAACATCGGTCACAATATCGACTGGCCACATGCCCAATTTGGTTCTCCCCACCATAGACATCAACTCTCAAACACAATTTTTTGATGTCGAGAACTTCCATCATGGAATTGGAAACTAATAGATCCTCAACAAACCCTGACTACTTATCCAACATGTTTTAAAACTCCCCATGAACATACATCTGTGGAAACTCCACCCAACACAGACTCCCTAACATTCTATAAAACCTACCTAGTTTGGTCACACATTGATCATCTATATCTCAACTAATGATGATTTGGTTCTTCCTCAAGGCCCACTGACATCCATGAATCACACTCAGCTTCACCATTGTAAGAACCCTACTTCACATGGCTCAATGTGTTTTCACATATAAGACATTCTATAGTTTCCACAACACACTTATCCAAGTGTATTTCTAACTTTTAATGAGGTTATAACACACCAAATTTATTTACATATACCATTTTCATGGATTATCCAACCCATCAATGAATCCAACACAAGAATTTCTTAATTCTCTCATAACCACACTAAGATGAAACCAATGATTGGACCAATCAACCCCCAAATATGATACCCACCTATCCTTCCCCAAGGATGCTAATCATTCACCTCATAGGATTCTCATTTTCATCCCGATGGCACCACATCCACTACACAGCCTGCTCCATAAATCCATGGATGATATACCACTTCCCATCACAAGAGTATAGTTCTCACAAATTTCCTCAATCAATCTGAACCTTTGTGGAACACGCTTTAATCACAATATGGACCTCAAAAAGTGGACATGGTTGACCATATTTTCCTTGAACAACAAGACCAACATCATCTATAACCCTCTCTCTACATATTAGAATAGCACCCATGACATTCATTAACACCTGACCCATCCCAAGATCTATATTGCAACTAGTTGATGGTGTACTCACCCCCAATATGGCTCCATATATACCAATCTATGAGTGTATTCAACCCGTGGAACTATTTCCACTCAAAACACATTTTAGGTATCTCATAATAATGTCCAGGATATCTAAGAATACATGATGATATATCAAGATATTAGACATGATCGTCCCTAACTATAAGTATGCGAAGAAGTTTTCAATGAAAGACACCACGAACCATCCATCAATGATGTCACCTCCCATCATAGGGACACCATAACCTACCAAAATCTATGAGATATCTTATATTTCAACAACTCATCAACACTATTTCACCACAACTCAAATAGGATTTCCAACCGAAACTCATTATCACCTTGCAAACCTCTATCAAGCTGTCATGAATCAACATTCCATTTTGAAACAATACCATTAACCCACTCGAGTAATCCCTACATGACCTCTATGGTTTATTCAATAACACAATGACACCACCCGGATCCACAACCCCATTTCTTTCCCATAACCTGCACTTCCCATGGTGATCTCACATAGTTATGATGATGCTTAATCTGTTCCACCTCTTCACCCATGCCAATCAGAACCATGTATTTCCCACGGAAGACCACATCTATACTCTCTCGTATCCTTCAAGGTTTCACAATTTTGTGTGAACACACACTAAACCAGACACTAGATCACATCATTCATACATCAACAAAGATTGGACAAACACCCACTTAGTCACATTTCCATGCCTCGTATCCCATCATCCTCATTGGACTCAAGGAATTATCAACATATCGATGCAATAAAACAACCACCCATTCAAATAATCCAAATGTCATGACCCCAACCACTTCATGTGTAAATTCCATACCAAAATAATGCATCCACGCTTTGGTCACCCCTATATCATTCACCAAAAAATGAACATCGGTCCTTGCACCAAACACCATTAAGACCATTTGGGAATGGTTCTAAACAACATTTACACTTTCCAATACGGGACTTACAATCGACCATAAGAACTCAAACATCTTCATAGGATAGAATCTAATTCATAACCATGCTCTTTTACCAAATTTTATACCACCCACCATGTATCAATTATTCCTCAAAAGAACCCACTCATTCCTCACATCATAAAACACCTACATATTTGGGGAAACCCCCTTGAGGCCACCCTCGATTTCCCAAACTCACACTAGGAAACACTTCCAGTTTACTAATAAAGGATTACAAAACATCCACTTGTTCCACATGCACGAAAAAGAACCAGAAGCCCTGACTGACCTCTTTCCCGTGTCACCATGAAATTCAGACAACACTATCTCCCTAAATTAGAGTCATGAACATAAAGTAAATGGAATATTCCTGTAAAACATACACATGAAACCTCAAGAAATCCACTCCTCATGGGTGGAAATCCTACCCCCTTTCCATACACACATTGTGTCTAACACACAAATAAAACATTTACTTTTGGTTTCAAACAAATGATACATGCATATGAACATTGGTACCTTGGACCAAACACTCACTCTAGGGTCCAAAACACAACTCAAAAAGTGTCGACCCACCAGAGTTACCACATCCACATTAATATAAAACATCCCAATACCTCAAGGTCAAAACCTATCCAAACGAAAAACAAGAAACATTTAATCCATTTGCCCATACAAACCTATCAAAGTCTCACATCCACCGAACATAAGTCTTGGAAGTAAGACACTCTCATTGCCCAAACAACCCATACATGGGGAAAACAAAAAAGATAAGGGATACCTCCCACTGGTGTCTCTAAAGTTCCATAATTTTTCTATTTACCATATTAATTAAACATTACCATTTAAAAACCGTGGTTTGAAAATTTAAAATATTTAAAACCATTTCCCACCACTTATTTTCAAGACCCAAGAACCTACATTTCCAAAAAACATTTTATTAACCAAACATTTCAAAAAAATAGTTTTTTTAAAATAGTTTTTTCCAAAAACTTAGGTATCAAACATTTTAAGGAAAGATCAATAGGAAAATTCACAACAATAAAAGTGCAGAAAAATTATATGAATCCCAATGAACTACAAATCATGTGAAACATACAGATGACCTATCAATCTTATGTCTGTACTATGATACATGAACTCACACACCCTCTCTCTTTATACTAGGCCAAGAGATAAAGCCACATAAATCAGTAAGATCACATCTAATTTCACCAAGTGAGGTGGAAATAACAATAAACTTGATAATCACAAAACCGAACACTAATACGCACCCATGAAACTTGGATTTTCTCTTGTATGTGGGGCTGTAGGAACCTAAGAACGAGCTCATTACTAAGACTTGAAAATATCCTAGTCTCCTACATACCATGCCCAAAATAGTATGACAAAATAAACCGCTCTGATACAACTTTGTAACATCTTCAGCCATGTATCCTCTATATATGGTTCCCAAAGTAGGGTTGCCACATAACCTCAGGCATGCCCCCATTTTTTCCAGAAGCTTCCATCTAGTAGTGAGGTCCATAGAGATACAATGGGGATACTATACCAATTTATTATAGAAATACCACATCATAAATAATATAAATGGAAAAAAGAACCCGTCTAAATCATAAATGTATTACATATAACAAAATCCAACCAATAAACTAACTACACATGCTATAATAATATGATAAATACTCCACTGGTCATGAAGTCATAAAATAATGTCCAAAACCAAAACAACCAAAAATATCCCAAACAAGAAACCAAGTCACAACCCGGTCCCAAAATCACATGATCTAACCAAATAACCCATGAATTAACTCTACAATAGATCTTTGTCCAATACCTATACCTGAAAATAAGTATCATCTTATCGGGTATTGAAGTTCCTTGGAGGCCCGAGAAGGGTGGGTGTACTACTCAGTAGGCCACCACTAATGGTCTCTAATGAAAAAACTAGTATAAATAGATAATATATTCAATTACATATTCAATTGAAAGATAAATTAAAAAATAAATCAGGTTACATTCATTAACAGGGGTCACATTAGTCACGTTCATAATTAGTTCCATGAGTTATCCATATTCATAAAATTATCTACATCCTATACCCATAATATAAACTATGTATAATGGGTCAAGTTCACTAACTCGTAGGTAAAATTATTCTACAAAATAATATAAATTAACTTACCTTGGAGCCTCAGTCTTGGTACATTACCTCACCTTAGAGCCTCTGTCCAAGTGAATTACCTCACATTGGAACCTCAGTCCAGGTGCATCACCGCTTGAATTCATTTGGGGAATAGAGCCTCTATCTAACTACCTATCCCATGTAATACATCGGTGGGCCTAGAATATTAGTCTGGTCGACCTATGGGGAGATCCTTGGTCCAATACGCCACAATACCATTACACCATGTACACATGCTTCATAAACCATATCACCATTACCAAAAAAACCTTGAATATTAAATAATTTTAGCATGTACCAGCAAAACACATTATCACATATACCATTCATCCAAACATAGCCATATGTTATGACACAAACTATACAAATTAATTTTTTAGTTCATTTCAAAACAATGTTTACATGAAAACATAATCATCATGTGTTCAATTTTACCAACCTATAAAAAAATTCAATGGATATGGTCCCAAAATACCTTTCAAACAAAAAACATGGTATAATACATGATCAAAACTTTTCATATGAAAACATATTCAAGACAACCATTAAAACATGTGTCTTTCTCTTTGAAAACAAAATCATACACAAAGGCCTTCATTTCCATTTCAACCATTTAAATAATCATTAAGGTATTTCAATAATATAGGGATCTCGCCTCATATAAAATCAATAATTGAAATATATAAATAAGAGAACTTTCTAAAAAAACCTTGAGTCCATTACCTCTTTTTTAAACATACCCTACTTCAAAAATATCTTATTCATCATTTTAAAACTATAACTAGAAAAAATTATGAAACACATTATTTAACCATTTTAAATCCACTTGGGGTTTTCAGAAAATCTAACATATGTTCAATTCAATTAACCCTTTTTCCAACCACACATTCTTGATGTGAATTTATAAACACTTTCTCTCGAATTTTAACTATCTCAATGATTACCAATTCATTTCAACATTTCAATGTATTGGCACACTACATGGGTAGCCATAGTTTTGGTCTCACATAACCAATGAGACCAAAGGGGTCCATGAAGGGTCTCACATCTCTATATAAGGTCTAAATTACTTTACATAACTTAAGACGTCCAAATGAAACAAGTCAGTGAAATAGAGAAACTATTTACACATATAACAAATCAATATTATGGGAAAAAGAATTAAGACCACATAACTCAAATTTAGAGACAAAAACACTATCAATATTAGACATTAATTTGGAAATAAACAAACCTTAAATCTCTAGACTTGAAATCGATAGGAAAAGAGAGATTTTGGGTTTTAGAAGAAGTAAATAAACTCTACAAGCCCCAATCTAGAAAATAGAGAAAAGTGGAGTGTTAGACCCACCTGAAGCTTCAATTCACATTAAAAGGTACTCAAAACACATAATAATAAATGGAGAACCATATCTTGGATGTCTTGTAGGGGTTTTCACATCACCCATGCTGCTGAAGGAAGAATAGAGGAGAAAATCGGGCTAGAACCCTTAAAGTCTATGTGTGAAAAACTGGAAATTCCCACTTTTTAAGGGCCATACAATTTGACTGTAGGTTATCCAAAATATGAGCCAACCATAAGGCTCCCTCTATACCAGAGGGGACAAGACAAATGGTCTTCTACAAGCCACCTCATGGTTTGGAAAACTGTGTCGTGATTGTGCACCAGCCTATGTCGAAAAGGTTCCTATGCTACATGATTTCTTTAGCTAGGTGCACAATTTTTACTAATTGTGTGCCAAATATTCTCCACACACTATTTTCCCTCTTCATTCCTCCCTTCATTTCACGAACCATCAGGACACCCCTGGCACTCCTTATACATCTAAGAACCGATTCATTATCCACTACAAAGGAATATTAAGGAGGACATACATTTCAAAAGGTTGGGATCATACATTAAAATATCAAGTATAGAACATTTTTGTATATATAAATACTTCAATAATAAATTTTTATGATCCTAGATATAGTAAATAAGGATGAATAACTCACGAAATAATAAATAAGGTTGAGTTTTCTTGAAAAAATGTCTCAATAATTTTAATTATGAAATGAAGGAAAGCTATGTTAATACATAAAAATTCCAAAAAAATATTATAAGGTAATAAAATAGATTAGGTTTAATAGATAAGTTTCATGTAATTTTCTAAAAGGATGTTGACATAAAATTGATTCTGATTAAAAATGAGTTTTCACAATAAACCCTTACCACATTGGTAACATTTTAATCATAACACCCATGAAATAAATTACTTTAAATGAAAAGATAAATACCATTAATATACATAGAAACATGATATAACATATAAAAGGTCATTATATGCACCATATAAACACAAATAGTGGTATAATATTAAACATATATCAACCAAAAAATATTGAGATGATGATCCATTACAGTTTTGGTAATATCTAAATCAAATCCTTATTAATGTGTGACAGTTAGATGGATTTGTAAATACCCAAAATTTTCACAAGAATCATCATTAATGATATTAATTGGTACTATAAACACCACACAAAATAAAAAATTCGTGAATATGGAATATGTATCACAAAAATAAAAGAAATATGAGAAACACATACCTCAAGTCCTATCATACTCAGTATACTTACAAAACATCAATATAACAAATATATATTGACTATAAAAATATTATAGAATCATATTCATAATTATATTACAATATAAAATTCACTTTTATTTTTTAATCCTTCATTTATTAATAATTCATCCTTAAAAATCATCATTATGGGTGTTCACTATTATGTTTTTTGTACATGTTTCAGTTTGGAGGTACCATTAAATGCACCGTGGTCATGGTTTAATCATAATTAGAATAAAATAATTTTATATGTATAATAATTATTTAATACATTCATTATTATAACCATTCATATGAGTTAGTGTTGAGAAAATAATTACATCACTTCTCAGAGATGGTAGTTTGTTGTTATGCATGAATAGAAATTTCAATTTTTGATCAGTGGAAAATTTAAAAAAAAATAGCAATTAAAATGTCTAAAATCATAATTTTATCATATATATTCACTAAATGTATCCTTATGTACATCTATATAAAGTGGAAATATAAAATGAATCACATCACATCATAGAGATGGTAGTCCACATGTAAGATTGAGTTATTTTATCATCTTACAGTAGATGGGAGCGCTAGAGGGAAGGCAATATTGTATCTTTATAGATTCATAATAATGTTAAAAATATATATTAAATCATTAAATCTATCTATATAACCAACCATGATAGACAATTATGAAAATAAAATGCATCTTTCTTGGAGATGGTAATCTCTACACACACAAGAGGATGTTTTCATTTTCCATTGGAATGGATGATAAATAGATAATAGTAATTCTGTTAACATAATATCATTTAATTAAGTTATTTTTAAATATTTAAATAAGTTAATATGGTTAAATATTATTTTTAGTAATTGTATGAAGAAATAAACTTAAAAAAATTTGGTGAAGATGATTACCTCATCATTAGAAATCCACCTTTAGATGTCTACTTAATGAAACTTTGATAAGATATTTATGAATACCAGAACCTATTAAACATGGATTTTGAATTTTAAAAGTTTTTTGGTTAGTTTTTTTAAGAAAATATACTCAATAAGTGTTGTTTAATAGTGTAGTGGAGTTTCCCTTTTATTGTTGAGGTGGTTGGAAAAATTATAAATACATGAATTATTAATATAAAATATGTGTCTAACTCAGCTTAAATGGATGAAATGGAAATAAAAGAATTGCATCCATATAATGCACTGAATTCCTCCAAACCTAATCCAGGAGCATATATTATTTTTTAGGCTTTAATTGGACTTTTCGTGGAACCAAGATAGAGTTACAAATCAGTTTTTATGGTTGTTTGGTGTCAGACTAGTAAAAATAGTTAGCGAGGGAGACTTCATGGAAAAGTATGGATTTTCAATCAAAATTCCAAAATGGGTGAGAATGTACTTTTTGGTCACACATTTGTTTGTACACAAAAGGTGACAATAATTTCTTCATATTCCCCTCATTTTTAACGTGCACCCAAATCCCATGCATGCATGAATGAGGCTTTGTGCCCAAGAATGGGATCTTGGGAACAAACTCATCGTGCAACCATATTTCATGAAAAATATAACATCAAATGGGGAAGTTCAATATAATTAAATTCAGCCTCTTTAGAAAAATTAATATGCATTAATCTTCATAATGTTGTGTTGGGTCATGAAAAAATCTGCACCAAAGAAAAACATACAAGCCAAAGGTAAACAATAGTTCCACCACATATATTCTTTTAAATATGAGGTCTCCACCTCCCGATTGAGAGAGGACCAATGGTCAGTGATATCACATGCAAAATTCTTAGTTTCCCTAATCATGTAGACCAAGAAGTCAGAATGTTGTGTGAAACAACCTACAAACAGTCCCTCAAAGTACGAGCTCATGCTAAGGAATTTATGCACAACTATTTCCATAGGGAACACATTCATGTGAAAATTACCCTCTTTCATGCATCCATATTTGCATGAAAAGTCCAATAATTTATGCACCCTCATCTTATAAGATCCTTCAATTTTGTGTGACATAGGGTTTCCAAAATCACACTAGTAGGACATTCTTCATGTTAACTACCTTATTGCATGCTACACTTGCATTTATCTTGTAGTAGTACCATTTTTCCCATTCTTACGCGTAACTGTGCCATGTTTCTCATTATTCAACATAACAGTGTCTAGTTTCCCATTATTCCATGAAAAAATAAAGGCTTTCCCATTAATTCACTCAACATTCTCTTAATCCTTTATAATCATCCCTACCATCACTGATCCCCATGAAAAATAGAGAGTCACATACTGAAATTTTCGATCCAGGCCAGCGAAATTTTGGGTTGCGCCCTTGTACAGTCCCAACATCCTCCCCTAAAATACTATAATTCAAGATACACCTCTACACCCCTAGAGGTAATTTGAGTTCACCTACTTCTCATGGCCCATTTCCTATTTCATTAGTTGAGATTCTCTCATAGAGTTCCCCATGTAGCTTGAGTTGAACCATTCCTCAAGAAACTCTTTAAACCACCATCATTTGAATCTTATGGTAGGTTGAACTATAAAGGGAATCCCATGTGTAAGTCCCACACTATAAACTTCTAGGTTTGTTTCACCTATTAGTCCTTACTAAATGACTTTAAAATGTAGAATAACCTACCATTCAAGAATATGATTCCTTGTGTGTCAAGAATAAGATTACTCATTCAATGATCATGAAAATTCAATCAGTATTCCTCACTAAATCACATTAAACTATAGAATATACTATCATTAAAGAATCAGATACCTCCTTGGATAAAAACAGTATGCCTTATACATCCAGAATAAGATTCGGGGTAGTACTCACAATATGAATTTGAACAATATAATAACCTATCATTCAATAACATAATGTCTTATGTGTCGAGCATAATATTCCTCCTGCTAATATCATGATAAAACATTCATTAGTCCTCACTAATTGGTTTTAAACTGCAACATACCCAATTATTCAAGAATAGGATGCCACCTATAATAAAAATGATATTCCTTATTTGTCAACCAAAAGATGATCATTGGTCCTCACTACATGACATTAAACTATTACATACCCTCTCATTCAAGAATAGGAGTCCTTATGTATCTAGTATTATATGCATTATTCCATGATCATGAGTAGACATTTAGTAGTCCTCACTACATGAATTTAAACAATAGAATATCATATCATTATTGAATAACATTACTCTTATAATAAACATGAGATGCCCAATGAGTGAGGAAAAATATGTGAAATATTTTTCATCACATGAATTTAAAATATAGAATACCCTGTCATTCAAGAATAGTATTCCTTATTTTTCAGGAATAGGATGCCTCATTCCATGATCATGGGAATATATTTGGTAGTCCTCACTATATGACTTTAAATTTTATCCAACACTATTATTCTAGAATAGGATTCCTTCGGTGAGAAAAAATGATATGACTTATGTTTCAAACATAAGATGTCCAATAGTACTCACTATATGACTTCAAACTATCGCATATGCTATATTTCAAGAATTGGATGCCTTATGCTTATATCATAATATCTCTCATTCCATGATCATGAGAAAACATTCAGTAGTACTAACTACATGGCCTTCAGCTATAACATACCATATCTTCCATGAATTGGGTTCCTTATGCAACAATCATAATATTCTGCATGCCATGATTAAGAGATGAACTCGAAACAAGCACTGTGGGCCTCCTCATATAGTGTAATCCCCAATCATATTCCTCAACCCATCAGTAACTCATGATTACCTCATAACCTGGACTGAGGAATAAACAATGGTCATGTCATTGCATAATCCATGAACACCATGTCCTTTTATGTGACATTAAACTATAATCTTACATCATGTAATACACATAGGATGCCCTCATGACCTGACATGAGGAAGGTTCCTGGGAAGCTCCTATACGTAAGCCCCATCAACATTGTGGATGCTCGATAGTGGAACTTGGGAAACTCCCACAAATATCACCATACCACATCCTCAATATATGGGCCCTCTATATAAGATATATGACTGAAAATCTATTCAAATGGGATGCTTCCAGGCATAATCCCCAACCACATGTCCCCTCAAATGGGTATACTCCTCAAATGTAAGCCCTAACCACCTCAAACTAGGTGGGATTTTATTACAAACTAACTATGATACATAGAAAGTATCTCTAAGTTCCAAACCCAGTACCCATCACCAGAAATCCACATTAATATTTATTTTCCTTGAACCACATACCTGATGAGTTCATGCATCTACTAGGAGACCACATATTCAACAGGTCCCTTAGAAAAATTTCATGTGTAAGCCCCATCCAGATCATCATTGATTTGAGATATACTTGGAAATCTTCTATGTGTAGGCCCCACATCAAATCCAACCAAGAGTAATCTTCATGTGATGTGTAGCTTCCATGCATAATCCCCACACCATCCATTACTGATGCTCCTTTTTCACTGTCGACGTCCTTACCGCATGATATTTAACTGAATAGACAGATAGTATCCAACGACCATAAACCATGACATCAAACTGAATAGGTTTTGATCCCTATCTTCTAAACAGCTTATATAGGATGAATCTTTGAGGTTCAATCCTAACCAACAGTAAACCAAGGCCCCCTCCTAGAGGTGAACCTCTTCGATCCATCTCCAGGGGTGTCCCAATAAAATTTCACAGTGTGACATTTTATTTTTTTGGGACATACCTACTAGGTCTGATTATATAGGGAACAAATATGCCTTCATGGTGTAAAATATTCCCCATATGGGATACAACTCTTCAGTCCACCTCTACGAGCGTCTTAATCCATCCATCAGTAAACCATTTAGGTGCTCCCTATGAGGGGTGCACCTTCTTGATCCACCTCTAGTGGTTTCTATATTAAATTTCATGGAGTGACATATAATGCCCCAATATTTAAGGTATATATATTTTAAAATTTAACATCATTGATTGTTTATGTTTCACGCAACACCAAGTTTCAAATTATAATTTACTATTAAACAAGACCTTTTTGGAATAGTAATGTGATCATTAGAATTAATAATTTTACAAATATAATAGTAAATTCACATATTAAAGTGAAAAAAAAATTTGGGTATCTTATAAATTAAAATATGGTACATTTATATTTTGTAATAAGTAATTAAATGTTTTTAAAATGATAAATTAAGTATTGTTATTTTTGTGAACATAAAATTTTATTTACCATTTTATAATTAATTTAACAATTTGAAATAAAAATTATTTTAACAAAATTAATTCATAAATTTATATTTTTTCATTATGTTTATAAGATAATTTCATGATAAATTAATTAATATTTGAAAGTTTCATAAAATCAATTATAATTTTAAAATTGATATTTTTTGAATAAATGGTAATTTTATTTAAAAATTGAATTTATAATATTTAGAATATTATTATCATAAAATAGAGTCCATTTTTTTAATTCTATACAAAAAAACTTCTTCGGGTGAATTTTTGGTAGTTTTCTAAAATAATTGTTTTTTTGTTGAATAGTGAATGATAGTAATTTATGGTATTAGCTAAATTCAGGAATCATTGAGTCATTGATTTTTTATAAATGATATAGAAACCATTATTTAGAACATTTATGAAATTTTTATTTTATTTAGTCATAAGAATCTATACTATTGATTTTCATGATCCAAAATAACAAACTAATGATTAAAATAATCAGAAAAACACTCCTCTCTTCCACTATAAATAACACCTCTCACCACCTATTCTCCTAACACATCCAAAGCCTTTAAGACTATAAAATTTATGCCCAATACCTCTTCCAAAACTCTCCCCATATTATTCTATTAATTTTCTCCACAAAATATCATATCTGGGTTCTTTGAAGAGGTTCTCAACGAGAGGAATTCATGAGGTAAAATCCACTTTTTCTATTTTAATTTTATTTTAATTTCATTTATTTTATTATTTTTTACATAGATATGTGTTGACGCTCCTTTCGTCACAGAATCTAAAGATCAGAAAAGGGAATATCTGAGCTCAAAGTGATTCATCCTTTGAAGAAAACATCAAAAATCGACAAAGGCATGAACAAAGGATCAACAGCAACTCCACCGCGCAAGTTATATCACTTCCGCGCAAGTACACTTGCGCGACCTAAGTGGTAACCGCCCGGTAACCACCCAGGGTCTTATTTTGCCTATAAATAGACCCTGTGGGCCCCCCATTCGAGAGGATCTTTTTCCAGAAACTCGGATTGAAGCTCCCAATGCCCAAGTCTCTTCTCAAAGCTTCCGGAACATTTCTAAGGTAATTTCTTACCTAGAACGGAAGATCTAAAGAGAGGGAGGAAGGCCTAAGTGTTAAAACTCATCAACACTTGCGCGCCTGAATGGAAAGCCCTTAAGGGAACTGGTCATACTTGCGTGCCGCCTTATTCCTTCAATAGAACTTGCGCGTCCCTTTTCCGGAAGAATCTCAAGAGGATTATAAAGGGATTTATAAAGAGTCTCTCAAATATTCTAATGATGTTTGAGAATCGCGCAAGTACCCCTCATGTCGCGCAAGTATACTTGCGCGACCAATACTTGAGCGTCGCCGCAATACTTGCGCGCCATTCAAGACTTGTGCGCCCCTCCCTTTTTGGGTGCCCATCTTGCCCATTTCACCCCTCTTAAGCCATCACACCTTTCATTTTCATGATTAAGACTTCAAGACACTCTTCAAAGCCATTTATGGCATGATTTCTTGATTTGACTTCCTTATCTGAAAGGAATTCTGTGAAATATCTCTCAAAACCTAGTGATTTAAATATCCTTATGTCACTAAATATGGAGAGTTCATTCATTCAACCTCATCCTTTATGATGAAAGAATCCTTAACCTGGGTCTCCTTTTTAAGAATAATCCCCAGTTATAAGTCCTTTAATCTGGGCATCTTCCTCAGGAGTAAGACCCAAATTCTTAAAGTTCCCAAACTTGGGAATCCTCCTCAGGAGTAAGCCCCGATCATAATCCTTTAATATGGGCATCCTTCTTAGGAGTAAGCCCCAAGTCCTCTAATTTTGGGAAACCTTCTTAGGAGTAAGCCCCGAACCTTAATCCCTAACCTGGGTCTCTTTTTCAGGAATAAGACTCAGTCATAATCTTGGGTTTCCTTTTCAGGAGTAAAACCCAATCATAAGTCCCCTCCTAATTTGGGCATCCTCCTTAGGAGTAAGCCCCAAGATTAGAGTATTCAAATCTCCATGAAGCACATATACCTTTATAGACCCTGTTCATGGATTTTCTCCCTAAAATTGAATCCTAAACCTTCATCTATCTGGGCAGTCATACATACATAATCCCCAAACCATTTCTTTTGATTGCATCTTTCATGGCACAATTGTCTATGTTTTTACCAATACCTCTTGTTTCTCACACTGAGCATGACTCACGTGAGCTTAGAGTGTAAAAGTAATTATGACATCCTGCTTTGATCCATCAATCATTAACATCATACCCTTACTCGAACTACGTGGGTTCTGATTCCTTTTCCAAGACAAAGGATACGTAGGTAGCCCATTTATGGGTTCGATCCCAACTTTGAAATAATCCATGTCCTTATGAATGACGATAAACTTCAAGTGCCCCACTGAGTGGATTTAAAACTAGCCTGGTCATCATAATGACCAAGAGACTTTTATATAAATGTTTTGAAGGATACCATTGACCAAGAATCTCTAAAAAGATATAGATGATTCTCTATTGATGAAGAACCTCGAATACATATAAAAGATTCTCTAAATTTCTTGAATATTTAATCATTGATTGTTAAAACTAATG
Organism: Viscum album; assembly: GCA_963277665.1. Taxonomy (NCBI): domain Eukaryota; kingdom Viridiplantae; phylum Streptophyta; class Magnoliopsida; order Santalales; family Viscaceae; genus Viscum; species Viscum album. The sequence continues at coordinate 641,090,397 of OY728155.1, read as the reverse complement.
GAAAGCACATTTTATAATTGGTAATGTAATAAGGATTCACGAACATAACTTAAATCTATAAAGAGAGTCCCGGAGTAGACAATAATTCCCCTAAAAAAGGTGTGATGAGTCCGACCTCCCATCCTCTCGACTAATACAAATTCCTAAGCCTCATCAGTCCACAAGCTAATGAGCGCCTACCTTTGGAAAGTAGGTCCAAACGGATGTGGAATCATTGGATATTTCCGGTTCTACGAACAAACCCGCTAGAAACCGATCGGAACGTTTGAATCTCCCGTCCAGGAGGTCGTCCCCGAATTCTGTGCGAAACAAAAATGGTGAACCCAACGTGAAATCCTTAACCAAGTTAAAGTGATGTTATTCTTATTTGTTAGGCCCCTTGGGCCAACAAAGCAATCATTGACATGTGCTCATCCAAAAGATGCAGTGGCCGGATTCATCTTGATTATGTCTGTTATATGGAACAGGCACTCTTTTCTCAAGATCTTCTGCAAAATGGCTTTCCTTAAATTCACCCCTGTGAATACTGCTGCTGTAAACACCTCTACTGTGAGGTCTGCTGCTGTGAAAACCAATGCTGCTACTCCTGCTGGAACGTCGTCCGCTCTGAGGATGACATCACCAACTCAGTGTCTTCAACGCTGGGTTTCTAATGCACTGGTTAAGGAGTACCGTCGCAATGGTACTATCCCAACTCTGGAGGCCGCTCGTCAAGCCCTCCAAGTTAACAACTTTACCTGGTCGTCCGGACAACGACGGCCATCGATCAAGAAGCAGGCGGTGCTGACTACCGTCTCCAACCGTTTCGGGTCGTTATCCCCGGAACGCAATTTCCATTCACTCCCTTACTCTGAGGAAGTGAATGAGCAGGTCCCGCAGGGCCTTAATTCAAAAGACAAGAGTCCTTCTCGAGGGCTCCCATCAACAATCGCCGCCAGACTCGTGCGGTAGTGCTCCCTCAACATGATGAGGGTACCGACTCCAGGCATTCATCTCAGGTTCCTCGAACCCGAGCAGGCAAGATGAACCGCCAGAGATGGAATCCGGTTAACAATGGGCAGGTTGTCATCCCTGCCATCTTCGGAGAAGTCCACCAACCTAACTTGGTGGCAAACAACGAGCAGGCATACACACCTGCCCGTTTTAATTCCGCTGTCCAGCAAACTCGTCTGGCAGCATCAAGCCAATCCCGCCAGGCAATTCTGGCGGAGTACTATAGGCAGGAACATGCACCTGCTTATACATCACCAGTTAGTCAGCAGGCTCGTCTGACTGCATATGATGGATCTCGTCAACCACGTTTGGCGAAGTGTAATCAGCAGGCACATACACCTGCTAATACTAATCAAGCCTACAAACAGTCTCGCTTGGTAGCGCACAGAGAAGTCAGTCGGAAAGCCCCGATGACAAACAGGAGGCAGACTCAACTCTCTGCCTCCACACTTGAGTACTGTCAGGATTCACTGACAGGAAAAGGAGGATAGGAGCAGGCACATACACCTACTCCAAGCCCGGAATGGACGTATATACCCATTCCGACGGCTGAAGTCACCAAACATATTTTGTCAATGGTGAAAGAACAGGAGCAAATTCCTTCTCATATTCTGGATGCTTGCTAGGATATCATAACAGCTTCAACATCATCTCAGGGATAGACACATAAATCTATCCCTAGCAGTGGAGTGACACATCAACGATTCACTCCGGAACAGACACACACATCTGTTCCAGTCCAAGAGGGTTATAGTGCATACTCCCCCATATCATACGGACAACCAAGTCAGGCACATACACCTGATTTGAGTGGATATCATCAGCCTAACCTGACCATCTTTCCTGATCAGGCACATACACCTGCTCAGAGTAACCACTTTCATCAACAAGTGGTTTATAAAGTGAGTAAGAAGGCATCTAAGAAAAAGATCCGCCCAGCACAGTCAGGAGATCAAAGTCCAATCTGCAACAAGGCCTTGCTCGATGCTGGAGTTCTTGAAGCCCTCAGACATTTATCTGTCGGAATTCAAGATTATACTCCCTCAGTTCCCAATAACGGGAACATTAATTTTGAAGGTCTTCAACAGACACTTCCTCATGAAGGCTTGCTTCATGAAAGTTCGGTCAATCTTGAAGTTTCTTCTTCAGATGAGAGCCACAGGAACCCTCTGTGTGGTCAGAAGACCAAGGAGCAAGAGATTTCATCTTTTGCTGTAACCCATCATGACGGTCCTCCTCATGGTGATGAACTTCGCTGCGAAAGTCCTCTCCGCAGTAGTGATTCACGTTGTCTCGAAAATTCTTCAGAAGGCAATGTAGTGCCGAGAAAGCCCTCTTATCTTGAGGCACTTGAAAACGTGAAGCCAGTCATGTCTGATGATTTACTATCAGCAGGTGAAACTCTTTCTCCATCAGAGGATAGCCTGGGGTTCAGGTTATTCTCCGAACCATCCCCAGGTCATTCATCTTCCAGCATGAATAGCGGACTCTCTACCAATCTTGTTGAATCCGATGAAGCAACAAGGAAACACCAACTCTGGTCAAAACAGGTAGAAGAATCTTCATTTAATGATAAATAGGAAATTCTGAAAATGAGGAAAAAACTGGAAAAAGGTGAAGTACCGGTCATGTTTTTTCCTTTGGCTGACTCCCAGTACGACATTCCAAAGATGTTGACGGATGATGGAATCCATGATATTCGTCTCAACATATGGAAAACTCTTTGTCAATTAAAGAAGAAGGTATTATCTTATGATGAATATGAAAATCATCTTAATATAATAGAAGGGCTACAACGTTAGATTGATTTGGCATCTCTATCAGTCTCTCGGTATCCGAAGGTTGAAAAGCAACAGAGAACCCTTCAACGTTCATGCCTTGGCGCACTAAGAAAATTGCTTCAGTTAATTGCCAATGCTCCATCTGTTGTTCATATAAGAGGATGGGGTGTTCATGGAGTACTACATTTCACAGTGCTATCCAGTCAGCAAAGCCCGCTGAAAATGGTCTCAAGCAATGTTATTGCCCATGGCCGGCCACAGTCATTGGGCTTTGTTCATAATAAAAAGTTTTCTCAAGAACATGCTTCAACTAGTTCCTCTCAAAATAAAGTATATAGAGAACAAGTTGTTGAATTGCTCCTACATCAAGCAGGCGAGAATATTGCACAAGCCTCTCATCTGGAGCAAACACGTCATCAAATGATAGAAGTTTCGGAAATCATCCAACGGTCTGTTGAACCATGTGATAAAAGTGGATACAGGTTAATGCATCCAGCTAATTTCCGAACTAAGATTCGCAAGATCAAGAGAGATTTTAAGAAGATCTCAGACATAGCATGTCAAGAGACACCCCAGCTTGTCAGACTGGGGACTTCTTTAACCCAACCCTCAGAGTCAACAAATGGGATTCGAGGAGTTCAGCGGAAGCAGCAGGAACATCCCCAGTCCACCGGACTGGGGACTTTTTCAAATCCTCAATCCCTCCCTCAGAGAAATTCAGTATTCTCTCGATTAGGGAATAAGCCTCAAGAGGAACGAAGAGCCAAGCTATCAGGAGATTCTCTCCATGTGACGGTTCTCCAAGAAGTTCCTGAGGGATCAAGTCAACAGAATGCCATGTCTCATCATGGACATGGAAGAAGACAATATCATAGAAATGATGATAGAAAGGATTCCATGAAATATGCATCCATTAATGTCATCAATGCTGTTGCTGCTGATTCACCAGATGAGGCTCATTCAGAGGGATCAGACGAAGAGGTTCCTGCTCAAGAAGTTGCGCATACATACCTAAATGAAGAAGGTGTGCGCACACGTAATCAAAGGCTTACCCAAAATCTGGGTATTCCTTCAAGTAACCCACTTCCCCCTCTCCGAAAAGGATCCAATAAGGGGAAAGGAAAGAATCAGGTTACTTCTCACCCTTCCTCTGAAGGAGGTCAATCGCTCTCATTAGATCAAAGTTTTTCACAACAGGAGGAAGAAATGAAAGAATTAAGAAGGTTGAATGCAGAACTACTTCAGAGTAGTCTTCTTCTTAAGAATGCTGAAGTCCGACAGCTGAAGGAATTTGTTGTAACTACTGAGATGGATCAGGAATATCCTCCTTTATCAGTACACCCTTAGAGGTCTAATACTACGGGACAAACGCAACAACGGTTGGCAGCACTACCATCAGTTGCAGCACCAACCACCACGTCTTTCCAAGCTCCATTCATTGCACCTACCCAAAACCAAGTTCAACCTGATGTTTATCAAAAGTTAATAACTACTATTGAGTCATTAACAGCTCGGTTAGAAACTATGCAAGGGAAACAGGCACAAGTTCAACCTGAAAAAAAAGTTTACCCTGAATGGGTAGATTCAATTTCTCCTCCATCTAGTTTTGGAAACCCTGTTTTCCCTACTTTCAATGGATCAGGCGACCCTGAAAAACATTTGACGCATTACGTGTCTTGTTGTGATCCTATGATGGGAACTCCAGAGCAGAAAGATGCAGTGAAACTCAGATGCTTCGTGCGAACCTTGCAAGGACCAGCTTTTGTCTGGTATACAAGCTTGCAATCCCGGTCAGTCATCGGATGGGAGGATCTTCGTCAAAAATTCCTTCTTCAGTTTAGCTCAACTTTTCCAAAAATGAAAGTTTTCGATCTTATAAACTGCAAGCAAAGGGAGAATGAAAGAGTCTCTTATTTCATTGCTTGTTGGAAGGGATTAACGTATTCCCTGAGTTTAGCACTCCCTCAGGAGGAATTGTTGCCAATCTGTGTGGCAAATTTGCGTGACAAATTATGCACGCCATTGATCCCTGTGAAATACACAGGAGGGTTTCGAGACCTTACTTCAATCTCTCAACAGATTGAAGATCCCCTTATACAGGCTAAGGTTAAATCTCGTATAATTCCATCAGCTCCAGGAAGGAGAATGGGTAAAGCGGAAACTGCTACAGTTATGCTTAAACAAGCACCTGTACCAATTTCTACTTCAAAACCTTCATCTTCTCGAAGGGCTCCACCTCCTGAACGCCAACAACAAAGGTTGTTTCGTCCAAATGATCAAAGAGATCAACGGCGAAAACAATTTGAGGATCTGAAGAGTAAAATATACTCTTTTCGGAGTGAGCAAGTTCCTGGTTACTTCATTTCAGCCCTGGAAAATAATTTGGTTCAATTACCAGTGCCCAAAAGGCCAAACAAGGAAGGAGATGAAGACCGTCCCAATTATTGTCCCTTTCATCAAATGTTAGGACATCCCATCCAGTAGTGTTTTGTCTTTAAATACCTCCTACAAAAGATGGTCGACTTGGGACAAGTCAAATTGAAGGGTTATTCAGCTCATGTAGCATGTATTACCGCTACAGATCTAGAGGAAGGAGGCGAGTGGCAGGAAGTCAAAAGCAAAACTGCGAAAAAATATGATGATTGGATGGTCAGAAAGACAATCAATCAGACCCATTCCATTTTGCGAACACAATTGAAGAATCCAATTGTGTCTCCTACAAAAGCTGCAGTAAAGCCTCCATCAAAAAACAAATCCTCAAAAGGGCAGCGCAATTCAAAGAAGAAAGAGGAATCAGGAGAAGATGAGTATGTATCAAAGCCTAAATTGACTTTGACTCTGGCAGATTTCATGCCATCTAATTCAAAGCCACGGGCACCGTCCCACCAAACGGCACAGCCTAAACAGGCTAACCAGGAAGAGTCTTTATCAGACGAAGAGTTAATCTTTGGTTCTGTTAATATGATTCAATTAACAGATCCATATTCCAGTCTTGATGAGCCTGAATTCCCTGTATCAAATAAGGGAATCCGAGGAAGTTCTAGAGGTTCAGGATACAGGGGAAGATGTGGATCTTTCCGAAGCCACTACTCTAATTTTACCCCTGCTAGCACTGTATATGCAGCAGAAATTCGTGGTAGAGCCCTTCAGCGAGCTCAAAAAGAACAAGAAAGTTCTTCTGCCAATGGCCAACTCAGTTTTGGCACAGTTATTTTGGAAGACCGATTAAAGGTTCCATCTTATTTATCTCAGCAAGTAAATGGATCTAATCAGTCTAATCTGCCAAAACCAAGGATGTTGCCAACTTCAATACAAGATGCATCAGCTTCCAAAGCATCTGCTTCCAAGGTACCTGCTAAACCGGATATTCCTATTGGGAAACGCAGACCTCTAGATCAAAAGTATGATATATTGAAACACTTGGCCTAAGTACCAGCCAAGTTATCAATTTTGGATGCTTTGAATCTGTCAAAAGATCTTCGGGAAGCACTCATCGAAGCTTTGTCAAGTCCTCAGGAGTTTGAAGCTAAAATTGTTGCAGCTGAAATCTATCACATAGAGAATAATCCTGCAGAATGCCATGCAGTGATATCTTTTACTGATAAAGATGAAGATGATGTTGTGAATGGTCACATAAAACCTTTGTACTTATCTGGCAAAGTCAATGGTGTAGATGTTCGAAGAGCTTTCATTGACAATGGTTCAGGAGTCAACATCATGCCCATTCGTACACTTCGTCGATTGGGCCTCACGGAATCTGATTTATCTCCTTCTACCATGATGTTACAAGGATATGATAAAAATTAACAAGAACCACTGGGAGAAGTTACACTCAGAACTCAGTTTGTAGATCTTGTATCCAATTCGGATTTCATGATTGTTGATCAAGACTCAGCTTTCAATATCTTGCTTGGAAGACCCTGGCTACATCAGCATGCAGCTATTCCTTCATCATACCATCAATGTCTCAAATACTGTTTCGATGGTCAAGTTGGAACATTGTATGGTGATAAGGCCCCGTTCAAGACATGTGAGTCTCAATACATTGAGGTGGAATTTTATCACATGAAAGGAAGAGAAAAATCTACAATGAAGGAAATTACCAAAGTTAATGCTCCATATGGTTTGGAAAAAATTCCAATAAATCCATTTTCACATGTGAGTACAGATTATGTGTTACCTATCAGTCAAATTGACAAAATAGGCCCAAATCAAAATACTCTTATGGAATGATCCATAATGTCAATTACGGCGATCGAACCAGACAACATGGGAGAAATTGGTAACCTACCAAGCAGTGATGAAAGCATAAGTGGTGACGTTTTCATTTCATCTGCTGAAGTCCAACAATTCTATACTTCGCTAATCAGTCCAGAAGAAGTTATAGTAACACCAGAGGTGAATAATGATGTCGATTCTCAATCCATAATCTCCTCTTTATTTCCCAAAGAAGACCCTTTATCATCAATAGGGTCAGAAATGGAAGCTTCTTCTTCAAAATGTGAAAATTTTGACATCTCTTATGATCATGAGAATTTCGTTTTTTCGTCTACTTTGCAAGTAGAAACGGAAGAAATAACACATGATGAAGAGGAAAAGGAATATCTTAGAGATGCTCCTCCAGCATTTGAAGAGGGTATTTCTACCACTGTGGATGAACTCAGAGAAGTAAATCTGGGTACAGAGAAAGATCCACGCCCCACTTTAATTAGTGCGGCCATGACCCTTGAAGAGCAAGAGATGTATATTTCTTTTATAAAGAAAAATAAAGATATTTTTGCTTGGAATTATACAGAAATGTCTGGGCTTGATCCTGATGTTTCTACTCATCACTTGGGTTCACCAAAAGAACATCGAGGTTTTAAGCAAGCCGCGAGAAGAACACACCCAACCTATGCTTCCAAAATTGAAGCTGAAGTGGATAAGCTGATCAAAGAAAACTTCGTCAGAGAAGTTCAATATCCCAAGTGGTTGGCTAATATTGTCCCTGTAAAGAAGAAGAACGGACAAATTAGGGTTTGCATCGATTTCAGAGATCTTAATCGGTATTGTCCTAAATATGATTTCCCAGTTCCGATTACAGAACTCTTAATTGATGCGACAGCTGGCTATGAAGTACTTTCTTTCATGGATGGATATTCTGGATATAATCAGATCTGAATGGCCCCAGAAGATGAGGAATATACAGCCTTCAGAGCTCCTCAAGGTGTGTTTTGTTACCGGGTGATGCCCTTTGGTTTAAAGAATGCAGGTGCAACATATCAACACGCCATGCATTGTATCTTCAAACCTCTTTTAGGGAAGTTTGTTGAATGCTATGTAGATGATTTGGTGGTTAAATCCAAACAACGTTCTAATCACTTTGCTGATTTGGAAGTCATATTCCACAAGATTCGACAACATAATTTGAAGATGAACCCCTTAAAATGTGCTTTTGGGGTAACCTCAGGAAAATTCCTCGGCTTTGTTGTACGCCATCGTGGTATTGAAGTCGATCATGGGAAGACCAAATCAATCCTTGGTATGTCACCTCCTCAAAATTTGAAAGAATTAAGAGGACTTCAAGGACACTTATCCTATATTCGGCGTTTCATCACCAATTTGGCAGGCAAAAGTTTACCCTTTACCAAATTCTTGAAGAAAGGAGTCACTTACCAGTGGACTGAAGAATGTCAAGAAGCATTTGATGTTCTCAAGAAATACCTCTTGAGTCCACCAGTACTCATTCCACCTGTTGAGGGTAGACCGCTTATCCTCTATGTGACAGCTCTAGAGTGATCATTGGGTGCCTTTCTCGCTCAAAATAATGATGCTGGGAATGAAAATAGCCTCTACTATCTCAGTAGAACTATGCTTGAAGCAGAAACCTGGTATTCAAGTATTGAGAAGTGTTGCCTGGCATTAATCTTTGCAGTTCAGAAATTGAGACACTACCTGCAACATCACGAGGTCCAATTGGTATCTCGCAATAATCCGCTCAAATACATCCTTAGTCGTCCAATGCTTACAGGACGTCTAGCAAGGTGGGCAGTTATTTTGCAGTAGTTCGACAATCAGTATGTATCTCAAAAGGCAATTAAGGGCCAAGCTCTGGCTGATTTCCTGGCTGAACATCCTTCAGTGGAAGACACATCTTCAGATATTGAACTCCCTGATGAGGATGTTTTCTCTCTTCAAGAGAGTCCTCAAACATGGGAAATGTATTTTGATGGTGCTTCCAGAAGTCCAACAGAGAAGAAAATGGAAAATCCTAAATTCAACAAAGTTGGTTTAGGAATTGTGTTCATTTCTCCAGATAAGGCATTGTTACCTTATTCCTTTTTATTGTGGGAAGGTGGTACCAATAATGAAGCCGAATACCAAGCTCTTATCACAGGCTTGGAGTTAGCGCTTCAAGCACAAGTGAATCACTTAAAGGTGAAAGGTGATTCAGACTTGGTAATCAAACAAGTCAATGTGGATTATGCCATCAGAAAAGAAGAATTAATCCCTTTGTATGATTACGTCAGAGAGTTAATGTCGGAATTCCCTTCAGAACCGACATTTTCTTATGTCCCAAGATCACAAAATGTTCAAGCTGATGCACTGGCTAATATAGCCACAGCTTTAGCAGATCCAAATCCAGATGAGACATCCATCTGTATTGCCCACCGTCATGCAATTTCACCTTATGTTCAAGTCAGAACTGAGGAAATTAATGAAATTAGTCCCATTACTGAATCGTATGGTCATACTACAGGATGGATGTCACCTATCAGGGAATACCTTCAAAATGGAACACTTCCACCTGATAGAGCCGAGAAAGAACAAATCAGGCGACATGTGGTAAATTTTACTCTTTATGATAGCCCAAACCACCTCAAGAAAATTCTCTACAAACGTGGTTTTGATGGAGTTCTATTCAGATGTATTGATGGTGAAGAGACAATGGATGTCATAAAAGAAGTGCATACAGGAGTCTGTGGTGCCCACCAGTCTGGACATAGACTGTCTGATCAAATTAGAAGGCTTGGATACTTTTGGCCTTCAATGATACAAGATTGTGTTAATTTCACAAAGAAGTCTCATTCATACCAAGTATATGCCAACTTCATTCATCAACCACCAGAGTTGCTTCATACAGCTAAATACTCATGGCCATTTTCCACATGGGGAATGGATGTGGTGAGACATTACCCTTCAGCTACGGCCAAGCAGTTTAAGTACATTCTTACTGCTACTGATTTCTTTTCCAAGTGGGAAGAGGCAGTACCTCTCAAAGAAGTCAGTTCTAAATGCATTGTTAGCTTCATCAAGTCTAACATCATTTCTAGATTTTGTGTCCCTCATACCATATTGACGGACAACGGCACCAACTTCTGTTCTTCCGAGGTAAAGAAATTGTATCAAGAATACAACATTAAGTCCAACCATTCATCTCGATATCATGCGGTGGCTAATGGCCAGATAGAAGCCTTCAACAAGACTCTTTCAAATATACTACAAAAGATGGGGGATAAAGATAAGAGGTCATGGCCTGATAAACTCTTTCATGCTTTATGGGCTTATCGGACTACCACTCTCAATGCGACGCGGTCAACTCCATATTCATTGGTATATGGAACAGAAGCAGTCTTGCCAATTGAAGTTCAATTGCCCTCACTCAGAATAGCCATTTGTGATCAGTTATCTACAGATGAGCAATCCCAAAAGCGGTTGAATGAATTGGAACAGTTAGATGAGAAAAGATTGTGCACATTGCACCACTTGGAAATCAATCAGAATCGAATAGCACGAGCTTTTAACAAAAAAGTTCATCTTCGTTCATTCATTCAGGGAGAATTGGTATTGGTTCTCAGAGCACCAATGATACCAGGAAAGAAGCCTCCCAAACTTGAACCAAAATGGGAAGGACCTTATTAAATACATAAGGTCTACTCCAATGGAGCGTATTCTCTAATCTCAATGGATGGAGAACATATCACGACTCCAACTAATGCCAGATTTCTGAAGAAGTATTTTGTATAAACACAAAATATTGTTCCTAGAGCCAAAACAGTCACATTGGTTACTATTATGTCCTACATGAAACTAAACTGTATAATGTCCTACATGACACTAAACTGTATAATGTCCTACATGACACTAAACTGTATAATGTCCGACATGACACTAAACTGTATAATGTCCTACATGACACTAAACTGTATAATGTCCTACATGACACTAAACTGTATAATGTCCTACATGACACTAAACTGTATAATGTCCTATATGACACTAAACTGTATAATGTCCTACATGACACTAAACTGTATTTTGTCCTATCTACATGACATTAAACTGTACAGAAGTTCCTTATTTGTCCGAGATGACATTAAACTATATTTTGTCCGAGATGACATTAAACTATATTGTGTCCTAGCAACATGACATTAAACTGTGTGGCAATTTCATCGTCCAGCATGATGATAAACTGTAAAAAGTACCCAGAACTAATATCCTTATATTGGTTCACCTTAGTCCTAGCTACATGAATTTAAACTGTACAGCACCATTTCGTCCTTGCTATATGACGTTAAACTATACAGCAATGGTCCAGTATGACTTTAAACTGCAACTTCGTCCCACACGACATTAAACTGTGAACAATTTCCCTAAACCGTCCAGCATGACCTTAAAATGCATCATCCCTGGTCCATGTATATGACCATAAACTATCTGCAAATCCCTTATGTCCAACAAGACGTTAAACTATGACGTCCTAACTACATGACACTAAACTGTATAAAAGTCCCTCACGTCCGGAAAGGCGTTAAACTATATAATCATCAAAGGTCCAGCATGACATTAAAACTGCACCATCCACGGTCCATGCATATGACCTTAAACTATTCGCACTTTCGTCCAACATGACATAAATGGTGTGTTATTTTTTCCTTACTGCATGACATTAAACTGCACAGTCCCCCTTTCGTCCAATATGACGTTAAACTATTTTATCCCCATCGTCCTAACTACATGACGCTAAACTGTACAGAAAATCCTTGATATGTCCTACATGACTTTTAAACTGTATTTTGTCCCTGCTACATGACACTAAACTGTGCATCGTTAAGGTTATTGTTACCTCTTGTTTCTCACACCGAGTATGACTCACGTGAGCTTAGAGCGAACATCAACCATAACACTCCCTTTGGGCCACTAACCATGTGTAAGTCCCAACAACATTTTAGTTAGATCGTTGTCCCCAAGAACAACTTGATCATTAATTCATTCTTTAATTGAACTACACGGACTTTGATCCTTTCCCTCCAGACTGGGTATGTAGGCAGCCTCCCAGGGTTCAATCCCAAAAACAATCTCTTCACATCGGTTCACCACCTTCTCATATGATGTTGATTTGTGAAACCGCCCCTAGAATCAATATTTTTACATTGATTCACTTTCGTCCTTGTTATACGACATTAAACTATACAACACTTTTGTCCAGTACGACAATAAACTACAATATTCTTTGATCTCCTCACTTTAGAGAGACCTTTTATTGACATTGATTTTTCAATCATGTTTCATTTCAAATAAAACTACGTGCATACATGGTAATGCCTAAATTTTTTATCTCAGGTTAAACCATCATTGCACTTAAGTCCCCTTTCACCCTTCACATGTACGAACCAAATTTGTACAAAGGGTAGTTCTAGAACTACGTGGACTTGATTATCATCCTTATGGGATACGTAGGGACATTCGAGTGTCCCTAGAATCCAGTCCCAAGTCTTTTGGGCCTAACCCCAAATTTCACTTTCAGTCCCTTATCTGAAAAGCCCTCATGAAAACACACACTGTGTATTCATTATTATGGTCCGAATTTTATGACCCTAAACTAAGATTTCTCATACTTTCATCATGTACAACGTTAAACTACATATCAAGAACTATGTATGGCTTGATTCTCATTATTATGAGATACGTAGTGAAGTCCAAAATTTCAATTCAGGACCCAGCCACAACATGATTATGGTTATCATTGACCTATGTATCTCTATATACATTGGACAATACCCATCTTTATGTGTTATAATCCTAACCTTAAATATTTTCAGATCTTCATAACCCTTTTCATGACTTCTAGTCACAAAAATGTCAAACTTCTGAGAATTCTTTTGCCTGACTATGCAGCACGTGCCCATAGGTGGCCTTGCATAAACAGTCCACATAACAGACTTGTCAGCCGAAAGATGCTATTTATTTGAAAATGCAGCCAATGCCCTTAGGTGGCCCTTCATAATTCATCCCCCTAACGGGTTTGTTAAATGATGGTAACTTCATTCTTGGGAAGAATGCCTCTTTTGTCCTTATTTTTCTTAAATGACAGTATATAGGGATCTGCAAAAAATAGCCATCCTTAACATATTTGTCCCATATCTTTTTTCATGATATGAAGGTATTCAAGTCTATGGTTTATTCTTCTTCCCTACATTTGGGTTAGACCTTAGTAGGAGTGATATTCATCCAGTTCTTCGATATTCTTGTTCGGAAATATCTTCTCCATATTCAAGTACCTCTTTCCATACAACAAACTCTGTACTTTTGAAAATTTGAATCTCCAGAAACATTCACTGGCTTTTAGCACTAGGAAAGTAAATTTCTTGGAGTTCTTTTTCCTGACTATGCAGCACGTGCCCATAGGTGGCCTTGCATAAACAGTCCACATAACAGACTTGTCAGCTGAAAGATGCTATTTATTTAACCATGCAGCCAATGCCCTTAGGTGGCCCTGCATATTTCAACCCCCTAACGGGTTTTGTTAAATAATAGTAACTTCATTCTTGGAAACTACTTCTTCTAATGCCTTTTAGCTCTTTTTCATATCATTCCTCAGATTCAAATATTCTTAAGCCATAGTTTACATATTTTCCCTCATACTTGAGTATGGTAGTATGTTTTCAGATGAACTTTCAAGGAATTGTGTCAATTCTAATACATTCTTTGGTCAAAGCTATTTCGACCTTAAACATTAGCCCCTTTATGTCCGGCATGCATGACTTTAAACTGCCCACAAAAGACAAAGGAACTTTGAATAAAAGTCAAGTTCTAGCCCACTAAACATACATTTTTGTATGATTTAGGTAATATTGAGCAATTAAGAGATTCAAAGTTTGTAGGGTTATTTGTAATAATCCTAGTAAAAATCAAACTATGCTTACTAGGCCCATTGGCTTAAGTAAAATTGAAGCAGGTAATGAAAGAATGCAGGTACAAATGATTGAAGACAAAAGTGTTTTTCATTGATACAAAAGAGATGGAAAGACATCCACAGACTGGAGTCTCTTCTCTTTTTCAAGAATTACAGAAGATTGTCAACATAAGTCTTCATTTGATATATAGCATCCTGAGCTTTATCAACAGTTATTTGAAGCTTGTGCACTTGACCAGCTTCACTCTTTTCAGCCTGCTGAAGTGCCTTATTAGCATCTTTGATGGATTTTATGCCATTCATATGAGTTTCATCCAATGATTTATTAAGCTGATCAAGTTCCCCAGTAACAGCATCTAACTGTTGCTGGAGTTGCACCTGCTGGATGACCTTTTCTTTGATTTTTTTCTTTAGATCCTTCATCATGGCAGCATAATCAGCCTCAGCATAGGATACCGTAGCCTCAAATTCTCCTATATTGAATTAAAATTTCACTCTGGTCAAATCTTCGCGACTTGCCTGTGCTTGCTCCCTCCTGAAAATGATCTGTTTCACCGCGGCATGGATCTTTTCATACCCAAAACCACCAAGTCCCAGTATAACAAATTGGGATGACAATCAAGAAATTTTTTATGGTAGCTCTTCTAAAGGCACCCCAGATATGATGTTCCATATGTTGTTCCATGCCTTACGTCGTGAAAAGCTGAATGCTTTAAGAATCTCTGGATCTGATTCAATATCATCGTCAGAAGGGGGTATGTAATCTGGAATTAGTGCACTTAAAGAAGTGCCCTGTCCTGTTTTCCCCCCCTGATTTGTGCTTCTTCACTTTCAATTCTTGTTGGGTCAGAGGCTGAGGCCTCACCTCCGGATCTAGTCATTGTAGTTGATGGTCCAACATGATTAATTGAAATATTTAGTCAACTTCAAAGGATAACAAAAGAATAGATTGTCTTGCGAATAAAGTACAATAACAAATATTGTTATCCCTTACCCAAGGATGGTTCAGCAACCTGAGAAGACTTTTCCCCATATTTCCCGGTTTCAACATGATTTTCAAGATGGGTCTCAGGAGGGTTTATTGGATTTAGCTCTACTTGAGCTAATGTTTCTGCAATGATAGGGTTGACATCAGTGTCCACACCCTCTTCGGGCATTGGAAGTTCAGTAGCTTCTACGGAAGAAACTCCATTTTGTTTTCAGTCATGGTTAGAAATGTAAATTTTTTTAAAAAAAAAATTTGGGCGAAGGGTATCACTCACGCCCAATGTCTTCTAAATCACATGACAACTTAGCATGATCATAAAATTCTTCGAAAGTCATTCCTTGATTCACCATTTCATCCAATGATATTTCAGAATCCTGGTTAGTCTCACCAGTGGGAGCACTTGCTACATCTTCTTGCCGACTTATGTCATGCAACCCCTGACCCTGGATAGCATCTTCAGCAGTAGGAGGGATACTGGGAATGGATGTTAGCTCTTCTCCAGGAGCAACCAAGTCAGCTTGGGTCTGTGATTGTTCTACAGCACCCTCCAAGGCCTTTGAAAAAGGATCGGTCCCTTCCCTCAAGGGGGAAATTGAAGAAGCCCCTGCAATCCTCAGAAATGTGAGTAACCATATGATTATGGGTATAAACTCATGATTGTTCGAAGGACTTACCGCTGCTAATGAAACGTTTAGCTATGGATTTCCTCCTTCATTGCCTTTGCTTATTTTGTTTTTTTGGAGTATCAGTGGTCTCCCTTATAGGCACTTGGATTGGCGAATGGAGGGCTGTGTCCAGTGCCTCATTCATGGCCTGCTGGCCTGGAGATATCTCGCCTGGTTCGCGAGGAGAATCAGCAGCAGCCCCGATAGCAGTACCACTAGGGCTATATTGTGGTGAAGAAACCCCAGTTCCTTTCTTTGCAAGCTGCAAGATGAAGAGAATAACTTCCTTAAGTAACAAAGCTTCAACTGAAATCAAGTTGAAAAGAAAATAAGGAAAGAAAACTTACATCTTCAGGAGCCACGTACTCTTGCCATTCCTCATCTCCAGAACCACCAACCCCCTCAGTGGCACCACGATCAATCATTTCCTTCACCCTCCTGGTGATAGGAACCGAGTCATCAGTAGCATATATGAGCATTTCCAGCTCTCTGATGTAATCTCGCACTTCATTGGGGTTATCTCTGTATTGAAGATTTTTAGAATCTACAAGATTTCCTATTCCAGGAAGTTGTAGGCCCTCACACAAATCCAGCCAGGCGGTCTCAGTACCACAGTATAAGCTTTGCCATAGCTGAACAGCCTCTAGTCTTAGATATAAAGTTTGTGAGGAAGGTCCTACAATTTTTGATTTTAATTTCTTCCCAGCTCCTGCAACTACAGATAGAGAATAAGAAAGTAAGACTTATTACTTTATAAAGTAGCAGTGATTGAAATTACTACAATGAAATAACTCACTAGGAGTTGATGGAGTGGGTCTTTTAATTCTGGACGGAGGATTATATCGGGCACGAAACCGCTTTTCTGCCGGTTGTGCCTCATCATCCCCATCATGATAATCCGATGAATCATTTCTAGAAGAGGAGTCTGTTGAACCTATTTCAGGTGGAGAAGCGTCACCTTCATGAGGAAGGTTTTCTTTCTCTACAGTCCTCTTCCTCTTTCCCACTTGATATACTGGGTGATTCAATATCCCTTTGGGGTATGATGTTATCCAGTGTTCGGCATAAAATGTAGTCAGATTATGTGTCGCTTTTTCAACTGGTAGATCAAATACTGCCCCAGTCTTCTCTCTTGATGTCAGCAACCATAGCTTTCGAGCAACCATCGGATGTTGCTCTAACCTGACATGTACCGGAGGGGATACAACAATCAGTTGCAAACATTTGAATTGGCGTGCAAATCTATATGGATCATAGGCCTCACATATGATTTCTCCATAAATCCTGGCTACTAACACGCCATCCCTGCAAGCTAGCATGTATGCCCTCAAATCCAAATGGGATGTCCCATCATCAACAAACCGCCCGGATGGCGGACTTCCATAGGGAAAGAAGTTGAATTCCTTAAACATGCTCAGCCTTACTTTCATGTCACAACCATTAACATCTAATGGAGCAATTCCAGAGAATGCTTGCACTGACGGTCTGAAAGAGCTTCCAGGAATTTGTAATCCATTCTATACATTGTAAGTCCTGAAGTGAGTGGCAATCCATCCCCACAAAACCTGGAATGGTCCCACTATTCTTAAAGGAGGTTTACCCAGGAAGACGTGAAGTAAACTCCTATGAATATTTGCTAAAATGGGGGTAGATAACCCAACTATTTTTCCCTCAGCCAACTTTGCCGCAATGGAAAAGGTCCCTGGCCTAATGCCTCCCTTTGAATCCCTGACCGGAAGAGATAAACACTGAGCCACATTGCCAAGAAACCCGCCAGACGAGTTTTCTTTGGAATTCTTTGATTCACTTCATATCCCCACTTTTCAAACTCTCCTGCTTCTAGAGTTGGCCAGAATGTGCCAGGAGCTCCTCTCTTCTCAGGTTTTGGACAAGTGGTAGGACGAATGGGCCTGGTATCCTTGGATTTCTTTTTCTTGGATCCTTTTTCTTTTGGCTCCATCCCTTTCTTCTCAGTAAGAAACACATTCATCCATTCTTCCAGATGAATATCTTTTCTAAAATGAGTTAATGAGGTCTCTGAACTCTTGAGCCTGTGGAAGATTTTAAATAATTCTCGAGCTAAAGCAGGAGTCTTCTCTGAATCATTCCAAGTCACCTTGGGAGGAATGAATTCATCATACATATCGCCCAAGATTGGAGCTCCTAAAATCTTGTGGACATCCCACAAACTGATACCTACTTCTCCATGAGTCAAATGGAAAGAATTAGTTGCTGGGCTCCAGTGGCTGAGTATCTCTGGCACGAAATTATCATGTCTGTAAACATATGTTTGCCCAACCCAGACAGCCTCATATATTGCAGCTCTCTTCAGGTCCTACATAAACTCTGCCAAGTCTGTCGCACCCAGTATACCCACATCCAAGTTGGCTTCACACCTCCCCCAAGATGGAAATCCAAACTTTTCTTCCAGCCTTTGGATTGATCCATCTGAGCATTTCGGAAGATTGAAGGATGACAATGTGGTTGAAGCTCAGGTGTATGATTTTTCAGATCTGGTGTGCAAGGGCTATGATGCATCACATAAGCCTTCTCCATTGTTCCAGCAGTTAGAAATACTCCTCCACCTGAGATATTTGCTGAAGCAAAATTGGTATAATTATGAAACCACGAAAATGGAAGATAATTCTTTACTTCTGGAATAATGACTTCTTGTAGATGACCATAGCCATACAAAGGTAGATAACGGCTTTGAGGAAAGTTGCGATGATATTTTTTCAGATACTTAGCCAAATATGGAAGAGTACTATCCTTGACAGTATAGTAATCGTGGCCAATGATGTCCATCATATCATCTATCCGCTTGCTAGCCAGTTCATCAATTAATCCAGGTCTAAGAGCCATTTAATCTGCACAAAAGTTGAATAAATTAAACTCTTAAATGGGTTTATTTTTTAAAATTTGTGAAAGAATTTGGAAAAAATGGCTAAGGCATTAAGACGCGCAAGTATGGAGATGTCGCGCAAGTGTTACATGTGTCGCGCAAGATTCTGTCGCGCATGTATCACCGCGCAAGCCCTATTACCTTGAAAGTAGTGCCGCAGCAAGGAAATAGTGGAAAAAGAGACTTGCGCGTCGAGGAAGACTTGCGCGGCGAGAGCTCTAGAAATTCGGGATCAGATGTTATCCACGGCCAAAAGCGGTGTATTTATAGGCCAGGAAGCCTATCTGCGCGCCGTACCCAGAGCGTTTAAAGGCCTGCGCGATGAAAACTTGCGCGCCGACCTCTGTGCACGGAAGACTTGCGCGCCCCCTTTTCCTTTGGATGGATTCGATTTCCTCAGAGTCAAATCCTCATTTCTCTCCGGATCCAACTCTGAGGGGGGACTTTTGTTGACGCTCCTTTTGTCACAGAATCTAAAGATCGGAAAAGGAAATATCTGAGCTCAAATTGATTCATCCTTTGAAGAAAACATCAAAAATCAACAAAGGCATGAACAAAGGATCAACAGCAACTCCACCGCGCAAGTTATATCACTGCCGCGCAAGTACACTTGCACGACGCTCTTGGTCGCGCAAGTGAGTTGCACGACCTAAGTGGTAACCACCCGGTAACCGCCCATGGTCTTCTTTTGCCTATAAATAGACCCTGTGGGCCCCCCATTCGAGAGGATCTTCTTCCAGAAACTCGGATTGAAGCTCCCGACGCCCAAGTCTCTTCTCAAAGCTTCCGGAACATTTATAAGGTAATTTCTTACCTAGAACGGAAGATCTAAAGAGAGGGAGGAAGGCCTGAGTGTTGAAACTCCTCAACACTTGCGCGCCTGAATGGCCAGCCCTTAAGGGAACTGGTCATACTTGCGCGCCGCCTTATTCCTTCAATAGAACTCGCACGTCCCTTTTCCGGAAGAATCTCAAGAGTATTCTAAAGGGATTTATAAAGAGTCGCTCAAATATTCTAATGATGTTTGAGAATTGCGCAAGTACCCCTCATGTTGCGCAAGTATACTTGCGCGACCAATACTTGAGCGTCGCCGCAATACTTGCGCACCTTTCAAGACTTGCGCGCCCCTCCCTTTTTGGGTGCCCATCTTGCCCATTTCACCCCTCTTAAGCCATCACACCGTTCCTTTTCAAGATTCAGTCTTCAAGACACTCTTCAAATCCATTTATGGAATGATTTCTTGATTTGGCTTCCTTATCTGAAAGGAATTATGTGGAATATCTCTCAAAACATAGTGATTTAAATATCCTTATGTCACTAAATATGGAGAGTTCATTCATTCAACCTCATCCTTTAAGATGAAAGAATCCTTAACCTGGGTCTCCTTTTTAGGAATAATCCCCAGTTATAAGTCCTTTAATCTGGGCATCTTCCTCAGGAGTAAGACCCAAATTCATAAAGTTCCCAAACTTGGGCATCCTCCTCAGGAGTAAGCCCCAAACTTTAATTCCTTAACTTGGGCATCCTCCTCAGGAGTAAGCCCCGATCATAATCTTTTAATATGGGCATCCTTATTAGGAGTAAGCCCCAAGTCCTTTAATTTTGGGAATCCTTCTTAGGAGTAATCCCCAAACCTTAATCCCTAACCTGGGTCTCTTTTTCAGGAATAAGACTCAGTCATAATCTTGGGTTTCCTTTTCAGGAGTAAAAACCAATCATAAGTCCCCTCCTAATTTGGGCATCCTCCTTAGGAGTAAGCCCCAAGATTAGAGTATTCAAATCTCCATGAAGCACATATACCTTTATAGACCCTGTTCATGGATTTTCTCCCTAAAAGTGAATATTAAACCTTCATCTATCTGGGCAGTCATACATACATAAGCCCCAAACCATTTCTTATGATTGCATCTTTCATGGCACAATTGTCTAAGTTTTTACCAATACCTCTTGTTTCTCACACCGAGCATGACTCACGTGAGCTTAGAGTGTAAAAGTAATTATGACAGCCTGCTTTGAGCCATCAATCATAAACATCATACCCTTACCCGAACTACGTGGGTTCTGATTCCTTTTCCAAGACAAAGGATACGTAGGTAGCCCATTTATGGGTTTGATCCCAACTTTGAAATAATCCCTGTCCTTCTGAATGACGATAAACTTCAAGTGCCCCACTGAGTGGCTTTAAAACCAGCCTGGTCATCATAATGACCAAGAGACTTTTATATAAATGTTTTGAAGGATACCATTGACCAAGAATCTCTAAACAGATATAGATGATTCTCTATTGATGAAGAACCTCGAATACATATAAAAGATTCTCTAAATTTCTTGCATATTTAATAATTGATTGTTAAAACTAAAGGAAAGCACATTTTATACTTGGTAATGTAATAAGGATTCACGAACATAACTTAAATCTATAAAGAGAGTCCCGGAGTAGACAATAATTCCCCTCAAAAAGGTGTGATGAGTCCGACCTCCCATCCTCTCGACTAATGCAAATTCCTAAGCCTCATCAGTCCACAAGCTAATGAGTGCCTACCTTTGGAAAGTAGGTCTAAACGGATGTGGAATCATTGGATGTTTCCGGTTCTACGAACAAACCCGCTAGAAACCGATCGGAATGTTTGAATCTCCCATCCAGGAGGTCATCCCCGAATTCCGTGCGAAACAATATGTTATCAAAACATGAATGATAACTCCAGTATATTTTATATAATGTTATTATGTTAATGGAATATTCATCATTAAACCCCATCTCCTCTCCCTTTTGTTCTAATAATGAAAACATCATTCACGAGGTTCCGATTCACTACCTTCATGGATAATGATTGTTTGTTTTCTAATATCTGCTTTGAGGATGGTTATAAAAATAGTACAATGGTTAATATAGATTTCAAAAAAATATAACTTAGTTACTATTTTAAATTCATTATATATACATAATATTAATTAATAAAACAAAACAATGGCTTGATGATCGAAAAAACACCAAAATAATATAAACGGGTATCATTAATGTTTTATTTAATGAATAATCATAATATCAGAAAAAATGATATAAAAGACTATTTAATCTTCTGTATTTTTATTAATAACATATAATTTCAATTCTAGAAAACTATTCCCATTTTACATGATCTTTCATACATGTATACAAGTTAATCAATCATGAAAACCAAGGAAACCGAGACTCCTGAATGAAGAAATTGAATCTTATAACTCATCAAAAATTCCATAAATGAACTTAATAAATTATAATAAATAAAATTAATTTTAAATAGGTTCGGAATTAAATTTTAATTAATCTAGTTTCAATATCTAGGACATTTAGTTCAATTACAGAACTCTTTTAGACATAAGGTAATGGATTCTACACAAATCTACGTTTTTCGTTTGGGTAACACTTTATCTCTCATTAAAACAATGTAAATTGTCATTATTTTTATAAAATTATTCTAATTCTTGTATATTTTCCAAAATCGTGTATCCAGATTAGGGAATATCTCTTTGATGGGAAAATGCATGTTTTACAAGGATTCCCTCTAAAATTCCTCCCAATAAGCAATCCTGATTAAAGGGGACTTCCCAATTTATCACCTATTTTCTAGTAAAATCCACAATCTAGTTTAAGACACAAATATTTTACTAAAATTAATATTTTTCTCACTAAAACAATCTTAAACATTTTATGATTTTATTTAAGCAATTAATTATTGTCCTCTTTAAAGAGCCTCTTATATTTTCTCTTAAAACACGGTAAGGTGGCACCTTTTTAATGTTTTTAAAAAACTATTAATATATATTATCAGTTTAGTTGGATATATATTTTTCCTAAAACATAATTTCATTGTACATTCATAGTCTTTTCATGTATAGACTTTTTTATAATATGATTTTATGAAAAATACAAATGATTTTCTATAATATTTCTTCTTTACAAAGTATAAAGGGTATTTCTCTCATGAATTCCTCAATGATTTTATTAGAGTTTATTCATCTATTTCAACACCCTATATTTAATATTATACTTAATTGGGATTTATATTTTATGACATCATCAAACATATTTAATTAAATGGTTTATTATCAATTTGATTGTGGAAGTGAAATCTTGATATCATCCACCACATTACTTTGAATGGTTTGTGGTTATGTTTACTGATTAAGGAAATTTTATTACCTTTAGTTTTTATATGTTCTTTATTTTTCACCTTATTCACATTAAGAACATTTTAGACTTAGTAAGTGATAAGTGAGGTCCTCTAGAACCGGTTTAGTCCTTGGTAGGTCTCATATTACAAACCAGATTGGGATCTGGTAAGGTTATAACCATTTATTTTCAGATGTCTTGGGCAAGGCCAAGACAATATGTTTCAATTGTCAATCATTATACATTCCATCATTATGATATTATTATTTTATAATCAATGTGATCATTTGACTAGTAGTATATCCACGATTATTTTTCATTCTCATATGATTATTTATATTTCATTATTCAAACCTATTTTATTCTTTCTATATTACGCTCAATACAATGTTTTAATGGAATTTGTTTTCAGTTCATGACCTTGAATTGTTGTTTATATTTATGATAGATTGTACTATATTTCTTACCCTTACTGAGAATCTGATCTCACCCTTTCTTTTGTTTTATTTTCCCCCAGGCTGTAAAGATTTATATTTTCAATGAATTTTAGATATAATCTAGGAGTTTATTGGTGTTTCTATTAGAGTTTCTTTGATTTTTCTTTTAATGTTAGAATGTAAAAATTATGTTTATATCTAGTTTTAAAAATATTATAAAATATTTTACCCTTTTGGGATATGATATCCTGTGCATATTGCTAATGTAATTAGGTTAGGAATGTAATCTGGGGTACTAGAGTTAGGGTCATTATAGTTGATATCTAAGGAAGAATATTAGAAACCATAGAAACTAGATTTTCAAAACATAAACTAGGTAACAAAACCCTAATAAAGGATTTGAGGATAATAATATAAGATAATCCATGAATTTTGGAAAGGTAGATATTATGTGGGTCTTTGTAGAAATAAATCCTTGTCTAAAAACCTCAAGTGGACATGGTTTTGACACATATGTACCTAGGGGTAACGACTCAGACAAGGTGTGTCAGGCCTGACTCAGCTTCACCTGAAACATGACAATGGCCCTTACCGAACACATATTTTAAAACTCATAGGGTATATTCTTAGGATAATTCACAATTAATGTACAAACAATTATGAAGTATTTAAAATTAAACATATCCCCATAGAAACCATGTTTATTTTTATAAGATTATCTCTGTATAAATTTCCACTTTATGAAAAGTGCATTTCTAGTTTGAAATTATTCACTATTATTCATTTAATAATTTAGTGTATTACATTGTTTATAAATGGCACAAATTATAAGGAATGTAAATTGTATCAATTCATGTACTGTAGGAAGGGATTCCCCCTATACAAGATAATAATGTTGGAGTAGGAGCTGCAACTAGAGTAGAGAAACTTATAAGGACAACTAACTCATGTTATGAGTAATAACCTTAATATCATGGGGAATCTTTATCCACAACATGGTGTAACAATTTTATAACACTTCATGTGACAAAAAACTTCATTATTAAATGGGAGTACAAATCCATTTTTAGCTGAATAATGGATACGTTCATTAGAGAAGATATTTATAACTTTGGAAAGTAATGAAAGGGAGAAGGTTATCATGGTAGTTTATCATCTCTTGAGATATTATGATAAATTGTGGTCATTTATTCAAAAAAAAAGAGGAGGAAGAAATTAAAAATAAGTAATGGAAGGATTTTAAGGAAATTTTCTTGGAAAAATATTTCCCTTAAGAATAGCTCGTGGATATAGAGAGACAGTTCTTGAGTATATAACAAAAAAGATGATGCAATTTTTTATAAATATAAAGCCAATGCTACAAGGATTACAAGGAATTTCATATACTATGTCCATAATCCAAATAGAAATATTTATTCATTCATTGT
The DNA here is from genome assembly GCA_963277665.1 of Viscum album. NCBI lineage: Eukaryota > Viridiplantae > Streptophyta > Magnoliopsida > Santalales > Viscaceae > Viscum > Viscum album. Next base: position 641,065,872 of record OY728155.1, on the reverse strand, counting down.
TGTGAAAATACCATTCCTCAAAAGGAAACTGGACTCCCAAAATTTCTCATTATATGAAGATATAGTCTCATATTTAATCAAGAATCAGAATTAATTATCTAATTCTTATGAATTTAAGGGAAAAAGATAAGAAGTGGGTGTAAGATCAAAGAATAAATTAATGGAAGAATAAAAAAATGTAATTTTTCAATGTGTAATACTCGTAGAAGGAAACACCCTATTTCCTCCTTAAAAGGAAAAGGAGTCTACTTCAAGTGTGGTGAGAAATGTCATCATGTACATTATTGTAAAGGAAATAAAGAAGATACAAATGTTCATTTCTAAAATTATAGGAATATGGGACAGTATGAAAATAATTTTTCAAAGAATTAGGGAAACCTACATCAAATTAGGCTATAAAAGAAAGGACAAGATTATGCGATCAAAATAATCAAGGTAGAAGTCCCAAAAATTTGAGGGAAGACATATTAATCTTGCCTTAAAATTTATTCAATTCCCTATTTGATTCTATATTTTCAAAATATTTTATATCTACATAGTTTTCCATGAAAATTGGACATTTAAATTTTGATTTTATAAGGTATTTGTTAGTAAAAACTCCTATGAGTAGTCTCATTGCAACAAATCGTGTTATTAGGTCACCTTTATAACACATAAACATGGTTTAGTTTCTGTCCTTATCATCATAAATATTGTTGAATTTTATATAATCCTTGTTATGTATTTTCAATCCAAATATTTTGTGAAAATTTATGTCAATAAGAAGGAAATTAAAATTTTTGAGGAAGAATTAGAATACCTTATTTGTAGAGTAAATACTTAATCATTTGACTCTTATATTGATCCACCCCCATTAGCTCTTCTAAATGAAATTCTTGGTGTGGAAGAGAAAAACTCACTTATGGGTAAGGAATGATATATTCAAATTGAGGATGTGTCTATTGTACAATAATAAATTGATATATTTTCGATGGATTTACCTAGACATTCTATAGAGTGGGATGTTTAGTTTCCTATTAATTTAATACCTAATTCAAGGATAATATTAAATAGTCCCTATATAATGGCCACTGTGAAATTATTGGAGATCAAGAAATGAATATAGGAGTTAAGGAATAAACGATTTGTTCTCCCAAGTGCTTTTCTATGGGTATACCCTATTGTTTTTATTAAGAATAAATATGGATCCATAAGTTTATGAATTGTCTATATAGAAATAAATTCTATTAAAATAAATAATATGTATCATATACCTTGCATTGATGATTTATTTTTTCAACTTCATAGAGCTCAATATTTTTTAATGATTGAACATCATTTTGGATATCATACATTCCATGTAAAGAAGGTAGATATTCCAAATACATCATATTGAACTAGGTATATACATTACGAATTTACAGTAATTCCATTTGGACTAAATAATACACCCTCTTTATTTATAGATCTAATGAACATGGTAATAAATATCTTGATGGGTTTTTTGTGGTATTTATGGATGATATCATTTATACTCTAAAATATACGAGATCCATGTGAACCACTTGCAGATTGTTATGAAGACTCTTAGAAGAAAATAGTTATATGGGATGTTTGGAATGTGTGAATCATATCTTCAAATATTTTATTTTCTTTTCGTTATTCTCTCTAATGATGTAATTTAATTAATCCCATGAAGACAAAGGAAATTCAAGAATGACCTAAACCAATGAACATAACTTAGGTGTGTAGTTTCATTGGATTATCATGTTACAATCACTATTTTGTTAATAATGTTTCTTGAGTATCTAACCCATTAACCAAGATTACTCATAAAGGGGTAAAGTTTATTTAGAAAAGGAATGTGAAGAATTCTAGGAATAATTGAATAGCTGGTTAGTGAGTGTTCTGATATTGACGCTGCCATTTTGGAATGGTGGATTTTTTTATTAATAATGATGCATAAAAGAATGGATTTGGTTGTATCCTCATGTGAAATGATAAATTTATTGACTATGAATCAAGGAAGTTAAAAATTCATGAACAGAACTATCTAACTCATTGTCTTGCATTATCATCCAAAATATTTCATTTGATGAAAGATAAACACTATATATATAGTGAAAGTTGTTAGATATTTATAGATATCAAGAGCTTAAAATATATATTTTCATATAAAATACTCAACATGAGGAAAAGGAATTGGATTGAGATACTCAATGATAATGATTTTTCAATACACTACCACATAAGGAAGGGAAATAATGTAGCAGAATCCATTAATTTGAAGGATCTTGGAGTTCTGAACAAATTGAGGATTGATAAGGATCTTGTGTGTGTGGATCTATTAAATATGGATATAATAACTATCAAGGGGTGTAAAAAATCACTATGTTTTCCAGTGGTTTCCAAACCATATTTACTTAAAAGGATTAAAAGCTCTTTGTCTGATGACAATTATTTTCAAAAGAAAATAAAACCTGTGAATGAGGCAAAATTATTATACTTCTTGTATAAAGATGGCATTTTATAATTTGGGGAGAGGCTTTATATTCCCACTATTGAAAATATAATAAGAGAATTATTTTATGATTCTCAAAAGAAAAATTTCTATTTACAAATTGGTAGCACTAATATATATATATATATATATTTGAAGGAACATTTTTTTAGGATAATATTATATGGGAAATTACTGATTATGTATCAAAATGTTTTGTCTTTAAATGGGTGAATGCTGAAATATAACATCATAGAGGAGTCATGAAACCTCTTCTTATTAATACATAGAAATGGGATGACATTACTATTTATTTTTACCAAATATTAAAATAAATAATGATGCAATATGGGTAATTTTTGATCGACTTACCAAATATGCACCTCTATTCACTGTAAAGGTAAAGTTTCCACTAGAGCACCTTATACGACTCGATATTAATGAATTATTAAGACATTATGGATCACCTATTTCAAATTTTTATCGTGATCCGTGATTTAGATCAAAATTAAGGAAAAGTATTCCAAATTTATTAGATATTAAACTTCTTTTTAGTACTAGTTATCACCCTCAAATTGATGGATACTATGAAAGAAAAATCTAATATTTAGAATTCAGGTTGAGATCTTTATCAATTGACATTCAGGGTATGAGGGATCATTATTTACCTTTGGTATACTTTTCCTCCAACAATAGTTTACATTCAAGTATTCAAATGGAATCGTATGAAGCACTTTAGGGAATAATATATTGTACACAAACATCTTTGAATGAAGTTGGTGAATGAAATATTTTAGGCCTAAATATTTTGGAGGAAACAACAGCAAAGATAAAGACTATTTAAACACATATCAAAACAGAATAAACTAAGAAAATGATTATGTCAAATACCAAGGGATGTATTTGGAGTTTCAAGTGGGAGATCATTTTTTGTTGAATATATCTCTATGGAAGGCTATTATAATATTTTGAATGAAAGGGAAATTAAGACCTAGGTACATCAGACCTTTTGAAATCCTAGAGATAATTGGATCTATGGCTTATCTTTTGGTTATTCCACCTAGCCTTTCTAATGCACACAATGTGTTCCACATGTATTTGTTAAGTACATGTAAGACCCAATTCATGTCCTCACATCTGAAAGAAAAGAATTATAAATTGATTTTTCTTACTGTGAAGAGCCTATCAATATTATATATTATAAGGAACAAGTGTTGTATAATTGGATGACTATGTTCATAAAGGTACTTTTTAATAGTTATAAAATTATTGAGGTGAGGTTGGAACTAGAGGAAATTATGATGAAGAACTACCTGAAGAATTTTTTGTGGTGAAATTTTTGAAATTTTGAGGATAATTTTTTTATGTATGGTAAAACGTAATACCCAAACAATTTATGTTATGTCACTTTAAAAATTTAACATATTCAATAGTTTATGTTTCACACAAAACAGAGATTAAAACCATAATATACTATTAAATATGACTGTTGGAATAATTATCTCACCATTAGAAATAATAATATGACAAATAGAATAGTAAATTCACCTATGAAAGTATAAATAAAATTTACGTATCTTATAAATGAAGATATGATATATTTATATCATGGAATAAATAAATACATGTTTTAAAATATTAAATTAAGTGTTGGTATATTTGTGAAACATAAATACTTATCTACACTTTTATAATTTATATAATGACTTAAAATAAATTTTTTTTTTTCAGAAAATAGCTTCCCAAATTAATATTTTGTTGCCTTATGTTTATAAAACAATTTTATGAGACCTTAATTAATATTTCAAAGTGTCATAAATCTGTTATAATAATATGATTGGTATTTTTTGAATAACTGATGATTTTATTTAAATATTAAATTTATCATATTTCAAAAATTATTTTCATAATATGGAGACCATTATTTAATTATAAATTTCAAAAAATAGTAAAGATTAATTTTTTGTATTTTTCTAAAATTGTTGGTTTTTTTGTCAATATTGGAATACTAAAATTTACGGTATTAGATAAATACAAAAATTATTGATCCATGGATGATGTATGGATGATGTAGGCACCATTATTTCAAAATCAAATTAACTAGTTACTATATATATCCACAAAATCAATAAAATTGATATTCTTGATCCAAAATAATATACCAATGTTTAAAATAATTCAAAAACACCCTCTCCTCCACTATAAATAACACCCCTCACCACCACTTCTCCACAAACCTCTAAATCCTTTAATCTAGTCCAATTTATTTCAAATAACTCTCCTAATACTCTCCACCACGTTCTGGTCTTTCTAGTCTCATCCAAAAGAATATATCGAGGTTTCTTAAGGAGTTTCTCAAGGATAGGAATTCAAGAATTTAAATCCCCTTTTATTCTTTTAATTTTCTTTTAATTTCATTTATTTTCTTATACTTTCCTTAGCTCCTAAAAAAACATTCATGATAACTCTAGTGTCTTATATATACTTTAATTTTATGGATTTAATGTAACATTCATCATCAAACCCCTTATCCTCCCCCATTTTGTTCTAAAAATGAAAACATCATCCTTTAGGGGTCGATTCACCACCGTTGTGGACGACGATTGTTAATTTTCTAATAAAACTTTAAATATTAGCCATAAGACCATTATAATTTTTAAAAATGATATAAAATGTATATTACATGTTATTTAGTGTTCTAGAACCAATATATATAAATAATAATAATTTATAAAACAAAATTAGTGGGTGACGATCGAAAGAATGCCAAAATAATCTAAACGGTTATCCTTACCATTTTATTTAATGAATCATCATAATATCTTGAAAAATGATATATAAGACCATTTAATCTTATGGAAGATCATTAATATCATATAATGTCAATTCTATATAACTATTACCAATTTACATGATATTTTATACATGTATACAAGTGAATAAATCAAGAAAACCAAGGTAACAAATACTCTTTAATGACGAAATTGAATATTATAACTCCTCAAAAACAAAAAAAATAAGCTAACAAATAATAATAAATAAAATAAACGTTGAATAGGCTATTAATTAAATTATTAATGAATCTAATTTTAATATCTACTACAATAAGTGCAAGTGGATAACACATTCAGACACAAGGTAAGGGATTCTACCCAAATCTACATTTTATTCCTTCAGTTTACACTTTCTCTCTCTTCAAAGCATGTTAATTCTTCTATATTATTATATAATTATGATAAATTTTGTTTATATGTTTCAAAAACATGTATAAAGATTATTTCATCATTATTTTATGGGAAAATACATGTTTTATAAGGTTTCCCTTTTAAATTCCTCTTGATAAGGAAATATGATTAATGGGAACTTCCCAATTTCTCACACATTTTCAAGTACACTTCCTAGTATATTTGAATAGACTAATATTTTTATAAAATAACTATTTTTATCATTAAATATTACTTATCCATTTTATTTTTTATGTAAACAATTAATTCTTAACTTTTTTTGACTATTTTATATTTTCTCTTAAACCTCACTAAAGTGCCACATTTATATGGTTTCATAAAAACTCCTTTTACTTGTTTTCACTTCAATTGGAAATATTTTATGACTAATTAATACTTAAATTTTACATCCATTTTCTTTTCTAGGATATACATTTTTATAATATGATTTTATAAAAAAATACATATTATTTTCCAAAATAACTCTAGTTTGTAAATTAAAAAATGGCCTTTCTATCAATAATTACTAGATGATTTTGTTAGAGTATTTTCATCTATTTAAACAACTCTAATGAATTATATTCTTAATTTGAATTTGTCTTTTATGATATCATTTGCCATATTTTATTAAATGGTTTATGATCAGTTTGACTGTGGATGTGTTATCATGATACCATTCACTATATTACTCAGAATGGTTAGTGATTAAATTTACCTATTAGGGAAAGTTATTTAAATTTCATATGTATATGTTTTTTATGTTTTTTATCATTCATATGAGGAATTCATTGGACTTAGTAAGTGATGGGAGGGGCATGCTATATCCTCTCGATGCATATGTAGGTATCATGAGACAAGCCACATTGGGATTTGGAAGAGGCCTTAGCCATTTATTTTTCGATGTCTTGGTCGAGCCATTGATGGTATGTTTCAGATGTCCAACATTATGAATTAAATCATTATGATATTGGTAAATGATAATACATCTGATTTTTTGACTAGTATAATATCCATGTTTATGTTTCATTCTTATATGATTAATTTTAAGGAATTATTTAAAAATATTTTATTCCTACCATATTATGTTCATGATTTTGTTTTAATGGAATGTGTTTTTATTTAATCACCTTTTCATATTGTTAATATTTAAGATAGATTCCACTGTATTGGTTATACTTACTGATCATCTAAGATGACCCCTTTATTATGTTCTATTTTTTCCACAATGTGCGAAGATGTATATTATGAATGACTTGCATAGATCATCTAAATATTTATGGGTGTTTCTATTAGACTTTGTATGTTGTTTTTTCAACTATATAATATGAATATTATTTGTGTATATATTTTTTTGAATCTACTAAAATATTCGGGCATTTGGGATACATTTTTTTCATAGTACCAATATAATTATGTAAGGTAGTGGCTCTAGGCTAATAGGGTTGGGGTATTCACATGACATATTCCCTATATGGGACAAACCTCAATGTTCCACCTCCACATGCTTCTTGATATATCCATCAGAAAAAAATTAGGTGCTCTCTCTTAGGGATGAACCTATTTGATCTACCTTGATAGGGTGTTCATGATCAATCATTTCCAACTCCACAAGACATTAAACTCACAACCTCTCTCATGATTCTACCTCATGGAAAACATGGGATGCCTTAGGTAAAATCTTTATAAGATATGCGCTTATGGGGTCATATACATCAATAAAAACATGGTATGTATATAGTGAAATCCATGAATGATATATTACCTCAATGTTAGATTACTCGTGATCAACATGGGTTTCCTTAAGTTCCCTGTCTATGATATGTCCATGAGATGACATCCAAAGAGGAAGAATAAATTCTCCCAATGCACCCAGTGTCCAGTGATACTCTAACTTTCTAAATGTTACTATTTACTATGACAAAAGGTTGTTTCCTTGACAGATAGAAGCAGTTTTATTAATCGGCATCCACAAAGAGATGGAACCCAGAATGAGTTTCATGAACAAGACTCAAATATACAAGGGAGATCCTAAATAGGTAACTAGTTCCAAGGATGAAACCATATAATTAAGAACTAAAATCACATCATATTATTTTGATCAATAATCCTAAGTCACCAAAAATAGTGAAGGTGGATTCCCACCTTTGGAAAGAGGGAATTCCATATAAGAAACATGAGTCACTATGATGATGTGAGCCTCGATTGTGAAGGCGTCAGAAACATGATCAAAGTAAAATATATTTGAAGATAAAGATCATATAGTAAAAATAATTTAAACCAATAAGATTTATATATGTTTAGGTTTAATTTGAACCATATCTCTTAGTTTAACACCCTTGTTATCCCTTTTAACATCAATGATGGTAAAAAAATACATAGTGTTTAATGGTCAATATAGTCATTATAAAAGGGAATGTGGATCATAAGTAGAAAATGGATGAAATTTTATTTTCATTTACCATTCAATTTACAAAGTAAATGTTTTTTATTTTTTGAAAAATAAATAATCAAATATTATTTTACATAAACTATCTTTAAAACCATTTTCTGTACAATTCACCTGTTTGCACATGAGTTGTATTAGAGATGTCAAAGAATTTTAGGTAATTAACCCATTAATAAAATTAAAAATAAATTACTATATTAAATACAATTTAATTATATTTTTAAGTACCATTTATAACCTTACATGTAATAATTTTAATCATATGAAAAAATATTAGTTATATTAAACAAAAAAGATCTACATTTTGTAATTATTCTTTATATAAAATAATATAATGTTAATAATAAAAAAAGTAAAAAATGTAATATTTTTTATGTTTTGAGGATTATGGAAATGGTAAATAAATAAAAATAGACTAAATAATATATTTGAGATATTTGGAATCCTTATCCCACATGTTTAACACCATTTTACCCATTTTACCTATTTTTGAGGCATTATACATTAATCATGGTTACTGTTTATTATCACCAAAAATTAAGTTGACCATATTAAATAAGTTTAATTATGATTACACCAAATATGGTACCCATTTTAGAAGATTAAATTCCTTGAAGTGGTATAAATTCTTTCTAATATTCGTGCACAAAACACTTAAAACACATTTTTAGCTTAATGTATTTTTAAGGAGAAATTTTATTTTATTATCATTCCTAACCTAGTAACACTTCATGGCCAACCAAGATCAACCAATTATTTAGGAACCAATTTTAGACCTAAAAAAGACTGAAGGCTGATCATAATCCCCTCAAGCTAATGAAAAGCAATTAGGAATGAAGAAATTCCTTTGGGAATGATTTCACCACAAAAAAATAAAACCAATATGATAAATATAAAGAGAGAGCATAAATTTCAATACAATTAAAAATTTTAAGAGTGGTACAATGAAGTTAAATATAGGTTCCAAAATCAAAAACCAAACTAAAGAATATAAGTAAAGTTACATCCCATCTCCATGGGACATGTTGTCGCCAGCAGACTACAAAAACCTTCTAACTAAAAAACCTATCACCAGCCATCCACCCATTTACATTACCTATGTCAGAGAAAACAATATCGGCATACACCTAAACATGTATTTAGGGTGTGATAAAAACAATTCCAATAGAACACTACAAAGAGTTTCATAATAAGTCATTATAAAAATAATCTGATTATGCTAAATTAAATAAAACAAGGAATTAGATATAGTTTTCACAATTTATTTCAAAAAGGGAATGACACCATTTTTAAAAACATATAATAAAATTCCTAATAAATATATTTTTAGATAATTTCTATGATAATCAGTTTATCAAACAATTTCAATATATAATAGTTTCCAAATCATTCAAATAATCCTTACAAAGACTAAAAATGTGGAAATTAGTCCCTAATCATATTAGGGCGGTGTTATAAATGATCCTCAAATAATATTAGTGATCATAGGACACCTAATGTTAAAATTACCCTTGGATGTTGGGCCTAGAGGGTAGGATCCCACACCCAAGAGTGTATCCATACGCCAATAATATGAGGCCACCTAGTGCACACATTACAAAAGGGTATATGGACTAGGGGGTAAGAGTCCACACCCAAGAGTGTCTCTCTACATCCACTTATGCTCCTGTTTTATGCGGAAATCTTCTCTAGTGGTTCTTCATCAGATGTTTCTATTCTGGATCTCTCTTCTCGGCTTCCAACACTTATGTGAGGTTCCATTTTTTTTTTCAGGTGATGGCAGGTGACTAGTTTGACACTGGTTTCTATGGTTCTTGGTAATACTTTTTTCTCATTGGGATTGTTGGATTTTTAATGTTGATTTCTACTATGTTGGTTTGTTTTTGGGTTCCCAATGGATGGTAGGGACCTATGTAGAGATTTTGACTACTCAATATTTCTATGAAGTCCTGGATTATCAATCCATTCCTAGTAGGTGTGGTGTGGTTCTCCCCATGGAGGTTTTAGGATTGTGCATTTGAGTGTACAAAGGTTTCCCAAATAAGTGAATCCCCATGGGCCTCTATTTTTAATTTTTGTTTCTATTTTATGGATGATTTTGGTTTGTTTAGTGCCAGTTTGTTTGATGTTTGATTGATAGAGATTATTCTTTCTATGGTGTGGTGGTCGTAGATGTTGGGAGGCCATAGAGGCGAGTTTTTTGAGAGATTTGGTCACATGTTCATTTTATTTTGCAAAAGGATTCCACAAATCTCTCTGAGGAAGATCTGAGTGGTGGTGTTCATGGTGCTTTGGGATGTGAGGGTGAGAAACCACTGGCATCTTGTGGTGGATCCGTCTTTGTTGGCTCCCAGTGTATGTCAGTCCTTCTAATTTTAATTTTAAATTTTTAAGTCTTCTCATGCACGAAACTTCATGGTCTGTGACAACATGATCAATAGGGTATGGAATTTTTCTATCGGTACCGATCCCACGAATCCTTACATGGTATAATGATCTGAGAATTCATGAAATGGTGGAGGCTTAATATAATCATGTAAACACTAGGGAGGGATGTTTCATGTTCTATTTATTTTGGATGGATTTCCTTTTAATTGTTTTTATTGGATGAATATGTTGGGTTCAAACTTATACTTTAAAAGTGTTAATTGAAAATACAAAAAAGGATTCTAGAAGAGATCTAGGACAAAATATGGTAAAACATACCAAAATATTATCACAAATTTGACCAACACTTTTAACTTCCAAGGATTCATGTTTGGAGAGTCTAAATCATAAAAACAGATCAACTAGATTACTTTAGGTAAAGAAATGTTTTAGGGGGATTAAGAAATAAGAAAGGGCCTCTGATGTAATGTTATGACCATTACATTTCATGAGTTGATTGAAATCACTAGAAATATAGTAGTACACCAGTGGCGTGATAATGGTTATAAACATAATTTAATAATTCTTCATATTCCACCATCTAGTTTTTGGTTGGTCTCTTTTGTTCAAGTAAACCTCCCACACATTATTTTAGCCATTATCAGTATAATATTGATCTAGTGATTTATATCAACTAGCAGGTGGACCACCTGTAGCATTTCCAATTATAGGTTTCATTCCACACTACACTAAACACTTCAAAAACACTCCGAAACATGGAAAATGAGTATAAATTACTATAAATATGTCGAGATTGAAATGAGGAGAAAGAAAATAGTACAAAATAGTTACCATACATGAATGAAACACTGAGGTGTTAAAATTATCCCTAATATATTACTTTTCTATTTACTAATAGTATTTAAATAAATTTGATCCATAATGGGATGAGGCCATCACTTCTTCATCAAAGAAACTTGATCCCACATCTCATGAGTATCTAAAACATGATTACATAAATCCGGGAAGAAATATGTTGAAATAATACACGGAATATTTATTTTAGAGTTAAGAAATATAATTTGTTACTCGATCACTAACATCTCAGGTTTAAATTCATGGAAATCCAAATTAAGAATGTGTGGCATGTCTTGTTGATGCCTTTTTAGTTGAGATATATGTAAACATTTATGGATAAAAGTCATTTGAGGTGGTGATTCCATGATATATTCCACCTTTCTAATCCATTTAGTGACCCCTAATGTCCCAAATAATATAGAATCTAGCATCCCTTTCATTCCAATCTGTGGAAGACACAACCAAGGTGATAATTTTATAAATACATAATCACTTATTGAAAATTCAATTGGGTGATATTGAAAATAAAATTTATATTTTTATTGACTCTGATCCATCACTAAACACTGATGAATCACTTGGATCTTTTCCATTGTTTCCTTAACCAAATATGGTTAAAACAAGGATAATCCACCCACCATCAGCCAACATAGCAGTTTTTTATGTATTCAACCATATAAATAATTTAAAGGAGGCATATTTATATATGAATATTATCTATTTTTATAAGAGAACTCAATGAACTCCAAATGGTTATCCTAATAACCTCCAAAGATGGATATATAATCACATATCATATAATCCATAATTTCAATTGATAGCTCTATTTTAACCTCCATCAAAAGATGATATGTTGTGATTAGCTTAACCTAAAATCCATACACTTCTTAGAGGTACATCTAAAAAAGGATGTGAAATAGTTAACTCTTTTTGGGATAATAGCTATTGGAGTACCATGAAACCTAACAAAATCATTCATTGGAAACATCCTCTTATCTTCCACCTTGGAGGTGTAAATAATATATATAAAATGAGTGAACATGGTTAACTAGTCAATATACATATAAATGATTTTATTACCATGGAATGTCCAAGGTAAACCAATAATTAAATCTATTTTTATGTACCTACATTTTCAAGTTGGCATGGAGAGAGGCTGAAGTAAACCAAAAATTATTTGGGTGTAGGTTTTAATTTTGTGGAAAGTGTAACATTGAGATATAAGATCTTTTATTTGTTTTATAACATTCCTCTATAATTAGCACTTCCATTTAGTAATTATTTTTGTTCTTCTATATTAGAAATCCAAAGGAGAATAATGACATTTTTCCATAATATGTTTTTCATGGATGAAGTAAAAACATGTCAGTTCATTAAGAAAATAATACCATCCTAGGAGAGGGAAAATTCATTGATAGTATCCCCCTAAAATGAGAAATATGTGAAATTCATGATTTTTTAATCCAATTTATACTGATGGGGGGTCATCTAAAGAAAATAGGATTTCAATTGAAAACTATCTAAAACCTTACTAGGCTATTCCTCTTTGACACCCATGTGAATCCATGTAAATAGTCCCATCAAGAATATCCTGCCATTTATGGTGGGAATCGAAAAAGGTGATGTATGTTTAGACAAATAATTCAAAAAACATATATAATATCACAACAGACATAGGAATATTTGAATCCCAAAGTTATTATAGAATTTTTCAAATGACATAAAAACTGTAAACTTTTTAGGATCAATTGAGATATCATTATATAAGAGCGCATGTTCCATAAACATTACTTATCTGATCCAGAATTATGTTTTTGATAATCTTTCATAAATGAAAATATCCATTAGTATTAACAAAACCTGTCTAAAATGATCTATGTTATCTTCTTCATTTACTGAGTGAAATAGAATGTCATCCATTAATAGAATGAAAAAGTGTCATGATAATTGTAGAATATCTAATAAATCTATGCCATGAAGGCTGAAGGATCATTAGTAAGGACAAAAAACATTATAAAGTATTTGAAATGGATATACCTACTCTTGAAGGAGGCCATTGAAATATCCAACTTTTTGATTTTGAACTGCTGGAAACCATATTGAAGCACAATTTTTGAGAACCACAAATCCACTTTAAATCAATCAAACAAATCATCTTTGTGTGGAAACGGGTATTGATTCTTGATTATTACTCATTTGTATTATTATAATAAAAAATAAGTGGAGAGTTCAATAATACTTTTTATAGAAGAGAATAGGTTTTTCATAGGGAAAAACACTTTATCGCATGAACCCCTTGGCTGTCAAATCATCCAACTAAATTTTAAACCCTTTCAGCTCAATTAGAGCCATATAGTATAACGATGTGGATATTGGATGAGTCCCCAACATTACTTATATTGATTAATCCACTTCTCTATCTAAATTTAATATAGAAAATTCATATAGAAAAATTTTAAGAAGCTCATTAACTATAAAAGGAAGCCCACCATTGAAATATTCCAATCTTAGTTTAACAAAAAACAATGATACCAACTTAACCAGCTATAGAAGAGGAGTTACCTCTTGACTAGACCTTAGTCCCCATTCTCATGGGGAATCATGGGAGTTTACTAGGGACAGTGAAGCACAGTCTGCAATGAAAATAATTGGTTCATAATTTGTGATAAATAAACCATTCTATATCAAAAAAACATCAAATATTTATATGTATGGAACACATAAAATCCCAAACTAACATAATTTAAGACATTAAAAAAGAAAAATAGGGTAATCAGAAACCCTTCCCATTATTCATTCATAGAGGCATCACAAACTACATAACATAAGAACAGAGTCCCATTTTATGTTTTCAATTGTCCACAAAACGTTTTGACATGAAATAGTTTTAGGTACCTATATTGATAATGTATTCACTAAGGTAGAAGGAATAAAAATGGTACATTTAAAGGTTATAGGACAAGTATCAACTACAACCATAGAATCTTCCATTATCTATAACTTATTTATTCCTAAATCCTTTGGCTAGAAACCTATTTTTCATGAGTCATATGACATCACTATAGAACCTCTATGTTCTAAAAATGTTATACCGTAATGTCGGAAAATCTATGTATAACCTCTGTAAGTGACCACGATGTCCACGTGAGTTGAAAAATTTCTACGGTGTAAGAAAAGAACATCTCATGTTCCCTGTTTGGCCACACTGGTAACACTTTAGACCACCAATAACTACTTTTGGTATGGAATACGAGTTCTTTGAAGAACCATAACTATGATATCTATCAGTATCTCTATTCCTCCACATCTTTCTATAATAACAATTCAACCTACTACTATGGCTGTGAGGAACTCCAATCAAATAGTACTTTCTATCTAGGTAAAACTCTACCATTAACTCCCTTTCCACAACCTCATCATAAGTAGAAATATTTTTCATGAAAATATTTGACAAAATATTAGATCAAAGACCAATATGAATCCTTTAAACCTTCATATTCTATTTTTACACAACCTTGGGTGAGAATTTAGATTTCTTAGAAAAGATACTAGCATTTTCTATTACTATGTGATTCTCTTAATCGTTGAAGATTAAAAATACATATTTCACCATGTTCATATGCTCTAAGTATAATTTATTGGATAAAATTACTTTAAATTATTTAATATCAACGTCCTCATGCTAATTTTCCAAAACATATTAATCCCACAACCTTCTACTTGCGCCTTTTATCTTAAAGTCAACACACCTCTCCTTAATGGAGTCTAGGGCCTCTTAGAATTAAAAGACCCTTTCAATATTCTTGAATTATCCTTCCACCTTCTATGTATCATTTATCCCCTAGAAAGATTGTAGTTTCTAATAGAGAATCTCTTGAGCTTGATTAAAAAACTTTTTTCCTACTGAGGTCCCTATTATTGGGCTCCATGAACAAATGTTTTCTAATAATTACATAGATTTATTTATTTTAATTATTTTAAAATTATTGTGTCATTATAATATGTATTTATTAAATTAGGATTCATCGTGATTATATAATAATATTTCATTACATAAAATAACATTGAAATTCATGTTTTTTTAACATGTTCTAAATTTTTATATAGTGTTAATATGATAATTAATTCATTTAGAACCATAAAATATCCTTTTTACAAGTTTTTTTAATGTTCCTGCATAGCTTATTCACATATCCATTTCTCCCATTTAGTTGAATCACATAGTCATTTCTCTTATATAGTCAATACTTGTAACCAATTTTATAAAACCAGTTACCTTATATATTTTGACCATATATTGAGATGTAAACTCTAAATTGATTGATTCCTGATATGCTATAAAGATAAAAAATATCTATAATTCATTTTAATACATAAAATTTTGAATAAATTTTTATCACGTATGAATTTTGGTTATATGTATCTAAAGTAAATTTTTATTTTCAAACACTTTTAAGGGAAAATGAGAACCCTCATTGAAAATATAGATCAAGAAGAAAAGGAAACTATAGACTTATTAAATAAATGTTTATGTCAGTTGGGATCAGTCTCCCTAAATAATTTCCAGGGACGATAATTTACCTGGATGTCTAGATCATCCATCAAGGTGTCTCCACAGTGGTATGCTTGATAGTCCCAATATTTCGTGTATTCCTCTTTAAAAATCTTCCACATGTTGATCCATATAAAAAATATGTTGTATTTCTGGTCAATCCTCTCACATTTCTCCTTGGTAGTGTCCACTTACAGTAATATTTCCATAATTTGATCTACATCTTCCTTTGAAGCCTTAACCATGAGAACATCCTCCACCATTTCTTCACCCGAGTGTATGAGTAGTTACTTATTAAGTTCTAAAGCCACATATGAAACCTACTTAACCAACCACACATCCTCTATATGTGATGGTATCTCCCCAAGATGACCCTCAGTCTTCTCATCTACATAATCCTAATGATTCACCATAACTTTCAAGATCCCCTCATCATGTTGCTTTGGAGACCCAGTGTCGCCTACTTGACGATCCTCCTTGCTTCCTTTCGAGGATGTAACCCTCGTGCTTTCTTTAATTTCATGAGGCTCTAGTTTCTTGGATTTACCATCTTTTTTTGGATTATTGTGTCTCTTTTTCCCTAGGAAGATATGAGTAGTCTTTTTATCCCTTGGATTTACACTTCTTGGTGATAATTCAGCTCCTTGGGTCCCTGTTTTCTTTATTTCTTTTCATCCTCCTTGGTATATAAAAGACATTATCAAGTACTCTTATTTATTATGAGGATTTTTCTCTATTAGACTCTATTTATTAGGAAAAACTGTTTTTACATTCTACCCCCCATCAACACTCTGACTCTCAAAGCTATTTTTGAAATTGATATAGGCCAAGGTCCTTCTCGGGTTGGGACCATGTTTATTATTCCACTGACTATATGCACCATTCCTTAGATCCTCCCATTTATAACCATCCTTATATCTACCAACTATAGTCAATTGAAACACCCCTTATTGGTTGATACTGCTGCAAGAAACCACCACGGCATAGGTGCAAGGCTTTGGGAGCACATCCTCATCATCATTTAAAGCATCATCTCCAACAGAACCCATAGGATCTTGTTCAGTGTTTTTTACATATCCATCATTGAAATGGAATGTTCATCCCTTGAAATCATAGGGGGACATACCATATATCATCTCAATTTGTTTAAAATACCAGTCACACTCGGCTGAGGAGTTAATACCTTGTCCGGATGTTGTTTCACTACTCTAGTCAAGCTCATAGTACCAGCCAACCCTCCATCATTTTTTGTAGGACCTTCATTGATACAAACCATATTTTTAGGGTTCGTCCCACACGTGCATGTTTCCATATTTTTTATAAGATATGTTTTGGAATTTAAAATATCTTTTCTCATATCACACAGATAGGGCTTCATGAGTTTCACATGGGGAGAAAAATATTATCTATTTAGATGAGATATTTGTTTGAATCATAACATGACAGATACATGGTGATTTAATGATTTAAGATATTATATTTCATATCTTATCTATATTTGAAAAAATTTAAATAGTGTATCCTATAAAAGGGGATGTAGCAAATCAGGGAAGGTGACAATTTGGTGGTTCATGACAACCCAAGGAGTGAAGATGCTTGGGTGACTATTTTATAGGGTGTGAGAAGTAGTGAGTAGTGGAAAATTAGGTTGTGAAACGAGGTGTGGAAACGACGCCACGAGTTCAATTTTGATCACTGATTGGTGAGGTATTGTCATAGACTATTATCAGAGAGGTGTAAGAGGCGTATCAGGGTGTGTTTTTTCACATTGGTTTTTACGCTGTATTTTTCAATTCTAGTCTTGGGTTTAACTTGGTTTTTTGTACTCTATAATTCAAAATATATTTTCTTATAGTTCCCCATGGTTTTTAATCCTTATAAAGGAGGGTTTTTCACGTTATAATTTGTGTGTTCGTTTTTTATTCTGCTGTTTGGTTTGGCGCTTTGTTTACAGTGGTGATTCTCACAAATTTTTGTTGTTGCAACTGAGTTTATATTTGAAAACAATCCATTTCCAACCCATCATATGGTATCAGATGAGGTTATACATGTTTTCTTACTGATTTATATGGGGGATTCACATAGTAGGATTACTGCTCAAATTGAACTATTCAATAAGAAAAATGATTTTACACTTTGGCAGTAAAGAGTTAAAAATATTTTGGTCTGTGAGAAGATAGCGAAGGCATTGAAGAAAAATCAATGAAGCTAGAGAAGATTAGTGAGGGTGATTGGTAGGATATGCGAGAGTTGGCGACAAGCAGAATTAAAATGTATTTGGGTGAAAATACACTACCGGAAGAGAAAAATCTGACAGATCCTGAGGAGATTTGGGCGAAACTTGAAAGGAGGTATAAATTGAAATCCATCACAAATAGTTTATATCAGAAAAAACAGTTTTATCATTTTTGAATGCCATAGAATGGATATTTAGGAAATAATCTAGATGAGTTCACCAAAATTATAGTGGATATTTCTTCGGTGGCAGTCAAGATCGATGATAAGGGTAACACAGTACCTATTGAAATGGAAGAAGAGGACAAGGCTTTTCTTCTTTTTGGTTCATTTCATGATTCATATGATAATCTTGTCACCACATTGATATTTGGGAAAGAAACTTTGAAGTTGGATGATGTGATTTCATCATTTTTGATGAACAAGACTCCACAAAAGACCAATGATTGTGAATCTTCAGGTAATTGCAGTAATTTGGCTATGAAAGATGGACGTAGTAATCAGAGAGGTCGGTCGAAGACAAGAAGAAAGTTCAAGTGACTCTTTTGAAATAAGGAGGGTCATATACAGAGACACTACTATTAATTGAAAAAACATAAGGAGGGAAAGAAGGTGCAAGACAAAAATTTTGAGGATAGTAGCTTACGTCTTGTTCAGGGTGAGGGTGATTTACTTTTTGTTAGTGTTGATTGTTGCAGGTCATATTTGTACACCGAATGGGTGGTTGATTCAGTAGAATCATACCATATTTCTCTGAATAAGGGGCTATTTTCTTCATATGAATAAGGTGAATTTGGTAGATTAATGCAGAGAAATGGAGATTCTGCTAATGTCCTTGGTGTTGGTGATATTTGAATCACTACGAATATAGGTTGTACACTAACATTGAAGGATGTGCGACACGAGACATGTATATTCCATAATTTGTTATATGATAGTTTCCCTTGATATTGATGGATTCAAGAGTTCGTTTGGTGGTGGAAGATGGAATTTGTCCAGAGGATTGATGGTTAATGCACAAGGCAAAATGAATGACACGCTTTACATGATATATGTAAAGGCGTGTGATGATGTGATGAATCTAGTTGCGAAGAGTAATTCATCAGATATGTGGCACATGAAATCGTCGTGCATGAGTCGAAGACCATCAACTATGTTGAAGAAGGTTTGGAAGCCGAAGCATGTCTGGTTAGGTGTTTCAAGTCTTACACCTAATTCTTTTTCTTCAGAGAGTGCCACTATTGAATAAAGAATGGAAATCAAAGATTGAGGTGATGTGCTGAGTGTTTTTGACTGCTCGAAGGATGTTGAGCAAAGGGAGCAAGTAATTCTTGCAGGTGCTCCA
This sequence comes from Viscum album, assembly GCA_963277665.1. NCBI lineage: Eukaryota > Viridiplantae > Streptophyta > Magnoliopsida > Santalales > Viscaceae > Viscum > Viscum album. Next base: position 641,046,366 of record OY728155.1, on the reverse strand, counting down.
GATTATGTGGCGATCACAATTATGGGGGATATATATATGATTGATTCTGGTATTAGTGGTGAAGACATAGGTATTAAGAAAACTTCGTCATTTGGATTTCTTTTTTAGGTGGAGCTTTTAGGTTTCTGTCCGAGATGCAAAAGAGGGATGTCATAATTTCTGTAGAGGATAGCGGTTAGTGTGATACCAATCATTTTTCTTTCCAACTGAGTTTATTGGATGTGATATCCTTCTTTGATGGTCTGAAGGGGGAGATTGTTAGGGTTCAGCCTGCATTTGGGTGTTTCTTGATTTGAGATAAGATAAGTTTTGGATTTTGAAATATCTTTTATCATATCACACAGATATGGCTGCATGTGTATCTCATGGGGATATATATCTTATCTATTTAGATGAGATATTTGTTTGAATCTTAACATGACAGATACATTGTGATTTGAAGATTTAAGATACTATATTTCATATCTTATTTGTATTTAAAAAAAATGAAACATTGAAGCTGATAAAAGGGGAAGCAGCGAACCAAGGAAGGTGATGATTTGGTGGGGCACGCCAACCCAAGGAGAGCAGATGGTTGGGTGACTATTTTCTAGGGCATGGGCAGTAGCGAGAAGCGTCAAATCAAGTAGTGAAATAAGGTGATGCAACGACACTGAGAATTAGATTTTGATCTCCAAAGGGTGGGGTATTGTCATATACTACTATCAGAGAGGCAGTAGAGGCGTATCTGGGTGTAGGTTTTCACATAAGTTTTTACTCAGTATTTTTCAATTCAAGGCTCGGGTTTAACTTGGTTTTTTTACTCTCTGATTCATAGTAAATTTTCATAGAGTGGCCCTATGGTTTTTAATCCTTTGAAAGGAATATTTTTCAAATTAATATTTATATCCTAATTTGTTAATCTTCTATTTGGTTTGGTGCTTCATTTATATCGGTAATTCTCAAAAATTGTTGTTATTGCAACTGAGTTTATATTTGAAACCAATCCATTTCCATCTTAACACATATGAGGGCCACCAGAGTCCCAGTTATCCTAAACATCAAATTATTACCCTAGTTGAATTTTTTGTGCCTGAAAATTACCATGTTATGCCCTAACTTCTTACATGATAAGAAAAACTTGTACCAAGATTCAAATATGACCAACTTCTTATGTCGGAATTATTCACCCACAGTTATCCAAAAGGATTATACCAGAGCCTTAGACACATATACTACAACACAAACCCTCAGTGAAATCATATGACATAAAGATCTAGTCCTACTATCCTGGTAGAGGTAACACCCAACCAAATTTCCTAACATACAAATAATCGAGGGATTTTGAAATGATAGCAGGATTTTTGGAAATCTTACCCAGACCACTATTGATGGTGAATCACACCTCATGTGAAGCTCATATCACCATTTTATTGGAAGAAATCATGAACCATCACAAGTAAAAGGTGTAAATGACCACTAAAGGTTCATGTAGTCTTATTAGGTGAACTGAATCATTATTTGTTTTGAGTCAAGAATCCCTACCGTATCGCACTCCTACTTACACCATGTTTTGAAAATCAATCAATCGATTGAATCTGTCAATGGTCAGCGGTGATAGATCCATGAAATCAATATAAGGTGCACCAAAGTGGACACATAATTGAATTCCAAGGTTGATATTAGAAATTATGGGGATCTGTCAAAGTGTTATAGAATTTTCAGACCGATAGAGATCTTAGGGAAATAAGGTATAAAATATGGGTTCGAAAACGGGATGAAGGCCAGAGGGTGAACAACCGAAGGAGGAGGCATGGGACCCTCTCACACCAAGGGAGGGAGGGATAAGAAGAGAAATCGTCGCCACATAGTGTATGGAGGAGGTGTCAAATGACCAGAAAGACCTTCTGTTTTAGGTTTCTATATGCTTTCTGCCTAAATTCAATTATTTTCAGAATTAATTTTTTATTTTCTTTTGAAGACTATTTGAGATATAGAAGTATGATAAATTTTATTATTAATTCTATGTAAATATCATGAAATTTTATAAATATAAGTAAAATGGTTCTAATATTATTCTTTTATTAATAAAGTCTTTTTTACATCTAAAATTTGAGAATTAAATATTTTTATAGAATTATTAATTCGGGTTCATCAAATTTTTAATATTTTATGAATTCAGTTATGTGGTTAATAACCTAAATCAATCCCATTTTTAAATACCCTACATTAATTTCTCATATATGGTTCCATTAAAATCTATAGGATATTATAAAACCTATAAATATGATTGTTTACATAATATTTCATATTTACATTTTATAAATGTTCAATATGAAATTTTTTAATGTTGTATTTGTTCTGAAATTACTTATTAATTATTTGGATCTCATTTAATCTAGTTTTATGTTTTTTAATGGTGTATAAAATGTTATTTAATTGATATTATTCATGTTTCTATTTTCATGATAAAATTTTGGTAATGTAAATATAAAAATTCAAATCATATAAAATATGAAGGTCTAGTCTTGATTATTATGAGGGAGTATTTCATGTATGTTAATAAATTTTAGTTACTACTATATTAATTAATCTAAAGAGTTCCATTATATATTCTATATATATTTTTATTCGATATCAATGTATTATTAGATACATATTTATTTACACATTGAATAATGTCTTGGAAAAAAACATGGAAAACTCTAAAGTTGTTCATTGGTTTCACATGTGTAACTCTTTCTTTAGAAAAAATAGAGATGGAATGATATTTAAATTTTTACAGATGTTCTGTACAAAGAAACTATATATACCTATCCCTTTATATATAGTGTTTTAAAAAACCAATGAAAAATAATTATGTTGAGGATATTATTTAACTCTATAAGGGACACATGATTTAGTGATCACCTACTACTCTCTAATAAATTTAACTATTTAATCTTTTATTTTTGGATAGTTCACCGCTAACTTTATATTCAAATAATGAAACTATTCATCTGATTCTATAGTAAAAATTATTCCTATTATTTTTTTGTGTGGTTAATTGTAATGGGTTATGCTACCCCTTAAATGGTAGGATTATTGGTTGTGAATGCAAAACAAAACTCAGGCATTGGGTTGTGCCTTCATGTTAGGAAGGCAGTTCAGGTTGGGCCACCATGGGTTAAAAAGGTAGGATGTAATGGTTTTAGGCCTCCATGGGGAAAAGGATTTGTAATTGGTTTATGAATCAAGGTTAAAAAAATCACTGTTGGATTCCATTATAGAGGTTATATTTTGTTCCATCTCTTTCAGTAACCGAAGGGATCAAAAGTGGACTATGATCATTTAGATATGATCCACTATAAAAATCATTATGATTATTTCATTTTATTTTTAATTTCATTTATTTTTATCTATTATGAACTGTTCTAGAGGGGCCCATTACATTTCTACTAGAATCTAGCCTAAAACTTTTCAGGGGATAGTGACTAGAATCAAGTAGGAATATCCCACAAATGGGTGGCATTATCCTGAAGTACATGTACACATGCACACATCACCAATCCAAAAAATACTAAAATCTAAAACAACTAAAAGGATGCATGAATAAATCTAAGATCCCACAATATAGTACAACATTGAAAGTACTAGAAATTAAACATGGAAAAAAACTATACCACCATAGAGATTCTGTACAGAAGTCTAACTGAAACTGTAAAGAGTCCAACATGCTCTATGGATGAGGACTACATCAAAGTTATGCTCCCAGGAAATACCTCAATCTTCCTAGCTCTAGCTATGCTCCACCCAATCTTGGTCCTCCTAGGACACCATCAAAAGGGTTTTCATCTGCACAAGAGATGACATGTGAGGGAAAATTCCTAGTAGGGGTGTGGATAACAATACTCAGTAGTACACCTTGAAAACATAAAAAACGAATCACCAAGTACAATCATCTCAAAACAAGATGTAACATTTTATAATAGATACAATAAGTAAAGAAAAACCTAGATATAATTAGGAGAGATACAATGATATTAGGTTGTTATAACCAAGTACCATATATAGGATTTTGTGCAAAGCACACTCATTCTAGGATAACTCACTCCTCAATCCATGATATCATCAGAGACACTCGACAAAGAGATCTAGCTCATTTGGTCCCTATCCAAATGATAACGCATTATTGAAGGAAGACTATGATGCGTAGAGATAATATCACACCCAAAACCACTGGGGGAAACCACAATCCTAATCTAGATCAACCCACTACATAGGGGATCAAATTCCTACAATTCCACAATCCCTATCGATGAGGACCACTTGATAGAGGATAAACATCCTACTTATCAAGTTCATGCCAATTCTAGAAACTACATTGGGGTTGATAGAGGATCACACTCTAGTCTTACATAAGGATACACAACTCTATCCCAGACTCGACCTCTAGATGGGATTACAGTTCAGTGATGTGGATGTAATTTTGCACTAAACCCTTGGGGGAAGGAAAATGGGAATAAACTCAACCCATATAGGTCAAAACTAGGAAATATGAGAGACTAAAAAAAGGTGCCCACAATGGGTTTTATTTTACTATCTCTAAATCTAGGCCTGACCCAACCCTCCGATCTTGTCCGATCCCACTCCACATCCACCACCGTCATCCAGTGACCACCTATAAATCTTTCACCACTGGACCTGCATCCCTTTGTCTTCGCACCCATCGCATGTGGATCCACCCCCCGCATGATCATTTTCTATGGTGTGTTGCAACCCATACTCTTCTCTACAACCTCACACTATTGGACCCTTCCATGGACCACTATGACTCCTCCAATGCCCAAACAATTAAATGATCACAGATCCGAGCTCTTTAGGTCCCAATCTACATAGATATAACTTTTATTATCAATTTGCCTCAAATCCAGGGTACTAATTGAGTTTGGAACCACTAGTAAACATTAATCCCAAAATTGTCGGGTTCCAATGGTGAAGATGTAAAGACCATAATGAGGGATTTAAAAGAATGAAGGTTTACCATTGCTAGCCAAAAATTCTTGGCCAATGATAAGGATCGGTGGATTTAGGGTTAAAAAATCATATTAAATCAATCCCAACTCACAATACATATGATCTGTGAATCAATCCATTCATTGATCGATCCACTTCATCTTAGAAACAATGGACTGGGAAATAAACCAATAAAACCAAAATCCATACCTCGATTTGGATCGATCGTTGATGAATAATAGTTGATGTGCTGTCATCATTAATTGATCCTTGATATGTCATAATTCATCAGAAAGGGTTCATAGATATATAACCCCACAGTCCTCTAAATGTTCCATGGTAATGTGCATAATGATGGAATTATGGCATAAGGAAAAAATTTAAAGGAACAATTCATTGTGTCGCTACATCAATAAAATAATTAACTTATTTTATTCATTTTATTCATTTTATTCATTTTACACCCGAAATAAATTTTTTACAATCGACCAGTGATGGCCAATGGTAGGTTGCACCTAGGGTAAATTTCTTATTCTGAACTCAATGGTACCTTTATAGATCTTATCAAGGCACCATTTTAATATTTATTCCATTTTTTCCAGAAAACAACATGTGCATGCTATAAAATAATTTAATTTTATTCAGAAATTTTTTCTAGGAACACCAGACCTCGACATCATAGGTTTTCATTCCTTTTAGTCTCAAAATTAATCCATATAATATTGAAAAATAATGCACATAAAAATATGAGATGATAAATTATCACTCTGATATAAAATTAAATTAATTTAAAAAATTCAATTCAACCCCATCTTGGATTTTTTTCCATCTGGACTCTAGACTAATAGTTGGTATCAAAAAGGTTCTCTAGCTTGTGTATATTTTTTATTTGTGATAACCATTGTTGAATTAATAGTTAATGAGAAAATATCTTATTTAAGATTGTATGAACTAGTTCAAATGATGGATGAATACCTTAAAAACTTCCTTATTTTGATGGTATTGATTATAGATATAGGAAATATTTAATGGAAGCCTTCTTGAAGAAAAATATAATTGATCAATGGAAAATCATGAAAACCCTTATAAGCTATCTTATGTTGAACCTGAATCTTTAATTATCCATGAAAAGGTAAATTATGTTTTAAATTATAGGGTGGTGAATATTTTATATTGTGAAATAAATATACAATTGTATATTTATGATTATATATATATAAATTATCAATAAATCTATAAAATTATGCATGTTACACACAATGGCCCAGATAATCTATGTATAACTAAACTAGGAATGTTAAAAGTTTAATATCAAGAATTTAGGATTTCTGAAGCTAAAAATGTTAGTAAAATTTTATTATATTTATTATTATTGTAAATTATATGAAATATTTTGGAGAGACTCTTGAAAATACTGTTCTTGTTGAATGAATAATTATAGAACTTCCTTAGAATTGACATTCTAAAAGGGTACTACTAATGAATGTAACAACTTCAAGGAATACAAACTTGAAGAGCTTATTGGTTATTTATTACAATATGAGATGTATCTAAATAATAATAATGAAGAATACAATTCAATGAATAATGGAATTTATTTTAAATAAAATTTATATATTTACTCTTCTAATTCTAAGATACATAGTAGTGATATGAATGATACTGCAATTTTTATAAATGTTTGATATAGGATAATGAAGGGATACTCATGGAGATCTCTAAAAGACTATCATAAGGATGATTATAAAAATAATAAGAGATGTAATTTTATTTTTAATGATTCTCGAGTTTTAATTTTATATGATTGTAGAAAAATTGGGCAAATTAAGATTTATTTCACAATATTAAAGACAAATAAGAATTAGTGCAATAAATAAAAGAAAGAAAGGAAGTAAATGGTATCTAAGGGGATTTTTAATTATGATTAAAGTACATATTAAGAATATGACTTTGAAAATGATTTTTAAAACTTAATCATAATGACATCAGAAAATCATGTAAGTGACTATAAATATTATTCCTCCTCTGAATCTAAATATAAAAATATACATTAGGGGAATTTATTAGGGAAGATGAAATACTTGATAATAATGTTGAAAAGATCATTATATTATATAATAACCTTAAGAGACAATAAATAGATGCTCTTAATGGAAATTAAAACGTAGAGAAACCTATCATCGAATTCTTAAAATACAAAAAACTGATTTATTTATGTACAGAAAAATATATAATAAAAAAATCATAAAATCAATCATTCTCAAAATAAATAAAAAATTTCCAAAAGAAGTTGATTTAATGTCTAACTTTGAAAAGGATGAAATAAATAATTTTGATATTATAACTAATGATAATTAACAACATAAAAATTTGAATGAAAGTTTGATTTAAAAAAAATATATTTTTTGTTAGAGCTAAAAAAGCATTGATAAAATGATGAGTTTAAATAAAAAGAACTAGAGGTGATCTGGTTTAGTTATGATATAATTTTACCCAAAAATGTATAAAACATTATTTGTTAAAAACACTAATGTAATTACATCTACTGCTACATTTTTTAGATATCATTTGAAAGGTCATTAGGAAAATGAGTGTTCCTAGAGATATCCAAAATAATTTGGGCATACTAAGGATTTTATTTTTGAATCATTATCTTCATTACTTTCCATAAAAAAGTGGCTAGAATCTATTTGGGTTCCAAAAAATTCATATACTAATCCCTTCAGAACCATGTTCTCATGGGTACCAAAGATTTATTAATTTATTTTTATAGGAATCATTCCTCCAAATCATAAAAAATGATGCTTTATACTTGTAAAATTGATTTTGGAGACACATGACTTGTGCAATATCAATCTATCTATCATTAAATAAATTTGATGTAGGTAACGTCACATTTGGAGATAATTCTAAACCAAAAGTAAAATTTTTCAGTAAGGTATTAATTTCTAATAATATTATTATTCATAATGTTTTACATTTTAATGGATTAATATATAATTTAATAATAATTTTACAGCTAGGTGATAATTGAATGTTATTAATATTTGAAAAAGATAAATGAATTTCATTTAAAGATAAATATATTTTGTTTTTGGAAAACATAAAATACAACATTTATTCATTTAAATTTTTAGAATAAGTGATAGATATTTAAAATATTTAAATTCTGTAAAATCTGATATCATTTTTTGGAATAGTATGTTGGGACATTCGAATTTTTGGTTGATGCACAAGATGTGCAAGAACTAAATATTTTTGTAAGTACCTAAACATAAAAAGAAAAACACCATTTTCTATAACTCATGCTTATAATATAAACCACAAATAAGTAGTTTCATGTAAATTAAATTAGTACAAATTATTACTCCTTATTGATATTATAAATATGGATTTATTTGGTCATAGAAAACTTACTTGTTTAGGTGGAAGGAAATATTTTGTTTATTGTTGATGTTTTTACTAGATACACATGGGTTTGTTTTCTTACAATTAATTTTGAATCATTAACTAAGATAATCACTTTTTGTAAACTAGTTAAAAAAATTTAAGTAAAATTAATTAAATCAATTAGATGTGGTCATGGTGGTTAATTCCAGAATCTAGAATTTACCCAATTTTCTAAAGAAAATGGTTATTTTTATAACTTTCCACCCACTAGAACACCATAAAAAATAGTTTAGTAGAGTGGAAAAATTTAACACTTTATGAAATTTCTTGGAAAATATTATATGAGTTTACGTTACCTATATATTTTGGGTTGAACATTTAAATTCATTATGTTATGTGAATAATTGAATTATTTTATACCTTTATTAAAAAATACACCATATAAACTTTAGAAAGAGAGAAATACTAAGATATTATATTTTAAATTATTTTGATGTAATGTTTTTATTCTAAATAATAAGGTTGATTTATATAATTTCGATGAAAATTTTGAAGAATTAATATTCCAAGGATATTAAAATAATAACAATCAGTATAGAGTATAAAATTAAAGTACCATGGGTTTTGAGGAATATATTCATGTTATGTTGGATAAAAATTATATGAATAAAATGGATGATGATATTGATTATCTTAAGGATGAATTTAGGGATTTTAATTTTGAAGATGAAAAAACTCATATTAAATAAACTCATATTGAGGTGGGAATATTTCTTCTCAAACTGAACCTTTTCATGAAATATCACAGAAGACTCATAGAGATCATCTAGAAGATAATGTGATTTTTAATGTTGAATCAAATTTTCTAATGAGATATTTTTTATAAATTTTAGTGAATATCATTATTTTATTTCTAACATTGTACCAAATAATATTAATGAGGAATTAGATGATTCTAATTGGATCTTGGTAATGAAAGATTAATTAAATTAATGAACTATAAATAATGTGTGGAATTTAGTTCAACGACCAAATTATTCCCATGTTATTTATAAATAAATGAATCTTTATAAACAAACATGATAAATCCAGATATATAGTCAAAAATAAAAATATATTATAATCTCTAGAATATTCTCAAGAATAATGCATTTATTTTTGAAGAAAATTTTACTCTTATTAATAGATTACATGAAATTAGTATATTATTAGCTTATTCTCCTTTCCATGGATTTAAATTATTTAAAAATAATGTTAAAACAGCTTTTCAAAATGGTCATATTTCTAATAATTATATTCTAGATTACCCATTGGTTTTGAAAATGTAAATTATTCCAACCATATTTTTAAATTATCCATGGATTTATATGGGTTGAATTAAGCTCCTCAAAATTTCTATGAGGGGATAACTATTTTTATTATGAAATTTTGTTTTGATAAATGAAACTTTGATCCTACATTATTTAATATGAAAAAAATTAATGATATTTGGATGGAGAAAATTTATTTTGATTATATTATTTTTGGATCTTCATGTGAAAACTATGTAGTGAAATTTTAGATTTTATGACTTTTTAATTTTATATGAGTATAATGGGGGATTGAATTTTTTTTTTTTGGTTTTCAAATATTTCAATGAAATGAGGGTATTTTTCTAAATCAATCCATGTATGCTAAAAAAAATTTATACTTAATTATAAAGGATGGAAGATTAATATATATAAGTAGAAATAGTAAAATTTAATCCAAATATAATTTATTTATATGGAAAAATAATTTAATATATATTTTATGACTATAAAACTTATTATTTCCTAATTATTTCTTAAAAAATTAATTTTCCATTTTGAGACTCATACTAGTGAATGAGTTTTATAAATAATACCCTCACAGATGAACCACGGTTTCCATATAGAACTAATTATATTTCTCTTCCTATTGCTTGAGTTTTAGTAATTTTTTTACCGTTTCTATGGAGAATGTGAGATAATATACTTTATTTATTCACATAACATTATCCTTTGGTGATGTTTTGATTAATTTTACCACTTTGATTCAGGTCACCAAATCAATAAACATTACTAATTTTTCATTCCATAAGTACAAAAATTATCATCTAACGGATCACCTTATTCAAAAAATGATAAAAAAATATTCTTTATGATTCTACCCATAAACAAAAACCAAAATGGTTAGCATATGATAATATAATATTAAATATGTATTATTATTTGTACATCAATCTAAAAACCCACAACAATAATAATTTTTTTTAATATAAATAATTCCAAAAATAATGATACATAAAACTCTTCCAAAAAATGCTTGAATAAATTCTAAACCAAAAATCATTAATATTTGATCACATATTCTTCCAAGATCAACTTTACATTTATCCTTAAATAAAATTAATAACTCATAATATCATCAAACAAAAATGTATAAAACCTAATCATATATTCTTCAAAATATAATATAAATCTATTAATATAAATTTAATCACTATAATACCACAAGAAACATATTTGTGTTCACATGTTATCTCAATATTTATTCCTCAAATAAAATTTCACCATAAAAATTATTATTTTATTTTACGTTATTATATATTGTTTCTAATATAGTGATCTTAATCCATAAAATATTTAGCCACTTTGTCACCAAATCACTTTTGAGTCCCATAGTTATCCATACATATATTCCCAAAATATTTTTAACACTATAGTGTTATAATCTATAATAACTTATTCATCAAAGAACATAATAATCATTAAGGTTATAAGTTTCTCTCAACTTATGTTCCTGAAAAACTTATCCCCATGCAACTTCACACTAAAATTCATATTAAACATAAGGGTTACCTATACCACAATGATATATTAAAACTCAATTAAAATTTAGCAAAATTTCATTAGTCTCCATCAAATCCAATTACATAAATCCTCAAAATGGTATCTATGATTTTATACATATGATTATCCTTAATATTATTATCACATAATAGCTTCCTTAATTATTAGATTATCCAAATCTAATAACTTACAAACCATTAAAGTCATCTATAACTTTATTTGATACTAAATGAGAGAGCTTAACCCCCATATACCAAAATCTAAAGCTAAAACACATTATTTATAGACTATATTTTATACCAACTAAAATGACATAATTTTAACCATACCAAAATAATATATAAATATCCAACATTGAGTTACTCACATAACCAAATCCTTTTAGGTTTATTGTTTTATTGAATCAATAAATAACCATTATGTAAACAAACTCATATCCTTTACTCAAATCGAGATTTTATCCATTATACCTATATTTTCATATTAAATAAAATGAATTCAATATCCCACAAAAAAATTATCTACACATTATAAACTACTAGGAATAGCAAACATAATATCAATATTTATTTCCCAAAGAAATAGATACATAATAAAGGGTGAACTCGGATGCTCAGTAAGGGTAAACATATGATATTTAAATCAATGATCATTTCTTAAACATAAGATAAGAATAAGGGTATGAGTGAATAATCAAAGTGCATTATTATAAAATAATTTAAATCATACCCTCTAACACTTGGATCATAAAACATGAGAAATGGTAGAAATATTTAACATTGTATAAGAGTTATATGAGTCAAAAATCATTAACAATGTAGAATAAATCTTATTTGAATGAGCCATTAAAAACAATAAGAAGAACATGGAATCTATTTTGGTATATTGAAAAATCATAATATCGTTATGGAATCACCTAAATTGGATAATTAAAATAATCTCTTAGGATTAACTTATATATAGTTATCTTTATTATCTATGACAAGTTAGTTATATTCAATATTGTTTTTTGTCTCTTATGAGTCACTTATATTTAGAAATATCAGTTATATCTTATTATTAAGTTCTATATATTTAACTCTATCACCTTACACAATGAATTGGAGATCTATAACCAGATCACCCATTATCATGGCCAACATCGGGTGTACCAATTATCATGAGCCATATCGGACCCACACATCTACTTGAGCTATATTATCCTTACCTTCCATTATCAATAATTTATAAAAAAATTAAAATTAATAATTAATATTGATACTTATTTTCATCATAAAAACCATAGAAACAATAATCAATATCTTTATAACCAAATTAAAATGTGTAAAAGAATCATGTTTTATAAGGAATTCATTATAATTTATTTAATATGTGGGAAAGTAATAGTTTTCTATGAATCTTCATTAAAACGTAATAATCATAAGACATAAAAAGAAATAACATGGACAATATAATAATGTAATTTCTACAGTTAAGAATTAAAATCCATAACATATACTAAAATAGATGAAAATTCCATTAAAATTTAATTTTATCATTTCTTTGAAAATTGGGTAAATGTAATTTTATTTTAGTATCTTTAAAAAAAATTATAGAATATTGAGAAAAATATTTTAATTGGAAATAAAAATGGATAATTTTAAAATATTTTTTAATGAAATTAATGATCATAATGTTGGGAAAATTAGTTCCTTCCATATACATTAAATGATAATATATTTTCAAACTATCACAAAAAGTCAAAAATAATTCGTATATAATTTTTTTTAAAATTTTTCATTTCATAAATGGTAATGAAATTTAAAGGTATAAAAATATCATTAATAAAATATTTATGTGTACATGAAAACTTTTTATTTTTTTTAAAGAATATGGGCATGGAGGAGAAAAATTCTTAACTAAAAAAAGAATAAATATTGTCGACATTTTTTTGTAAAAAACATTATCAATAACTTTCTCAAAAAAAGAGAGTAATATAGAGTTAATAATGGAAAATTATATAAAAAAGGAAAATATATGGTATTTTATGGATAAGGATCATATTATTTTCCCAATGGATATTCAAACCAAAATAGTCTTGATTAAAACTGAGTTTGCAACATAGACCCTTACCTCTTTGAGAACTTTTGAATGATAACACCCATGAACTAAATAACCTAAAATTAATCATTAAATAACATGATTATAAATATATTTCAGATATATAATGTCAAAAGGAAGTATATACACAATATAAGAAAAAATAGAAGCACAACATGAGACATGTCTCCATGAATCAATATTGAGATGAACAACCCTTACAGTTTTGCAAATATCTAAATCAAATCCTCCTAAAAGTAAGATCACGATATAGATTTTTAAATACATATAATGATCATTATATTCATTATAAAATATATTAATTTGTAGTTTATACACCGCCTAAATGAATCAAGTGGTGAATATGGTATATGTTCCACAAATATTAATGCTAGAATAGAAACCCTTACCTGAAGTCATTTCTTACTTTCCATGTGTTCAGAACATATTTATAATATATATATATAAATAATATAAATATATTTAAGAATTATATTCATACTTATGTTCATAATTTCTCCTTTATTAATAATTCCCCAATAAAATCATTATTTAGGGTTCTCACTATTTTTTTCATACATGTTTTAGTTAGGAAGTTCATGTATGTTCACCCTGATCATGGTTTCACCGTCTATATAATATTAATAATGTTATAAGTATCATATTTATTTATTATATATAGGTTTATATCCATTAATATAAGGTGTTTGAAATAAATTAATTTCATCACTTCGTAGAGATGATAGTCCATACGTACACATGAGTGATGTTATCAATTTTTTATGAGAGAAAAAGGAAATAAAAATAATAATTAAACTCTAAATAATCATCGTTATTACATATATATTCATTAAAATATTTATTATGAACATCCATATAATTTGGATATCTGAAATAAATCACATGGATTCTTGTGAGTGGTAGTCCACACGTACGCATGATAAACATTATCATCTTACAATCGATGCAAGGGTCAAAAGGTAGATAATATCTCATCTTTTAAGAGTCAAAATATTGCTATAAAAATCATTTAAAATAATTATATCCTTCTATATGACCAACCATGAGAGAATGTGATAAAAATTAAAATAATTTGGTTGTGAAGATGGTAATACATACTTACACAAGACAAACATTTTCATTTTCCATTGAGATGAATGATAAATATATTATGTTTATTATATTAAAAAACCAAATTTATATAATCTAGTGTTACCTATTTCACTATTTTAATATGGTTAAATAAGATTTTGAGGAACTTGAAGAACAAATAATCTTTAAATGATTTAGTGAATATGATTACGTCAATCTACGAAATTTTCTTTGGATCTCGTTATACAAACCCTTGAGTTAGTCTTTTTAGAACACCATCACTTCTAGAATGCATATAGGGAACTTGAGATGAGTTTTAGTCCATATTTGGTTTAGATAATTACCTCAAGAAATTTTTTATAATATAATAAGAGGTTCCAAATTATAGGTGAGGTGACTAAAAATATTATAAATACATGAAATAATAGTTGTTAATATATTTTTAACGTATTTCAAATGGATCTAAAAGATCCCTAGATTCTAATATAAGGAGGATAATGTCAAAATAAATTCAAACAATAATATTTATATAGGTCTAAGTGGAATTTTGAAACCTATATCTTAGTTTAACACCATCGTTAACAATTTTAACTCTAAGTATGGTATCAAAATACATAGTTTTTAAGGGTCAATAGTGCAATTATAAATGGGAAATTTGATAATAATTGAAAACTGGTTGATATAATAAATTATTTAACATTAAATATAAAATGTATAAAGTTATAATTTTTAAAACAAATAATTAAATATTTATTGAAATAAAATATCCTTAAAATCAATTCCTGGACTATTCATATATGTTTACTTTAAAAAACAATTTTACCATGGAGTTATAAATTTAAAATTTTAAAAAATAAATACCTTTCATTTTTATCTATAAAAATCATGAAATACATTTTCTTTTTCAAAACACATCACTTTTAATATTTTAAATTTATTTAGTTTGGTTTTCTCTGACCTGTAGAAGTGTTACATTAATTATGTGTAATCATTTTGGGTGATTATAGAAATATGAAAAATTAAAAATAAATTATTGAAAACAAAATAATTTAATCAAATTCATAATAAAAATTCATAATAATTCATAAAAACTTTTTATTCATATGAAAATATATTAGATATATTCAATGAATGAGAGTGATATTTTGTAATTATTCTATTTTAAAAGAATACAATAGTCATAATCGCAAGAAAAATAGAAAAATTTTCTATATAATTTAAATTGTGATTTTGATCAATGAAATAAACACATAAAATGAGATTATGGCTTTTGTTAGAGTTATTTTGAGGCATTATCCCATAATTTTATCTATGTTTAACCCATTTTACCCATCACCGAGATAATAAATATTAATCATGGATACTATTCAATATGACTAAAAATTAAGTTAAAATTATTTAATAATATTAATTAAGAAAATTAAAAATATTTAATACATTTTATAAGATTAAATTCAAATATTTTGGTAGAAATTATTTCTAATATTAATAAAAAAATACATAAAAACATTTTTAGAAAAAATTTATTTTTAAAAATAAAAATGTATTAATTATAATAAATTTCCAAATTTAAACAATTAGTTTAATGATAATATATTATATTAAATATATTATAACAAAATTATATTAATTTCAATAATTAAAATTGATTAATTTTATTTTCTAAGAAAAAACACATTGTAAGAAAAATATCAGTTTATCAGAAAAACATCTTTTTCTACCTTAAAATTATTTTATTTTCACTTATAAAAACTTGATAACCAATTAATTCATTTTATAAATGTGTAACACATACATTTTTATTATTTCAATACTATGAGTAAATTTTTAAATAAATCATATATAACAAAAACTATTACCATAAATAAAATATATTTAAAAACTATTTTGGATCAATGGGATTTACAAAGTAAAAGAAAATTGATTTATGAAGATTTATATTTAACTTAAATAATATATAATATTATTCATATTATAATTCGTAACCATTATTCACATGAGTTTTTGGTTTTATTCTTCAAAATCGATCTTATGACTCAAATTTGTTAAAGAGCTAATATATCCCAAAATTATGAGGTGTTACATGATCTATTGTATTTTATACCAATGTAAAATATTAAACACAATATATAGGATAATAGAAGAGGGGTTTTTATATAGTTAAAACCTAGTAAATCTCTGAGAGATTAGATAAAATTTATTATGAATATTTGTCTTCATGTTTCTTTTCCATTCAAATTGAAATTGATGATATCATAATGTCGTGTACATCTAGTGCATAATACATTCATATTAAATACACATATTCACATCCTCACTTGTTTCTTAAGGAGTCTCAGCAGGTGCTGGGGTTCTATAATATAGTAATTAAACTCT
Source organism: Viscum album (assembly GCA_963277665.1). Classification (NCBI taxonomy): domain Eukaryota; kingdom Viridiplantae; phylum Streptophyta; class Magnoliopsida; order Santalales; family Viscaceae; genus Viscum; species Viscum album. Next base: position 641,029,603 of record OY728155.1, on the reverse strand, counting down.
TTTAGTATTAAAATGCATAAATTTCTATACAACTTCAGTAATTTTCCACTTGTATGGAAATTTTCCATGCCCATTATAGATCACAATAATAAAGAATTCATTGTATTTCTAAAAATTATCTAAAAGAAAAGAATGTGTATTTTTTACAATATATTAACTTCCAATTATGAAATTAATAATGATTTACTTTATCACACACTATTTTCTCAAATCCAAATATACCTTACAAGTTGATTTAGAATATCTAGTTATAAGGATATTCTTTTGGAAATGATAACTTTTTTCATAACCCATATTTAGGACATTAGAAAACTTTAATGGTATTTATAAATTTTTTATTTTTATTAACATTATTAAATCAACTTTCCTTGACTAGTAGAGTGGAATCCCCAATTTTGAAATCCTGCACAATAATTTCTATAAAAATTTACAAAAAAGTTTAATATGCTGGCTATTATTGGACCGATGTGATCTGATAATATGGTGTAGAAGGGGGATGAATATACCATTTAGATTTTTTGAAAAAAATATTTAATTTAAATTAGTAGAATGAATATTTTTTAGACTTGGTGTAAAATTTATTCCTATTTATGTTCATGCAATAGTATAAATAATACAATATAGATATCTAGTGGAAATTAAAAAAATTAATATCATATTTGTATAACATTCCATATTCACAGGATCATCTATAAACATTTCACCCCATTATTATACATGAGTGAAATGGAACCCACTAAATAAACCTCTTTTTGGGAAGTATGTGGGAACTTTTTATAGACACTACATTTTTCTCACATAGAGACACAACCCATAAAAATATACCTTTCTACAGATCATTAAAAAACCACAAAAACCAAAATTTTAATGAGAGTAACAACATTAAAGACATACCTTTCATAGTGGATATATAACAAAGAAAATTAATTCTTTTAAAAGGGAATAAAATTAAATAATGATGATGTACAAATATAAACAAATAAAGATATAAGTTTGTAAACAATCATATAATAGAATTCCATAATTTCATTTCAATCCAATCACTCAGATGATATTATTTTACATTGAATATGTTTTTATAATCGCAATATTATAATTAAAGTCATAGTAGTGGAGCATTGATCACATTTCATGAAACAGGCTAGGTCAACCAAAAAATGGTCACCCGAGCTTTCCCACGATAAGGACTGAGAGGCGTTTCCAATACACCCAATCTAGGAACTAGTGTTGGAAATCATAAATTATTATTTGGGAATGACTTAACCCCTGATAAATTGATATTTATACAAATATAAACTGAATAATAAAGATATAGAAAAGGTGTGGAATGAAAATAAAACTTCACATACCTCCATGTGACCCTACAGATCACCACCAACTACTAAACCAATTTCACTATGATGAAACCAAGCCTGAGATAAAAACAACACCATAAGCTAAAAAATATAGAGCTATAGGCATGAGTATTAAAAACTAAGTAATAATTCCTAAATAAAACACTCCTAATACCTTTCTTTTATATAAAAATCCATTCATGTTAGAATGAAAATAAGATATATAAACAGTAATATATTCAGTTCTTCATAAACAATTATGAAGCTTAATTTTTTAATAGAAATAATTTTACATTAAACATTTCTTAATATTTTCTATGAATGAATAAATTTCAATGAAATAATTTAAAATAAAATCAGTGTTGGAATAGGTATTTTAATATGAAATAAGAAAGTAGGGGTTTTACTTTATTAAAATACTATAAAATAGAGGAAAGTAGAGTATGATTCAAATAATTATCATGGGATCTTAGGTTGTAGTCAAGACGACCTAAAAAATAAAATGATACATTCTCAAAATAAACCTCTACCAGTACCAGTTATCCAAAAACACTTCCCTAACACTTGTATACTCCCTTACTTGCACGATTAAGAGGCACATCCCATGGTCTATCAGATTATCTACTTAGGGCCACTAGATAGTGCGTAATCTCAACTAGTGTAACATGTGTACCTTGGATACCACTAAACTACCCAAGGTGACCCATTTAAATTTAAATAGAGATCAGTTTTATTAATGTATCATATATATATATATATATGGAATGTTCTTTACATAAATACCCATATTCCTTCTCACCTCTGAACTCATACCTTAAGTAAAACCCCTTTTTAAGTCACACACAAACTAATAACAAGGCTCTTCACTAGGAACACAATATAAATCACATATTTTGTACTTACATCATGTTATCCAAAGAATGGGGCATACCTTAAGTGGTATTTCACTTTCAATAAAATATTTCAAAATGAAAACTGAGCCTTAACACTTTAAAAACTATTCTATTCTAGAGGTCACATATCACAAAATATTTTGAGTTCTAAAATCATATTTCCTATGTTCTAAACCATCTTGAATCCAATTTTAACCATTTATGATGGATCACATTTAATGGAATTATCGTAAATAGGCTTAGAAAAATTATGTAAATAAATAAAAAACTATTTTCACGAGGTAGAACCAATATTTCATAACATATATATCCATACATATAAAAACATAATTTTAAATTTTTTATGTAATCAAGGAATTCAAATTTACGACTTAGGCATAAGGAACCTAACTCAAACTCAAGGAACATTGACAATGGATACCTAAAACCAATCTTAATGCTTACATATGCATGCATTTAAATATATATAAATACCCCAAGATGTAATGTAGATATTACCCTTATAATTAGGGAATATCTAAAAAAGGGTATATATATATTCCTTAACCATGAATATGTGTGTTGGTCATCTTCATTAATGGTAAACCAAAACAATAGAGAAAAATACTAGAAGCCCAAAAATAAAAAAACCCCAAAATTAATATCCACTAATGGTGGAAAGTGAATGAAAATATTACCATAAACTGATGGAGAACCTACAACCTTTGATGAACATGGAAATAACCATCCCTTATAGAACTAACAGACCCTAAACATCATGAATCAATAAGTAAAACAACCAAAATTGTGTTAGGGTTTTCCCTAGGTGCGCGACCCACACAGAAGAGAAAGAAAACCATAAAATAGAGAAGGAAGAATTAATAGGCATATAATGGAAGCTTACTAGAGTCCATCACATTAGAAATATAAGGGATTCTCATTGGAGAAATTTTAGGTGGATGAGGCACCCAACTAGGAGCCATTTGGTGAATGGGTGTTGCGTGAGACATGGGAAAGAGTGGGGAGTTGGTTTATGCTTGGATATGGGGAATTTGAGGGAGACCCACTTAAGTGTTTTAATAAAATATAATAATAATAATAATATAATAATTATTAATCATAATAAAAATAACAATAATATTATTATTATTAGAACATTTAATTATATTTTATTTTATTTTTATTTTTTTTATTTTCAATTTTTTATCTCTGGGAAGACCATATAGTATGGACACATGATTTGGATGTATGGTTTGTCCACACAGTCGGCTAGAAAATGTACCAACCAGGTGTTTTCATCTCTCCCTAGGGGTAGGGTCCTCATGGGATCCTTGGTAGGGGAACATGCCTATGTGGATAACAGGGTGCTCTAGACAATACCACTATCTTAACCTTGCATTTTTCACTAGGATAGTGAATGGTTGCCACTAACAATGAACCTAGGTCAACATTTAAATATCATAAACCGACTTGGGCCGAAACTCAAAATAAATGATCAAAATAATAAAATGACTAAAAAAATTAGCATGTAAGTGTTGGGGTGGGACAATTCTCCTTTACATGATACTTTCTACCCCTAGAAAGTCCCAAAGATTCAATTGGTAATAAAATTATACAAAAGTTCACCACTACATGAGAAGAGGTTCTAAAAACCTGAAGATAAAGATCTAATACTCACCCATCTCATGAAACATTAATTCTAATAAGGAGACTTGACAGTTTACCCCAAAAGATACAAACCTGCACCGAAAGAAAGAATAACCAAGACCCAAGAACTGAATTCTCCCGAAAAGGATTCGATGAATAATTTCAAATCCCAAAATACAACCTCATCATGGAACACCCTGACCCCTAACATTTAAATAATTTTTTCTTATTTGGGATCTATATTAGAATTAATCATATGAACCACTATATAGGCTAACCAATTACCATGATAGGGGTCGGGTGGAGAAAAAACAAGGAATTTCCCCATTAAGAACACCATGAATACTAAGTATTCCACAAACATAACCTATTGTTGTATCCCCACCATATTAACAATCTAGATAAAAATTTATTTTCTCAATCAAAATAAATAAAAATAAAAAAAACCTATAACAATATTGTGACATCTTATCTTCCCGAATTAAACCTTACCAATTTAAGATAAGGCATCAATGAGACCCATAATTGTTCTCCCATCCATTTAAAAACCAATTAACGTAGATGAATCCCCCCACACAAGGGGGAATAAATGAAAGTTAATATAATTAAACAATATATTGAACTGATATTCATAATTTAAACAAGATTAAAGAATCCCTAATTTGGCACAACCCCAAAAATACCATGAAAATGCGGTTGTGAATATCTCCTTAAAATAAGTTTAAAGAAAGACACACAATGAGGGGAAAAGTAAATACTTTCCACTACTTCATTGGAAACAACATGATGGTCTCACATCCACCACACATTGAAGATCTTCCACTATGTGAAAAGATTCACTCCAAGACCTATGTTTTGATCCTTGATGTCAGGAATAATCTTTTTCCCCGCAGTAAAGAGATAGAAATATCCAACCAAAACATCTTAGTTTTATATCTCCACTTATAGAAACCCCTTTAAGTGACCCAAAAAGATGCAACAAATGAAACATCTTACCATTAGACAACCCAAAACAACATACCCTCCTATTGTTTAATTGATGAAGGTATAATACACCACAAGAAAAACCAGTTCGGGTATAATGTCTGGAAAGGCTTCGACTCCACCACTCAATGCAACATTTGTGAATAGTATTTAATGTGAATACCTAGAGATGAACATATTCATAATTTCTATAATGAATCCAAACACCTAACATTTTTATAGTCTCAAACCAATAAATGATGACCAACACCTATTTCCAATACCAACCTTCACATAAACTACCAATGAACATCAGATAAATCCACCCACTCCTCATTAGGATTTTTCTATGGCATTCTGAAAAGACACAAAACACAAAACCAAATAAAAATGAATCATAATAAAAAATTCCATATACCAATAGAAAATAAAAAACTCAACTCAAAAATAAACTAAATAATACCTCTAACATATCCAAAGAAATCCTAAAAAGGAAAACTCTGAATATAAATAAGAAGTAATACACTACTCTTTCCATTTAAAACATTTAAATCCCATTTTTTTGAATTTTTTCCAGGAATGTAAACAACTTTAGGTGATTATGTAACAAAAATTGGTATTTATTAAAGATTTATTTATGTATATATCTTATGCTCGCTCAAGTTCCCACTCACAAATTCCTATAGTCATCCACTTAACACATGTGTACATCCTTACATGTGATAATCTGTAGGAATAACAAGGGTTAAACATAGATGTCACTATCCAAACAACTATTTAAAATTTTCACAACTAATTTTTAAAACTATAAATTATCATTTTGAATCAGAACATTTCAAAATATCCCATTTTTAAGGAACTCCCATTTATTATTTTACAATCCTTCCAAAAACCTTTAGAACATCTTTTCCAATGTTATTTAATTTCCATAATAAATTTATCTTCCAAAACAATCTATTTCATTTTCATAGAAACAAATATTTTAATCATGAAAATAAAATTTCAATAAATCAATTACAATTTTAGAACTGAAGGGAAACACCTCAAATACAACTCAAAATAATACCAAGAGAAAATAAAAGAATCCCAATAATCAATAAAAAATGAGAAAATCTCGAGAGGATAACCTCTACACATGGCTTGGCCACCCGGTATGGTAGGCCATGGTCCAATCAGGTGAGAACATAATAGTTTACACTAAACCACCCAGTTAATTTAAGCATACTTCCAAATAGTTTGTCATCAAGCACCTACTAATGACTTACCAGTTTAATTATAATAATCTAAGCTATGAAATTCTAGAAATACCTGAATAATAATGGCCAAATTCTCTAATACCACTTTTTCATGAACCAAACTAGGTTAACCCCCAACCATTCACCTAAGCCAGCCCATGACGATATCTGAGAGGTGTTCCCAATCCTCCTAAGAAGGAAACTAGCACCAGGAATTTAGAATACTCAATTGAGAATGATTTATCCCATGAAAAATAGATAAATCAAGAAATATAAACTAATAAATAAATTTAAAATAAGTAGCATAAAGAAAATAAACTACACATACCTCCACGTGACCCTACAAGACATAAACAATCACTAAAAAAATGTCACTCCATTAAGATCATGTGTGATATAGAAGAATCATCAGAAACTAAGACAATCATATAGTTATAGGAATGAGTATTAAAAACTCAGTAGGCATGCCCAAATATACTATTACCTATTCCACTCCTATAAATATAAATCATGTAATGCTATTTTGAAAATAATATATATAGAAAGTAAGATATATGATTCTTTTGAAACAAGTATCATGGTTCCATTTTAATGAAAACCTAATTTTCGTTACACTTTTCAAACAAATCAAGCTTTAAGAAATTTTAATGAAATACATTGAAAATAATTTGTGGAGAAACATGTATTTTAATATGAAATGAAAAAGAATCATGTCACTTTATTAAAATACTAGTTATAGAGGAAAGTAGTGTACTTGTAAAACAAGTGTCAGGGGATATTAGGTTTTAGAAGAGATGTTATATGACAAAGCTATAACACTATCTCATAATCAATCTCTATCATTAATAGTTATCCACAAACACTTCCCCAATACTCGACAATACTATCATCGGCTCGACCAAGGTGTACATCCCATGTGAAGTTAGCTTGTCCACTAAGGTCCAAAAACTTGTGCATAATCTCAACTAGTGTAGTATTTGTACCTAGGGTCCTTACAAACTATCCAAGGATTACCATTATAATTAAAATAGATGTGATTTTGATCATGGAAAAATATACATATATATCATATTCTTTACAAAAAAATTCATCTGATTTCTCACCTCCGAACTCTGAAATTAAGTGAAACCCCTTTTTAAGTCACTCAAAAACCAATCAAAATATTCTTCTTTAAAAACACAAATCAAATAACATATTTAGAACATAAATCATTTTTCTAAAGAAATGAGCATTCTTTAAGAGGGGTTTTCCCTTTCTATATGATATTTCTAAATGTGAATCAAGAATTAATACTATAAAGAAACAATTCTATTCTAGAGACCACATTTTAACAATGGGTTTGAATTCAAAACCAAAGTCAACTTGTTAGAAACCATTTAAAAAACCATTTTAATCATTTAAGATACTTCACATTTTAAGGAAATCCTATAAACATGCTTAGAAAAATTACATAAATAAAATAAAAACTATTTCCAGGTGTTGTAAAAAAAATTCTAACATGTATACATATATCACATAAATATAATAACAAACTTTTAAGAATCACAAGAAATCAAGTAATTAAAATTAAAGGCTCAGGAATAGGTAACCTATCACTTACTCAAGGATCTTTGGCAACAACAACAAATAACAAATATTTACTCTTACACACACACACCTTTTTTATGTATTTATGAATAACCCTATAAGAAATGTAGATATTCCACTCTCCATGAGAGAATATATACAAATAGGGTGTATATATATATATATATCAATTTTACATGTATATGTGTGTAGGTCATCCTTCTAAAATGCGGTCCAATGCACTAATAAAATATACTAGAAACTTAAAAAATGAACAAACCCATAAATTAAAATCAACTAAAGGTTGAAAGGTGAATAAAACCTTACCTGAAATCTATAAAATCCTAACTTCCTTCAACAGTCATGGAAATAATCAGCCTCCATAGAACCAAAAAAACCTAAACATCAACAATCAACAAGTAAAATTCCAAAAATCGGGTTAGGATTCACCCTAAGTGAAAACACCACATAAAAGAGAAATAAACCCAAGAAATTGAGGAGGAAAATGAAGAGATGGAGTAGATAATCATACTAGAGGCGATCACATTAGAAATCAGGGGAAAGACGGCCCACCATAGGGATAGGAGGAGGGGAAGACATGCATTTGGGATCCCTATGGGGTGTGGATGCCTTACGAGATAGTAGAAAAGGATGGGTTTGGGTAGCACATGGAGAGAAGTGGGTGAGGGATAAAAAAATTTAGGTCCTAATAAAATATAATCATAATCATAATCATAATAATCATAATGATAATATTATTAATAAAATATTTCTTGTTATTTTATTTATCTTTTATTAGATTTATTTTTCCTATTTTTAACCTTGGGAAGACCACAAGGTTTGGCCATATGGACTTATATAACATGTTCCACCATGTGGTTTTCTCTTTCCCATGGGGGACAGACCATACAGAATCATATTGAGGGTCTGACACTCTTGTTCCTATGTGTGTCCTCAATTGTAACATTGTATAGGCCATATAGTTTTCACTAGGATGGCACACAGTTTCCCCTAACCATACTTCAACCATGTTCCTAGGCATAAAACTACAAAATTTAAATGTTAAAAACTGACTCGGCCTGAAACTCAAATAAATGTCTTAAAATAATTTAATGATTAAAAATAATAATAAACAAGTTAGGTTCAGGGCTTGACATCACCTTTCAATTTTGTATCCAATATTTGGTATCTATTATGTAAAGACCTGAACTAAAGTAACCCAGATTCAATTTCTACCTTATTACATTGGAATAAGATTATGGGGAATAAATCACCATGGATTAATCATTTTAGTAGTCTTGAAAAACCAAATACATACATGATACCAATAATTCATTAAGAATAAAAAAATAGTAATGGAAAATATTTGGCATCCTCAAACTAATTCAATGAATTAAACATCATATCACAGGTAAAAGAAACAAGATAAGTGTGATATCACTCAATAAGGGTAACATAAAGTGATATATATCTTTAATTAATAAGGAAAAATCAATATGGTAATGTAAATAAAAAATACACATTCCATTAAATAAATAATTTGACTATAAAAATTAAATAATGCGTAAAAATATTATTAAAAATAACATAATATTCATTCTATTTAATCAACAACATGAATATCATTATAAGATAATCCATAATCAATATGTCAAGTTTAAAAATTGAATGCACACACAATTTAATTAATAAACTGAGAATGAAATGCATCTATATATAATATTAGTGCTAAAAATATCATGGATAATAATAATTAGTAAATTATCAAGGAAGGAAATGCTTAATTATTCGATGTAATGATCATAAGAATCATGATACCTCTTCTATCATGAAATTTGAAAATATAGTTTAAAACATTGGATAAAATTCATTCAATCTAAGCTTACAAATTTACCTAATGAGACTATTGATGCATAGAGGGTCTATCTCTAACTAGGCCACATCCATCCCTATATGTGTAAGAAATTCATTATATACCGAATAATTGATTCAATTCATGAATAATGTTTTATATCATAAAATATCCATATGATGTAAAGAATATAGATTTATCAATATTTCACTAGATATTTAAGTAACATTCTAAGTAAATTTCATATTTAAAAATGTTATATGTTTTAAGAAATAATCATATCCATGATATAAAAAATATTTATATTTGGGGGAAATTTATTGAAAAATAAAAAATGAGGAGAGGAGAGTTATATATATAATAAAAATGTGAAAATATCATTTGATATAATAATAACTAAATTCTCAATAAAAGAAATAATTAATTATTAGATATCCTGATCATAGATATAATGATACCTTTACTGTCAAGACCCTTTACAATGCAGTTTAAAACTAAATTTAAACCTCATTTAATAATATATTACTGACTCACCTTAAGAGACTACCAAATCATCAAGGGACTGTCTATAATGAGGCCTCACCCATCACTACTTCTCCAAAGTATTCCACATATATTGAATAATTTATATAATTCTTTAATATTGTGCCTTATCATCAAATATATATGTGGAGTAAAGAATGCAGATTTATAAATGTTTCTCTAGATAATTAAATAAATTTAAATGTAATTTTTTTTGTAAAAATGGTAAAAATTTTACTAATTAATATTATAAATGATATTAATAATATTTATATTTATGATAAATGTAATGTCGTGTGAAAAAATGATCATCAGAAAGTGATCATCTCTAGTGAAAGTTTACGATCAAAAAATTTAACAAAAAATTAATGGTGACCATAGATTTTTCAAGAATATGATTTTTCAATAAATTTTTTAACAAATATGTATTCAGGTTAAATAAATCAATGGAATATTATATACACCACCTATAAGGTAATGGATGTATATTAAAAAATATGTCTCAATGAAATGGAAATTGAGACAAAATCTCTTACCTCAAGATTCATTTTGGTTTCATATAATTTAACCTACTTCATAATTTCTGTGAGAATATTTATAATATATATCAAAATTATATTCACATTTATAATATCATATATTATATTTTTTGGATTTTACTGCTAGTTTATTAATAATATGTCATTATTTTCACTGTTTCTTGTATATATTGTCATGTTTTATCATATGTGTTTTTTCATGAATGTTATGGTTCTTGTGTATAGGATATAAATCCACCATCAACCTAATTATATTAATTATATAAATATAATATTTACTCATTAGATATATTTTTAGAATCATTCTTTATGGTTGGACATAGAAAAAGAATTACATCTCTTTGTAGAGACGGTAGGTCGTACGTAAGCACAATAAAAAATATCATTCCATTAATGAGTGAAAGGGTAAAGAAGTGGGTGATATATTAATTTCACATAATCAATATCATTTCATATATATTATATATATTTTCCAAATTTATCCTTACTACCTTCCATTTAAACCATAATTGAGAAACGAATCATACCGCTTTGTGAGGTCGTAGTCTTTCTTACACACGGGGGATGTTATTGTATTATAAATAGGATGGAAAGTGAGAAAGTATGTCATAAACCAATCCCTAAAAAGATACAGTAATTAGTTGAGAGATATGGTGACTATCTAAGTCCCGTCTCCAGTTGGCCCCGGGTTGGAAACTAACACCAATGGTATAATAAACATGCATATAGCAGGCATTACCCTCCAAGAGAAATATGCAGATGAGAAAGATAAGTAGGATCCACCAAAAAATCACTATCTCATACATATATGAATAATTAAATCCCAATTCCATAATTCATTTCTATACAACACTATAATTATTAAATGTGAAAATACAAGTAGAAAAACGGTATAGACGAAAGTGACCACGATGTCCAAACATATCATGAAAAACCATGAGCTAGTAATATTAAGAATGATATATATCCTTCCCCACATAACCTAAAACATAGTTTTTATATATTTTGGGTATGAAAAATAGTATACTTAATAGGGTCCTTTTCATACCTCTTGTTTAAAATATAATGAAAGCTTGGTAAATCACAGTGAACGGTAGTGAAACTAACTCGTCACCCAAACTTGTATACTATGTTCCTAGAATAACTATGGATAAATTTAACCATGTATCACATAGTATATATCATGTAATATAGTAATGAAACATAAAGTAACCCCTCTCTCACTTCCCCATTGGTTTTCTGCTCTACCCCCAACATCACACATCTTGATCTATCTCTCTCCAAAAGTATGCTAGTCTGAAAAAACATGTTAAAGGAATCAAAAAACCAACCTCATGCATCACATAATCTCATAATCCCTTATCAAATCATCATATATAGTAACCATTTAGTTTCTAGAAGTCAACATTGTCTCCATGACATGTATCATACATCATGTATTATATCTCAAAACATTAAAGCCCATACACTGAGTAAGTACCTCAAGTCGTCATACCCTAAACTATTCATACCTACAATAATACTTTGGATACTATATCTGGTAATACATGTGTGTGAAATAATCACAAGAAATCACATCCCACCATACACATATACTTGAAAACTAACTGTTTTTCAAACTAGCACAGGTGCCTTCTAAGTGAAGAGAGTAGGGCCAGAGGGGATAGTCAGCCATCCATCCTCCCCACAGGATGTTGGGTAAAACACCCTCATAGAATCCACTAGGTGTCAGTTTCTATAATCTAAATGGGTGGGGTGGTATATGAAATCAAAAAATATATATGATATAATATATCTCACAATTTCACAGTAGGAATAACTGAGTTTTAGAATCAATTGTTTCTAACATCTCTCGTACTCCCAAATGAAATTTTTTTGTCCACATATCCTATAAAAATTCAAGTATTTTAAAGAGATACATTAATTTTTTATTTTTTTTATAATTTTACATGAATTAATTAATTCAACATCTATTAATAAACCATTATATTAATTCCACATTACATTAAATTTACCATTAGAGCAAAGTCCATGCCCTCCAGGCATAATCCAAACCGATGGCTCAGTTTATCATGATTAAAGTATTTTAGAATTTTCATTCAATCTACACAAATCCCATGGTTTATAAATTTTTTATTTATTGTTAACATCATTCCATAAATTAGGTTCTCTTATAAAACCCTGATAAGGTACCATTTTAAGAAAATATGAGACCATGAAAATGTGGATACCTCTAGTAGTGGGGAAATGAATGTAGTTAAAACAAGAAACCTGATAATAATCCATTAAATATATTCCAAAGTGTTCATCCCAACTATCAGCATCACAAAAATGGGTAATCCCAGCTTCTACCCATTTTATCACCTATGATATCATCCCTAACACCCACATGTATATCCCAATTCATCTCTCTATCATAAGAATCAACTTATGCCAGATCATTTGGGTCTACCCACCCATATATCACAATAGTCATCCCAGGTTCAGCCATCTAAGGCTCAGAAAATATGGCTTATATCCAAATTACCTAAAAAAATTAGAAGGAAATAAAAAATCATAGAAAAAATAGAAATATAGGCCATAAAGGAAATTCATCCTGCCTTCACACATAAATGAGCTCTCAAGTCTCTAAACTCTAAACACTCATCCATCTCAAGAAGATGACAATGTTGGAACTATTAATTATTTGTTCACCCAAGAGGTTCTTTTACCATATTTATTTAACCAATTAATTATTCTCGAGTTCCAACTATGATAATCCTAAGGAATCAATATATAATAATATATCAAAGAAAAAAACATGCTCTCATAATTTATTTCAGTTTCCAAAAACATATAAAAGTATCATTTTCAATTAACATTCCTTTAATTTGTTATCAACAGCTATAATGAACATGCTTCATATTATTAATTAGATCCATTAATTATATGAAATATAATATATACAATTAATCATTTGCATTGCCTTAATATGATCATTATGAAATTAGAAAAACGATCATATTTGAAACATTCCTTCTTATTATCTTGTAAATTAATTAACATTTAATTCTGGATTTATATTCTTTATAAATTTCATCAAGAAACTCCAAGATGAAAAACATTCCAACAAATCCCAACATAGATTAGAAAAAATCAATAAAAATAAGAGTTAGCCTTCTAAAATGGTATAAGGCATCAAAATGTGATCACGAACAAATTTTATTATTTTGATTAAATATTATTAGGATAATTAAATTTCCATCCAAACTGATAAAGCATGATTAATTTACAATTTCACATAAATAAATATAGAATTAATGAATCCCCTACCCTAAAGGACTAAATGTTCATCGAATGAGAATGAACCAACATTATGGATCTTGATCACCTCTCCCATAATAAGTGGCATCCACTCAAGGATGTTGTGACCCAAACATGTAGAGACCCAAAGCTTGATGTACATGGACATTACATTACTTTTTCAGAATACATAATACATAACAAAAACAGACACCAAAGAACCGTAATAGTTTAGTGCCTTTGGAAACTTGGAACATAATCTTTTAATCTTGGTGAACGATCCTCAACATCTCCCATAAAGATCTTACCTTTTTTTTCTTACCTAAAACCTTTCCTTATATAATGGGGAAAAGAATAGATAAAAAGGGTGAGCTCAAATGCTTAGTACGGGCAAACATAGTGAACATAAAACAATCCATAAACATTTGAAAGCAAAAACTTGAACATGAAATTTAAACATCAAAATCTTGAGCAAAGACATAAATCGTGGAAGTATGTAAGGCATATATCATAATAGAACATCAATCATGATAAAATATAATGGGAATAAAACATGTAATTGTGGAAACCATTCAGTACATGTTATGATTTCCATAGTTTCCAAGGCATTGCTGCCAAGACCATCTTAGTGCACAAAGTCCCTTTCTGAATCGAGTTCACTCCTCGTTTCAGTCCTGTAACACTGAACCGGATTAACTTACTATTCCAGCCATGTCTATCTCATGAGATATAAATATTTACCCAATGAATTGGAGGGAGATATAGGTCCCACCCATCTCATAATGAAATCATTCTTACATATTCCACAAAATAAACATACATCATTTATAATAACCCAATAAATAAAATGGGTTTCATAAACATCATCCCATCATCACATAATCCATATAAAAGAAATGGATATCATTTCATAATAAGAAAATTGAAACCATGTAAATCATAAAGACATGATACTTGAAACATACACATATGAAATAATTTCATCTTAGATGGAAAATGGTTTTGATAAAACATTTGAAATGAATTCTTGAGGAAAATATCCTTTCTTATTCAAAATCAATTTCTTTTCACAAAACGCCATGAAATTTTAAAAGAAAGAGATTTTGTTGAAAATAGTCATGAAATATTTTGGAGGAAGCTTCATGAAAATAACGCTTTATAAAACTGTAAAAATCTATTCGTTCCGTATAAGTTAAAAAACATTCTTCTCGTACTTTTGCCGAAAAAGTCAAAAAGTACCTCGTAACGTAAACAAAGGAAAGATTCCTCACATACCATGTAGTAAAAGTAAAGAATGGGTAAAAAGGACTTTAAACATACATGAAAACACTTTTATAAAACATGGACATGGATGATAGAAATAACCCCAGTAAATACTTACGAATAAGCAATCTTGGATAAAAATGAGATTTGAAAAATTATCCCTTACCTTAGGTTCGATATGCTTCATATGTATCCGAACCTCCTGTATAATGATTTAAATAGTGTCATTGACTTATTACAGAATCATATTCATTGTTATGATATCATATATGGTTCACTTATGACTTTATATTACCCGTTCTTTTGTAAATTCCATGTTAAAGAGCGTTTTGGGTAAAATCGTTTCATTTGTCGTCCGTGTTTTTACTTATAATTATTCATATGATTACTTAGATCATGATTAATTAATTACAGAATATAAAACATGATTTATATATATAATTTATATTCATAATTTACATATATATAATATATCGATAAATGGAAATAAATACACCGTTCATGGAGATGGTAGGCCGTAGTTGCTACAAGACATGCCAATGAACAACCAATAAGACCTCATTTTAAACATGGTATATGATCTTTCATCACATAGTATGAAGAAAATTAAGGAAACAAGACTGAATGAGGAATTATCCATAAGAAATAGAGATACAAATCACCTTAGATCATCTTAGATCACTATAGATAGAAGACAAAAGGACAATGATTGATCCCCGTCATAAGAATCTAAAAAACAAAAGGGAGGGATATTGGATCACCTGTAATCGCAACATGGATTTAGGGGTTGGAGAAAATAAAAGGAAATGCAACATTTATTAAGGTACCACATAATGAATTTACATGACATATAACCCTTAAATGTCATTTAAATATTGGTTACAGATCTTGTAGAAACATACAATGTACCATACTATTAAGACTTGATTATTTATATTCAATTAATCTCCATATGAACCATCCTTGAAAAGACGTGAACTATATATAGATAGCGTGAAACACTTACACTCCATGTATGTTCCCTACTTTATGGTTTTAGTATCCAAACCCCTCTAGACACACTCCCATCTTCCTATGAGAACCAAAATCCTTGAAAACAAACAAAAGGTAAAAATGAATAGATCCACTCCCTTAAATTATATACCTCTCAATCAATTCTCATTCTGGAGAATACAAAACCAAAAACAGAGAGGAAACTAAAAGGGTCCATCCAAATAGCGAACATGTGGGATACCTCTCAAAGATATCACCATCACAAGATCCTAACCACCTCCCTCATATGAAACTAGTGAAAACCCATGAAATAAAACAACCAGCTCCTAAACACTATCCAGGGAGAGATACCTCTCAAAATAGAGTAAATACCCAATAAGTAATAAGAAGAAACCATCACATAAACTAGAAATGTCAAAATACATAAGTTAATGCCATTAAATGATAAGGGATAAACATGAGACAACATAGGGTACTGAATGTTAATATACAACTCACATTCCCAAGTACTCTCCTATACACCACCATGCTGTCACCTGACATAAACCAAGGGAATAAAACAATTGTATAACACCTTTTCAGGGATTTCTTGTATATCCATAGGTCGATCCTCAAAGGTCTCATCAACTTGAACATTGATCTCACCCCAATAAATGACATGAGATTCATCATAATGATAGTCATGGAGCTTTGACACATGAAAATAATTGTGTATCTAGATCATATATGGGGGATGTTCTATCTGATACGTGGTAGCTCCATCATAATACAAAACCAAAAAAGACCCAAAAATTAGGGAGATATATTACTCCCTTGAACAAAATTTCTACTCACACAATGATGATTCACCTTTAGGAACATGTGATCCCCATCATCAAACTATAGTTTTCTCCTCATATGATCGACATTAGAATTCGGATTATCCGACACAACCTTCATCCACTTGTGAATTGTATGACACATCTATATCATATTTTTTAGTACTTCCAGGCCATGAATTGTGGCCTCTAAAACCCTATTCCATTGCAATAAAGAAAAATACGTTAGGTCATATATATCTTAAAATTATTCCAGACCAATAGTGGTGTAGAAATGATTATTTTATGAAAATTTGTGCAATTCTAGGTGCTTCATCCACAAAAATCCAAAATATAGTACATAAGAGTGAAAATTTATTTAAGTGTCAAGATTTTCCACCCTATCTGGTCATCCATTTGTAGAGTAAAATTAGTGTTATGGAATAACAGAGAGCCAATAGAACGCTGGAGAAGTTTCTACACCTTGGAGGTAAAACAAGGATATCGATAAAATATGATCATCCTCTGGACTCCATGGAGTCATGCCATATCCTCTAGATATAATATTGATAAAACCTCCACTGATCCTGACTCCCCAACTACTATAATGTTGGATGATTTCATCAAATGATCCACTATCACTAATATAGATTCATAACACCTCCTAACTAATGGTAAATAGATAATGAAGTCTATCAAAAAGTCATCCTACTTTCACTAGGGAATATATAATATCTATAGAAAACCACTAGGAACACAGTTCTTGACCTTCACCTTATGGCATACCCAACATCGAGAAATCAATTCTACAACTGAACACTTTATCCTATGCCACCAATAATGACAACTCAATTCTTGGTACAACTTTTTCATTCCGATATATACCGACAATGGTGAACTATGTCACTCCTAAAGAACCATCTCACACATTATCAATGGAATGAAAATACTTTACTAGAACAAAAATCATTCTCTAGAATAATACCTAGTGATATCAATCCTCAAACCAACCATTAGGGGAATCATTAAAAATAACTCAATCCATCCATTACTCAACCTTTTAATCCCCCAACTAGTTATCCCCCAAAAGCTTCACAAAAGAATAGTGAAATTTCATTTGGAAGAGAAAACTTCTTCCTCTAACCTCATCCATATGTAGATACATCACTGAGTATTCTTACATCACTCTTTAGGAATCTCCAGATTCAAACACGGCATCACTATGTGACTTCCTCCTCAGCGCATGAGCTACAATGTTTCCTCGGTTGGATTATATTAGATTAAATTTTGTAATATTGAAATAATTCAATCCATCAAATCTAATGAAAGTTCATGTCACACTGGGAGAAGACATAACATATGCTATTATGGTTAGTAAAATCCACAAAATTCTCCCCGATTAGGTAATGTCGCAACAACATAAATGAAAACAGTACATCCATAAACTCAATATCAGGGTTGGTATAGTTACACTCAAGGGTATGTAACTAATGAGACTTATAACAAACAAATGGTATCTGCAAAATCAGAACATAAACTATGAAAAGATGCTAAGAGTCACATAAAACATCAAATGGAACTCCCACTATTGGAAAATAAAGGAATAGATAATGGACCAAATTCATATTCAGGTACTCAAAATATACTTGAAATGAGTTAGTGCACAAAAACCCATAATCTATTCTCCTCAAGGTGTCATAGGAGTCTAAAATTGATATAAATTAGTTATGGAACTCATATAATATGATGAAAGACCAAGGAAACTCCACATGTCTATCGTTATCTTAGGGAATTCCCAAGACAATTCCACCTTTATCTTCAAAGGGTCCATAACTAATCTCTATTGATATACCACATTCTATAAGAAAAAGTCATCCTGACTCTAAAAATCACACTTAGAAAACATCCTGAATAGTTGATCATGATGAAGTACTCTCAAAATAGCACATAGATGCTCTGAATGCTCATCCCAAGATATGGAGTAAATCAGGATGTCATCGATGAAAACCACCATGAAATTATCCAGGAATTATCTCAACAATGTATTTATCAACCCCATGAAAATAGTTGTAGAATTAATTACACTGAATGAAAACCCAACAAACTCATAATTCCCACGATAACAACGGAAAGTAGTCTTCATAATATCCTCATCCTTTCACCCACATTTGATGATATCCTGATTGAAAATTTACCTTTGAGAACCAAATATATCCTCTCAAATGGTTTAATAAATAATAAATCCCTATAAGAGGATAGTGGTTCTTCACTTTATTCAGTTGAAGCGATGATAATCGATACAAAGACCCAAACTATCATCATCCTTATTCACGAACAAAACTGATGCACTCCAAGGTTACACACTCTGTCAAACAAATCCTTTATAAAATAGATCATCGATCTATACTCATAACTCTCACAAATCAGAATAAAAAATCATATATAGAGACATTGACATAGGAGACATGGCCGACTATAGATCGATCCCAAACTTGATCCCCCAACAGTGGGGTAATTCCAAAACCCCTTATGGAAATACATCATTATACTCTTCCAAAATCCAAGGAAACACTGATTGTTGAACCAATGATGAGCTTGAAATCATCCCATACATCAAATAAGACAAGTAAAAAACATGCCTCCAGTCTATTTGAGGGAATTTCTTGCCAAAAAACATAGATGGATCTCCATCAGCATCATAGATTGAAAAAATCCTCTTGAAGAAATCCATCATATCCTCATTAAATACAAAAAAATCCATTCCTAGGATGATTTCATATAACTATATCAATAAAAATTGTAAGTCTATTTATGAGTGGTGCTACCCCATCATGTAACACCCCGAGATTTTATGAAAAATATTCTTTTAATTTCATTAATGTCTTGTGTTTTATGTTACACCAAGATTACCTTGCGCTATACGCAACACCATATTAGCTTGCAGTATACGCAACACTATTCTTGGATCATGTTACACACAATTTTGATAATAGTTATTCTACGCAACACTGAGTATATATATATATTCAATGTATAAATGAAATATGGTTTTATTATGTTATATGAAACAATGAAGGATTCTTTCACAACACGCAACCCTGACTTGACTTGCATTACACGCAATCACGACCTTCCTCGATAGCGTGTGTTGTACGCAACACCGTGTTTTACTAAACAACGATATATTATTATAATATTATTATGAACTAGTAGTTATGAATAAGTATTAACTAAATTTTGAATTTTATAACATTATTATTCATCTTACACATTTTATAGAACATGGTATAAGAACAAAATAAAATTTTCGGGTAAAATAAGTATTTTTCAAAAAATGCAGTTTTGCCGCCTCTTGATGGCGCACCCACTTTAAATCTAGTTTTTGACATGATTATAAGTTTAATTTAACAAAATAAAATTCTTATTTGGAATCATGAAATAAAAATTTACTTTGGATAAATTTTTCATATTATTCTGGTAACATTCATATTTTGATGAATAGTAAAAACACGCTATATTTTAATTAAAAACAACTTTTTTTATCGCAATAATTTATATAGATAAATTATAATATTTAATGGTTTTAAAGTATAAATAGAATATATTTTTACCATTTAATATAATGTATGTCATTATCATTGATTCTACCTTGAATTCGTAGGATAAATCAATTCAATCTTTTGCACTGTTTTAAAGAAAACCCCATTTTCTTTCAACAACGAGGTTAATTTTAATTTAATTTCTACAAATTTTGTGTATTGAATATGGAAAAATGGATTCCATATTTGGAATAAGTGGATCCAAATTATGTTAATAAGCTACTTTTTATTTTTGGGAATTATTAATAGTAACTACGGTAAATTTTATTTACCATAGTTAAAGGAAAATCGGGTAATTAAGGGTAAATATAATATTATAAAATTACCCTAACACATGTAAAAATCCTATTTGATGACTAAAAGTGGACCCATATCACATAAGGGTCGGATTAGATTCATTTAATGGACTTTTTTTCATGAAAATAATTTAATTATTATTAAAACCAACGAATGTTACAACATGTAACCTTCTTAAATCTTATAAGTATAATGATTTTAATTTAGTGATAAACTTAATGAACCTTAGAACATGAATAGTCTACAGAACTATAATACAATTATCTACATAATAGGAATTTATTTAGAATTTTTAGGGATTAAATAAGTATCATTTATTATGACACAAAGATGATGCAGTAATTATCTTATTAATGAAATATTGACATAATTGATGTTATAAATACCCAAATAAATGTAATTTAAGACTTTTTATGAATTAAACTAATTTTATATGTTAATATGACATGTTAGTATTGATTTAATTAATTTTTTTTCGAACTAATAATTCTGTTATGATTTTCACAAAAATCAATTACTAAATAGTGTCAAAATTGACAAAAAATAGTTTTTAAAACAAATATTATATTATTAATTGTATTTTATTCTTAAAAATATAAGGTTCGGACAAATGACTTAGATAAGGTTATATATATTAATAATAAACAACTTGGGGTTCGTTTGGCTTGTTATAGTAAGTTTATTAACCATATAGTGTAAGAACACAAGAAGACACGGAAAAAGTAAAATTATTTAACTTAATGTTAAATCTAAATGATAAGGTTAAAATAGGAACCTAAACTTGTCTAAATTCTATTGGATGAGATTATTTCTACCCATCCCCACCTTAGCTTATAAATAAATCAATTTTTATCTATTTAAAACCGAATTTGGATTTATAATAAAATAATAGTATTTGTTATTCCAAAGGTACCCCTCTCCTCCCTTATAAAAGGGAACCTCCTCCCTCTCTTCCTCACACCACTTTGAGCCTTCAAGCTCGGGAAACCCCGGCCAAATACCCTTCTACACTTCCCTAGAAACATCTTAGAGGTTCTGGTATTCCTAAAAGTCCAATTTAGTGCCCTAAAAGGAGATCTCAAAGAGGCACTTCAAAGAAGAGGTAATGTCTGTTACCGATTCTTTCATCTTTATTTATTCTTCCACTTATTCTTCTTAGGTTGTTTCATTATGAAGTAATAACATCAGTATCACTTATATACTGATATGTTATTATAATTATTAAACAACCTTATTTCACCATCTATCCATCCTACGGAAAATGAAATCATCGCGCGTGCGTACGTACGGAATACCGTCTCCACGCCGTGGTGTAATCTATTTTCCACCACCACATTACTTGGATGGGTATAATGGTGTACATAATAAATATATATGATTATTGTAAATTGATATTGATTCTGAAATAGTATACATACACCCCAATACAATTCCACGATCATGAGAACGATATCACCGCTCGTGCGTACGTACGGACTACCGTCTCCACGACGCGATGAGATTCATTCTCCATGTTAACCATTAATGAATGATTATAAAGTAAATATAATAATTATTAATGAAATATATGACATAATAATTATTCTGGATTTATGTGTATATATATGTATGTCATCTACTTAATTCCATTCAACTCAATAAGTAAAAGAAAACAGCGTTCATGCGTACGTACGGTCTACCGTCTCCATGAACGGTGTATTTCTTTCCATTTACTGATTTATTATATATATGTATATTATGAATATATATTATATATAAATCATGTTTTATATTCTGGAATTAAGTAATCATGATCTAAGTAATCATATGAATAATTACAAGTCAAGACACGGATGACAAATGAAACGATTTTACCCAAAACGCTCTTTAACATGGAATTTACAAAAGAACAGCTAATATAAAGCCATAAGTGAACCATATATGATATAATAACAATGAGTATGATTCTGGAATAAGTCAATGACATTATTTAAATCATTATATAGGAGTTTTGGACACATACGAAGCAAATCGGACCTAAGGTAAGGGAAATATCACAATCTCATTTTTATCCGAGATTGTTTATACTTTGGTATTTACTGGGGTGTATTTTATCATCCACATCCATGTATACCCAATATGTAATATTTATATCCTTCTAAAATAGTTTATATCAAATTTTACCCTTCGGTTAGTTTTTCGTAAAAGATGTGAAAGGAATCTTTTGTCATTTTTCGTATGAGGTATTTTTTGACTTTTCCGACAAAAGTAAGAGAAGAATGTTTTCTTTTAACTTATACGACATGAATGGATTTTTAAAACATTATTTCCAAGAATCTTCCCTTATAAGTTTTCAAGTTTATTTTTAATAAACTTCTTTTATTTATAATTTTATGACATGTTAAGAAATGAAAAGTGTTTTTGAAGTAGAAAGGATATTTTCCTCAAGAATGGAGTTCAAGTGTTTTATCAAAATTATTTTCCATCTAAGATAATAAAGGGTTCTGTTTTTATACATATTATTACATTGATTTTATTATGTTGTGATGGAATTATTTTTATGAATTCCTTTATCTAATATGAATTGTTTTATGATGTCACAATTTTTAAGAATCCCATTTTTATTACATGGGTTATGCTATGATGTATGGTTTATGATTTCGTGGCACAAATAAGAATGGTATAATTATGATATGGGTGGGACCTATATCTCCCTCCAATGTATTGGGTAAAGATTTTATATCTCATGAGATAGACATGGCTGGAACGGTAGGTTATACCGGTTCAGTGAAACAGGACTGAAACGAGGAGTGAACTCGGTTCAGAAAGGGACTTTGTCCACTAAGATAGTCTTGGAGAATAATAAATGATTCTCTATGATTATGTGTGTATGCCAAAGAGCTTCATGTTTTAAGTTATGATTATTGTGATTACATTTCACTGCTATTATTTACCCCATGTTATGAAATTATGCTATCTTTTGCAGGTTAAGATTTCCAAAATGTTATGTTCTTATGAATATGATGTGATTGATATTTCTTCTGTTTGCCCTTACTGAGCATTTGAGCTCACCCTTTTATGTTTTCTTTTCCCCAGGATATAAAGAAAGGTTTTAGGTAAAAAAAAGGGAATATCTTTATGGGAGATGTTGAAGATCTTTCACCACGATTAGAAGATTATATTCTGAGTTTCCAAAGACACTAAACTATTACGATCCTTGTGTGTGTGTTTTTGTTATGTACTAAGTATTCCGCAAAATTAATGTAATGTCCATGTACAACAGGCTTCGTGTCTCTACAGTTGGTATCAGAGGAAAGGTTTAGTCAACCTTTGGAAACTAGGATGCGAGAACTTTAGTGAGATCCCTAGTGATATTTCTATGGTATGTCTAGGGATATCCCTAAGGATAAGTATATGTATAGGATATAGTCCTAGAACTATGGTAACCGTATTAGATTAAACCAAAGATGTTAGATATTTAAGTTACTCCCCCTTTATTATGATTTTTTCCTCTCACACTATTCTTTTTGTGTTTTAGAAAATGGCTGGAAACAAGATGATTCACGATAATGGAGGATATGATGGACAATGGAATGATATTCTTCATGAGAAACCAAATGAAATGGGATTTTGAAGTCCAAACATCATTATTATGCCGAATCAGCAATCTCATAATATGATCAATAAAGTAAAATTTGGTAAGTTTCCTGACTCGGCTAATAAGAGAAAGATGGAGTTTCATGATGATCATAGAGGAAAGAAAGTTAAATTTCCCCTATGTAAATCATGTGGGAAGAGGCATCAAGGAGAATTTTTCAAAGGAACTAGAAGATGCTTTGGGTGTGGAAAAGAAGGACACAAAGCCAATAAGTGCAAAGGAAAAGGTTCAGTTAACACCTGGGATGAGGATAATGGTATTGCTACGACATCAACAATGGTTAAATGTTTTAAATGTGGAATGTACGGGCATTATGAAAACCAATTCCCTAAGGGAAAGTCTCATGAAGAGAATCAGTATGGCCTTATGGGTAGTATTTATGTTGATGATGATGAAGAGACTACAAATGATATGTGAGATGAAAGAATTGTTGAAGCTCGGTCAATGGTTTAAGAAGGTAGTGGAATGATTACATGTTTATATAGTGTAATGTTGTATAAGTAATCTCATGGTACTATGGAATAAAGAGACATCTAAGGATTGTTACATTGTTGTCTTTCCTTGAGTTTTGAAAGTGTATGATTAATGCTACCAGTATCCATGAAAGGTTATTCAGATATTTTTGGAATGAAGATAATGAAGGGATAAGGAGAAAATTAAATGTTTGATAGTATTCATGAGCTCATGACTGATATAAGGAGAAGGTTATATCATGGTTTGAGTATATAGAATTTTTGGATTTTGGTATGTGGTAAGAGTTAACTTTTGACAGCATTCATGTTTTCACTAAGGGTTAATGGGTATTCATTTTTCAAGAGAATACATGATTAAGGTATTCACATTATTGGAATGTGACCAACAAGATATATGAGGGATAAATGATTGTATTCACATGCTTGGTTGATGACATTTCAAGTAATCGTTTTCTTTATACTATGAGCTTGGACCGAAGTATTTTAGATAAGCCTAAAGATTGGAATGGATTATGTTGGACATAAGTTAGTATTTTTTAAGGATGATTTTTTTTTTCATATTATTGATGGGATGTTATAGTAATGTAGTTTTAGAAAAAGGACAACCTGCAGGACGGGCGATAGCCCATCGCATCTGACAAGGCTGTGGGAATCGAACCCACAACCGAAGTGCGACTGGCCTTTATCGCCTACCACTGGCCTACAATAAGTCCCTATTTAGTAGAAACTAGTTTTATTATATTAAGCAGTATGATATATGAAGTATAAGTCCATTTTAGGAACCATATATGATTAATCTCACTATAGATGGACTTATGTATTTTTTATAACTTTTCTAACCTTTTGTTTGAAACAGATGGAATGACCCATCATTCTATCACATGATCTATTAACACTTCATGAATAACAAATTCAACATCATTTCTTTAAGAGATGAAGTGGAAATGGTTCAAAGAACGAACAACAGTGAGATTGTACCAAAATAAAGTAAGTATTTATTCTAATTCAAAATCTTCAACTTTAGGGAAATGATCTTGAAAACCAGAAAAATGTTGTCCTAGTGCCCTTATATCCGATGAATCAGATGGTACCCTAGATCATTACAAATTTATGGCTTTGTGATTGCTGGCTTTTCCATAGCCATGTTCTCTACCACTCTCCATCAGAACATGATGGTTAGATTTTTCTTCCATATCCATATTTTCACCTATGTTCTCCTATGTGGAAACCCAGTGATGAGTTAATTTGGGTAACCGTTACATTTCATACTTTATTTTTTAAAAACCATGTTTTGGTATTCCTTTTTACGATGTGGGTTTCTATTAAACAAACTTTCGACTAGTAAACCACTTATAACCCCGATGAATTTCGAGGGAGAAATTCATTTTAAGGTGGGTAGAATGTAACACCCCGAGATTTTATGAAAAATATTCTTTTAATTTCATTAATTTCTTCTGATGTATTCTACACCAAGATTACCTTGCGCTATACGCAACACCGTATTAGCTTACAGTATATGCAACACTATTCTTGGATCATGTTACACACAATTTTGATAAAAGTTATTCTACGCAACATTGAGTATATATATATATATATATTCAATGTATAGATGAAATATGGTTGTATTATGTTATAAGAAACAAAGAAGGATTCTTTCACAACACGCAACCCTGACTTGGCTTGCATTACACGCAATCACGAACTTCCTCGATAGCGTGTGTTGTACGCAATACCGTGTTTTACTAAACAACGATATATTATTATAATATTATTATGAACTAGCCATTATGAATATTATTAACTAAAATTTTAATTTTATAACATTATTATTCATCTTACACATTTTCTAGAACATTGTATAAGAACAAAATAAAATTTTCGGGTAAAATAAGTATTTTTCAAAAAATGTAGTTTTGCCGCCTCTTGATGGTGCACCCACATTAAATCTATTTTTTGACATTTTTATAAGTTTAATTTGACAAAATAAAATTCTTCTTTGGAATCATGAAATAAAAATTTACTTTGGATAAATTTTTCATATTATTCTGGTAACATTCATATTTTGATGAATAGTAAAAACACGCTATATTTTAATTAAAACCCACTTTTTTATCGCAATAATTTATATGGTTAAATTATAATATTTAATGGTTTTAAAGTATAAATATAATATATTTTTAACATTTAATATAATATATGTTATTATCATTGATTCTACCTTGAATTCGTAGGATAAATCAATTCAATTTTTTGCACCGTTTTAAAGAAAACCCCGTTTTCTTTCGACAACGGGATTAATTTTAATTTAATTTCTGCAAATTTTGTGTATTGAATTTGGAAAAATGGATTCCATATTTGGAATCAGTGGATCCAAATTATGTTAATAAGCTACTTTTTAGTTTTGGGAATTATGAATAGTAACTACGGTAAATTTTATTTAACATAGTTAAAGGTAAATCGGGTAATTAAGGGTAAATATAATATTATAAAATTACCCTAACACATGTCAAAATATTATTGGATGACTAAAAGTCCACCCATATCACCTAAGGGTCAGATTAGATTCATTTAATGGACTTTTGTTCATGAAAATAATTTAATTATTATTAAAACCAAAGAATGTGACAACATGGCACCTTCTTAAATCTTATAAGTATAATAATTTTAATTTAGTGATAAACTTCATGAAACTTCGAACATGAATAGTATATAGAACTATAATACAATTATCTACATCATAGTAATTTATTTAGAATTTTTAGGGATTAAATAATTATCATTTATTATGACACAAAGATGATGCAGTAATTATCTTATTAATGAAATATTGACATAATTGATGTTATAAATACCCAAATAAATGTAATTTAAGCCTTTTTATGAATTCAACTAATTTTAAATTTTAATAAGACATGTTATTATTGATTTAATTAATTTTTTTCGAACTAATAATTCTGTTATGATTTTCACAAAAATCAATTACTAAATAGTGTCAAAATTGACAAAAAAATGTTTTTAAAACAAATACTATATTATTAATTGTTATTTTATTCTTGAAAATCTAAGGTTCGTCCAAATGACTTAGATAAGGTTATATATATTAATAATAAACAACGTGGGTTTCGTTTGGCTTGTTATAGTATGTTTATTAACCTTATAGTGTAAGAACACAAGAAGACACGGTAAAAGTAAAATTATTATACTTAATGTTAAATATAAATGATAAGGTTAAAATAGGAACCTAAACTTCTATAAATTCTATTTTATGAGAGTATTTCGACCCATCCCCACCTTAGCTTCGAAATAAATCAATTTGGAGATATTTAAAAATTAATTTGGATTTATAATAAAATAATAGTTTTAGTTATTTCAAAGGTACCCCTCTCATCCCTTATAAAAGGGCACCTCCTCCCTCTCTTCCTCACACCACTTTGAGCCTTCAAGCTCGGCCAACCCCTGCCAGATACCCTTCTACACTTCCCTAGAAACATCATAGAGGTTCTTTTCTTCCTCAAAGACTAATTTTAGTGCCCTAAAAGGAGATCTCAAAGAGGCGCTTCAAAGAAGAGGTAATGTCCGTTATCGATTCTTTCATCTTTATTTCTTCTTCCACTTCTTCTTCTTAGGTTGTTTCATTATGAAGTAATAACATCAGTATCACTTATATACTTATATGTTATTATAATTATTAAACAACCTTATTTCACCATCTATCCATCCTACAGAAAATGAAATCACCGCGCGTGCGTACGTACAGAATAACGTCTTCACGCCGTGGTTTAATCTATTTCCCACCACCACATTACTTGGATGGGTATAATGGTGTACATAATAACTATATATAATTATTGTAAATTGATATTGATTCTGAAATAGTATACATACACTCCAATACAATTCCACGATCATGAGAATGATATCCTCGCTCGTGCGTACGTACGGACTACCGTCTCCACGATGCGATGAGATTCATTCTCCACGTTAACCATTAATGAATGATTATAAAGTATATATAATAATTAATAATGAAATATATGACATAATATTTATTCTTGATTTATGTGTATATATATGTATGTCATCTACTTAATTCCATTCAACTCAATAAGGAAAAGAAAACAGCGTTCATGCGTACGTACGGTCTACCGTCTC
Organism: Viscum album; assembly: GCA_963277665.1. NCBI lineage: Eukaryota > Viridiplantae > Streptophyta > Magnoliopsida > Santalales > Viscaceae > Viscum > Viscum album. Next base: position 641,000,577 of record OY728155.1, on the reverse strand, counting down.
CATGAACGGTGTATTTCTTTCCATTTACTGATTTATTATATATATGTATATTATGAATATATATTATATATAAATCATGTTTTATATTCTGGATTTAAGTAATCATGATCTAAGTAATCATATGAATAATTTCAAGTCAAAACACGGACGACAAATGAAACGATTTTACCCAAAACGCTCTTTAACATGGAATTTACAAAAGAACGGGTAATATAAAGCCATAAGTGAACCATATATGATATCATAACAATGAGTATGATTCTGGAATAAGTCAATGACATTATTTAAATCATTATATAGGAGGTTCGGACACATACGATGCAAATCGGACCTAAGGTAAGGCAAATATCACAATCTCATTTTTATCTGAGATTGTTTATACTTTGGTATTTACTGGGGTGTATTTTATCATCCACATAAATGTTTCACCAATATGTAATATTTATATCCTTCTACAATATTTTATATCAAATTTTACCCTTCGGTGAGTTTTTAGTAAAAGATATGAAAGGAATCTTTTGTCGTTTTTCGTACGAGGTATTTTTTTACTTTTCCGACAAAAGTACGAGAAGAATGTTTTCTTTTAACTTATACGACGTGAATGGATTTTTAAAACATTATTTCCAAGAAGCTTACCATATAAGTTTTAAAGTTTATTTTTAATCAACTTCTTTTAGTTATAATTTTATGACATGTTAAGAAATGAAAAGTGTTTTTGAAGTAGAAAGGATATTTTCTTCAAGAATGGAGTTCAAGTGTTTTATCAAAATTATTTTCCATCTAAGATAATAAAGGGTTCTGTTTTTATACCTATTATTACATTGATTTGATTATGTTGTGATGGAATTATTTTTATGAATACCTTTATCTTATATGAATTGTTTTATGATGTCACAATGTTTAAGAATCCCATTTTTATTACATGGGTTAGGCTATGATGTATGGATTATGATTTTTTGGCACACATAAGAATGGTATCATTATGAGATGGGTGGGACCTATATCTCCCACCAATGAATTGGGTAAAGATTTTATATTTCATGAGATAGACATGGCTGTAACGGTAGGTTATACCGTTTTAGTGAAACAGGACTAAAACGAGGAGTGAACTCTGTTCAGAAAGGGATTTTGTCCACTAAGATAGTCTTGGCGATGAGTCTTGACGAATAAGAAATGATTCTCTATGATTATGTGTGTATTCCACAAATCATCATGTTTTATGTTAGGATTATTGTGATTACATTTCACTGCTATTTTTTACCCCATGTTCTGAAATTATGCTATCTTTTGCAGGTTAAGATTTCCAAAATGTTATGTTCTTATGAATATGATGTGATTGATATTTCTTTTGTTTACCCTTACTGAGCATTTGAGCTCACCCTTTTATGTTTTCTTTTCCCCAGGATATAAAGAAATGTTTTAGGTAAAAAAAAGGGAAGATTGTTATGGGATATGTTGAAGATCTTTCACCATGATTAGAAGATTATATTCCGAGTTTCCAAAGACACTAAAGTATTACGATCCTTGTGTGTGTGTTTTTGTTATGTACTAAGTATTCCGAAAAAGTAATGTAATTTCCATGTACGACAGGCTTCGGGTCTCTATACATCAGTAGCTCACAGTCTCTACATACTTCATACAAGTTAGCTCAACCTTCAACTAGCTTAGTCAATGCCAAGGGAATAGGAAGAATAAATACCTCAACTCCAAAATTATGGATTTTGGTAGGTGATATATTAGACTGAGACAATAAAAAACTATAAAAATCATGAAACCAATTATAAAACTAGAAAAGTGTACCTTGAATGACATTTGACTTTCATTTAGTTGGAAATTCTAAAGTGTGAAGCTAACCATGACCTCCTCCATGGCTGCTCTAACTCTACTTATGACCACCTCCAAATCATCACTCTGATATCTAAGGATATGGATAATCTCATGGTTATACTCTTCATTCCCCATCTCCTCTCTACTGATCCCATAGTAGAACACCCTATAGTTTTTGTCTCTCCTGAAACTATCGCAATAGAGGATCCTAAATTAGAACACCTGCCCCACACTAACTTCTTAGAAATGTCAAGAACTCTCACCCCTAATGACCTCATCCTCTAAATGAAAAACATGTATATGATCCCTTTCTATAATTTTGAGAGCCTCCGCCCATAGATAAATTATATGATGAGTGATAGAACCTACCCCAGCTGACCAAAAACACTTATATCTGGAAAAATTGGAATTCCAAACCATATATATGGTTTAATAGGAATCCTTAAAACACCCCTCTTATGATGATCTGGTTATGGATAGCATCCTCTTGGTAACCTCTTCTCTATCCAGTACCACTACATACATCTTAATCATAAATTAAGTGATTGAGCATAGAATATTTGGATGAAAATCCTACTCGAAATGCCTCACCCTATCCTCCTCATCTAGAAATAGATTTCATGTACACCATAGAAGTGTCATGAAAGGGACCCCAAACTCTTAGACACTAGAACTCCCCTACCAAAGGGTAACCATCTCTTAGAAACTAGATGCCTTAGTGGTCAAAGAAATAAACTCTATTCTAAACTGGTCTCAAAACTTTTCCCGCATGACTATTATCTCCTCGTGATCCCCGAGTAACATGAACCACCAATTCCTCACTACTCCATGCAACATCATCACAGTCAACGAAACCCAGTTCTCCTTCCAATCATATATCTAACTAAAATCTATCTCAATCACATCCAACTAGTATTTTGTAACTAAATTTTAAATGGATCACTCATACTTATATAATAATTTTCACTAAAACTCTTGGAGTGTCATCCTTCAAGTTTCATTGTCACCGACCTCCACCGTATGGTGATATGAATGCACCTCATATTGACCATTTTCTGTGTGATCTTGATGAGGTTGTGAAACTGGATCCGAGACTATAAATTGAAAAAACTATTATATATCATAAACCTAGAATATGGTATATTTAAAATTAATTAATTAATTAATTAATTATCTCTTTAAGGTTTTATCCTATTAGAAGTTCTACCCATTTCGAATAGAGGTTCATGAAGAATGATGAATGTTCCTTTACTAGGTATTTAACCTGCAACTAATTTTTGTTCATTTAATACGCTCATTAAACATAATGGGTTATGAATAAGATCACAAGGGTCCTTGAATACCCATGTCTTAGCAGGTATCCATTGATAACATTTCATACTAAACTTAGCAGATACAATTTCACTACCAACAAGAGAAATCTCACCTATTACTATCTCCAAAAACAATCTTATCCATCAACCTAAACATATAATACCACTTTATCATGACTCCCTCCCTATAAAGATACTACCATTCTGGGAGATATATGGTAACTTTACAGGTCCTACCTCTAGTAGGCCCTGGGTTGGAGACTATCACAAAAGGTATAAGAAACATATATATGGAATGAATTACCCTCAAAGAGAAACATTCAGAAGAGAGAGATAAGAAGGATACAAAAAAACACATTCTTATACATATATGTATAAAGTAATACCAAGTGAAAACATTCAATGTCATAAAATAAAATAATAACTAAAAGGGAAACTACAAGAACCAAAAAGGGAAAGGCAGTATTGACCATGAAACCCAAACATCTCCTAAAAAATATGATCACGTAACATCCAACATGATCTTCAACCTGCTCTGGAAAACCTAGAATAAAGTTTATACATACATATGGTGAGAATAAATTTATACTTAGTAGGATCCTCCTTGGATCCTATCGTGAAAATGATAAAGGATTCATGTTAAATCACAGTGAGAAACAATGAAACCAACATATCACCTAAATAGGTATACTAAGTTCCTAGCCTCACCATGGATCACTATCACTATGTATAACATAAAATAGGACATATAATATAATAATGGAACTTCATGGGTAACCCCTCCTACTTCCCCACAAGTTTTCTACTCTTCCCCAACGTCACATGTCTTGATCCATCTCTCTCCAAAAGCAAGCTAGATCGAAAACACTTGGGAAAGTCATCACAACATAGACCTCATGAATCACCTCATCCTATATCACATCACCATATATAGAAACTATGTAGTTTATAAAAGCCACAACAACCTGTATGATGTGTATTATACATCAGATATAGTACCTCAAGCCATTATAGCTTGTACACCGAGTAAGTATCTCAAGCCATCACAACATAGAACTTTCATAACTATAATAATAATTTGGATACTATATATGGTAATAAATTTGTTTAAAATAACCATAACACGTCACTAACCTATACAAAAATATATATGAAAACTAACTTCCTTGAATACTATCATAAGTAGCTACCAAGAGAAGAGAGTAGGGCCAGAGGGGGTAGTCACCCATCCATCCCCCCACCCATATATTAGGGAAAACCCCCTCCCATAGTCAAATGGGTGCCAATTTACCTAACTAAAATGGGTTTGGAATCATATAAAACCATAGAATATACATGATATAATATAACTCACAACCACACCATGTACATTGCCTATTCTTAGACTCAATTTTAGCTAATGTCACTAGGACTCCCAAATTCCACTACTAAGACCGGATATCCAATTAGAATACAAGAATTTAAAGAGGTACATTAAATTCATTCTTTTCTTTTTATCATTTTTCATGAATTAACTAATTCACCATCCATTAATTAACCATTATCATTATTCCACATTATGTTTCATTAATCATCTATGAAAAGCCAGTTCCATCCATGAATAATCAATACCGACGACTCTGTTTACAAATATTGAAACCTTTTAGCATTTTCCTTCCATAAAAACCAAAATTATGGGTTAAACATTTATTCATTATTTATTATAGTCATTACATAAACTAGTTACTCTTGTAAAACCACCCTAATCAACCAACAAGAGGAATGATGCTACCAAGAACATCCATCAACCTTAAGCAGGGGGGAAGGAATGCAGCTAAAACAAGAAACCTAACCATCGTCCATTAAACGTATTCACAAGAGAGAATCCCAACTCCCAACATCACATAAATGGATAATCCCAACTTCAACCCATTTGATAACCTATATTTCCATCACCAACACCAACAAGCATATATTGATGCATCTTGCCATCGCAAGCATCAACTACTGCAACATTAACCGAGCCTCCTCACCCACATATCAAATCAACCATCCCATGCTCAGTCATCTCTATCACACATAATAGGACACATATCTTGAGAACATAAAAAAAGTAGTAGGAAATAAATAATCATATCCAACAAAGAAATACAGTCCATAAAAACAAAGTATTTAGACATCACACATAAACAAGATGTCACTGCTCTAAACTTAAGGCAGTCATCCCTCTCAACGAGAAGGTAAATTCAGGCCCTAATTATTATCTTGATCACATGACCATTTATTATTCCAAATTGAATTAATGATTCATTAATAATAGGTTCCAACTACGGGAAACCCAAGGAATCATGCTAAAACATATGTCATAGGTTCCTTGCATTTAATCAATTTTCAAAAAACCTAGAGAAATATCATTCTTAATTAACAATACTTTTATTTATTATCAATAAATATTATAAAAATAATTCAAATTTTCTATTAATTCCATTAATTTCAGGGAATATCACATTTATAATCAAATATTCACATTTCATCAATTTGGTCAATATTAAAATACGACAACCACCTGATTACAAACATGGATTTTATTCTACATTCAATCAATTAATAATTAATGCTGGATTTATATTCATTATCAATTTCAACATGATATCCCATGAATAACAATATTATAAAAAATCATAGCAAATATATAACACTATCTAGAAAAAAAGAAGCAACCTTCTATAATGGTATAAAGCATCAGCATGTGATCAGTAACCAATTTAATTAATCTTATTCCGTATTATTAGGTAAATTCCATTTCCATAGAAAGGTGTACAGTATGATCAATTTATGATTTCTAGTAAATAAATTAGGAAGAAATGTATCCCCTGCCTCAAAATCATCAATGTCCATCACATGAGAATAGACCAGTGTTGTGGATCCTGATCATGTTTACTGCAAGAAGCTTCATCCATCAAAGAATTCCACAGGAAAATGCTCCAAAAAACCAATAAAACCATGTTATAAAAAAGTCATATGATCTTTATTTCCATTGAATGATGAAATGAGAGGAAATGAGACCAAACAGGAAAGAAAATACAATAACTGAAGATATAACTCGCCCCAAATTAACTTAGACCACCACATATCGCAGATAGAAGTCCAAGGACAGATCCTCATAAAGGAAATCCCAAAACTCCAAAGGGAGGGCTGCTGGATCACTTAGAATTGAGATATAGTGATAGGGTTTCAATAAAACCTATTGAACTACAACCTATATTAATATTCGACAGAAGGAATTTACATGATGTATAACCCTTACACATTGTGTAAATTTTGAGTTTCAAATCTCTATGAAAAATGCATCGTCTCTGATTGTTAAATCCTAATTATTTTCATTCCATGAAGAACCCCATTAACCTCCCTAAAAAAATTTAACTGGACATACATAACATGAAACACTTACATGCCATGTATTTTCCATGATTCTATTTTTTAGTAGTCGAACTCCTCCAGACTCACAAAGGGCCTCCTTTGAGCAGCACGATCCACGAAAACACGCTAAGGGCCAGAAAAACATGGATCTAGACCTTTATAAGGTATACCTAATATTATAATTAAATATTTGTAGTATTTTCTCAAATATTATATATATACATTAAATCCATCATTATGCACAATCATGATATGTTTTGATTGAAAACAGGTTAAATTGGTTAGTGGGGCGGTAGTGCTCCATGCACATGATAGATGATTATGTTTTTCATTTAATGGAAGAGGAGGCAGATATAGGTTATTTATTTAACATAATAATACTTCATTATAAGGTATATACATATTTTATCATATTGTATGTTTCAAGTCATAATTGAATGTAATAAATGAATAATGAAAATGAAATATATTTGTTAAGAAGATGACCTTATCTTAGAGAAGCCTTCTTTGGATATCCTTTGAAGGAAACTAGGGATTCTATTTTTGTAATAACATAAGATATAGAATGTAGATAAGTATGACAAAAAGATATTTTGGTTGGAATTGGTCTAGCCAAATGGCATGAGACATGTGAAGAAGTGAAAGGATAGGGTGATCGTTTATAATTGGGGGAGAGGACACATAAGGAATGTTCGAAACGAATAAAGTGTACTCATTTATTCCACATGAAACATGGACCAAAATAGTCCATTATTAAACCATAGAGGTTATAATGTCAAAATATGTATATAAAATGGGATTGGATATGTTAAATTCATTTTAACCCATGTTTTCTTAGTTTAACCCCTAGTAAACCAGTTTTCAACCTAACTGTGATAATTAATATTTATTGTTCTCAATTTTCATTATTTTAAAAAATAATGTTGAAATTTTTATATAACATAAATTATTATTATTCAAAGTCTGGAATAAATTTTTCCAAATTCAATTCATATTAGAAAAAAAATTCAATATATAATTGCACACACAGACACATCCAAAAAATATATTTTATAAAGAAAGACATTCAAAAGTATAAAAAAAATTACAAAAAATAATTTCGTACCAGTGACTAAAATAAACAAAATTGGATTAAATATAATACAATTTATCTAATTTTACATTCAAAATTTTTTTTTAACAAAGTGAGACTTGTAAATTTTCTAAATAAAAATGTCGTTTTTAACAAAAAACTATATTTTTCACTACTCTTTGAAAAATTAAACTTTTTTAACAAATAAAAAATTTTAATTTAGATTATTTTGACATGATGATTTAAAAAATTATATTCATTTTTTTCAAGTAAAATTTAAAAAATAGTTAAAATTTAATTTTAAAATGGTTGCGTAAAATGTGATGAAACTAGTTTTAAAAAATAAAATATTTTCATAAAAAATTACTTTTTCTTTGAAATGTTTTTTATTTTTATTTATTATTAATAGATAACCAATGAAAATTTTGAACCATATATTTTTATAAATTATTTATTCCTATGCATACCCAATAACATAATGACTAGGTTAAAACGATAACATATAATTATTAATATTTAAATAAGTACTGTATTTCAGTTAAACTTGATGTTGGGTATATCACAATCTATCAAAGAAATTAAATTTATTCCAAAATAAATAAATTATAAATTATTGGGGAGACAAATTATTCCCTCCTATAAATATTTCATTCTTCAAATTTCATCGATATTACATTAAAAATAGACTAGGGTAGTTATTCCTCAATCCATCCTCTGATTCCCACATCGCTTCCAACAATTTATGAATTTTACAAAGAACCTTAATCAATCGAGTTATTTATGTTTTGAATAGATGATATTTAGAATAAGAAATCTGGATGGGTTCTTCATAGCGATATAAAGTAGGATCCAATTCTATATCATTATAGGTGATCACATGCATTGGGTCTGTAATGCACTTCCTTAAAAATGATGTGTAGATCAAATCATGTGTGTTAGGGGGGATTGGTTTCATTAGAAAGTTATAAGCCATAGATTCAATCATTTTATGAATTTTGACGGGTTTGGTGTACCTGGGGATCGAATTTCCATTCATAAAAATCCTTATAACACCAATCCATAGAGATAATTTCAGGAAAAATATTATCTCCCACATAGAATTATAAATCCATTATTTGATTATCATCATAATCATGTTTTCTCATTTGAGATGCTTTTATATGATCTTGAATTATTATTAAAATTTCTTATTTCTCTTCAATTAGTTTGGGGCCTACGATTTTCCAGTCATTAAGATCATACCATGAAGTTAGATTAAAAGATCTATTTCAATATAATACATCATACAATGCCAATTGAATATCTGAATAGAAACTATTGTTATAGTTAAAATCAATCCATCAGTTTGATGATTGTAGGTAGTGCCTAAATGAAAATAAATATCATGATCAGTCTAAAAAAACTTCAAAAAATTTGATGTAAAATGAGGATCATGATCTGACATAGTAAAAATAGGTACACCATGAATTTTGGAAACGTAATTAATATAAATCCTTGCAAGGTTATAAAGAGGTAAATATTCTCTTATATCAAGAAAATATACAAATTTGGTTAGGCGATCAATAGTAACCTATATTGCATCATTCCTTCTAGGATAATTTGGTATTCCCATTGAAGATTCCATAGTAATTTCATCTCACGCCTATAATTGAATAGGAATAGGTTTCATAACTCTACGAAACTGTTTCTCAGATTTCACTTGTTTTCAAACCAAATATCTGGAAACAGATTTTGAAAGTTCCCACTTCATGTTACCCCAAAAAAAATTTCCCTTAAATTACTTATACAAATTATTTCTATAAGGGTGTATAACAAAATTTTCTTGAAGGTCATCATCCAAAAACTCCATTTTTTGATCACTTATAGACAGTATACATAATCTCTTTAAAAAATATAGATCCTTATCTTCCAAAATAATGTCTTATAAGTTACCATCATTTACACCCTAAATTTTATACTAAAAACATTCTTCATTATATTGAGAACTTTTCATATTTTTAATAATGTCGGTTTTTAAATAATTGGAATAATGAGTGGTGTCGCCCTTCCCTTAATAATTACCATACCCATCTTTACTAGATACTGTAACATAGGATCCCTCTCAGTCCCCATTTCAGTCATAACTCCATTATCCTTCCTTTTTAATGAATTTTATACTTTATATTCCTTCTTATGTGGTAGTGTATATAAAAATCATAATCCATAAGTAAATAGATCCATAATATTTACCTCATGTTGAAATATTTCTAGGGAAAAACATATTATATGGTCTTATGGTCAGTGTATATATCACATCTCTTACTATAGAGATAATTTATTCATATAGTTAAGGAAAATATTATTGTTTCTAACTCGAGATCAGGGGTTGGATAGTTTTTTTCATGATCATTTAACTTCCTTAATGTATACATAAAAAATTTATAATTTTTTATAAAGACACAACCCAGTTCATTGTTCAAAGAATCACTATATATAACAAACCCATCATTTCCTAATGGTAGAGTCAAAATAAGAGCATTGACCAATATTCTCTTAAATTCATCAAAACATTCTCCACATTTCTTTTCCTAAGATAACTTAACCCAGTTAAGTGAAATATTATTTAATGAGACATCAAATAAGGAAAAAAAATTAATGAATCACAAATAGTAACCTATGAAACCAAAGAAGATACATACCTCATCTTTATTCATTGGTGTAGGGCATTCAATAAATGAATTATTCTTTGCAGGATCAACTGAGATTCCATCCTTAGAGACAATATGGAAAATAAAAGAAACTTTTAGAAGGGAAAAATCACACTTTCTAAATTTCCTATATAACTCTTTTTTTAAGAGTCGTAAGAGTGATTCCAAAGTGGTTCCCATGGTATAACACTTAACATAAATTGAAAATTTATGCATTCCTAATTTTATGATATCATACTTGGGGTCTTTAGGGATATCTATATATTTAAATCCTTCATAATTTTTTGTAATGAAACTGTGAATTATCCTAAGCATATCTTTAATGAGTGTCAAACCGAGTGTATAGTAAGGCCCATTTCATGTACTAGAAAATAGTTTATTCATGTATGACACACATTTTTCATAGTTATTACACCTAGGTACCTCTATTCTAGAACTACATCCATTTTTTGTATCTAGAAAGGGATTATTTACTCGGAAAACCTACATAATCTATACCTTAAAAAAAATTGGACATTCTTCTATACTTATACTCAAATTTTATCATAGGGATATGTTTTCAAATATATGTTTTCCTTAATTTTGATCCCAATTATTATACTAAAAATCCATTGATACCAACTATAACAACCCCGAATCCAGTAACCTTGAGCTAATATCTACTTTATTACATTGTAATAATATAGAAGTTATCACATCGCTAATAATTGATATGTTTAATAGTATTTCATAACCAAATAAATACATGATACTAATTTTAAATTGAGAAATAAATAAAAACACAACATAATAATAGAAAATATTCTACATCATTTATCTCATTCATTAAATTAATCTTCACATCCTATGGAAGAGAAACAATATAATGGTGAGATAAAATACTCAGCAAGGGTTACATACAAAAGATGTTATCATCAATCAATAATTCATAATCAATATGTAAGGTTAAATAATTTCACACACATTTCCTTTAATCAATACCTTTCCTATCATAAGTAGATAAGGAATAATCATTTAGGCAAGGTAATTAACTAAACAAACATGTCATTAAATTAATAAACTGAGAATGAAATGCTTCCAAAGATAATATCAATGTAAAAATCTCATGGATTATAACAATAAAATAATTCTCATTGAAAGAAATTATTAATTATATGATGTCATGATCTCAGTCGTCGTGATAAATCTACTATCAAGACCTTTCAAAAGATAGTTTAAAACTATCAGTAAAAATGATTTAATGTTGGATTACGGATTCACTGCATGAGGAAACCAATGAATTGAGTGGAAATATATAATAATTCCACACCCATAAAAATATATCCAAATCATTCCTCCTATATAAAATAATTGATTTAATTTGTGAGTAATATTCTTTATCACCAAATATCTATGTGGAGTAAATATTACAAATTTATAAATATTTCCTCATATAATAAAAAAGCATTCAAAGTATAAACTCTATGTAAAATGGTATAAATTTTATGAAATAATATTATCCATGATAGAAATAATATGTATAATGAATATAAATTTAATGTCTGATTAAAATAGTCATAAGAAAGTGATTTTCGCAAGAGAAATTTAATAATCATAAAATTAAACAAGAAATGGGTGATGATCATCTATTCATCAAGAATAGTGGTTTTTAAAATAAAATCCTGAATATAAAGGTATTCATGTTAAATAAAATAAGGTCTTATTATATAAACCATATAAAAGTGTATGAAGGACCCTGGGACACCCTGAGAGGGGAGGGGTGAATCAGGGTGACCAATTTTTCTTTTTAAAGTGATGGATCTTGTTCCCACGTTGGTAGGAACTTGTTGAACCTGTATGAAGATTATGATTAGAAATCAAAAATTCACATGCACAGAGAAGACACAACCCTTTTTACTTGGTTCACCACTAAGGGCTACATCCAAGGAGCATACGCCGACAGGTTGTCGGTCGTACCAAAAACCACTATGCTTCACTAGCTGTAGATTACACAAGTTCGGGTATAGTCACTCTGTCCCAGGCTCACTGCCTTTACAAAGGTTCAGGGATAGCTCACTACTTCCCTCGGGTCACTCCCATTGACTCCCCCTGGCTCACTGCCATTGGTGAAGTCTCACTCAGTTTATAGACGTGAAAGTCTCTTCAATTGAAAGTCATGAAGTTCATTGTCTCCTGTTCAGCATGAGACTTTTCTTGCATTAGAGTCCTGAGTTTAATGCTCTGTTAAGATCCAAATTCCAACCACTGAGGAAAAACCCCTTTTCCCTTGTTCACAGGGCAAACAACCTTTGGAAAAAAAGCCTTCGCAAAGTACCCTACTTCGCGAGGCTCCCAATATTGCAAAGCTCAAACAAGCCTTCGCAGAGCCCCTGCCATTTCGCGAAGCTCAATCGCAAAGCTCAATCGTGAAGCACTCTCGCGATGCTCCAGCCTTCGCAATGCTTGGCTATCGCGAAGCTCCTGCCTCTTCGCGATGCTCACTAAGCCAACGCGGGGCGCCCGTCTTTCGCGGAGCTAGAATAGCCGCCGCGAAGCTCCTCTTTCGCGAAGCACGCTGCCTTTGCGAGAGACTTTTGCGAACTGAGAGCAAAGGACTTTATCTGAAATTATCTATACTTATCTTGAGGGGGTCGGCCTCTATTTATAGGCGATTCCACTGACCCTCATCCCTTCCATGAGAAGTCAACGCCACGTCATCTCAAATCGCGAAGCTCTAAAGTTTCTGCCGGAAATCTGTCCAAATCACGAAGCTCCACGACAATCTTCTGTTCGCGGAGCTTGATGTAATCGCGAAGAATCACCGTCAACATACCTTCGCGACAGCGCCACGAAGCTCCCTTCACGAAGCCCAAAATTCCTTCGTGCCTTCACCGCAAAGCTCCCTCGCGAAGCCCTTCATCGCCGCGAGGCTCTTCAACTTTTCCGTTCGCGAAGCTTTGAAGTAATCGCGAAGACTCACCACCTCCATTCTTATGGTCTTCGCAATTTCCAAACCATGCATCCTCTCTTTGGAAAATTCATGTCTTTGCCATATTAAATCATGATCTTCATGGAAAACCTACATTTGCGATGCTCACCAATTTCCCGATTTTGGACCCTAGAAATTTGGCAAACACTGGGAAATGACGCCACCTTAAATACTGTTGTCTGCTTGAATGGTATGATCTCTTTGCTGGTACACGATTCGAACTTCCATTGATGATTGACAACAAACACAAACCACACTCCAAATCATGCATAGAATACCATGGTTCCAACAATCTCCCCCTTTGGGTTTGTTGGCAATCAGAAGAAAAATTCAATAGATCTCCATCAATGTGAAAACCAAAACAAACAGGAATCAACCCAGCCAACACTCTAAGTCTACGTGAGCAATGCTCGGTGTAGAAAACAAGAGAGGAGGCTTGAATCGGGTTCCAATATTTTCCTTCTCATTCTTCTCATCACAGAAGTTTGCCTGAATTTATTCCTTCTCCTTTCTCCCCCATTGACAATAAATCCAAAGACCAGTAAAATTTTTCACGTTCAGCTCAAACCATACTCCCCCTGGATAGTATCTCCCCCATAAACCTACATCATATCCATAAACAGATTAAAACATTTATAAAAAATGGGGAGAGGGGTACTATGTATCCTCCTCATGCACTAGGAGGTGGTCGAACACCGAGGTTCAACCGATGCTTCTCAAACACAGCCGCTGACAGTGGCTTTGTCAGGATATCATCCACTTGTTCATCTGTTCCCACATGATCCAATCTAATCACGCTTTGCTCAACTTTATCTTTGATAAAGTGATACCTGATTTCAATGTGTTTTGTACGAGAATGTTGAACAGGATTCTTCGTAAGATCAATTGCGCTCTTATTGTCACAGTAAATCACCATTGGTTGCGTCACCTCATCGCCAATGTCAGTTAATTGTTGCTTCATCCATAGTAGTTGAGTGCATGCCTTTGTGGCAGAGATATACTCGGCTTAAGCAGTACTAAGAGAAGTACTTTCTTGTTTCCTGCTCAACCAGCCAACACATTTCTGCCCAATATAGAAAGCTCCACCACTAGTGGACTTTATATCTACTACATCACCAGTCCAGTCAGCATCCGAAAATGCTAATAATTCACTATCCCTGCCTGGAGAAAAAAATAAACCGAAGTTATGTGTACCTTGAATGTACCTCATGATTCTTTTTACTGCTGCCAGATGTTCCTCCTTTGGATTACTCTGAAAGCGGGCCGCAAGGCATGTTGCAAAGACAATATCTGGCCTTGTCGCTGTAAGGTACAGTAGGCTTCCAATGATCCTCCTGTACATGGTGGGATCAACAGAGTTCCCATCCTCATGCTTTCCAAGTTTAGTTCCAACTGTAATCGGAGTTGACATTGGTTTGGAGTCTTGCATATTGAACTTCTTCAACAACTCTCTTGCATATTTTTCCTGAGAAATGAAAGTGTATTCCTTCTTTTGAGTCACTTGCAGCCGCAAGAAATATGTGAGCTCCCCAATCATAGACATTTCAAATTCTGATTTCATGTGGTTGGAAAATTCATCCACTGATTTATGCCTGCTGCCACCAAATATGATATCATCAACGTAGACAAGAACCATGAATTGATCTTTTGAAGAATTCTTCACATAGAGATTGTGATCAACTCCTCCTCTTTTGAATTCCAACTTCTTGAGATATGAGTCCAGCCGTGAGTACCATGCCTGTGGTGCCTGCTTCAAACCATATAGCGCTTTCTTCAGTTTACAGACCTTTGTTTCATCAGTACCCAAAACAAAGCCCACTGGTTGTTCAATGTAGACTTCTTCTTCGAGTACACCATTCAAGAATGCTGTCTTGACATCCATTTGATATACTTTATATCCTCTTTGGACTGCCATGGCAAGGAAAAGCCTGATTGAATCCAGTCTAGCCACTGGAGCAAAGTTTTCTTCAACATCAATGCCTTCAATCTGGGAGTATCCTTTACATTCCACTCATGCCTTGTTTCTGATGACACTTCCATGCTCATCAAACTTATTTTTGAAGATCCATTTGGTACGAATAACATTGTGACCTTCGGGTCTCTGGACAAGATCCCATGTCTGATTCTTGTCAATCTGATCTAATTCATCATTCATGGCTTTCACCCAAGACATATCTTTTGCAGCTTCTTCGAATGAGGATGTCTCTACAACTGATAGAAATGTAGATTGCGTGGTATTCCTCATCCTTCTTGTTTGAGTGGGTACACTCCTGTCCCCAATTATGTTGGATGGATCAATCTCAGCTCTTCGATTTCTCCTGCGAGGTTCCGTAGTATTCTCTTCAGCCATTGTTTCTTCTTCAGATTCTTCTTCTGAGTCAACATCTTGATGTGACTGCTGAGTGTTTTGAACAGCTTCCTCTATTTCTCCATTTGTATTTTCTTCATGTTCACATTCTTCCTGACTTTCTATCACATCAGCATATGGTTTCCTTGAAGCATTTGTGGTTTTCTCTTCAATTATCTTAGCATCACTACTTTCCACAATCCTTCCCAAATGCTTGTTGAAACATTTGTAGGCTTTGCTGTTCATTGAGTAACCGAGGAAAATTCCTTCATCTGCATTTTCACCGGACTTCCCTTGATTTCCTTCTTTGTTCCTGATGAAGCACTTACTTCCAAAGACACGAAAGTATTTTAGAGAAGGCTTCCATCCATGCCACAATTCATATGGTGTATTTGTCTCACCCATATAAAGTCTTGTTCGATTCTGAATGTACACTGCAGCTTGAACATCCTCTTTCCAGTAATGTCGTGGAATACGACTCTCAATCAGCATTGTTCGTGCCATGTTGTTCACCTGTCGATTCTTATGTTCAACAACTCCATTTTGTTGTGGAGTTCTCACAGCAGGTACCTCATGCTGTATCCCAGGCTTCTCTAGATAGTTCTCAAATTCAATGGACGTGTATTCTCCTCCATTGTCAGATCGCAACACTTTGATTGTTCGTCCAGTATCATTCTCGGCGATTCGCCGATATGTTTTCATGCAGTCAAGGACTTTTCGTTTCCTGTGAATGACCATCAAACATGCCATTCTACTGTAATCATCTATGAAAAGGAAAAAGTACCTTTCTCCATGAGTTCCGGCAACATTTATTGGCCCACAAACATCTATATGAATCAGATCAAGAAGGTGAGACGCTCTTTTCTTCTTTGGTCGATATGAACTGTAGATGAGCTTCCCACGCATACAAGCATCACAAGATTTTTCACACTCATGGTTCAGGTTGGGAATGTCCATTAAAATTCTCAATTTTGATATTTTCTCCATGTCTTGTTGATTGATTTGTCCCAGTCTCCGATGCCACAAATTTTTTTCTTCTTCAATAGTCATGTAACATAAATTTTCTTCACTATCAACTTGATACAAGTTTCCTTCTGTTCTGCATCCCTTCATAAGAGAATTGCCAGTCTTTCCCTTGATAGTGCAGCCTTTCTGATTAAACGTGACTATAAGTCCTGAGTCACAGAGTTGACTCAGGCTGAGGAGATTATGACGTAGGCCATCTGCGTAAAGGAATTCAGTCTTCTTTAGCTATCCCTTAGCTAATTCGGTACTTCCACTCCCTTTGATTTTCAGAGACCCATCATTACAAAATCTTACTGTACCATCGACATTCCTTATGATATTCGTTAGTAGGCTGGCATTACCTGTCATATGAGATGAACAACTGCTATCCAGAATCCAGGTACTGTTGTTCTTTGTAGCTTTGAGGGCCACCTCTGCAAGGTTGGATTTCTCAATCTTCCTCCTTTCCTTCCATGAGACATTAGAACGAGTATAAAGAGCTGATGGTCTTTCAATTATCTCTTCTGCATACCCAGGTTTCTCGTAGTCAAAGTATTCTTTGAGAGGTGAAAACCTGTTTGAAAGAGCAACACTATCTTGCTGATGAGACTTGACTTGTCTTGAACTTCGGTATGAGGTGTCCATTTCCCTTCTCTTCCTGCAATTAGCGGCCTTATGACCAAAGTTAGAAAAACAAAAACAATATCCATAGAAATTATTTCTTCTATAAGAATTAGGATATGAAATTTTTCTCCTTTGTTGAGCTTCTATATCTTCTCCATTCAGATAGCTTCTTGCCTCTTCACAATATGACATGGTATGGCCCAGATAGCCACAGAACTGACACTTAATGAGAGGAAATGTCTTCTCACTTGAATTTATCCTCATACCTTCTTCCTTGGGAGAATAGTAAGACTGTCTGTCATTTCTGAATGTTTGAGGATAATTTGTAGGTCCCCTTTTAGTTTGGAATGAGGGTTCCTTTTTCGGAATTCTAGACAACGTTTTAGCATGTTCAACTTTCATCTTATCTTTCTTTTGGGTCTTTTCACTTCCAGCAGTTGATGTCTCAGCCTCACAGCCAATTCCACTCTTTCCCATGCAAGCGAGTCTTTGATTACTCAAGATTTTTTCAACCCCATCTGAACCACACTTGGCTCTTTATAGTAATTCTGCATCTGAGAATCTTCCAAACTGTATTTTCTTCCTCGATTCTTTTGGAACTGATTCAGTCTCTAGTTTACTCCTTAGAGTAACTACTTCCTCCTCAAGACCATCAGTAGTCTTGGATTTTTCATCCAGACTGGAGGTGAGGTCATTGATGACCTTAGCCTGCTCTTCAATTCTCAGCTTCAGATCTACTACATCATCATTACTTTCAATTATTTTAGACTGTACCTTCACAAATTCTTCCAGTCGTTCAATTTCATCTTCAGGTTGATCAACGTATTCAGTTGATTCTTCTACAATTGATTTCCACTTGTTGCAGCTCTTACATTTAATCTTGAGCTTACTAACCGCATCCTTAAGTTGCATCTCAGGATCTACACAAGTTCGAAGTTGTTTTTCTCCTTCAGTATCTTCTGGCTTTTCAACAGTGGCCATCATAGAAGCATGGTTCCCAGTTTTGAATTCTGGTTCTTCTTCATCACAGAATTCATTATCATCTTCTTCCTCTTCACAGACAAAACTCTTCCTTTGCATTTTCTTACCAGATTTGAAGTCCCCCTTTTTGAAGAACCTTCTCTGAGGCTTCTTGAAGTTTTCATCCTCACTATCTTCATCATTGATCATTTTTAAACACTGAGAGGCAATGTTCCCAACTTTTCCACAACAGAAACACGCGAGAGGTAACTTCCCTTTGAATTTCCCTTTCCCCTTCTGAAACTTCTTTTCAATGAGAGAAAGAATTTCTTTTTATTCGTCATCTTCACCGCTACTATCCTTTGAGGTTTTCAGTTTATCCATGGCCTTGAATGCCATTTCCTTGCTCACCCGAGTCGTAGAATCTTCAGTTTTGACTCTCATTTCATATGCTACCAAACTGCTGAGTAGATCATCTAGAGAATGTTTGGAAAGATCTCTTTCCTCAAGGGCTGACACCTTCGCATTATAAAGAGGTGGAAGTATTCTCAATATTTTCTTTACAATATCAATGTCTTTGATTTCGTCACCTAGACCCCGAATAGCTCCAACCACTTCAGTAATTCGATTGAAGAAAGAGTCTGCATTCTCATCTGGATGCATCTTCAGATCATCAAACTGATTGTGCAGCACTTGTAGTTTCGCCTCCTTCACTTTTCTATCACCTTCATAAATATTCTCAAGTTTATCCCACATGGATTTTTCTGAGGTGTAGTTCATCACCTTTAGGTAGATCTGATCAGAAAGGGCTGTAGTGAGTGCATTCTGTGCTTTAGCATCTGCATCAAGAAGATTCTTGTCTATTTCAGTCATAGCAAGGCTTGTTGGATTAGTGACTTGTATTCCTTGGACAGTAGAAAAGAGAACATCCATTCCAAGAGATCTCAGATGAGATCTCATTCTGTTCTTCCAGATCTGGAAATTGCTTCCATCGAAGGGAGGGACTCCCCTAACATTGACCGCGTTTTCCATAACGAAAACAAAGGTCTGATTCAACACCAGCAACCGTTACCCTCTGATACCACTTGAAGGACCCCGGGACACCCTGAGAGGGGAGGGGTGAATCAGGGTGACCACTTTTTCTTTTTAAAGTGATGGATCGTGTTCCCACGTTGGTAGGAACTTGTTGAACCTGTATGAAGATTATGATTAGAAAGCAAACATTAACATGCACAGATAAGACACGGCCCTTTTTACTTGGTTCACCACTAATGGCTACATCCAAGGAGAATACGCAGACAGGTTGTCGGTCGTACCAAAAACCACTATGCTTCACTAGCTGTAGATTACACAAGTTCGGGTACAGTCACTCTGTCCCAGGCTCACTGCCTTTACAAAGGTTTAGGGATAGCTCACTGCTTCCCTCGGGTCACTCCCGTTGACTCCCCCTGGCTCACTACTGTTGGTGAAGTCTCACTCAGTTTATAGACGTGAAGGTCTCTTCAATTGAAAGTCATGAATTTCATTGTCACCTGTTCAGCATGAGACTTTTCTTGCATCAGAGTCCTGAGTTTAATTATCTGTTAAGATACAAATTCCAACCACTGAGGAAAAACCCCTTTTCCCTTGTTCACAGGGAAAACAACCTTTCTAAAAAAAAGCCTTCTCAAAGTACCCTACTTCGCGAGGCTCCCAATATTGCAAAGCTCAAAGAATCCTTCGCGGAGCCCCTTCTATTTCGCGAAGCTCAATCGCGAAGCTCAATCGCGAAGCACTCTCGCGATGCTCCAGCCTTCGCAATGCTTGGCTATCACGAAGCTCCTACCTCTTCACGATTCTCACTAATCTAACGTGGGGCGCCCATCTTTCGCGGAGCTAGAATAGCCGCCGCGAAGCTCCTCTTTTGCGAAGCACGCTGCCTTCGCGAGAGACCTTTGCGAACCGAGAGAAAAGGACTTTCTCTGAAATTCTCTCTACTTATCTTGAGGGGGTCGGCCTCTATTTATAGGCGATTCCACTGACCCTCGTCCCTTCCATGCGAAGTCAACGCCACGTCATCTCAAATCGCGAAGCTCTAAAGTTTCTGCCGGAAATCTGTCCAAATCTCAAAGCTCTATGAAAATCTTTCGTTCGCGGAGCTTGACGTAATCGCGAAGAATCACTATCAACATACCTTCGCGACAGTACCACGAAGCTCCCTTCGCGAAGCCCAACATTCCTTCGCGCCTTCGCCGCGAAGCTCCCTCGCGAAGACCTTCATCACCGCAAAGCTCTTCAACTCTTCCGTTCGCGAAGCTTTGAAGTAATCGCGAAGACTCACCGCCTCCATTCTTATGGTCTTCGCGATTTCCAAACCATGCATCCTCTCTTTTCAAAATTCATGTCTTTGCCATATTAAATCATGATCTTCATGGAAAACCTACTTTCGCGATGCTCACCAATTTCCCAATTTTGGACCCCAGAAATTTGGCAAACACTGGGAAACGACGCCACCTTCAATACTATTGTATGCTTGAATGGTATGATCTCTTTGCAGGTACATGATCCGAACTTCCATTGATGATTGACAACAAACACAAACCACACTCCAAATCATGCATAGAAGACCATGGTTCCAACAGTGTATAGGTTCATATTAATAATATGTATCAATAAAATGGAAATTGAGCTGAAATTCATTGCATCACGATTTATTTTGGTTAAAAATCATTTAACCTAATGTAAAATGGTTTTAAGAATGTTATTAATTTATACCAAAATCACATTCATATTTTTAATATCATATAATATGTTTTTAAAATATTTTACCACATGTTTATTAATAATATTTCATTATTTTCAATGTTTTTATTATCAATTACCTTGTTATCTCACGTGTGTTTTATCAGGAATGTTTCAGTTTTTGTGTATAAGATATAGATACATAATATTCATAATGATATTAATGTTATAAATATCATATTTACTCATAATATATATTTTTATAATCATTTTCTAAGGATGGACAAGGAAAATGAATCACATCGCTTCGGGGAGACGGTTTGTCATACACACGTATGAGCGATAATATCATTCCATTACCAAGTGGAAGGGTAAGGAAGTGGTAGATATATTAATTTTATATAATAAATATCATGTTATATATAACACATATATAATTTAAATGTATCTTTATTACATTCCATGTAAAGTGAAGCTGAGAAAAGTATCACATCACTTCGTGAGACGGTAGTCAACCGTGCAGACGAGTGATGTTATCGTATTATAATGGGAATGATAGGTAATAATATATATATATATGATATTATAATTAAAAAATTATTCTAATATCATAAATTATATATATTTATATTAAATTCAAAATTACATACAATCATGAGATGTGTTGAGTGAAAACGAGTTTCATCGGTTTGTGAGGCAGTTGTCCACAACGCACATTATCGACAATTTCATTTCCCATTTGATAGAAGAGAAGGTAGATATAGGTTATTAATTTAACATAATAACATATAATTAAATGGGGGAAAGTTTCTTTATTATATTTTAAGTGTTAATACATAATTTAAGGTGGTAAAAGAATAAATAAAATGAATGATCGTTGTTAAGATGATCACCTTCTCTTTGAGAACATCTATTGGATCTCCACTTAAGGACACATGGATTTGTCTTTTTGGAAGACCAAAATCAATATAATTTCGATAATGGTGTTTTTTTAATTTTTATTTAAGGTTTCGTTGATCCAAATTTCTTTAGAGGTGTGAATTATTGAAGGGAGGAAGTGACCTTTTATAATTGGGGTAGAGGACGCACATAGAATTCTTGAAAAGAATAAAGTGTACCCACGTTTTTCACATGAAAATAGGTTAAAAAGTTTCCATTATTGATAATAATAGGTTATAAAGTCAAAATATGTCAATCCAACAGTTTTTGTATATGTTTTAGTTCTTTTTTAACCCTTGCCTTCTCAGTTTAACCCTCAGTAAACCTGTTTTCACCTGAATAATGATAATTAATTTTTATTATTTTCACTATTAATTAATGAAAAAAATATTTTTGAACATATTAGATAATATAAATAATGGTTATTAAAAATATGGAATTCATCTTTAGAAATTAAATTCATAGATGTGGCAAAATTCAATTTAAACATAAATTTGTAGATGAGTCTAAAAACATGTTTTCCAAAGAAAAAAAATTCAAAATTCTAAAACATTTTCATGTAATAATTGACAATATAATTTATTAAAATAAATTAAATTGAGTTAATTATAATATAATTTTAATAATTATTATTTTAAATATTTTTTTAGTGACGATGATACTTGTAAATACGATAAATTAAATGGAATGTTTTATTAAAAATCACAATTTTTCACTATTAATCGAAAAATAATACCTTTCAGAAAAAAATCATTCAAACCTAATTTTGGCATGATGATTTCAAAAATGGATTTAAATTTTTAAAATAAAATTTATAAAAATGGAAAAAATTAATTTTAGAATGGGTGTGAAAAATGTGATGGACCAAATCTGTAGAAAAATGTAGTTTTTCATAAATGATTTATTTTTCCTTCAAATGATTTTTTTATTTGTAATCAATAGAAAACCAGTAAACATGTTTAACCATATATTATTATAAAATTTTTATTCCTATTCATACCCTCCAACTTAATGTCTTGGTTAAAATTATAATGTTTAAATAATAATATTTTAATAGATAATTGTGTTTCGTTTAAACTTGGTATTGCATGTATCATAAGCCATCAAAGAAATTAAAATTATTCCAAAAAGAAACATTTGTAATGTTTGGGGGTGCTACACATTACTTGGATTATGTTCCATTTATATGATTGTATACTAAAAATATCCAATCGTTAGTTCATTATCTCTATGACTAACTTTACGGGGGTATTTCTATATTTTGAGAAGTTCATTGAGTCTTTAATAGATCATTCAAAAACATTTTAAAACTAGGATGAGGAGATAAAAACCAAGAAAAAATCACATAAAAAATTAAAATATATATTCTATTATTGCGTAAGAAACTTCACTAAAATAACATAAGATACATTTTTCTAAGATACATACATTTTTATTTGATAAATTTTTGAATGATAGATTTATCAAATATATAGTAAAATCATAAGACACATAAACCTCGAATGATATATTAAAATCATAAGAAATATTATATAGTTTATATCACAAAGAAACATGGTATTATGCACATTCCTAAGATAAAAATTCATGTAATATACAAAAAACACAAATGATAAATTTCTCTATAAGGTTCATTCCCTCTTAAGGATACATTTCTCATAACGTACATATATATAAAAAGGTATATCTATTTTCATAGTGTTTAATGAATTTCCTAAGATACAAATCAAAGAATTTATATGGTTTAAAGGACTATTTATAGGGGACAACACATAACCAAAAAACACCATTGTAAGGTTCATTCTAAGGCTTTATATGGTCCATCAGTTTTCTCAAAAACCACCTTTGTAAGATACACGTGTGTAACTATCGTAGAGTACGTTACATAAGAAACATAAAAATATAAACTATTAATTAAATGGATACATATATAAGATAAAAGTATGAATATATAAAATAAATATAATATTAAACAATTAAGATTTATTAATATTTAATAAGGCTGCAAGGAAGTACAATTATCTAATATTAAAATTATGTAGCATTATCATGTGGTAATTGTAACTATCAAAATAATAAAATGATCAAAAAAACTACAACATGAAATATTGTCTGTATAAATTTCTTCAGAACAAATAGTAACCCCCATTTTAAAAATTACAAAACAGATTAATTTATATAAGAACTATCTATCCTTTTTAAAATTCAGGAAAAATGGAAAATATTAAAATTTTATATAGATAAATTCCTTTCAATAAAATAACACCCTTTTCCTTAACATTTATTTTATAAAATCACTTATATTTTTGAAATAAAATAATTACTTAATTTTATAACATTTATTCTTAAATGTTAATAGAAACCATTAGAAATTGACCTTAATAAATGAATACTAACATAAACATACATATTAGTGATACCATCTTAAAAATTCACTAGAAAACAAAAACAATAATCTTCAAATTTTCAAATATATTAGAGAAGAAATGTTTTATCGTACATTAGTTTGAATCTAAACATAGATATTATCACTTAAAATTTTAGCATTAAAAATTAAATTTCCCAAATTCGATATGTATATTTAGTTATGTCATATTTAATTATATCTAATGTTTTAGTAAAAATATTAGAATGTTTAATTCCATTTGAAATAAATTTTGGAAAAATATATCCTTTATTTACATGATATCATATAAAATAAAATCCAACTTCTACATGTTGAGTTCATGAATATTTGAATTGAAATTAATGAAATTTTATAAATATAAATATAAATTTTATGAAAATAATAATTAAAATAAAATAAATATTGTTTAATCCATATGATTGGAGAAACAAATTAGTTGTATCTATATACTTTTCCCCATATGTGTATAAATCAATTTTCATGTTCTTCTTCAAGATCTGTGAAATCTGACATTGACAAAGTAAATGACACAAACCGATTATAATATTTTTATCAATACAGAAACCACCAAAACCTAAGTATGAATACAAAATTAAATCCAAATAGTTCATATTAGAATATATTAATATAGAATTTTCATTTCCCTTAAAATATGTAATGATTATAATAATATACCTTGAATTAATATCTTTTGGATCATATTTGAATATTACACACATACATTCATTAAACAAATTATCAGGTCTACTACCTATCAAATAATGTAATATTCAAATCATTCCACTAGATAGATTAATGTCTATTTGATTTCTAGATTCATAATAATTTAATTTACAAGTTGGACTCATATAGGGTATGAGCACTTTAGTAAATTTGGGACCAAACCTTTTAAATGACTATTTAGCATAAATAATTTCATTAAAAAAATATTATATCAATTTTCCCTTGAAAATTTTAACATTCAAATAAGATTTATTATTATCCATTTAAACTTTTAAAAAACTAAAAATATAGATATAGAAAAAATTTATTATATATAAAAGCAATGGAGTAACCAAAAACAACATCATTTTAAAAAACATACAAAATTAAACTATCATTAGGAAAATTCTTAATAAACAAATTTAGATAAATATTACTTTTTCTAAATCTATTATTCAATTAAAAAATATAGTCTTACAATCCAAGATCTAGGAGATTTTTTAGGACCATATAATTCATTTAATATTTTAAAAATATTATTATAAAATTTTCCATTTTAAACAAGAGGAAGTTGATTAATATAAAATTCCACAAAAATAAAAAACATTAAACCTAAATTATAAGATCTATTTGAAACAATATAAATCCATGAAATGAAAAACAAAACTAATAAAATCCTAATTTATTCAATCCTAAAAATAGAATCAAAATATTTATCAAAATCTATAACTTATTATAGAGAAAATACTTAAGAAAAAATTCAGCCTTTATTTTTTATAATTTGACCATATTTACCCTTTTTATTACTAAATGTGCATATAGATCCAATAATATAATTTTATTTAGGGGGTTCTGTTGAAATACATACATTATTTATAGCTAATTATTTATATTCACATTCCATAGAAGAGATCCAATTAGCGTATTTTAACAATACATCAATATTATTAGTCACAACTTCAGAAATAGAAGTAAAAAATAACATAATAATTCATAACATGTTCAGTAGTTTAGATTAAAAATTCAACATCACCAATTAAGTTTAATAAATTGTGATCTTTATGATTCTTCTAAATTTTTTAATTATACTTATAAGGGACATAATTACCCTTAATTTAAATATTATTATATTGTGGTTCATCTTTACAAAATGAAAACTCTATAAATTTGCCTCCGATTTTCTCTAAATCTGAATTTCACATCATGTTATTTTCTGAAAATTTGACATGCATAGATTCATCCGTGACGTTATTTTATTTATTATAAACTTCAAAATCCTTACTAATATTATAATATCCAATAAAAATTCATTCATCACTTTTTGCGTCAAATTTATCAATATTTTCCTTTGAATTTAAAATAAAAATGTTACACCCAAAAACTACGCAATAGAAAAAAATTGTTTCATTACTATATATTACTCATAATGGGTTATATTTAATAAAATAAAATTAAAGAAATATTAAATATATGGAAAGATATTTTTATAGAATCAAAACAAATTAATTTTGGTAAATTAAATTATTTTATCATTGTTCTTTCAATTTATAATATAACATTATTTTTCCTTTTAGCAACTCCATTCTGTTATAGTTTAATCAGGGTTGAATAACAATTTAAATAACCATTTGATTCACAGAAAGATTCTAATTCAAGATTAAAACATTAACTACAACTACCACTTCTCAAATCGACAATTAAGTAAAAAAATTTAATTTTGAGATAATTTGTAAAGACCCAGAAATTTCAAGGAAATTTTTTTTCTTAATTTTCTTTGGAATTTTACAAGAATGTAGTTTCTGACAGCACCTGATTCCGAGGCCCGGTGTGCCCGGAATCATTTTTTGAAGTTTGGCTCGGGTACGTTCAATGAACGAACGAGCGGGTTTCTCTAACTTTTAAACTGGTGCTCGGAATCAAATTCTGAGGGCACCGATGGAATCGCAGCACCGGTATTTGCTTAGAAACGCCTCTTCTGGAGTTGCGTTCTCTTAGGTGTGGTTTTTAATTTTTGGGCTTTAAGATAAGAAATAAAATAAAGTGGTGCAACAACTTTATTTTTATTTCACTTAAAGCCACTTAAAGCTGTTTAAGCTAAGTTAAAGCGGATAGGGTACAATTCAAAAATATCCAACCCTCTTGGTAGGATATTTGTGAGGTGGGGCCCGCATGATCCCCATCGTTTCTTTTCCGCTAAGTAACGCACCCGCAAAAACCCTTTTTAATGAAAGTCAACTGGGGCGTTTCTTAAACAATTAAACGCTCGTATTAATTGGGCAGTTAAATCGTTACAATTAATTCAACGAATTAATTGTTCGTTTCTTATCTTTTGAATTTCAAAATCTTAGGTCAATAATAAAATAAGGGTTGAACTTATTTTATTCAGTTGGACTGGTGGCGTGGAGAGAATTTGGGGGAAAGCATTCTTCTTCGACGAAGAACGCGAAGAACGCGAAGAACACGAAGAACGCTCCGACCTCCGACGAAGAACGCCAAACCCTCAGAGATCGACGGTGCGACGCCGTGTACCGCGATGTCAACGGCGCTTCTTCCACGACGCTTTCTTCCGCGACGAGAAAATCCGCAACGAACCCTCGCTCGACGACGCTTGAGGTAGGGGTTTTGTTTATGAAATGAATTTATTTCCGTGATTATTTCCTCCTAAAAACAAAGAACCTGAATCAAGAGTAATTTTAATTTATTAAAATTTTATATTGTTTTGTTTTCCATGTGTGGATTTTTTTTTCATCTCGATTGTTTTCACCTAACACAGAGGGTGCAGGCCAAACAAACACGGCCCAACAACCCTCCCCAGTCCTTCGTTGATGCGCGGATTGGCGTGCGACGACAAAAAATGCTGCAGGGGTGATTCGTTGATTCTGCAGTGAATAACTGGACCCGGGAGGAGCTACCGCGTAGACGGGAGTGGAATCGGACCACCAGAGCAACTCTGGTGGCCCGCGGAATCCACCGGTGGTGCGGGTCGCCGGCGCGGCGGCCGGAGGCGGCGGCTGCAGCACCAGCGGACCAGCGGCCGCACGGGTCCGGCGCACACGGGACGCGGCAATGCTGCGTCCGCTGACCAAGGGCGGCCCCCGCGGGGGGGGGGGTGTTCACACGTGGGGGCAGCGCGCCCCCGCCCCCGGACTCCGCTCGCTCGGCCGAGCCGAGCCTGGCCGCACCAACCCGCTGGCCGGGTCGGGCCGGGTCGGTCTGTGCCCAGACCCCCCATCTTCAGACCGTTTTCGGTCTTTTGCCCGTATCATGGGCTACGGGTCTTCGAACAATGTGTCGTCAGCGGTGATGCGATTCTTGGATCGAGACGGTCATTTTGGAATATCACACTCAAGGTTTCGGAATATCTTGGGTTCGGCCGGGTTGGTTCGTACACAAAACCAACAGGGCCCTCGGAGCGGAAACACTCATATCTTGAGCTTCGGATGTCCGATAGACGTGTCGTCGACTTTGTTGGATTTCTCTAAGTGAGACAGATCTTTTGTCTTACTCCGCTCGAGGTTTGGATGTCGTCGGAGTGTGGTCGGGTTGGTTCGCTCACGAAACCAACCGGGCCCCTGGAACAAAAATGCCAGTAACTCACAGACCGGGCGTCTGATTGACGCGTCGTCTGTCTCGTTGAATTCCTCTTGATGAGACGGAACATTTGGCATACTTCGCCCGTGTTTTGGATGCTGTTGGATAATGGCCGGGTTGGATTGTACCTGAAATCCAACCGGGCCCCTGGAACGAAAAAGCTGATATCTTTTAGACCAGACGTCCATTTGACGAACCGTTTGCGGCGTTGGTGATCACATTGAGAAACGGTCCCTATGAGTATACTCTATGATAGTTCGGGGTACAGTTGAGATACGACCGGGTTGGTTTGCTCACGAAACCAACCAGGACCCTAGGACGAAAAAGGCTAATAACTCACAGACCGGGCGTCCGATTGACGCGTTATCTGTTGCGTTGAGACCCCTATGACGAGGAGATCCTTTGAGATATACTTTCGTGCAACTTTTAGATACTTGGAGTATCGACCAGTAGCTTGTGGAGCGGACCCTCCCGGAGACGAACGTACGGAGTACGGAGACCGTGTGGACGAATGAGACCTGACGACTGCTTGACCGACTCGACTTGGAGTGAGTCGACTAGCCCAGTGGATGGAGCACTCGGTATTTGGCGGCAGACCCACGACGGAAGGAGTGCCTGGTAGTTGGTAGCAGACCCGCAGTACTCGACTGGAGAAGTACCTCTCTAGGCTATTAGGGGGAGCGCCCGGTATTTGGCGGCAGACCCACAGCGGACGGAGCGCCCGGTATTTGGCAGCAGACCCGCAGTACTCGACAGGAGGAGTAACTCAGCAGTCTTAGGTTAGTGAGCAGTACCTCGGAGTCGTGACAGGACCACTGTACACTCCAGAGACGGAGCTCTTCAGCAATTTCGGTTTCGATAATGAAAATCCTGGTTTGAGCTGAGACTTTTGACCTCTGTGTTTACCTCATGATTGAGATGGTTTACATAATAACTTAGGTATATGCATGGAATATACCTAAGTAGAGGTTATCTCTTGAGATCTTCTTTGTGGTTATCCATGTTGGTTTAGTGAGACCTTGAGGGTCTTGGGGTCCCTACTGAGTATCGTTATACTCACCCCTACATGGGCTATGCCCGCACCTCGTTGTGTTGGTTGCAGATGACGAGCAGTGCTGACGGAGGCCGAGTGTTCGAGGACAGGACGGTACTTGGAGGTGGATTACACGTCGAGTCAGTACCTGGAGGTGGACTTCACAGCGAGACGACACTCAGATGTGGTTGACGGGCGAGAGCGTTGAGGAGGCTATCTGTACCTACCCTTTAGGTAGGATCCATGGTGGACGATCCAGGAGATGCGCCATCTGTACCTACCCTTTAGGTAGGATCTGAGGAGGACGACCCAGGAGCTGCCTCTGTTCTTCCAGTTGTTGTCTTTTTCTATTTTACTTGTTCAGTTGTAGTTGTACTTTCATTTGGGTTTGTATTCTGGCCCATTTACTTTTCAGTACTTTCTTTTGTACATAGTGTTTTGCTTCCGCTTGTATTCTGTGGTGTTTTGATTACTTTTATAAAGGTAATGCCTTCCCAGTTATCGGGATTTACGCCTTTGGTGCTAGTCTCCAGCCACTGGCCTATGGAAGGCGGGCTTGGGGTAGTCATGGCACGGGCCCTGAGGATGGGTCGTGACAAATTGGTATCAGAAGAGTGCGGTTCTACTGCAGAACTGAAGATTCTGATCTTTTTCTATGTGAATGAATAGTGTTAAGGGTACCTAGTGTGGTCTTCAGTTCAGGGAGTCCAGTGTTCGTGCGGCGGCCGATGTATCCGTACACCAGGACCCTGACTACTGATTTCCGACTTTGTACACGAAAACATTGTTTGCGTGTGTGTTTCCAGAAGTTTTTAAATGTCAGCTCAAACCAGGTCAGCTAACCAGGTATAATCATTTGACCGTGTCATGTTGTTTCTTTCAGGATGCCTCCCCGCGGACGACCAGCTAGAGCCCTGAGAGTTGTTCGTACTAACAGCCCGCCGAGCGACGTGGCCTCAGTATAGGGCTCTATTCCAGTTGAGGCACCAGCGGAGGCACCAGCGGTACTACTACCCATTGGGCCACCGATGCCACCAGCCCCAGCAGTAGAGGGTGCATGTCGCTTGAGTGTAATGCACGAGTTCCAGCGCCAGAGGCCACCCAGGTTCCGGGGAGAGATGGACCCGCAGGCGGCTGAGGATTGGCTGGAGGCTGTGGTGAGAGTCTTCAGGCTAGTGGGAACGCCAGCAGACTTCATGGTGATCCTTACTGCCAGCCTTCTTCAGGTAGCAGCAGGAAGATGGTGGAGCCTGATGCTCCAGATGCATGACGAGGTGACACTCCTTTGGGTAGACTTCGAGAGCCTTTTCTGGGCAGAGTTTGTACCAGCCACCCTTCGAGCGGTGCATATACAAGAGCTACTTCAGCTGTGGTAGGGCAGCATGACAGTGGCGCAGTATTCAACGAGGTTCACATACCTCTCGCGCTACTCCATAGATTTGGTACGGGACCCGTTCTTCAGGGCCCGAGCCTTCGAGCAGGGGCTCATGCGGGAGATTAGAGCTTCTGTTGTTTCTCACAGCATTCTGACCCAGAAAGGGGTGTCGGAGAGAGCCCTCTTAGTAGAGAGTTTCCTTGCTGAGCAGTCTCTAGCAGCACGACCCACCACTAGCCAGCTTGCAGCAGATTCTTCTGCAGCAGACAATAGGCATATGACGCAGAGGTCCAAGAAGACCAGACCTACTGGTGGCCGACTGCACGACTCGGGTTCTGTAGTGCGGGGGAACCAGGGTGGAGTCAGAGCCATTCATGCCGAGAGTGGACAGTGTTACTCCTGTGGCGGGATTGGTCACATGGCACGTGACTGTCCGACCCGCCATGCAGATGACCAGCAGTTAAATGAAGAACCTCCCAGGCAGAGGAAGAGGTTCGATTAGGGCAGACCGCAAGGAGCAGGTGGCCTTGGAAGAGGAGCTGGCCGTGCAGCTGGAGGTGGACGACGCTTCGGGGTGTTGCCAACACCACCACTAGGAGGCCCATCCCAACCACAGGGGACAGGGGGACATGGGAGAGCTCAGCTTCAGGCAGCTGAGGCCTATGGTCATGGAGCTCCGGAAGAAGATCGACAGGAGCGGGACTAGCTCTAGACCTAGAGGCTTTTGATCATGTTGCTTCTAGTTTTGTTGTTGTTACATTTGTGTCTTTGTACTATGAGCTGCAATAATGAAAAGACACTTATCTTGTGAAGTTTGCTTTCATGTCCTTTTGTTTGGTTGATACTGAGTGATCCCGGTTAATACTGTTGACTTGACCCTCACTTTCGAGATTTCTACTAGAGGAGACCTAGTGACCTCACACTGATGCCGACAGTGTGACTCGACCCTTGGAGGCGAGAGTGACAGTTGGATCTCTTGGTAGTTACGTCGAGGCCTTACGACGTAGTCTATGGCATGGATGCATCATTCATGTCAGGATTGACTGTATTAGGCAATGAATGGGGTTCATCCAGGGGATGAGACCGACTTTCTCTTTTCGGAAAAGGAGAAATTTTAGCAGCTCCTTCAGATCATCCAGGAGCGGATGAAGACTGCACACTGCAGTAAGAAACAGGAAACCGGCTCCTGTCTAAGAGACTCGAGCATGTTAAATGTTTAAAGAAGAGGAAGCTTTAAGGAGAGATGAGTCTGCGGAGCAGAAGACGTGGAGGCAGAGCTAGGAGAGCAGCATGAGGTGGTGTACATCTTAACATGATACAACCACCATCCTTAGTTATCCCCGCCAAGCTCAGGGAGCTGGAGGTCGGAGGAAGAGTGCAGCTGTATGCGGTCAAGGAGTGTGACCCAATGGCTCCAAAAATGATTCAAGGGACAGTCTGTGTCCACTACTAGCTGCTGTAGTAACAGACGTCAATATGAATCATTCCTTGCTTTCACAAATCTTGTCCCAGACCTAGAGTTTCCGGTAAGCCGTGGACTTGACCCTCACGTCTGGAGATACCTTGGGAGGAGGCTCGATAATCACACTTACGCCGACGGTGTGGTCAGACCCTCGAGGCAAGAGTTTCGGTTGGAATCTCTTGGTGGCAGCGTCGAGGCCTTACGACGTTGGTTTGAGTATGGACTAGGCAATCACAGTTCATACACAAATTGACGGTATTAGGAAAAAGGTTGTGGTTTAACTACGACGTCGGGATGGGTTTTCCTTGGTCGGCGAAAAGGAAACCCCAGGCGGCACAGGATAAACTCATGCTCAGGAGGGTGCGACCGATCACTTTTGAGTTGGTCAACCTTACCCTCGTGGCAGCAGTCGTTTTGAGTTTCAGTTCTAACAGGAATTGGAGGCCTCATGAGTTCGAGGATGACGATCACGTCCTTATACGGGTCTCACCTCGACGAGGTTCACGGAGATGTGGCCAAGGCGGCAAGTTATCTCCGAGGTTCAATGGACCTTTCTAAGTCCTCAGCTGGGTAGGCGGGGAGGTTTACCACTTGACCCATCCACCGTAGTTGCACCAGGTGCACGACGACTTCCATGTATCTCAACTGAGGAGGTATGTGCTCGACCCTTCGCATATCATCGACCATGAGGAGCTGGATGATGGCGATGGGGTGCCTTTCATGGAGGTTCCAGTGGGGATCGAGGATCGATAGGAGAGGATCCTACGAGGACGATCGATTCCTCGGGTACACTTTCTCGGGCAGTACGGGAACCTCCAGGTGAGCACATGGGAGCGGAAGGCTCAGATACGTGCTCTGTACCGCTTTTGTGACCCTAGTTTGTGTTAAAACTTTACGAGGACGTAAATCCCTAAGGTGGGAGTAATGTAAAGACCTGGAAATTTCAAGGAAATTTTTTTTCTTAATTTTCTTTGGAATTTTACAAGAACGTAGTTTCTAACGGCACCTGATTCCGAGGCACAGTGTGCCCAGAATCATTTTTCGAAGTTTGGCTCGGGTACGTTCAATGAACGAACGAGCGGGTTTTTCTAACTTTTAAACCGGTGCTCGGAATCAAATTCTGAGGGCACCGATAGAATCGCAGCACCGGTATTTGCTTAGAAACGCCTCTTCTGGAGTTGCGTTTGCTTGGGTGTGGTTCTTAATTTTTGGGCTTTAAGTTAAGAAATAAAATAAAGTGGTGCAACAACTTTATTTTTATTTCACTTAAAGCCAATTAAAAGCCACTTAAAGATTCTTAAGCTAAGTTAAAGCAGATAGGGTACAATTCAAAAATATCCTACCCTCTTGGTAGGATATTTGTGAGGTGTGGCCCACACGAGCCCCACCGTTTCTTTTCCACTAAGTATCGCACCCGCAAAAACCCTTTTTAATGAAAGTCAACTGGGGAGTTTCATAAAAAATTAAACGCTCGTATTAATTGGGCAGTTAAATCGTTACAATTAATTCAACGAATTAATTGTTCATTTCTTATCTTTTGAATTTCAAAAGCTTAGGTCAATAATAAAAAAAGGGTTGAACTTATTTTATTTTGTTGGACTGGTGGCGTGGAGAGAATTTGGAGGAAAGCGTTCTTCTTCGACGAAGAACGCAAAGAACACGAAGAACGCTCCGACCTCCGACGAAGAACGCCAAACCCTCAGAGATCGACGGCGCGACGCCGTGTACCGCGATGCCAATGACGCTTCTTCCGCGACGCTTTCTTCCATGACGAGAAAATCCACGACGAACCCTCGCTCGACAACGCTTGAGGTAGGGGTTTTGTTTGTGAAACGAATTTATTTCCGTGGTTGTTTCCTCCTAAAAACAAAGACCATGAATCAAGAGCAATTTTAATTTATTAAAATTGTATATTTTCTTGTTTTCCATGTGTGGATTTTTTTTCTTCCCGATTGTTATCACCTAACGTGGAGGGTGCGGGCCAAACAAACACGGCCCGACAACCCTCCGCAGTTCTTTGTTGATGCGCGGATTGGCGGGCGATGATAAAACATGCCGCAGGGGTGATTCGTTGATTCTGTAGTGAAGAACGGGACCCGGGAGGAGCTACGGCGCAGACGGGAGTGGAATCGGACCACCGGAGCAACTCTGGTGGCCCGCGGAATCCACCGGAGCAACTTCGGTGGCCCGCGGAATCCACCGGAGGCTGGAGGCGGCGGCCCCCCGGCGCGCCGCCGGAGAGAGCGGCCGCGGCTTCAGCCGCCGCGGCGGTGACACCAGCGGACCCGCGACCGCGCGGGTCTGGCGCACACGGGACGCGACAATGCCGCGTCCGCTGACCAAGGGCGGACCCCGCGGGGGGGGGGGTGTTCACACGCGTGGGCAGCGCGCCCCCGCCCCCGGACTCCGCTCGCTCGGCCGAGCCGAGCCGGGCCGAGCCGACCCACCGGCCAGGTCGCGACCTGGCCGGGCCGAGTCGCGCCCAACCGGGTCGGACTTGGGTTGGGTCGACCCGGTTCGGGCCGACCCAGGGGGGGTCGGGCCGGGTCGGTCCGGGCCCAGACCCCCCGTCTTCGAACCGTTTTCGGTGTTTTGCCCGTATCTTGAGCTACGTGCCTCCGAACGACGCACCGTCAGCGGTGATGCAATCCTTGGATCGAGACAGTCGTTTCGGTATGTCACACTCAAGGTTTCGGAATACCTTGGGTTCGTCCGGGTTGGTTCGTACATGAAACCAACCGGGCCGTTGGAGCAGAAACGCTCATATCTTGAGCTTCGGACGTCCGATAGACGTGTCGTCGACTTTGTTGGATTCCTCTAAGTGAGACGGATATTTTGGCTTACTCCGCTCGAGGTTTGGATATCGTCGGAGTGCGGTCGGTTTGGTTCGCTCACGAAACCAATCGGGCCCCTGGAACGAAAAAGCCAATAACACGCAGACCGGGCGTCCGATTGACGCGCCGTCTGTCTCGTTGAATTCCTCATGATGAGACAGAACTTTTGGCATACTCCGCCCATGTTTTGGATGCTGTTGGATAGGGGCCGGGTTGGATTGTACCCGAAATCCAATCGGGCCCTGGAACAGAAAAGCTTATATCTTTCAGATCGGACGTCCGTTTGACGAACCATCAGCGGCGTTGGTGATCACATTGAGAAAAGGTCCCTATGAGTATACCCTATGAGATTTCGGGGTACATTTGAGATACGGCTGGGTTGGTTCGCTCAAGAAACCAACCGGGCCCCTAGGACGAAAAAGGCTAATAACTCACAGACCGGGCGTCCGATTGACGCGCTGTCTATTGCGTTGAGACCCCTATGACAAGGAGGTCTTTTGAGATATACTTTCATGGGACTTTGAGATACTTGGAGTATCGACCTGTAGCTCGTGGAGTGGACCCTCCCGGAGACGAGCGTACGGAGTACGGAGACCGTGTGGACGACTGAGACCTGACGACTGCTTGACCGACTCGACTTGGAGTGAGTCAACTAGCCCAGTGGACGGAGCGCCCGGTATTTGGCAGCAGACCCACTGCGGACGGAGCACCTGGTAGTTGGTAGAAGACCCACAATAATCGACTGGAGGAGTACCTTTGTAGGCTATTAGGGGGAGCGCCCGGTATTTGGCGGCAGACCCACAGCGGACGGAGTGCCCGGTACTTGGCAGCAGACCCGCAGTACTTGATAGGAGGAGTACCTCAGTAGTCTTAGGTTAGTGAGCAGTACCTCGGAGTCGTGACAGGACCACTGTACACTCCATAGATGGAGCTCTTCAGCAATTTCGGTTTCGATAATGAAAATCCTGGTTTGAGCTGAGACTTTTGACCTTTGTTTTTACCTCATGATTGAGATGGTTTACTTGATAACTTAGGTATATGCATGGCATATACCTAAGTAGATGTTATCAGTTGAGATCTTATTTGTGGTTATACATGTTGGTTTAGTGAGACCTTGAGGGTGTCGGGGTCCCTACTGAGTATCATTATACTCACCCCTGCGCGGGCTATGCCCGCACCTCGTTGTGTTGGTTGCAGACGACAGGCAGTGCTGACAGAGGCTGAGTGTTTGAGGACTGGATGGTACCCGAAGGTGGAATATACGAGGAGTCAGTACCTGGAGGTGGACTTCACAGCGAGACGACACTCAGAGGAGGTTGATGGGCGAGAGCGTTGAGGAGGCTATCTGTACCTACCCTTCAGGTAGGATCCGTGGTGGACAATCCAGGAGCTGCGCCATCTGTACCTACCCTTCAGGTAGGATCTGAGGAGGACGACCCAGGTGCTGCCTCCGTTCATCCAGCTGTTGTCTTTTTCTGTTGTACTTGTTCAGTTGTAGTTGTACTTTCATTTGGGTTTATATTCTGGCCCATTTACTTTTCAGCACTTTCTTTTGTACTTAGTGTTTTGCTTCTGCTTGTACTCTGTGGTGTTTTGTTTACTTTTATAAAGGCAATGCCTTCCCAGTTATCGGGATTTACGCCTTTGGTGCTAGTCGCCAGCCCCTGGCCTATGGAAGGCGGGCTTGGGGTAGTCACGGCATGGGCCCCGAGGACGGGTCGTGACATAAGTTACAAAAATAGTAAATTTAGCTATGGTTTTAGTATTATGGGACATAATATAAACCCATGAAAAGATATTAAAGTCACCAACTATTATAATAAAATATTTATCTCTTTATAATCTAATAGTTTTCATATGACTAAATAAATATACAAAATTATGTTCAAGAAGAGTTATAGTTTTAACTTCATTATTAGAACTAAAAGTTTCTTATTGTTGTTTTCTTATGAAATATGGACCACGACATGATATTTTCTTAAAACATATTAAATTCGGCTACTTTTCCATGCTTTTAAAATTTGTACAACAATCAAAAGGTTCCATTTAAAACCCTCACCTTCCTTAAGATATAATCTATTACAATATCATTAAGAAAATTAACATCTTAATTAGTTAGCTCATTAAAATAAATTGATTATATATTATCTTTTATATTTACCCAAAATAAAATAGGATCATTATTTAACACTAAACATTTATTATGTTTAGAAAAAACACTCATTCTATCGTCACAAAGTTGGAGAGTAATTATTAAGTTGTGTTTTAATAATTATAAAAAAGAAATTTAGAATTTATAAATGGTTTTGAAAAACCAAATTCACTGAATCCCAAAATCTATCCTTTTGAGCTTTATTTATGCCTTTGAAACATTGAATATATGATTGAGAGTTAAATGGAACAACAATTATATATCTAGAGAGGCTTCTATAATTATACAATATGTCCTTAATACTATTAAAGAAAATTTTCTAAAATTATTCAAGTATAATTATTTTTCACACATGCTATCTAGGGAAAAATATGATTAGTAAATTAATTTTTAGGTTTTCAAATATATTTTAGAAATATAGTATTTGATAATCTAGAAGAAAAAATATTTGACAAAATTGTTTTTGTATGTACTAATGGTTTAGTAAATCTCGATGAACATTAATTACCATAATGACCATAAAGATTAAACCAAAAACATGTAATATTAAATAAATCATTTAAAACATTTAGAAAATAAATTTTTATGCAATTTACACTATGGGAAAACCCGTTTTTTGTGACGGGAATATGTGCGTCGTCGCAAAAAGTTACGCGCGGTTTGGCGCAAAAAACGCACCAAACCGCATGAAAGAGTATTTGCGATGGGTTGGCACCGCCCGTCGCAAAAACCAAGAGGTGGCAAGACCTAGCTGTGACCGGGGGATCCCCTGTCGCAACTAGTTCAACCCATGAAGGTTATTTGCGACAGGATCGGTCGCAAATAACCGGCGATGGTAAAAACAAATTTGCGACGAGATGTTGTCCATTCGCAAAAAGTGTGTTGACATGTCACTTTTTGCGACAGGTCCCCTCGCAAATAACCTTTTCACCGTCGATATTAGTTAATGCAGCCGAAGGTATTTGCGATGGGAATACCGTCACAAATTGTCACATTGCAACTAATCTAACCTATATATAACCCCTTAGTTTTTTCTTCTCTCTGCCCGAATTTCTTATTCCTCTGCTTCTATAAACTTTAATTTTAGTGTGAAAAGTTTTGAGAGTTAGTTTTTTTAACGAAGAAGTTGTGAAGTTGCTTACAATTATAAGAGATCAAGTTTAAACGTATTTATGTTTTATTTAATTTAGTATTTATTTTTCTTTCTTTATATTAATTTTAATTATTGTTAATTAGTTGTAATTAAGTTAGATTTAAGTTGTTTTGTCATTAGTATTTATTTGTAATAATAAATTTAAATTATTAGTATTAATTCTTAGTAATCAGTAATAATTAATCATTATTGACGATAATTAGTAATGTATATAAATAATTAACGATAATTAGTAATTAGTAGCTGTATTTTGCAGTAATTAATAGTAATTAACACTAATTAGTAATAATTAGAAAAAAATAGTAATAAATATTAACAATTAGTAATAAATAGTACTAATTAGTAATAATTAGTATGAAATACTTCTAAATTGCAATAAATACTAATAAATAGTAATAAATTCTAATAATTAGTAATAAATACTAATAATTAGTAATAAATACTAAGAATTAGTAATAAAAAATACTACTTAATAGTAATAAATATTAATAAATAGTAATAATTTGTAATAATTACTAATAAATATTAATAAATTGTAATAAATACTAATAAATACTAATAAATAGCAATAAATACTAATAAATACTAATAAATAAAAATAAATAGTAATAAATAGTAACAAATAGAAATAAATAGTAATAAATAGAAATAAATACTAATAAATAAAAATAAATAGTAACAAATAGTAATAAATACTAATAAATAGTAAAAATTACTAAAAATAGTAATAAATACTAATAAATACTAATAAATACTAATAAATACTAATAAATACTAACAAGTACTAATAAATTTAATAAATACTAATAAATGGAAATAAATACTAATAAATACTAATAAATAATAATAAATAGTAATAAATACTAACAAATACTAATAAATACAAATAAATAGTAATAAATACAAATAAATAGTAATAAATAGTAATAAATAGGAATAAATTGTAATAATTAGTAATAAATAGTAATAATTAATAATAATTAGTTATAATTAGTAATAATTAGTAATAATTAGTAATAATTAGTAATAATTAGTAATAATTATTAATAATTAGTGATAAATATTAGTAAAGATTAATAAATAGAAATAAAGAGTAATAAATAGAAATAAATACTAATAAATTCTAATAAATTCTAATAAATAATAATAAATACTAATAAATACTAATAAATATTAATAAATACTAATAAAGAGTAATAAAGAGTAATAAAGAGTAATCAATACTAACAAATAGTATTAAATACTAATAAATAGTAATAAATACAAATAAATAGAAATAAATAGTAATAAATAGTAATAAAAATTAATAAATAGTAATAAATACTAATAAATACTAATAAATACTAATAAATAGTAATAATTAGTAATAATTAGTAATAATTGTAATAAATAGAAATAAATAGTAATAAATAGTAACAAATAGTAATAAATAGTAATAATTAAAAATAATTAGTAATAATTAGTAATAATTAGTAACAATTAGTAATAATTAGTAATAATTGGTAATATATAAGAATAAATAAAAATATATAGGAATAAATAGGAATAAATATAAATAAATAGTAATAATTAGTAATAAATACTAATAAATACTAAATAATACGAATAAATAGTATTAAATAGTAATAAATTGTAATAAATATTAATAAATAGTATTAAATAGTAATAAATACTAATAAATACTAAAAATTAGTAATAATTAGTAAGAATTAGATATAATTATTAATAATTAGAAATAATTAGTAAGAATTAGTAATAATTAGTAATAATTAGTAATAAATAGTAATAAATAGTAATAAATAGTAGTAAATATGAATAAATAGGAATAAATAGGAATAAATAGTATTAAATAGGAATAAATAGTAATAAATAGTAATAAATAGTAATAAATAGTAAAATAGTATTAAATAGTTATAAAAAAAAATAAATACTAATAAATACTAATAAATAGTAATAAATACTAATACATAGTAATAAATACTAATAAATACTAATAAATACTAATAAATAGTAATAAATAATAATAAATAATAATAAATAGTAATAAATACTAATAATTAGCAATAATTAGCATTAATTAGCAATAATTAGTAAAAATTAGCAATAAGTAGCCATAATTAAAAATAATTATCATTAATTAGCAATAATTAGAAATAATTATCAATAATTAGAAATAAATAGCAATAAATATCAATAAATATGAATAATTAGTAGTAAAATACATTAAATTGAAATATAATGCACTAATTACCAATAATTTGTAATAATTAGTAAATACTAGAATAAATTAGCAAAAAAATCAATAATTAGCAATAATTATAAATAATTAGTAATAATTAGAAATAATTAGCAATAATTAGCAATAATTAGAAATAACTAGCACTAAATAGAAATTGTAATAAATTGTAATAAATTTTAATAACTTGGCAGAATTTTCCGGGGATTGACTACACTCCTTTGGTTCGATGACTCTTCCCCTTTCAACTATCACTGAATCAAAACATTATAAAAATTATGCTTCTATGTATGTAAATCCAATCTCATATGCCCGAGTATGAATATGCATTCATAAGACCATATTTTTTAAATGTTTTCAGGTAGTGAAAATTTCTAGAAAAAGGTTCATCGACGAAAAGGGGGCTCTTTTTTCTTATGACACATTTACTTGCATATTTATCACACTGAAATCAGAAAGTAGAATATTCTTGGATGTACATTAATGCATTCTTGTATACATATGAATGAATAAGCATACCTCTGAGCATATTCTTCATTTTGATTTCAGTGTGAGAAAGTTGCAAGTAAATGAGTAGTCAGATAAAAGAGTAGTCGTCAATCCACTATAAATTGTGTCGCCTGTAATTAATTGTAATTATTAAGAATTAGTTGTAATTATTTATCTTATTTTTTGGATAGTGTTTTTCTAATTTCAAACTACTCAAAAAGAGTAATGATTTTATATTTTGTAGAAAAATATGGAACAAGGAACCAACATCAATCATTATTAGATGACCATGCTTGGATAAATAAACATAGAAATACAAACGGTTCTGGTTTAAATCTATATATATTGATGGAATTGAAACATTCTTATCATTTCCAACATCAAAACGTGAATTTTCTTTAGAAGGGACAATTAGGTGTCCTTGTAAAAAATGTGCTCTGAGAACATTTGACACATTTTCCAAGCTTGGTGGACATCTCTTGCAGAATGATTTTCAACCAGATTATATTTCTTTGGTATCAAAATGGTAAACACAGTTATAGAGAAGATAATAATAAATTTATTCTGGATACATCATGGTTTCGAAATTTAGTACATGATGTTGCAGGTCTATCTGGTCAACAAACTGAAACTCAGGATGCTAATGATTTAACTCCAGAGTTGGTACCATCTAAATTTTATGAGATATTGAGGAATGCTGAGGATGAAATATATCATGGTTTCCAGATAAGAAAATTAGAAGCGGTTGAAAAATTTATGACTATTAAATCAGATAGTGAAATGTCAGACAATTGTTTTGATCAGATATTTATTTTGGAAAAAACACTATTGCCTGAAGGAAATGTGTTTCCTGCAAATTATTATGAGAGAAAAAGACTAGTTCGTAATCTAGGCCTTAGTTATCGGAAGATTCATGCAAGTGAAAATGATTGCATCTTATATTCTAGTAAAAATGAGTCATTGGATAGTTTTCTCACATGTAGACAATCTAGATATAAAGAACCTTAACCGGGGAAGTGTGGATCGATTCCAATGAAACATTTGAGATATTCCCCCTTACACCAAGATTGCAGAATTTGTTTATGTCTTAGAACACAACATCAATGATGTCATGGCACACAACCATGATTTAAACCGATAAAATCTTGAATCGTCCATATGATGGTAATTCATGGAAAGATTTTCACTTACCGCATCTATCTTTTTCTTTATAATCCCAAAATTTGCGATTGGCTCTTTCTACTGACGGTTTCTGTCTATTTTGGTTCTTTCAGTAGTCAATATTCATGTTGGCCTATCTTTATAACTCCAAAAGATTTACCTCTTAGTATGTTGATGGAGGAGACCTATATCTTTTTGACCTTATTAATTCCAGGACATCTGAAAAGTAATATTGATGTTTACTTGAAACCATTGATTGATGAGTTAAATTCATTATGGTGTAATGGTTATAGTACATATGATGTTGTTGCAAAACAAAATTTCATATTAAAAGATGCATTGATGTGGGAGATTAGTGACTTCCTGACATATGGCAAGTTATCTGGCTGGAGTACACATGGACCAAAATCTTGTCCTTACTGTATGAAAGACAACAAAGGATTGATGCTCGTCAATGGAAAAAACATTGATATTTTGACTGTCATCAAAGATTTCTTCCAATCGATCATCCTTTTTGAAGGAACAAATATCATTTCAAAAAAGGCACAATTGAAAGGGATGAACCTTCAAAAATGATTTTAGGTATAGAGTTAAAGTCACTTGTATTTTCATTACCTCCCATCACATTTGTTCCAATAGTAAACCAAT
This sequence comes from Viscum album, assembly GCA_963277665.1. Taxonomy (NCBI): domain Eukaryota; kingdom Viridiplantae; phylum Streptophyta; class Magnoliopsida; order Santalales; family Viscaceae; genus Viscum; species Viscum album. Next base: position 640,957,472 of record OY728155.1, on the reverse strand, counting down.
ATAATGTTCATGAATTTGGGAAAGAGCATAATTGGATAAAACAGAGTCTTTTTTGGGATCTTCAATATTGGTCTGATTTGTTGGTCCACCACATGTTGGATGTCATGCATATTGAGAAGAACTATTTTGATAATTTATTTCATATAGTTTTGGTTACACCAGTTAAGACTAAAGATAATTTAAAGGAACAATTAGATCTTTCCCAAATTTGTAGATGACTGGAACTAAAACTGTTTCAAAATGTCAGATCACAGAGGTTAATGAAGTCGAAAGTAGATTATACATTATCCAAAGATAATAACAAATTATGTTGTCAGTGGATTGCAGATTTGAGACTTCCAGATGGATATGCTTTCAATTTGGGCAGATGTGTTAAGAATGGTCAAATTACCAGATTAAAAAGTCATGGTTGTCATGTTATAAAAGAAAGACTTATGCTGATTGGTTTCAGAGGTATATTGAATTCTTTGATTTGGGATTCGATAACAGACCTATGATATTTTTTCGAGACATTTGTGCAGTAACAATAGACTATGATGCACTAAGTAAACTAGAAGAAGATGTTTTTATCATTATTTGTAAACTAAAAAATAATAATTCCCCTGGATTTCGTTGACACAATGGAACATATGATATTACATTTTCCACATGAAGCTTAATGTGAAGGTCTGGTACAGTTTTGATGGATGTACACATTCGAGAGATGCATGCAGAAATTAAGGAAAATATTATGTAACAAAGAATCAGTTGAAGGCTCAATTTCTGAAGCTTATTTTCAAGATGAAATTTATTTCTTATTCTCTCATTATATTGAATCTGAACATCCCTAAAAACACAACTGCATGGTATAGAATGAGGGGAATTCTGATGATGAAATGAACAATCGATTATTAGTTTTAAATCAGGCAGATCTTGGCTTCAATGGAGTTCAAGAATGATGGATTTCAGATTATGAATGTCATAGAGCTCATACATATATTCTGCTCAACTATAGATAAATGACATCATTTATACTATGAGTGATTCTATCACTTATTCTATAATATATGTTACATTAAGAAAACTTATTTTATTTGTTGGTTATATGATAATCATATCTAGAAACCGCTTCCAAAAATTACAACAGTTGCTCTTGAATAACACAGATAAAAAAAATTTCTCAATGGTTTAAAAAACTAGTAACATAAATTATTGATGGTTAAACATATCAATTCAGTTTATTATTTATTATATTGATAATTGTTTTACAAATATTCAGGTGTCTCAACATGCTGATAAAATTGATAAGTGTCTGTGTATATTTAGTAAACCACCATCCAAAATGGATAAATCATACAATTCATATGTGGTGAATAGTTTTAGATTTCATACACGTGCATATGGGTATACAAAAAATAATAATGAATAGTGGAGTTTTCTTGAGAGGATCACATCATAGAAAAACTGAAGTTGACTTTTATGGCATGCTGGACGAAATTATTGAACTATGTTATCTAGGACAAAATTACATAATAATGTTTAAATGTCGGTGGGTAGATATTGATAGAGGCTTGCCTGTTCATCTGATTCATGGAATCATCAATATTAAAGATAACAGTCTTCTTGCAGCAAATGAACCATTTTTACTAGCTCAACAGGCACATCAAATATATTACACAAAGTATTGTGCTACATCAAGAGACCTGAGTGATTGGTGAAACTTAATAAAAATGAAATATTAGGAAAATTAGTTTACTCAAACTAAATGTGGTTTTGATGAAGTAAAATGAATTGAAATTTTTCAAGAGGCTACTCAAAATCCACCCTTTTCACAAAGAGAATTGAATATCGATGATGAAACCACAAAATTAAGGGTTAATGGTGAAAATGATGTTAATGATGTTAAAAATTAATTTTAAATGGAAAGAGATGATGGAACAGAAACTCATATAGATATTGATGATGACGATGATGAATATGAAGACATTGACATCGTCAGATATGAAGCTAATGATAAAGGTGAACATTGAAACAGTTAAATGTTAGTTATAATCATAACTAATATATATCTATATGTAATAGTTATTTTCAACTATATACTAAAAACAATCATTTTTTTGTTTCAAATGGACCATGATCTACTTCGTGAGTTAGAGGAGGTTGAGCTACCTTTGGATGAGGGGGATTTGGGATCATTTGGCCCTCATGCTACAGGCCGTTCAGGGGGTACGTAGAGGGGGTTAAGTTTGCGTGACTTATGATTCTTGACCATATCCCCGAGTGGCGTCCACATCTTGGTTTCGATCCACGCATGAGGAGGTATGATAACGTATGTATTTTAGTTAGCTTTCAGTAATTTTATTATATACTAATTGTTTGATTATTTGTTCTTTTTTCACAGTTTTTTGTATATAGCTATTGGACAGGGGAGCGCTTTCTTGCGTAATTATTTTTCTCAACCATAGATCACATGGGAATAGATTCTAATTGATGTGTGGCTTGGAATGTTCACTCATTGGATGGTACGTAAATAAATAATATTTATTTAGAAATTTATTTCATTAATAATTTGATATTATAAATTATTTTTAGGGTGTATAGTATCCCATCGATGATAGCATGTCTGGTGCTATCCATGAGGCATGGGTGAGGTCTATGTGTGAGCATTTCCATCAGTTTTTTCATAATTTGTGAAGGACATCCATTAAGAAAGAAGGAGCGACAGTATTTGATGAGTCATGTAGAGCCCATCGACTATAGTACATTTTATCTCACGTCTGGGATGGATTATATTCACACTGGTTGAGTAGTTAATTTCAGAGGAGATCTTCATTGGACTGATAGAACTGGGGGAGATAGGCAGTGAAACATCGAGCTGGTAGACGTACATTTAGTACGCATAGAGAGAATATGTTAGTATATTTTTTAAATATTTTATCAACCATTAAATATAAACATATTATTTTATATTCATATAGGAAGTCGAGCATCCCGATATTATAGAGTATGATGTTTATCATAGGATGTACAGTGATATAGCCACTAGAGAGATTAGAGGTCATCACCAGTATCCGATTACGGTCAGTATTATTTCTTTTTCAGTTTGAAAATTAACTTTATATAATATTTTCACTATTTTTAATTTCAAATTGAAACTAAATAGTCATATTAGGCTTCAAACTCTCAGACACGGGCTGAGATTCGGGTCGTGATGGCTGATCAAACTAGTGCCCTCCATTTTAATGAGGCGGGATGGATGCAGGCAACCCAATATGACTTCGAGAAGGTCCGGGTAGTTGGTATCAGATCTCATTTGAATCCTGGGACTTATTATGGTACTATTGAGATGTCGGCATCTAGCTCAATAGGATCTCATGGAGAGGCATAATCTTCTGGATCACAGTATCAAGAGCAGTTGCGAACTCAAACTGAGCTTATAGAGAGTTCGCAGAAGCAGTAGGAAGAGATGCATCAACAGCATGGGGATGACATGCATCGATTGCAATAGCAGTAGTACGTGCAGTTGAAATACATGCACCATCTGACTCATAGTTTAGGAATTAAGTTTACCCCACCATCTCCTCCATCTCCTCCAGATCCTCCAAAAGACTATCTCCCAGTAATTTTTTTGTTTTATTAAAAATATTTGAATTGAACATTTGTTGTAATATGAACTATTTATAGTTTTTGCCTTTTAAATTGGTGTGAATATTGCACAATTTTTTTAGTACATTTAATATGTTATTATTTTATTATTTATTTTTAGTATTATAATTTTTTAATATTTGTTTATTTTACTAACAATAATAATAATAATAATATTTTTTTAATTTTTATATATTTTATCTCAATATTGATAATTTTATTATATTTTTTATTATTTTAATAATATTAATATTTTTCTATTTTATTAAGTATTTGCGACGAGGCCTTTTGTGATAGGGGGGCCATCGCAAATAGATTATATATTTTTTTAAAAGTTTTTTTGGGTTGAGTTTTTTTACTGTCGCAATAACTTTTTTGAGACGGTCCCGTGGCAAAATGTTTAAAATATGTAAGTTATTTGTGACGGGAAAGTATCGTGTCGCCAATAGTATTTTCGATGGGCCCATTGAAAAAGGTTCTTGTATATATAATGTATTCACTCAGAAATCTATTTCTGACAGGTCCGCTTCCAGTCACATGTAATATTATTTGTGGCGGACCCATCACAAAAAATATTAGTTGCGATGCTATTTTCTGCAACGGGTTATTTTTGACGGGCCCTCGTCGCAAAAAGGGTTTTTGTGACATAATCCCGTTGCATATAACACATCATGAATATTCATATTTCTAGTAGTTTTTTTATTAACATTGTAGAAAATAAGTTTTATCATTACTTGAATTATTCATGTCTATAATCATATCAAAACTCACATTTCATTGAATTGAAATATGTAAAGTTTCATTCAAATTAAAAATTTACATCTTCTACATCTCGTTCTATTTCCAAGTAATAAATTGGTTATAAAAAAAATACATTTGGGTAAGAAGCTATATTTCTAATATTCTCATTTTTATGAGTAAGTCACTTATTTTGTTTAAAATTTTTCTTATTTTATCCATATGTTTTCGTATACAAAAAAATAAATCCATAAAATATATTTCTATAATTTTTTATATTCATTTATTAATAATTACAAAAGAAATTTACTATTCTGTATCAAATCCTAAATTAGAATGAGAATTATCTCTAACCACATTTGTGGATATTTAAATTGAGCACAACATAGCTGGTTATTTTTCACTTTCAGAATTATAACATTAGTCTAATTCATCTATATAGCTTCATCAATCCATTATTGGTCACTGTTACATTTTTATATAGTCCTTGTATTTTCATTTATTCTTTAATTTAAAATAGTTTGATTTAATTTATAAAATGTTTCTTCACCATAAAAAATAGTTCTATAAATACATTAAAAGTATTAGTATTAATTTCTTTATTTTACTTTAGATATTTCCATATAAAAAACCAGTCAAGAACCAAGTCGGGTCACCATCCAACCTGGCACCTGACCCAGTCTACAACATGGCCCGAAGGGCGTTCTCGATCCCCCCAAGCTGGCACAAATTCTTGGGTACCAAAATAGTGCAAGGGAATGATTTTCCCAAAATGAGGGACATAAAATAATAAACAAGATAGATTAACTGAAATTGAAAAACTATCAACCAAACAATCCTTTAAACAAAAAACAATCATAAAGGTCTACAAATCGAACCAATAAATAAAAAGAATGGACAACAACGGAAACTGAAACATTGACTCAAAACTCTCGGAAACAAGAGATGTTACATCAACATCACCATGCATGAGAAGACCGACTGAAACCTGAACCACCATCACTGAGCACGATTTCACAACCTGGAATACACAAGAAACAAGTTCTATATACACCCAACGATGAATTTAAGGTGAGAGCGAAAATCCTAGTAGGAGGTCACCCAATAAAAAAATTCCATGCCACAAAACCCAAGAGAAAATTTAACGAGATTATTTAAAACCATACTTTTAAAACGCTATGTTTTAATGGAAAAAAATTTACTAGTTAAAAATAAAGGAAAAGACACACTACAAAAATCAATTTCACAAACATTATCTTAAAGATGAATTTTTTTTTCAAATAACACACACAAACACAAGTGGTCCTCTGTATGCCGATGGAGGGCACCATGTCATTGGTAGTAGAGCACTGCAGGTAAATCCCCTAAGGTTTTTCTAGCTCAAGGGGGGCCCTAGAACCTCGTATCTCAGTGAAAAGTAACCATAAAAATTTTCATTCTTGTGCACACAGGCCACTAGTATGGAGCATACCCATTACCTAGTGGTCCCCCAACATCATCATGATCCTCATAGTTTATTTTGTATTTTCATCATCAAACATGCTATGGAAAATAGGGGCCAAAACCCATGGGATCACTAGTATACTAGTTCTACTCTACCCACCTAAATACCTGAGGTTTACCTTGTGCTCAAACTAGTTCCACATAGTATATCACATTCACAATCACAAACCGCACAATACATACACACAAAATCCACCATTTTCAAACCCAAAAAATTTTAAAAACACACACGCACCAAAATACGTTTCCAAAATATACTTTTCGTTACTTACTCACTTCACAAATCCCCATTTGGAAACACTCAATGAATAACATAATCAATTTCCACCACATAGAAAGAATTAGTAAATATAAAAACAAGGGACTACACAATAAACATACCTAATTTAAAAAAGGAAAGAAAATTAAAATAACTTTCTAAACACATTCACCTTAAAACTAGTTTTTCACGACATAAAGAACTAAATAAACTTCTTACACCACTTATAAAACACCACCAAGCGACGTGAATAGGGTTTACACCAAAAACAGGTCTCATTTTATGTAAACACATTACTTTAAAAACCAACTCATACTCAACTCTTTTAAATAGACTATTATCGTGCCAACCAAATAAATAAATACATATTTTAACTATTTATTAAATAATTTCAAGAAAAATAATACTTTCAACAAAAAACCACTTGATTTAATTTAGTGAAGTTACTTTAAAACCAAACACCCAATGTAACCATATCAAAATATTTTTTACATTGTTCTACAATTTACAGTTCCATTTCAAAAGTGCACAACAAGGAAAACACAACCAAAGTGACTTATTTTCCTTTTTAAAATATCTATTTAAATATACACACACATCAAAGACCATTGAAATGAACTTCGATCCATCCAAACAACCCTTAGAAAACTTTCTAGGGACATTTCATAAAGACACACATTAAAACATAGCCAAATTCATATATTAAAATCCACTCCCAACCTTTAAAAACACAAAACAATTCGAAAAAATTATATGCACCACATCATTAAGGTAGTAAACTACTTTAATAATTTATAAAACATAAGAAAGTGGTGTAATCAAGGTTTACATCAAATTTACCCAGTTTCACATAAAAAGAATGTCACTTTAAAACGAATGCCCAACATTATCACACTAAAACATTCATCGCACATAACAACTAATGCATAAAACATATTTATAAAACAACACAGCAATTTGAACACATAAATCACACCCGAATTCATTTTAAATCCTATTCCCAAAATTTAAACATGTAAAACACTATGAAAATATTATTCTCACCAAGAAAAAAAATTTAAAACACACCCAAAATTTTAAACTACTATAATAAAATTATCAAAGTTTGTTCAGGCATGGAACCACCTACCTTCGGTTAAGAAATCTATGAGTTATGGTGTTGAAATTTAATTGTTCATCAAACTCACCACAAGAAAATGAAAACAGACCCTAAAAAAGTACTGGACCAAAATTATGAAGATCGAACCTTAAATAAGTTGAAACCCCCAAATAAAAACCCTAAGGTGAGGGGAAATGACTTAATGGAGAGAGAGGGAAGGGCAGAAGGGTCGCGGCCACTAGAGGAAAAGGATGGTGGTTTGAGCAGGGGAGAGGGGGACGCCAGAGGTTCAAGCTTTCGGTGGAGGACTGATCAACACAGGAGACGTGTGCACGACGGGGCAGGTCGGGTAGGGTGCGGAGCAGCGGTCGCTAGACGGAGCAGGAGGGTTGTTGTTGGTGCATCACCGGACGACCTAGATAACCAACATTTAGGAGTGATAGTGAAGGGTTTGGTGGGGGGGTAATGAGAGAGAGAGATAGGGTGGGAATAAATAAAGGTAAAAAAGAAGAAAGGTAAAAATAAACCATGAAATAAAAACGTAAATCACAAATTCACTAATAATAATAATAATGATACCAAAACATAATATAAAAACATATCCATAACACTAATAATAATATTAATTTTATTAAATAATATTTTTATTTAAACCAATGATTTAAATTTTATTCTACTCCTTTTTCTAAATTTTATTTTATTCTCACTTTAATAATCATTTTATTTTATTTTATTAATTGAATATTGGGCAGGCCTTGTAGTGAACCGGGCGACGTTGCATGACGACCAAGTCAAAGTCATGTAGTTTCGACCGTGCCCCGCCTGTGCGACATACACTATTAAGCTGTGAAAACTCATTTATTGAAAAAACTCGACATTCAACTGGAACTCATCCTGCACCTCATCAGAATATTTTAATGTAAAATAAATAATAAGGTGATATTAACTTAATATAATATTAACTATAATAATAATTATAATATTAATAACAAGTTAATAAAATTTATATTCTTAATTCTATCAACATTAATAAATAAAAAAATTCTCAAAAAATATTATTATAATTAAAATCGCCCCTTAAATTTTATTACACTTCTCATTATTGTTTTATTTTCATTTTACTATTCATCACATTCTATTCATCTACCTTTAACATAAAGCGGGTCATTAGGTGAGCTGGCCGAGGTCGCATGGTGACTCTGGGAAGGCCATGCGGCTTCGACCATAGTGCATTGGACGCAGTCAAGTCCAAAACATGCGTTTTTAAATTAAAACTCAAAGATTTAAGTCGGACTTCAACCCGAACTACATAATATTAAGAAAATTAATAAAATAATTAATTTAAAAATAATGGGTGTGACAATTCTCCACACCAAAACGTTTTTATTCCCCAGAAAGCCACAACTTAGGCAGAACCGCCAAAGTAGAAAGTGACACCCCCTTAAGGTTAAAAAAGAATTCCTTTAGAAAATGAGTGAAAATAGGCAAACAAATTGTGCTCAGGGAAAGTGACTTAAATGACAACCTAAAGAAACATGTAAAAGACATTTCACTATGTGTCTCCTTCCCTTAGTAGTTAGAACACCTCAAGTTTATTGATCAAGAAAAGGAACTCTTGCACCCATGAAAACCAAATTCAAAAACCAAACCACCACTAGCATCATTACATGAAAACCACACTGTTTGATTGGAAAACCATCATGAGGAGTCCTGAGTAGACTCCCCACAATAAAAATCGGTTAGCATCAACTTACTCAAGAGTCATTTGGGTGAGACCCATCGTGGGTCTCCCCACCATTAGAACTGACAGAATGTAAAAAACATTGATAAAATTTCGACAGCAACCAAAAACCCCACCAAAATGGCAGGGAGGAAAGGTCCCAACTACCGGGGTTTCAAAACCACAGCCGAAGACATACCGAGATATGCACATCCCTGGATGATCACCATTCAAATTTGAGACCAATTCACTCGAATAGAACCCATAAGGACCGCTAAAATATGTTTCATCCAATGGGAAAAAACCCACAAGACTTTAAGGTAACTAGAAGAACACACATCCACATAGCCACGGGATACTTCCTACACCTAGACAGGTTGTTAGAAATGGAATAGTTATAGGAAATGATTTAAACTGCTCAGACATTCAACACTGATGACTGAAATAATTTAAGGGTCCAATACACTCTTTGGGTTCCTAACCATGCGTTACCTTTACACCGAGGCCTATGGATGGAGCCTTGATGTTTGAAGCATCTCCTGCCCCACAGTTAGGTATTGAAGACTCCCGAACAGATCTTCTCCCTTTGGTGCCACACACAACCACACCACAATCGAGACAACACCAACAAACACAACACACCACAAAACCACCAATTATTTAAAACACTAAATCATTTTTACTTGAAAACCGTATTTCCACGAATTCAAAATAAAGAGATGAGGAACGATGCCACAAGAGGCTAGTATTGGTGGATTACAGGGACATATGGTTGGCAGTCATAGGCCAGTCACATCACCGCCACAGAGAGTATTTTAGGATAGTGTCCCTAGCATCACATGGCTTGCCAAACCCTATACCTCACTGGGATCACTGACCCCACTCCCTTTTCATTTCCCCTAAACAAGATTAATCACAAGGACCAACAACTCATACAAACCTCAACTTATCCTAGTAACTCAAGTCCTACTATGAGGTGTGTTGGCCATGAAACATTCTCATACCTAGAAAATCGAGTTCCAAAAACCTTAACTCTTGTCTACCCTAACTCTTACTAAAAGAACACCACCCAAGAGAGCGAACCACTTTTGATACAATTTTTTCACGAACCAACCCGGGTCGCCATCTAACCTGAAACCCAACCCGGTCCTCACCATGGCCCAAAGGGGGTTCTTGATCCCCATGGGCTGGCTCAAGTGCTCAGGTAACAAAACAGTTAAAAGGAATGATTTACTATAATTGATAGACATAAAAAATCAACAAGATAGATAAACTAAAACTGAAAAACTATCAACCAAACAATCCCTTAAACTAAAAACAAACATAAAGGTCTATAACTCGAACCAATAACTAAAAATAAATGACAAAAATAGAAAATAAAACTATGACTCAAAACTCCCGACAACAAGAGAGAACACATCAACACCACCCTACAAGATAAGAACAACTGCAACCTAAACCCCCATCACTGAGCACAATGACACAACCTATAATGCACAAGAAACACTGTCTATATACACCCAAATTTGTATACAGGGTGTGAGAAAAAATCCTTGTAGGTGGTCACCCAATAAAAATATTACATTCCACAACACCTAAGATATAATTTAACATGTTTATTTAAAACAATACTTTTAAAATGATATGTTTTTAAGGAAAACATTTTACAAGTTTAAACTAAAGGAAAAGACACACGACGAAAAGCCATTTCACAAGCATCTTTTTAAAGCAGAAATAAAAATTTACAGAGAACAGACACAAATAAGTGGTTCTTCATATTCCAGTGGATGGAACCACTTCATGGGTAGTAGAGTACTGTGGGTAAATCCCCTAAGGCTTTTCTAGCTCGAGTGGGTCCCTAGAAACTCGTATCTCTATGAAAAGTAACTATAAAAATATATATTCTCATACACATCAGCCACTAGTAGGGTGCATACACATAACCTAGTGGTCCCCCCAACATCATCATGACCCTCATAGATTAGTTAGTGTTGTCATTGTCAAACTTGCAACATGAAATAGAGGCCAAACCCCACAGGATTACTAGCATACTAGTTCTAGCCTTCCCACCAAGATAATTAGGGTTTCCCTTTTGTTCAAACAAGTTCCACATTCACATAGTATATCACATTCACAATCACAAAACACACAAGGAATACACGCAAAGTCCACCATTTTCATACCCAACCCATTTTAAAAACACATGTGCACCAGAATACCCTTCAAAAATACAGTTGTTGTTACTTACTCATATCACAAATCCCCATTTGGCTACACTCAAAGAATAAAATAATCATTTTTTACAACATAGAAAGAATTAGTAAATAGAAAAAGAAGGGCCTACACAATAAACAGACCTAATTTAAAAAGGGAAAGCCATTTCAAATCACTTTCTTAACACATTCACCTTAAACCTAGTTTCGTACCACTTACACCACTAAATGAACCACTTTCACCACTTATAAAACACCACCAAGTGATGTGAAGAGGGTTTTCACCAAAATAATGTCTCATTTTATGTAAACAAACTACTTTAAAAACAAACACATACTAAAATATTTAAAAAACAACGCTTTCGCACCATCCAAATAAATCAATACAACTTTTAACTATTTATTAAATCATTTCAAGAAAAAGCAAGAAGCATTTTCACCAAAAATCACTTTATTAGATTTAGTGATGCTACATTAAAACCAAATACCCAAGGTAACCATATCTAAATATGTTTTACATTGTTTGACAATTTTAAGTTCAATTTCAAAAGTTCATTACAAGGAAAACACACCCAAAGTGTCGCATTTTCATTTTTAAAATCTCCAATTAAATCTACACACACACCAAAGACCTTGGAAATGCACTTAGCTCTATCCGAACAACCCTTAGAACACTTTCTAGGGACATTACATGAAGACACACATTAAAACACAACCAAATACCTATTTTAAAATCCAATCCCAACCATTAAAAACTCAAACCAATTTGAAAACATTATACACACCACATAATTAAGGTAATAAACTATTTGAATAATTTATAAAACATAAGAAGGTGTTTCAATAAAGGTTTATATCAAATTTTCCCAGTTTCAAATAAAAAGAATGTCACTTTAAAAATAACTGCCAACATTGTCACACTAAAACTTGTTTTTCACCTAAAAACCAAAGCATAAAACATATTTATAAAACAACACACCAATTTTCACACACAAAGGACACCTAAATTAATTTTAAATTCTATTCCCTACACATAAACATGTAAAACACCTTGAAATTATTATTCGAACCAAGAAAATAAATTTTAGAACATGCCCAAAATTTTAAACAAGCATAATAAAATTATCAATGGGTGTTAAGGCATGAAACAACCTACCTTCGGTGAAGAAATCTCATAGGTATGGTGTTGGACTTCAATTGTGCATCAAACACACCACAAGAAAATGAAAACAGATCCTAAAACAAAAGACCAAGCAAAATTATCATGATCGGACATTAAATAACTCGAAACCCCCAAATCGAAACCCTGAGGTGAGAGGAAATGAATTATTGGAGGGAGAGGGAAGGGTGGAAGGATCGAGGTCACCGGAGGAGGAGGCCGGCAGTTCGCGGTAGGGAGAGGGGACATCGGCGGTTCAAGATTTAGGTAGAGGGATGGTTAGCACATGAGGCGTGCACATGACGAGGCTGGTCGGGGAGGGTGTGGGGCAGCAGTTGTCGGACAGAGCCGGAGGGTGGCAGTCACTGCTTCACCGGATGGTTGCGAGGAGTAGCACAAATGGGCTTCATTCAAGGGTTTAGAGAGGGAGCGGGGGGGATGGCACGAACAAGGTGGGTGAATGTAAATTCCCAAGGTTCTCTAAAAATAAATTTATATCCATGAAATTTTGTTTTAAGTAGATATTTATAACTATCCTTTAAAAATTATTTTTACACTTTTATGTCTTGAATTTCAAAAAATGGTCATCTAGAATTGTGTTCTGTAACTTATTTTGAGCCTAATGGAACCAACTTGTTTTTTTTTGGTGAATAGTAACATACCCTCAGGAATAATAATATGAATAGTAATATGACCCTGATGAATAGTAAATTGTACTATTATTTTATTTTCTCTAGGATTGAAGATAATGACATTTTGGTTAATTTTTCAATGTGATATATAAGCGGTTATAGTTTTAAAATTGTTAATTTTTGAATTAAGTATAATTTTATTTAAAAATTAAATTAATAATATTTATAAAATTATTTTCAAAAAATGGACTTCATTTTATAATTCTAAAAATTTATAAATGGTAAGGGTGAATTTTTGGTATTTTTCTAAAATTATTGAAATTTTGACAAATTGTGAAATACATTAATACACTATATAATCAAATTATAAGTAAAATACACTATTTATGAAAACATAATTGATTTAAACCCACTTAGTTCGAAATCACGTGGCATTATTACTATTTGAGGTCACATGAATTAAGATTATTCACAGTCTTGAGCAAAAATATTATAATAATGAATATTATAATGAAAAAAACCCCCTCTCCTCCACTATAAATACCACGCTCATTTCCCTCTTCCTCCCACACCTCTAAAGTCTTGAGACATAAATAAGTTCTACCCAAAAATTCCTCCCAATTCTATTCCTCACGTCCTAGAGCTTTTGGACTCACAAAAAGGCCAAAACCAAAGTCCTTAAGAGGGTTCTCTGGGAGAAGAGATCAAGAGGTAAACATCCTCTTTTACTTTTTTCTTTTCTTTCATTTTATGTTATTATTTTTCATTCTCTTTGGATTATGTTGGGATATTTCATTCCACATCCCCGTTACTACCCATATTATGTAATGACTATGAGATACCCATTTTCTCTCATCAAATTATTTTATGACATTTTATGCGACGCCGTTAGGGTGCTGAATTTTCGTGGCAGTTTTCTCAATTTTTCTTTTATTTTTGAGTTTCTTTATTCTTCTTTACTCACCTTCTCTTATGCAAGAGGAATGAAAGATCAAAAATATATTATATTCTGGATTTTCTCATGTTCATCAAAATTCCTCATCAATCTTTTTCTCCTCCCCAACTCATTCAAAGAATAAAAACATTGTCTGTGATGTGTCGAATTACCGACATAGTGCACGATGTGATTTCAATTTATTTTATTCCCTTCATGACTGGTCATGAAAACATTTTAAGGGATGAACCTGGTTGTAATATATTTATTATGTCTCATCCAGGGTTCTGTAATTATTTGTTACACATGGTTTTAATTTATAAAACAAAATGAGGACATTATTATCAAAGAACCACTAAAAAGATCTAAGAAAAGATCATTAATGTTTTAACATATGAATCATCCTCAAGTAAGAATTAAAAATGATAAATGGTATAAATTATGTTAATGGAAATATTTAAAAACTAATCTTTTCCAATTATATATTTTCACTTCTAATTGACAAGAACAATCCATCATGAACCGATCATGAAAATCCTTTAAAGAACTCACCCAAAACAGTGTAAGGAACAAAATACTAACAAACAAAGGGTAAAATGATGAAATGAAATAATAATATAATTTATTATAAAGATGGATATGTTTCATTAATATATTAATAACACTCTTTTAACCATTATACATGAGGTTTAAACAATCTTGAAGTAAGACATGCCCGAGGTAAGAAAATTCTTAACCCGATATCCATTCATTGGGTTAACCTTATAATTTGTTATTTACGTGGTATTAAAATTGTTAGTGTGATGGTTTTGGTATATAATATGTTTAATTATGTTTATTTATAGTGTTTATAAATATTCCATCCACTCTACTAAGTCTCACTTCAATTATATGATATTTATAACAGACTTTCCTTTTAAAATCCTATTTTAAAATTCTGTTGCACAAAATTCAAAAGAAATTTTTTATGCAATTATTCATGTTGTATGATTATGTTATGGTTCTCGGAAATTGTTTATTATGAAGGGTGGAATCTATATCACCATCCAAAGCATTGGGAATTGTAATTTGGAGGTCAGCCGTATGGTTACTCCAAGTGCAACTGTGCTGGTTACACAAATTGTAAGGTAGCTGTGAGGGTTACAAATTATAAGGTAGTCTAGAGGGTTAAAATATTATATAAGTAATGCCCCAAGATAACTTTATGGTTCTACTTATGTTCATATGTATTTTTTAAATCTTGTGTAAAAATCATATCTCACAAAGTAAGTATATATTTTTAGGTGATTAGTATGTCTTTTGAAAATGATTTCATACGTTACAAGTATTAAAGGGATAATGTGTTCTTTAAATCTTTTTATATCCCTTACTGAGATTTTTTGATCATACAATGTTTTTAAATGATTTCCATAGGTTATAAATATGTGTTAGAAAAATAAGGAATCAATGTTAAATTTTTGAAGATTAGTAAATGAAATCATGTTTTATGTGAAATGTTTTATACTTTTCAAGAAATGAATACTGTTTTTATGGTATCCACTCTATAATAATGTGTAATTTTATGAATGTTTTATGTCCCAACTATCTAAAGATAAAAACTGGAAAATATCCTCAATGTGAATGTAAGTTAATTCTTTACTAAATACAAAATTATGTAATGTAATAAAGTTAGGTTCTTATAGTTGGTATCAGAGGATGGTTTAGATAAATTTAGGGTTTAGGATGATGTTAAAAGAATTAAATAAATGATTTTTACTCTATTATTAATTTGAAATGTTATAGAATTTAAATATTACCATGTTTCTTCATCTGAGATATGTTTATTCAAAATGGTTGTATGTAGAAGAAATAGGGAAGCTGAAGATGAGAGGAACTGACAGAACGATATCCTTCCAAATATGTAGCCCAGAATGGTAGGGATTGGAACCAAGCAGTTTTTGACAGTAATGGATCAGCTAATGCAGGCAATAAATTGTGGTGGCATCCATGAAAGAGAACAACCAGAGGTCCCACAACAGAACATGATGATAGTGGAACAATTTATGAGAGAACAACCTCCAAATTTCAATGGATCTTCTGACCTAGTAGCTGATGAAGGATGTATTAAATCCCATGAAAAGATATAAAATGTTATAGTATGTTCATATAATCAAAAGGTAAGTATTTTCATTTATCATTTAGAAGGTGAAGTTGATCAGTGGTGGTCAGTGGTAAGGAATATCAGGGATAAATAGGATTTTTATGCCTTAGAGTGGGATGAATTTAAAATACTTTTCCTTGAAAAATATTTTCCTATGGTGGTGAAACTTAGGATGGAGAATAAATTACTTGAATTAAAGAAAAAGGAAGAATATTCAGTGGTTGTGTATGAAGAGGACTTCACCCGACTTGAAAAGTATTCTCCAAATCTTATTATGGATCATGATAAAAAATAAGCCACTTTTACTTAGGACTGAAGCCAAGGTATCGAAGGGCATTGTCCCCCCATGAATTCAAAAGTTATGAAAATCTTGTCTGATGTGATGAGAGGGTAGAGATAGAGTTTTCTGATGATCACATATACTTTGGAAACAAGTAGAAGAAGAGTTTCACATGTCAAGTGATGGATAATAATCAACCAAAGAAATCTAATGGTAAGAAAATCTAGTTTCCAGTTTGTGAAATGTGTGGAAAGTAGAACCCTGGGGAATTTCATAGAAAAACTAGGAAGTGTTTTAAATGTGTTAAGTTTGGACATATGGCTTGAGATTGTAATGAAAATGATCCAAAGACTAATCCTGATAAGAAAACAATTAAATGTTTTAAATGTGGTGAGATGGGTCGTTATGCAAATTCCTTCCCAAAGAGAGATCAAAATGATGCAAATAATACAGACTATTAGCAGAAAGGTGTAGTGAGATCCTTTTTGACTACGTTCGAAGATGTCGGTCCTTCCAACAAAGTGGTATTAGGTACTCTATCTATTTACTCAGATTTTTCGAATGTTATGTTCAATACAGGGTCTACACATTCTTTTATTTCTGAGAAATTTTATGGTAAATTTGAAATATCACCTCAACAAATGAGACCAAAACATTTTGTTAAAACACCAGGGGTAAATATTATTGCAAAAAAGAAATTATAAGAATATTTCTATTATGGTATGTGAAAATATTTTACCTTAAAAACTTTTTTACCCTTATTTGGGTCTGATGTTATTTTGGAAATGGATTTCATTTCTATTTATCATGCAAATATTTACTGTAGAGATAAATAAGTTGTTTTTCAAAAAAAATCAGTTTGTATACAATAAAGAACCCATACAATTGATAATATATTAAAAATATGAGAAACTATAGAAATATGGAAATGAATGTTATCTTGGTCATATTGTTGAAAACAAGGAAACTATTTAGATTGATGATGTGCCATTGGTAAATGAATACCATGATCTTTTTTTGATGAGTTACTTGGTTTAATACCTGATCAAGAAGTCAAATTCAAAATTGACTTTGTTCTTGATTCTAATCCAATTTCAAAACCCCCATATCGTATGGCTCTAATATAACTTATTGAATTAAAAAATCAGTTGCAGGATTTTCTTGATAATGGATTCATTCATCCCAGCACTTGACTATGGGGAGATCCTGTATTATTCATTAAAAATAAAGATGGTTCCATGAGACTTTGAATTGATTATAGATCTTTTAAAAACAACACTATTAAAAACAAGTATCCTTTTCCTCCCATCAATGATTTGTTTGATCTGCTCCAAGCAGTTCAGTACTTTTCCAAGATTGAATTGAGGTTTGGATACAATCAACTGAAGGTGAAAGAAGATGACATCCCAAAAACAACATTTCATAATTGATATGAGAATTATGAATTTTTTGTTATTCTGTTTGGGTTAACTAATTGACCTACTGTATTCATAAATCTTAGGAATAGAGTATTTCATGAGTTCTTGGATAAATTTGTGGTTGTGTTTATTTATGACATTGTTGTATATTCTAAAAATAAATAGGAGCATGAAAAACATATAATTGTTGTTTTACAAAAATTATAGGAAAAGAAACTATATGGAAAATTCAGCAAGTGTGATTTTTGGTTGCAAAAGATTACTTTTCATGGGAACATTGTAAATAAGGATGGAATAATAATTGATCCTTCCAAACCAAAAGTGGTTGATGAATGTCCATGACCCTAAAATATTATATAGATTCATAGTTTTCTTGGGATAGTTGGTTATTACCGATGGTTTTTTATCTAACCCGATAACTAAGTTAACACAAAAGGGATTAAATTTATATGGACAGGGGAATGTGATGTTTGTTTTCAAGAACTGAAGAAGAGATTGGTGATTGCTACAATTTTGGCATTACCTTCCCAAAATGGTGGGTTTTTCATCTACAGTGATGCTTCTTTGAAGGGAATTGGTTTTTTCTGTGTATAATGATTAGGTAATTTCTTATGCTTCAAAACAACAGAAACCTCATGAGTTAAATTATCCAACACATGATTCGGAATTGGCAGTTCTGGTTTTTTCTTTGAAAATTTGGCGGCATCATTTATACAGATCCAAATATCAAATATATATTGACCATAAAATTCTGAAGTATATTATTGATACTCCTTTCCGTCAGAGAGTCTAACGACTGAAAAATGGGAATACATTAGCATAAAGAGATTCATCCTTTGAAGAAACATAAAAATTGTCAATGGCATGAACAAGGATTTGGTTACACATGGGTCGCATAAGTTTCATCAGCGTCGCACAAGTATACTTGCGCGCCACATATTGGTCATGTAGGTGACTTGCACGCCCTATTTTATTTTCTCCCATGGTCTTCAATGGCTTATAAATACCCCTTATGGGTCCCCCATTTCGGGGATGAAAAAAATCCAAAAGTCAGATTTAAGCTCTAGGTGCCCTAGTCTCTACTTTAAGTCTTCTGAACACTTCTAAGGTAATTTCTTACCTAGAATGGAAGATTTAAATAGGGGAAATAAGTCCTAAGTGTTGAAATTCATCAACACTTGTGCACCTAAGTGTCTAACACTTAATCGAAATGAAGACACTTGTGTTCCACCTTATCCCTTCAACAGAACTTGTGTGCCATTCTTTTGGAAGCCTTTAGGGATAATACTAAGGTCTTGAGCCAAGTATCACCCAAGTATTACCTTATGGGTTGACTTTCGTGCAATTATACATGTATCACGCATGTATACTTGTGCAACCAGGACTGGTGCTTCTGCCTCTTTTTGGGTGCCTCTCTTACCTATTCAACTCTTTTCTTCAAATCCCCCTCTCTTATTCAAGATTTAGCCTTCAAAACCCTCTTCAAAGCCACTTTTGGCATGGTTTCATTTTTGGATTCCTTATCTAAAAGGAATTATATGGAAAATATCTCAAAACCTAGTGATTTACATATCTTTATGTCACTAAGGTTAGAGATTTACTCCATTCAACCTCATCCTCTAAGATGAGAAGATCTTTAATCTGGGAATCCTCCTTAGGAGTAATCCCCAAGTCTTAAATTATTTTTATATGGGCCTCCTTTTCAGGAGTAATCCCAAGATCACAAGTCCCCTAACTTGGGAATCCTTTTTAGGAGTAATCCCCATTCATAATTCCCCTAACCTGGGCCTCCTTTTCAGCAGTAATCCCCAATACAAGTTCCCTTAAAATGGGAATCCTCCTTAGGAGTAAGCCCCAATCATAATTCCCCTTAACCTGGGCCTCCTTCTTAGGAATAAGCCCCAATTCTCAAGACCCTTTAACCTAGGCCTCCTTCTCAGGACTAATCCCTGGTCATAATTTCTCTTAACCGGTCTTAATTTCTTTTGATTTGGACTTCCTTCTTAGGAATAAAACTCAATCATAAGTCCCCTCTAATTTGACCATCCTTTTCAGGATTAAGTTCTAAATTATGTATCCAAATTTCCATAAAGCACATATACCATTATGGACCTTCTTCCTGGGATTCTTCCTTAAAGTAAGTCCTGGTCTTCATCTATCTGGGAAGTCATACATACGTAATCCCCACATCATTTCCTATGATTGCATCTTTCAAGGCACAATCATCATGTTTTACTGATACCTCTTGTTTCTCACACCGAGCATGACTCACGTGAGTTTAGAGCGTAAAAGTAATTATGAAATTTCTCTTTGAGCCATTAATCGTGCATAAACCCCATACTCTTTTACTTGAACTACGTGGGTTCTGATTCCTTTTCTAAAAAAGGATACTTAGGTAGCCCATCTGCGGGTACGATCCCAACTCTGAAATAATCCATGTCCTTCTGAACGACAATAAACATCAAGTGCCCCACTGAGTGGCTTTAAAACTAGTATGGTTATCATAATAACCAAGATATTTCTATATAATGTGTTGAAGGATACCATTGACTAAGAATCTCTAACAAATAAAGATGATTCTCTATCGATGAAGAACCTCAAATACATATAAAATATTTTCTAAATTTCATACATATTAATCATTGATTTTTACATCTAAAGTAAATCTCATTTTCATATTTGGTAATTTAATAAAAATTCATGGACATAACTCAAATCTATAAAGAGAGTCCCAAAGTAGAAAATAATTCCCCCCAAAAAGGTGTGATGAGTCCGACCTCTCATCCTCTCGACTAATGAAAATTCTTAAACCTTATTGGTCTACAACTAATGAGTACCTGTATTTGGAATGTAGTTACAAATGGATATAGAATCATTATATGTTTCTGGTTCTACAAATAAACCCGTTATAAACCGATTGGACGAAGCCGACGTGAATCCTTAACCAAGTTAAAATGATGTTTTACTTATTTGTTAGGCCCCCATTTAATTCAATGTGAGGGCCAACAAAGCAATCAATAACATATGTTCTCATCCAAAAGATGTAGTGGATGAATTTATCTTGATTATGCTTGTTATATCAAATAGGAACTCGTTTCCAAGATCTCTCTGCATTATAGAAATGGATTATCTATAGTTCACATTTGTGAATGCATCTGCTACTACTCCTGTTGGATCCTCATTTTCTATGAGGATGAAATCACATACTCAGCGTCTTCAACGCTGGGTCTCAAATGCACTGGTTAAGTAATACTGTCCACATGGTACCATTCAGACTCTGGAGGCTACTCGACAAGCCCTCCAAGTCAATAATTCACTCTGGTTGTCCGGACAACAATGACCAGTGATCAAGAAATAGGTGGTGCCTACCACCATCTCCAACCTTTTCGGGTCTTTATCCCAAGAATGCAATAATCAATCCCTCCCATGTTATGAGGAGGTGAATGAGAAGGTCACTGAAGGATTTAATTCAAGGATACAAGAGTCCTTCCCGAGGGCTCCCATCAACAATCGCCGCCAGACTCGTGAGACAGTGCACCCTCACCATGATGAGGGTATCACTTTTAGGGGTTCGGTTCAAGATCCTCAGTCCCGAGCATGCAAGACGAACCGCCAGAGGTGAAATCTTGTCAACAAGGAGTAGGTTCTTACTTCTGCCCCCTCTGGAGAAGTCCATCAAGCCAACTTGATGGAAATCAACGATCAGGCATATAAACCCATCTGTCCTGATGTAACTACCTAGAAGACTCATCTGGAAGTAACACACCAATCTGGCAAGGCAATTCCGGCGGAGTATTATAGGTAGACATATACAGCTGTTTATAACTCATCAGCTAGTCAGCAGGATCGTCTGACTACAACTAAAGAAGATCACCCATCTAAGATGGTGGCAACTGATAAATAGGGACATACACCTGTTTACAATCAACAATTCTGTCATCATTCTTGTCTACCAGTATTAAAGTAAATTCATGAACCATACTTGATGAAGAATACCCAGTAGGCACATAAACCTACCAATGTTCATCAAGCCTGCCAACAGTCTCCTTTGGTAGCACCCAGAGAAGTCAGTCGGAAAGATCCGACGACAAATTTGGCACAGACTCAACTCTTTTCCCCCATACATGAGTACTGTCAGAATTTACTGACAGGAAAAGGAGGACAGGAGCAAGAATACACACCTACTCCATGAACGGAATGGATGTATATTCCCGTTTCGGCAGCTGAAGTCACCAATTACATTCTGACGATGGTGAAAGAGCATAAGCAAATCCCTGCTCATATTCTGTATGCCTATCAGAATATTATAACAGCTTCAGCAGCATCACAGGGAAAGAAATAAAAATCTCTCCCTACCAGTGGAGTGACACATGTAACGACCCAAAGTTTCATTAATGGAAATACCTCTTGATCTAATTAAATGTCTCTTTATGTGTATATAAAATGTCAACTTCTTTGGTTTTATGTTAAGAATTTTGACCATTGCTAATATAGTCGTTGAACAGTGATCACTTGATTAGTATAAATATAAGGCTTTAACAAACCCAATTTTACTCAGAAAAAGGAAGTGATGGCCTCATCTAGTAGAATTTCCCCATACGAAGCCCATTTGTCGGAGCTTGGAAAAGAGGTGGCATCCTTAGGCTTCTCTTTTGACCAAGCCCAAGATGAGCTTCACAATGTCAAGCTCGAACGGGACCGTCTACGGGAAAAGTGGAAGTTGATTGAAATTACCACTCAAGCGATGTTATCCGAGCCACCCCAAGAGTCTGTCACCATCGCACACCTTACCCTCAGGTCTTATGCGGCTATTTTAAGGGGTTATGTAACAAATAAGTAGTACTATGTTCATGTACATTATTTTTTGTATATAATAATGAATATAATTTCTAGTCATTTTTGATACATTATAAATAGTTTTTAAAGTACAAATGGTGTTTTTAGTTATTATTTAATTAAGAAATATATTTTATTAAATTAAGGGATTTTTGAATTAAATAATATTTTAATAAAATAATAATATTATTATTAAATTAATTTTTATTAAATATAAATGATCTTATAATTTTATCAATGCAATTAAAATTTTTATTAAGGTTTGAAAGCCATTTTTGTCAAAACCCGTGAATTTTCGATAAATGTTGGTATTTATTTTAAAAGTCAACATATTTAAAAAAAACTAGATAAAATAAATGTCATTTCTGGAATCAGGATGTCGAAATTATCCAACAGTGAATTTTTCATAATTTTCTGAGACAGTCAAATTTTTGGGTAAAAATTAAATACCGTTTAAATATATAATGTGTTTTATGACATCATAATGACCCAATGGTGATGTAATAAGAATACCATAATCCTTATGTTCGGACAATATATGTTTTATCATTAAAATAATTTGATTTTAGTGTTGTTTGACTTACTTTTGAAATCATTAATGGACCCCTCAAGACATATTCAACACCTTGCCTTTTTTAAATTAATTTTCATGGGAGTGTGACTCACCTCCACATAAGCAACCTTATTGTTTTAAAATGTTAGGACCTTGTCCTTATAAAATAATGTTTTCCTCTTCCCTTTTCCAAAAACCATGGGCAAAAACCATGGGATGGTTTGTGGTTTGGATTAATTTAATATAAGGGGTCCCAAACCTAAATAATAAAGAATTCTCTCACCTTTCCTATATAAACCCACCCAAGATCCCACTTCCTCCTCACTAAAATCCCTTGGAGTTCGTCCAACATCTGTCCTACTCTCTCTATAATCCTCCCAAGGTTCCCCAAGCTCCCATGAGGCCTCTCACAAGCCTCTATCTAGCCTTTGAAAGCACACTTCCAAGTAAGGGTTTTTTCTTCTTTTCTTATTTTTGTCAGTTTTCTTTAAGTTGTATTGCCCTTTTAATTTCAATTATGAATGTTGGGGTATGGTTTTTCTCCTCCCCCATACTTCTCTCTTATTTTTTTAATTATGGGAGAACCCTTTATCTCTCATTAAATTCATCCCATGTACACATGTTACTATACTGAAATTCCGAAAAGAACTTCTCTCTCTTCTTTTACCTTCAAGCAAATAATTTTGTATCATGAATCTAAATTCCATTACAATTGTTGGGACATGTATCTATATGACCTCCTTACTTTCCATTACATGTAAATATGATGAGGAACCCCTTTCTCTCTCATCAACCATTTTTATGAATTCTTATGTCACGCCGTTACGCTGCCGAAATCGCACCGATTTTCTAAGACAATGTCATTGTGTAGTGAATAACATGCCGATTACTCCATCAAGGGTATTCACATTTATGCACATTTACTTACTGATTATAAATTTTCATGTATTAATTCCACATTCCTTTATCGTGGAATAAATGATTATGTTTTATGAATCCATGTTTTATGATCCATGTGGCACACTTATGCATGAAATGAAATGTTTAAGAAGGGTGTGCCCTTATAGTGCCCCAATGCATTGGGTAAATTATAGTATCATGATATGTCATGTGAAATGAGTGTTAACTCATGATAATTATAGTGCAACGAGGGTTTACTCGTGCTTTATGTGCAATGAGGATTTACTCATGCTCTATGTGCAATGAGCCTTGGCTCATGCTAATTCCATGTTAAGTGATGTTGCCACATTTCCATGTTATGATTATCATGCTTTATCATGCCTTTATGTTCATGTTTTTCTTATGCTCTATTGATATGCCTGTTGCCTAACATGTATTTTACTCCTCATTTTATTCCATGTGTACTCCCTTACTGGGCTTTATATCTCACCCTTTTCTTATGCATGTCCTCAGGTTATCCCATGCAATGCTAAGTACGAGGGAATGTAGTGGTCATGTAAAGGAAGTTTTCAATAAAGATGTTGTATTTCATGTTTTAAGTTTTTATGTAATGATCCTAAGCCCCAAATACACTAAACCTCTTGATCTTCTTTGTTGTATTAAGTGATGTTTTATGTAATAAATCATGTTTAAGTTGTAATAAAAAGCAGGGTTCTCATAGTTGGTATCAGAGGATAGGTTTAGTTATTTTTGGGATTAGAAAACCCTAGTAAAGCCTTAGATACAAGACTAATTATAATAAAAACATCCCTAAGTTTTGGTAAATACTAAGTAATTGGTTTATCAAACAAATACATCCCTGTCTAGATATGAGCAGGTAGAGGATGCTCTGGAACAGATGTATCCTAGGGGTAAAACCTGAAAACACCGCTTTGAGCTGGACTCAAATGGGAACTGATGCACGATAACGGGCCTTGCTGCACTCTTGGTTACAACACTCCCAGGGGATATGTTTTGATAAATTCACAGTCTTAGTATGAACCCTTATTAAGGGAAAAATTCCCCTAATAATATATGTTAGAAAGTAGATCATGAAAAGCTTAGATTAAATCCTATAGACTCATGAGTTAAGGAAATAAAAGTTTATTTATAAGTCATAAACTTTTGTCTTTGGATTACCCTTTATGTGTTACCCATAACTTTCCTTTTATTCCATCCAATGGCCAGTTATTGGAGGACTCGGGCTAACAACCATTGTGAAGATCAGTGTGATCATTTTACTAATGATATGCCCAATCCAATGGGAGTGGGAATCGCGAACTTTGTCACGCTTATCCCTCAGGTAAATCAAGTTTTGAATAGAAGCACGGGTCAAGAGGAACGTTCAACCCCCCCTAATAAATAAAAAGTCGCTATCGAGAGCTTCATGAGATAAAGGCCTCCTACTTTTAGTGGATCATCTGATCCCACGATTGCTAAAAAATGGATCAACTCCATTGAAAAGATCTTCTCCATCCTTCAATGTTATGAACAAGAGAAGGTTATCCTAGCTGCTTATCGTATGGAAGGTGAAGCTGATAAATGTTGGACGTTGATCAAAAATACGAAGCCTTAGGAGGAGATCGAGGCTTTGGAATGGAAGGAATTCTGGAAGATGTTTTTCGATAAATATTTTCCACGCACCCTACGGCTTAAGATGGAAAGGGACTTCCTTTCCCTCAAGAAAAAAGATGAATAATATGTTGGAGCGTATGAGGAAAACTTCACAAGGCTTGCCTGATATGCTTCCGGCTTTTTCGTTACCCCCGAATACAAGGTTGAAAGCTTCTTTGGTGGGCTGAAGCCTAGTTTGTGGAAAGCATTAGCGATCCGTGACTTCGACAGCTATGAGGAAATTGTCTGATGTGCCCTCAAGGTCGAAAAGGAGATCGGGGAATCACATGGGTATCATGGGGACAAGAAGCGTAAGGTGGACTTCAATGCTGGTGGTCCTATGGATAAATCCAACGGTACTAAGAAGTTCCATCACCCCACTTTCCAAAAGTGTGGAATGAAGCACCCTAGAAATTGCCTTAAGGGGATGATAAAATGCTTCAGGTGTGGAAGAGAAGGGCACCTAGCTGTTAACTGTCGGCAAGAAGGACCCGTGGCTGCGACAGAGGAGAGGAATGCTCCGTTTGAACCTCAACGTGTTGTTTAATTCTATGAATGCAAAGAACCGGGTCATTTTTCAAATCAGTGCCCTAATCCAAGGGTTTTCAGAGGCAACCAACAACCTCTAAGACAGCAAGGAAGAGATTTTTCCATCACTTCTGTCGAAGTGAACCCTGACAACGAAGTGGTGAAAGGTACGCTAGTTATTCATTCAAGAATAGCGAACATACTTTTTGATTCAGGTTCTACACATTATTTTATATCTCGAAAGTTTAGTAGAACAATCCCAGCACCACCACAAATCATGGAAGTAAAGATGTCGATGAGTAAAAAAAATGGGGCAATCTTTTCATCCCATTAATATAAGTCCTCCCCTGTTATAATCTGTAGATTGAATTTCCCGGTGAACCTCTTCATACTCCCTTTGGTGGAATTTGATGCAATTCTTGGCATGGATTGTCTTTCCTTATATATAGCCAACATAAATTTTCAGGAGAGGGAAATCACACTTCATATGGAGAATCGACACCTGATTCTTTACAAGTGTCAGGAGGTAGATGAATCTCCTTTAGCTCCATCATCTCAAGCATGAATATTACTGCCATATAAGCATGTGTATCTGGCTCAGATGATTGAGTCCAAAGAAGAAACCATCCTTGAAAAAATGCTTATTGTGAGGGAATTCGCTGAAGTGTTTCCCGAGGAACTGCCTGGTCTTCCTCCAAGAACAGTTGTTGAGTTCTCCATTGAACTTATACCTAGGGTGCTACCAATATTCAAGAATCCATATAGAATGGCTATTGTTGAGATTAAAGAGCTGAAGAAATAACTACATGAGAATCTAGATAAAGGGTTTATACGCCCAAGTGCTTCACTATGGGTTTCACCAGTCCTCTTCGTCAAGAATAAGGATGGGTCAATGCGGCTTTGCATCGATTATCGTGAACTTAAAAAAATCACGATAAAGAACAAGTATCCTCTCCCAAGAATTGATGACTTGTTTGATCAGCTGTGTGGAGCACAATACTTCTCCAAGGTGGATTTTCGGTCAGGATATTATCAAGTAAGGGTGAAGAAGGAAGATGTCCCCAAGACTGCTTTCCGTACAAGATACGGGCACTATGAATTTATAGTAATGCCTTTCGGACTCACCAATGCTCCAGAAATATTCATGGACTTCATGGATAGAGTCTTTAGAGATTACCTTGACAAATTTGTGGTAGTCTTTATAGATGATATTCTAATATACTCCAAAACCAAGGAGGATCATGAGGAGTATTTAAAAACTGTACTAGAGACTTTGCGCAAGGAGAAGCTCTATGCAAAGTACAAAAATTGTGAGTTCTGTTTGAAGGACGTCTCATTCTTGGGCCATACCATCACAACCAATGGGATATCTATGGACCCCTCCAAAACAGATGCAATTGAGGGATGGCCGAGGCCAATATCGGTAACGGATATCCATAGCTTCTTGGGGTTAGCTGGATATTATCGACGATTTGTGAGGAATTTATCACGATTGTCCAACCCTCTTACCAAGATAACTCGAAAGGGAGTAAAGTTTTCTTGGAGTGATGAATGCGAAGAAAGTTTCAAGGAGTTGAAAAGGAGGATTATCGCTGCACTCGTTCTCACTTTACCCACAAGTGGGGAGCTTTTTTTGGTATTCAGTGATGCTTCGAAGAAGGGATTAGGATGTGTGCTGATGAAGAATGATAAAGTGATATCCTATGCCTCAAGGTAGTTGAAAATCCATGAGCAAAAATATCCAATGCATGATCTGGAGTTGGCGGTGGTGATCTTTTCCTTGAAAATCAGGCAGCATTATCTCTATGGAGAGAAATGTGAGATATATATTGACCACAAGAGTCTTAAATATATATTCACACAGAAAGAGCTTAATATGCGCCAGAGAAGATGGATAGAGCTCAACAAGTATTATGACTGTTCAATGCATTACCACCCTGGGAAAGCGAAAAAGGTGTCGGATGCCCTAAGTAGAAAGGATCCAGTGATTCTATCAATGATGAGAATTTAGAAGGATCCAATCTTCTTAGACTTTATGAAGATGGACGTGGGAATCATAAAGAAGGGAAAATCATTAATCCTATCACAAATTATTGCTCAACCATCTCTTTTGGAAAGGTGAAAGGATGCTCAAAAGGATGATGTGGGAATTCAAGAAAAAGTGGAAGCTATCAAAAAGGGGAAATCCTCAGAGTTTAATGTTAATGAAGAAGGAATTGTGCGGTTTGGGAAAAGAATATGTGTTCCATCAAGTCTGGAGATGAAGAAGGGAATTTTGGATGATGCACATAGTTCAAATTTCTCTATTCACCCAGGGAGTACAAAGATGTATCTAGATCTCTGAGAAAACTTTTGGTGGGATAATATGAAGAAGGAGATTGTCGAATATACATCAAAGTTCCTGGTGTGTCAGCAAGTGAAGGCAGAGAGGTAGAAGTCTAAGGAAATGATGCAACCATTGCCCATACTAGAATGGAAATGGGAGAACATCACCATGGACTTTGTCACCAGACTTCCGAGGACATCCAAATGCAACAATGCAATCTGGGTTGTTGTGGATCGTCTTACAAAGACTGCACACTTCATTGCTATTTGGGAGGATTTCTCATTGGATCAAATGGCACAGATATATATTAGGGAATTGGTAAGGTTGCAGGGAGTACCACTATCTATTGTGTCTGACCGAGATCCAAGAGTCACCTCTATGTTTTGGAAGAGTCTTCAACATGCTCTGAATACTGAACTGAACTTCAGTACGGCCTATCGTCCTCAAACTGATGGCCAATCCGAGCGACCTATCCAAACACTTGAGGATATGTTGAGATCATGCTCAATGGACTTTAAAGGAGGATGTGATCAATATCTTCCTCTAGTTGAGTTCTCTTATACTAACAGTTTCCACTTGAGCATCCAAATGGCACCATATGAAGCCTTGTATGGGAAAAGGTGCAGAACACCAACATGTTGGGATGAGGTCGGTGAACGTAAGCTGTTTGGACCATAAATGGTCGAAGAAATTGTGGAGAAGGTGAAAACCATTCAGCAGCATATCAAGGTAGCCCAGAGTCGATAGAAGAGTTATGTAGATAATCGTCGATGAGACCTTGAATTTAAAGTTGGAGACATGGTGTTTCTACGCATATCTCCATGGAAAAAGGTCATGAGGTTTGGAAAGAAAGGGAAGCTAAGTCCAACGTACATCGGCCCCTTCGAGGTTCTTGATCGTGTTTGGGTTGTGGCCTATCAACTAGAACTTCCACCTATTATGGCCAAAGTACATGATGTCTTTCATGTATCCCTCTTAAGGGAGTACATACCAGACCCTTCACATGTAATTTCTTCTGAGGTGGTACAATTGGAAGACGATCTTCCTTATGAGGAGAAACCAGTGAAGATCTTAGATCATAGAGAAAAATTTCTAAGAAATAATACAATGGCCCTCGTAAAGGTGTTGTGGAGAAACCACAAGTTTGAAGAAGCGACTTGGGAATCGGAGGATATGATGAAGCTCAGTTACCCACATTTGTTTTATTGTGGGAAAAGGAAAATTTTGAGGGCGAAATTTCTTAAGGGGGGAATATTGTAATGACCCAAAGTTTCATTAATGGAAATCCATGTTGATCTAATTAAATGTCTCTTTATGTTTATATAAAATGTCAACTTCTTTGGTTTTATGTTAAGAATTTTGACCATTGCTAATATAGTCGTTGAACAGTGATCACTTGATTAGTATAAATATAAGGCTTTAACGGAGCTAATTTTACTCAGACAAAGGAAGCGATGGCCTCATCCAGTAGAATTGCCTCATACGAAGCCCATTTTTTAGAGCTCGGAAAAGAGGTGGCATCCTTGGGCTTCGCCCTTGACCAAGCCCAAGCTGAGCTTCACCATGTCAAGCTCGAACGGGACCGTCTACGGGAAAAGTGGAAGTTGATTGAAATTACCACTCGAGCGATGTTATCTAAGCCACCCCAAGAGTCTGTCACCATCGCACACCTTACCCTTAGGTCTTATGTGGCTATTTTAAGGGGTTATGTAACAAATAAGTATTACTATGTTCATGTACATTATTTTTTGTATATAATAATGAATATATTTTCTAGTCATTTTTTATACATTATAAATAGTTTTTAAAGTACAAATGGTGTTTTTAGTTATTATTTAATTATGAAATATATTTTATTAAATTAAGGAATTTTTGAATTAAATAATATTTTAATAAAATAATAATATTATTATTAAATTAATTTTTATTAAATATAAATGATCTTATAATGTTATGAATGCAATTAAAATTTTTATTAAGGTTTGAAAGCCATTTTTGTCAAAACCCATGAATTTTCGATAAATGTTGGCTTTTATTTTAAAATTTAACATATTTAGAAATTTGTTTAGATAAAATAAATTTCATTTCTGGAATCAGGACGTCGAAATTATCCAACGGTGAATTTGTCATAATTTTCTGAGACAGTTAAATTTTTGGGTAAAAATTAAATACCGTTTAAATATATAATGTGTTTTATGACATCATAATGACCCAATGGTGATGTAATAAAAATATAATAATCCTTATGTTCGGCAAATATATGTTTTATCATTAAAATAATGTGATTTTGGGTTTGTTTGACTTACTTTTCAAAGCATTAATGGACCCCTCAAGACATATTCAACACCTTGCCTTTTTTAAATTGATTTCCATGGGAGTGTGACTCACCTCCACATAAGAAACCTTATTATTTTAAGAATTTAGGACCTTGTCATTATAAAATAATTTTTTCCTCTTCCCTTTTCCAAAAACCATGGGCAAAAACTATGGGATGGTTTGTGGTTTGGATTAATTTAATATAAGGGGTCCCAAACCTAAATAATAAAGAATTCTATCACCTTTCCTATATAAACCCACCCAAGCTCCCACTTCCTCCTCACTAAAATCCCTTGGACTTTATCCAACCTCTTCCCTACTCTCTCTATAATCCTACCAAGGTGCCCCAAGCTCCCAAGAAGCCTCTCACAAGCCTCTCTCTAGCCTTTGGAAGCACACTTCCAAGTAAGGGTTTTTTCTTCCTTTCTCATTTTTGTCAATTTTATTTAAGTTGTATTGACCTTTTAATTTCAATTATGAATGTTGGGGTATGGTTTCTCACCTCCTCCATACTGCCCTCTTATTGTTTGAATAATGGGAGACCCCTTTCTCTCTCATTAAATACCTCCCATGTACACCCGTTACTATACCGAAATTCTGAAAGGAGCTTCTCTCTCTTCTTTTACCTTCAAGCAAATAATTTGGTATCATGAATCTAAATTCCATTACAATTGTTGGGACATGTATCTATATTACCTCCTTACTTTCCATTATATGTAAATATGATGAGGAATCCCTTTCTCTCTCATCAACCTTTTTTATGAATTCATATGTCACGCCGTTACACTGCCGAAATCGCACCAATTTTCTAAGACAATGTCATTGTGTAGTGAATACCATGCCCATTAATCTATCAAGGGTATTCACCTTTATACACATTTACTTATTGATTATAAAGTTTCATGTATGAATTCCACATTCCTTTATCGTGGAATAAATGATTATGTTTTATGAGTCCATGTTTTATGATCCATGTGGCACACTTATGCATGAAATGAAATGTTTAAGAAGGGTGTGCCTTTATAGCGCTCCAATGCATTGGGTAAAGTATAGTATCATGATACGTCATGTGCAATGAGTGTTAACTAATGATAATTCAAATGCAACGAGGGTTTACTCATGCTTCATGTGCAATGAGGATTTACTCATGCTCTATGTCCAATGATCCTTGGCTCATGCTAATTCCATGTTAAGTGATGTTTCCACATTTCCATGTTATGATTATCATGCTTTATCATGACTTTATGTTCATGTTTTTCTTATGCTCTATTGATATGCTTATTGTCTAACATGTATTTTAATCCTCATGTTATTACATATGTACTCCCTTACTGGGCTTTATAGCTCACCCTTTTCTTATGCATGTCCTCAGGTTATCCCATGCAATGCTATGTACGAGGGAATGTAGTGGTCAAGTAAAGGAAGTTTTAAATAAAGATGTTGTATTTCATGTTTTAAGTTTTTATGTAATGATCCTAAACCCAAAAGACACTAAACCTCTCGATATTCTTTTTTTTATTAAGTGATGTTTTATGTAATAAATCATGTTTAAGTTGTAATAAAAAGTAGGGTTTCCATAACACATTAACATATCACTTTGGAACAGATACACACCTCTATTCCAATCCAATAGAGTTGTGGGGAATACTCCCCCGTATCATACAGACAATCATGTCAGGCACATACACCTAATTTGATTGGAGATAATCAGCCTAACCTGAACATTTCTCCTGAGAAGGCACATAAACCTGCCCATAATAACCACTTTTGTGAACAAGTGGTACCTAAAGTGAGTAAGAAGGCATCTAAGAAAAAATATTGCTTTTATAGTCAAGAAATCAAGATCCAATCTTTAATAAGGCCTTGCTCGATGCTGGAGTTTTCGATGTACTCAGACCATTATCTATTGCAACTCAAGATTCTACTCACTCATTTCCCAATAGTGGGAACATTAATTCTGAAGGTCTTCATTAGACACTTCCTCATGAAGGCTTGCTTCATGACAGTTCAGTCGATCTCAAAGTATCATTTTCAGATGAGAGCCACGATAACCCTATGCGTGGCCAGAAGTTCAAGGAGAAAGAGGTTTCATCTTTTGTTGTAACCCACTATGGTGGTCCTCTCCATGATGATGAATTTAGCTGTGAAAGTCCTCTCCACAGTAGTAATTCGCATTGCCTGGAAAATTCTTCAAGGGACAATGTAGTAACGAGAAATCCCTCTTATCTTGAGGCACATGAAAATGTGAATCCAGTCATGTTTGATGCTTTACCACTAGCAGGTGAAATAATTTATCAATCAGAAGATAGCCCGAGGTGTAGGGAATTATCTGAACCACCCATGGTTCATTTATCTTATAGCTCGATAAATGAATTATCTAGAAATCTTGTTGAATCTGATAAAGAAACAAAGAATCACCAGCTCTGGTCTAATCAGGTATACGAATCTTAGTCGATTGATAAAGAGGAAGTGCAGAATATGAGAAAACAACTGGAAAAAGGTGAAGTACCAGTCATGTTTTGGCCTTTGGCTGACTCTCATTATGATATTCCAGAGATGTAGACGGAAGATTGTATTCATGATATTCATCTCAACATGAGAAAAAATCTTTGTCACTTGAAAGAGAAAATATTATCTTTTGATGAATATGAAAATCATGTCAAGATAATAGAAGGGTTACAATTCCAAATTGATTTGGCATCTCTCTTAGTTTCCCGATATCCAAAAGCTGAAAAATAGTATAGATCCCTTCATTGTTCATGCCTTGGCGAACTAAAAACGTTATGCTAGTTAATTTCCAATGCCCCATATGATATTCATATCAGGGGATGGAGTGTTCATGGAGCACTACATTTCACTGTACTCTCCAGTCAACAAAGCCCAACAAAGGTGGTCTCATGCAATGTTATTTCCCAGAACTTTCCACATCTAGTTGATTTTGTGCATAATCAAAGGCTTTATCAGGAACATGCCTCAACTAGTTCTTCTCAAAGTCAGGCATATAGAGAACAAGTTGTCAAATTACTCTTACATCAGAAAACGAGAATATCGAACAGGCTTCTCGTTTAGAGTGTGCACATCATCACGTGATAGAAGTGTCAGAAATCATCCAACAGTCTTTTGAGCCAGGTGATTTGAGTGGATGTAGGTTGATGCATCCAGCCAATTTCCAGACTAAAGTTCGCAAGATCATGAGAGATTTTAAGAAAGTCTCAGATGTAGCAGCTCATGAACCACCCCAACATTCTAGATTGAAGTCTCATTTAGCCCTACCCTTGGAATCAAAAAATATGAATCGAGGAGTTGAGAAGGAACATCAGGAACAACCCCAGTCCACAGGACTGGGGTCTTTTTCAAATCCTCAATCTCTTTCTCAGAGAAAGTAATTCTTCTCTCGATTAGGGAAGAAGACACAAGAGGAATAAAGATCTGAATTATCAGAAGATTCCATGAAAATTACGGTTCGTCAAGAAGTTCCTAAGGGATCAACTCAATAGAAGGAAGTGTCTCATCAGGGACATGGAAAAAGAAAGTATCACAGAAATTCCAATAGAAGAGATTCCATGTGTTATGCATCAATAAATGTCATAAATTCCATTGTTTCTGATCCTCCATAACATGAGGTTCACTCAGAGGAATCAGATGAGGAAGTTCCAGCACAAGAGGCTGTGCACACAGAGGAAAATGAAGAAGGTGTGCGTACACGAAACCAAAGGCATACCTAGAATCTAGGTATTCCTTCAAGTAACTAACTTCCACCTCTCTGAAAGGTTTCCAACAAGGGGAATGGAAAAAATTCATGTTGCATTCCTCCCTTCCTCTGGAGAAGGCCAATCACTCTCACTAGAGCAATGATTCGCAAAACAAGAGGAAGAAAAGAAGGAATTAAGGAGGTTGAATGCAGAAATACTTCAAGGTAGTCTTCCTCCTAATCATTTTGGAGTCAGTCAGCCAAGGGAATTTGTTGCATCTAATGAGATGGATCAATAATATCCTCCTTTACCAGTACACCATGATAGGTCTAATCCTATGGGTCATGCACAACAACAATCGGTGGTGCTACCATCACTTGCAGTACCAGCCACCACACCTGTCCAAGCTCCAGTTATTGCACCTGCTCTGGTCCAATATCAACTAGATGTTTCTCAAAAGTTAATAACTACTATTGAGTCATTAACATCTCGGTTGGAATCTATGGAGGGAAAACGTGCACAAATTCAACCAGAAAAGAGAGATCACCCTGAATGGGTTGATGCAATTCCTCCCCCATCAAATTTTTCAAGTAACACATTCCCAATAATTAATGGTTCGAGAGACCCAGAACAACACTTAACACATTTTGTTTCTCATTGTGATCCTATTATGGGAACTCCTCAGCAAAAAGATGTAGTTAAGCTCAGGTGTTTTGTACAGTCATTACGAGGGCATGCTTTTGTCTGGTATACAAACTTGCAATCTCGGTCAATTACCGGGTGGGAGGATCTCTGTCAATGATTCCTTCTTCAATTTAGCTCTAATTTACCAAAGACAATATATTTTAATCTTAAAACTTGTCAGAAAAGGGAGAATGAAAGA
This sequence comes from Viscum album, assembly GCA_963277665.1. Classification (NCBI taxonomy): domain Eukaryota; kingdom Viridiplantae; phylum Streptophyta; class Magnoliopsida; order Santalales; family Viscaceae; genus Viscum; species Viscum album. The sequence continues at coordinate 640,922,066 of OY728155.1, read as the reverse complement.
GTTTCATATTTCATTTCTCGCTAGAAGGGATTAACATATTCCCTAGGCTTAGGACTCCCTCAAGAAGAGTTGTTTCCAATCTGTGTGGAAAATTTGCGTGATGAATTACGCACACCATTGATCCCTGTGAAATACACCAGAGGGTTTCGAGACCTTACATTGATCAATCCACAGATCGAAGGCTCTCTTACAAAGACTAAGGATAAAACTCATGTAATTCCATTAACTCCAGGAAGGAGAATGGGTAAAGAAGAGACTGCTACAATTACACTTAAACAAGCACCAGGCATGTACCTGCTTCTACTTTAAAAACTTCATCTTATCGAAGGGATCCACCTCCTGAGCATCAAAAATAGAGACTGTTTTGTCAAGATGATCAAAGAGATCAAAGATAGAAACTATTTGAGGAGTTAAAAAGTAAAGTTTATTCTTTCTGAAATGAACAAGTTCCTGGTTACTTCATTTCGGCTCTGGAAAATAATTTGGTTCAGTTGCTAAGGATCAAAAGGCCAAACAAGGAAGGAGGTGAAGACTGTCCCAACTATTGCCCATTTCATCAGATGTTGGCGCATCCCAACCAGGAGTGTTTTGTCTTCAAAGTCCTCCTACAGAATATGGTGGACTTAGGACAAGTCAAACTGAAAGGTTCTTTAGCTCAGGTACCATGTGTTACTGCTACAAATCTAGAGGAAGAAGGCGAGTGGCAAGAAGTCAAAATCAAAAATGCACTGAATTATGATGATTGGATGGTCAGAAAAATGATCAACTGAACTCATTCCATTTTGCGAATGCAATTGAAGAAACCAATTGGGTGTTTTTCTATGAATGCCATAGAAAAACCCTTTCCATCAAAGGATAAATCCTCGAAGAGATGACATAATTCAATGAAATAGGAACAGATAGAAGAAGATCAGGTCATGTAAAATCCCATGTTGTCTTTGACTTTGGAATATTTTATTCCATCTACTTCAAAGCCACGGGCACCACCCCACTAAATGGCACAACATAAATTAGATAATCAGGAAGAGTCTTCATCAGATGAAGAGTTGATCTTTGGTTCTATTAACTTGATTCACATAACATATCCTTATGACAGTCACACTTTCAATCTTGATGAGCCTAAGTTCCCTGTATCAAATAGAGGAATTAAATGGAGTTCAATAGGTCTAGGATACAGAGGAAGATGTGGATATCCTAGAAACCAATATTCCAATTCTACCCCTACAATAACTGTGTATGCAATAGAAACTCATGGTAGAGCCCTTCAGCGGGCTCAACAAGAACAAGATAGTTCTTCCATGCATGGAAGATTCGGTCCTGGAACAATTATTTTAGAGGATCGATTAGAGGTTAAACCTTCTTCCACTAATCAATTAAATAGACCTAGTTGGTCTAATATTCCAAAGCCAGGATTATTTCCAACTCCTACCCCGATACAATATGCATCTATTTCCAAAGAATCAACTTATAAGGTACCTACGAAACCACATGTTATTATTGGGAAACACAAACCTTTGGATCAAAAATATGATGTCTTGAAACATTTTGCCCAAGTACTGGCCAAGTTATCAATTTTGGAATCCTTTAATTTATAAAAGGATCTTCGGGAGGCACTCATTGAGGCTTTGTCAAGTCCTCAGGAATTCACAACTGAAAATTTTGTGGCTGAAGTCTACCATGTAGAGAATGATCATGTAGAATTCCAGGCAGAGATATCTTTTATAGATGAAGATGAAGATGATGTTGTGCATGGACATATTAGACCTTTGTATTTATATTTCAAGGTCAATGATGTAGAAATCTGAAGAGCGTTCATTGATAATGGTTTAGGAGTCAACCTCATCCCCATTCCTACACTTCGTCGATTGGGCCTCACTGAATCTGATTTATCTCCTTCTACTTTGATGTTGCAAGGATGTGATAAAAATTAACAAGAAACTCTATGTGAGATCACACTCAGAACTCAGTTTGGAGATCTTGTATCCAATTTAGATTTCATGGTTATTCGTCATGACACAGCCATAAATTTTTTTATGGAAGACCTTGGCTACATCCATATGTGGCTATCCCTTCATCATACCATCAATGTCTCAAATTTTGTTTCAATGGTTAAATTGGGACATTGTATAGTGATAAAGCCTCATTCAAAACATGTGAATCTCAATACATTGAGGCAGAATTCTATCACATTGAGGGAAAGGAGAAATCCACAATAAGGGATGTTACCAAAGTTAATGCTTCATATGGTTTGAAAAAGATTCCAGTAAACCCATTCATACATGTGAGTACAGATTATGTGTTGCATATCAGTCAAATTGACAGGATAGACCCAAATCCAAATACTCTTATGGAAACTTCCATAATGTCAATTACGGTAATCAAGCCAGACATCAGTTGAGAAATTGGTGATTCACCAAGAAATGATGAAAGCTAAAATGGAGATGTCTTCATTTCATCCGCTGAAATTCAGCAATTCTATAATTCGCCAACTAGGCTAGAAGAAGTTATATCAATGTCAGAGGTGAACGATGATGTCGATTCTCAATCCATAATCTCCTCTTTAATACCCAAGGAAGACTCGTCATCATCAATAGGTTCAATAAATGGAATCTTTTTACTCAAGATGTTAAAATTTTAACATCTCTCCTGATCATGAAAATTATGCTTCATCATCTACTATGAAAGTAGAAATAGAAGAGATAACACGTGTTGAAGAATAAGAGGATGATCTTAGGGGTGATCCTCCAGCATTTGAAGAGGGTATCTCTAGCACAATGGATGAACTCAAAGAAATAAATCTGGGTATAAATAAATATCCATGCCCCACTTTAATTAGTGCGGCCATGACTCTTAAAGAGCAAGAAATGTATATTTAATTTTTAAAGCAAAATCGAGATACATTTTCTTGAAATTATACTGAAATTCCAGGGCATGATCCTGATGTTGCTACTCATCATTTGGGTTTTCTAGTTGAACATCGAGGATTCAAGAAAGCTGCAAGAAGAACACACCCAACTTATGATTCAAAAATTGAAGCTGAAGTATATAAGATTATAAAAGATAACTTCATCAGAGAAGTTCAATATCCCAAATGGTTTTCTAATATTGTCCCTGTGAAAAATAATAATGGAAAAATTAGAGTCTACATTGATTTCAAATATCTTAATCGGCATTGTCCTAGGGATGATTTTCCAATTACAATCATAGAACTCTTAATTGATGCAACATTTGGCTATGAAGCACTTTCCTTCATGGATGGATATTATAGGTATAATCAAATCTGAATTACTCTAGAAGATGAAGAATCTATAGCTTTCAGATCCCCTCAGGGTGTGTTTTTATATCTGGTAATTCCCTTTGGCCTTAAGAGTGCAGGCGCAACATATCAGCGTGCCATGCACCGTATCATCAAACCCTTTTTAGGGAAATTTGTTAAATGTTATGTGGATGATTTGGTGGTTAAATCCAAACAACTTTATAATCACTTTAATGATTTGGAAGTCATATTCCACAAACTTCAACAACACAATTTGAAGTTGAACCCCTTGAAATTTGCTTTTGGGGTAACCTCAGGAATCTTTCTCAGATTTATTGTACGTCATCATGGTATCGAAGTCGATCCTAAGAAGAAAAAGTCAAGACTTGGTATGTCAACTCCTAAAAATTTGAAATAATTGAGAGGACTTAAAGGACACTTGGCCTATATTCGGCCTTTCATCGCCAATCTGGCTGGAAAAGGTTTACCCTTCACCAAATTGGTGAAGAAGGGAGTCACTTACCAGTGGACTGAGGAATGTCAAGAAGCATTCAATATTCTCAAGAAATATCTCTTGAGTCTACTAGTATTAATGTCACCTATTGAAAGAAGACAACTTATTCTTTACGTGACAACTTTAGAGTGATCATTGGGTGTCTTCCTTGCCCAAAAGAATGACGTTGGGAATGAAACTAGCCTTTACTATCTCAGTCGGACTGTGCTTGAAGCAGAAACCCAATATTCAAGTATTAAAATGTGCTGCCTAGCGTTAATCTTTGCAGTTCAGATGTTGAGACACTACCTGAAACATCATGAGGTCCAATTGGTATCTCACAATAACCCGCTCAAATTCATCCTTAGCCGTCCAATACGTATAGGACGTCTGGCAAGGTGGGAAGTTATTTTGCAGCAATTTGATATCCAGTATGTGTCTCAAAAGGCAATAAAGGGCCAAGCTCTGGTTGGTTTCCTTGCTGAACATCCTTCAGTAGAAGATACATCTTTAGATACTGAACATCCTGATGAGGAAGTCTTCTATATTCAAGATAATCTTCAAACATCAGAAATGTACTTTGATGGTGCTTTCAGAAGTCCAACAGGGAAGAAATGGAAGATCCTAAATTCAACAAACTTGGGTTAGGAATTGTGCTCATTTCTCCAGAAAAGGCAGTGCTACCCTATTACTTCAACTTGTGGGAAGGTGGTACAAATAATGAAGCGGAATATCAAGCTCTCATCACAGGATTGGAGTTGGCACTTCAGGAACAAGTGAATCACTTAAAGGTGAAAGGTGATTCAGACCCGGTAATAAAACAAGTCAATGGGGATTATGCCATCAGAAAAGAAGTTTTAATCCCATTTTATGATTATTTCATAGAGTTAGTGGCGTAATTTCCTTCGGAACTGACATTTTCTTATGTCTCGCGATCACAAAATGACCAAGCTGATGCACTGGCTAATATAGCCACAACTCTGGAAGATCCAAATCGGGATGAGACAATCATCTTTATTGCCCACCGTCGTACAATTTCACCTTATGTTCAAACCAGAATAGAAAAAATCAACAAAATTAGTCCCATTTATAAACCATATGGTCATACTAAAGGATGGATGACACATATCAGGGAATACCTTTAAAATGGAAGACTCCCACCTGATAGAGCTGGGAAAGAACAAGTTTGGCGACGTGTGGTCAATTTTACTCTTTATGATAGCCTAGATCACATAGAGAAAATTTTCTACAAAAGAGGTTTTGATGGAATTCTCTTCAGATGCATTGATGGTGAAGAGACAATGGATGTCATAAAAGAAGTTCATGTAGGAGTCTGTGGTGCCCATCAGTCTGGACATAGACTGTCTGATAAAATTCGAAGGCTTGGATATTTTTGGCCTTCAATGATACAAGATTTTGTTGATTTCACTAAGAAGTGTCATTATTTCCATGTACATTCCAAATTCATTCATCAACCCTAGAGTTGCTTCATACAGCTAAATAATCATGGCCATTTTGCATATGGGGAATGGATGTAGTAGGACCTTATCCTTCAGCTACATCCAAGCAGTTTAAGTATATTCTTATTACTACTGAATTCTTTTCCAAATGGGCAGTGGAAATACCTCTCAAATAAGATAGTTCTAAAAGAATTGTTAGCTTCATCATGTCAAACATCATTACCAGATATGGTGTCCCTCATACCATATTGACAGACAATGGCACAAACTTCTGTTCATCTGAGGTAAGGAAGTTGTATCAAGAATACAACATCAAATCCAGCCATTCATCTCATTATTATGCAGTGGCCAATGGCCAAATAGAAGCCTTCAATAAAACTCTTTCAAACATACTACAAAATATGGTGGATAAACATATGAAATCGTGTCCTGATAAAATTTTTCATGCTTTATGGGCTTATCGGACCACCACACACACTACTACGTGGTCAACTCCATATTCATTAGTGTATGGAACAGAAGCAGTCTTGACCATTGAGGTTCAATTACCCTCACTCAGAGTGGAAATTTTCAATCAGTCATCTACATATGAACAATCTCAAAAGAAATTGGATGAATTGGAATGATTAGATGAAAAAAGATTGTGCACCCTGCACCACTTGGAAGTCTATTAGAATCGAATAACACGAGCTTTCAACAAAAAAGTTCATCTTTGTTCATTCATTCAAGGATAATTGGTATTGGTTCTCAGAAATACAATGATACCAGCAAAGAAAACTCCCATGCTTGAGCCCAAGTGGGAAGGACCTTACTCAATACATAAGGTCTACTCCAATGGAGCTTATTCTTTAATCTCAATGGATGGAGAACTCATCATGTCTCCAACCAATACCAGATTTCTAAAGAAGTATTTTGTGTATAAAAAATACTCTTACGTCTAACATGGCGTTAAACTGTTATTATGTCCAACATGATGTTAAACTTTGCTTACGTCCAACATGACGTTAAACTGTATTGTCCCTCTTACATCCAACATGATGTTAAACTATGTCGTCCAACATAACGTTAAACTGTATTTTCCCCCTTAAGTCCAACATTATGTTAAACTGTGTCGTCCTAGATATACGACGTTAAACTATGCACCTATTCATCCCACATGAAGTTAAACTAGTAAAAAGTCTCTAATATGTCCAACATGACGTTAAACTGTGTACCCCATTTTCCCACACTAGTCCTTGCTATATGACGTTAAACTATACAGCCCCTCTTTTATCCTTACTGCATGACATTAAAACTGCATAGTCCCCACCTAAGTCCTTACTTCATGACTTTAAACTTCACAGACCCTCTTTCGTCCAACATGGCATTAAAATTGTGTCATGTCCCTTATATGTCTTACATGAAATTAAACTATGAATCGTTAGGGTTGTTGCTGCCTCTTATTTATCACACTGAGTATGACTCACGTGAGCTTAGAGTAAAATTCAACCACAACACCATCTATGGGCCGCTAACCATGTGTAAGTCCCAACACCATTTTGTAGGTCGTTGTCCTCAAGAAAAACTTGATCACCAATTCATTCTTTAATCAAACTACGCGGACTTTGATCCTTGCCTTCTAGGCAGGGTACGTAGGCAACCTCCTGAGGTTCAATCCCAAGACTAATATTTTTTACATTTGTTCACCATCGTCCTTGATATATGACGTTAAAATATTCGCACTTTCGTCCTGTACGACAATAAACTACAACATTCATTGACACCCCCACCTGAGATGGAATCATTATTTACATTGATCTCCAATCATGTTATATTCCAAAGACTACGTGTGTACATGGAAATTCCCAAATATTTAATATTCGGTCAAACCATCATTGCACTAAAGTCCCCTTTCACCCTTCACTTGTACGAACCAAATCTATACACAGGGTATTTCCAGATCTACGTGCGGCTTGATTCCCATCCTTATGGGATATGTAGAAACATTCGAGCATCCCTTGAATCCAGTCCGAAGGCTTTGGGCCTAAACCCAAATTCCACTTTCAGTCCCTTGGCTGAAAATTCCCCCTGTGAAAACATGAATGTGGTATGAAAACCCTGGTCTTCATTCACATCAGGTTTATAAAACACACAATGTGTATTCCTTATTATGGTCCAAGATCTATGAACATAAACTAAGATCTTTTACACTATCATCCCACATGATGTTAAACTTTATTTCAAGAACTATGTATGAATTGATTCCCATCCTTATGGGATACGTAGTGAAGTCTAGCACCTCAATTCAGGACCTAGCCAAAACATGATTATGGTTAGCATTGGTCTGTGTATCTCATTCATGCATTGGACAATACTCATTTGCATGTGTCATACTCCTGGTCTTAAATACTTTCAGATCTCCATAACCCTTTTCTTCACTTCTGGTCACAAAATGTATGATACCCGGGAGTTATTTTTCCTGACTACGTAGCATGTTCCCTTAGGTGGCCTTGCATAAATAGTCTACATAATAGACTTGTCAGCCAAAACATACTATTATTTGAATATACAGCCAATTCCCTTAAGTGGCACTGCATAATTCAACCCCCTAATGGGTTTTTAAAATAGTGGTAACTTCATTCTTGGGAGGAAAACCTCTTTTGTCCTTATTTTTCTTAATGAAAATATGCAGGGATCCGAAAAAATATCCATCCTTAACATATTTTTCCCATACTCTTTTTCATGATCTAAAAGTATTCAAGTATATGGTTTATATTTCCCTTCCCTAAGTTTGGGTTAGACCTTCACAAGAGTGACATTCATCCAATTATTTGATAATCTTTATTAGAAATATCCTCTCTATATTCAAGTACCTATCTCCATATAGCAGACTCTGTGCTTTGTAAAATTTGAATCTCCATAAACTTTCACTAGATTTTTAGCAGTAGAAAAGTAAAATTTATGAGATTTCTTTTGTCTAACTATGAATCATGTGCCCTTAGGTGGCCTTGCATAAGTAGTCTACATAATGGACCGGTCAGCCAAAAGATGCTATTATTTGACTATGCAGCCAATGCCCTTAAGTGGCCCTACAAAATTCAACCCCCTAATGGGTTTGTTAAATAGTGGTAACTTCATTCTTGGGAAATACATCTTCTAATTCCTTTTAGCCCTTTTTTCATATCATTCCTCAGATTCAAAATTTCATAAGTCATAGTTTACATATTTTCCCTCATACTTGAATATGGTAATATGTTTTCAGAAAAATTATCAAGGAATTGAGTCAATTTTAATTAATTTGTTCAAAGCTATTTTGACCTTAAACATTATACTTTTTATGTCTGATGTGCATAACTTTAAACTTCCCACAAAAGACAAGGGAACTCTGAACAAAAGTCATGTCCCATCTCACTAAACATACATTTTTTAATATTTAGGTAATATTGAGCAATAAAAATATTCAATGTTTGTAGGGTTATTTTTATAATCTGAGAAACAATCAAACTATTCTTACTAGTCCCATTTTCTTAAGTAAAAACAATTTAAGCAGGTAGCAAAAGAATGCAGACACAAATGATTGAAGATGAAAGTGTCATTCATTGATGCACAAGAGTTAGAAGGACGTCTACATATTGGATTCTATTCTCTTTTTCAGGACTTACAAGAGGGTTTCAATGTAACACTTCATTTGATTTATGGCATACTGATCTTCATCAGCAGCCACTTGAAGCTCATGCACTCGACCAGCATCAATCTTTTCAGGTTGATCGAGTGCTTTCTTGGCATCTGCAATGGATTTCATACCATTTGTTTGAAATCCTTCCGGTGAATTGTTAAGCTGTTCAAGTTCCCCAATAAGAATATCTAACAATTGATGGAGGTGCATCTACTGGACAACTTTCTCCTTGATCTTATTCTTCATCTCCTTCAACTTGGCAGCATGATCAGCCTCATCTTGGGACACCGCAGCCTCAAATTCACTGATATTGGCCAACAGCCTCACTCTAGTCAGGTCTTGAAGGTACCTCTTCTCATGATCTCTTTTTAAAATGACTTGTTTCACCACGGAATGGATCTCTTGATATCCAAAATCGCCAAGTCACAACATGAAGAACAGGGATGACAGTCGCGAGATCTTCAAAGACAGTTCTTCAAGAGGCACTTCAGATATGATCTTCCATATGTTGTTCCATGCCTTGCGATGTGAAAATTGGAGCGCCTTTTGTACTTCCGGGTCTAACTCACCATCACTATCACATGGGGGAATATAATCGGGATTAATGCACTTAGAGAAGTTCCCTATTCTACTCCTTCCCCATGACCCTTATTATTTCAATTTCTATTCCCGTTGGGGTGAAGGATGAGGTTTCAACTCTAGATCTAACCACTGAAATTGATGGACCTACATAGTCTATTGAAATTTTTGGTTAGTTTAAAAGGATAATAAGAGTTGGTTAAGTTGTCTTGAAAATTAATTGCAGCCACATATATTATTATCTCCTACCCAACGGTAGATCTGCAACATGAGAAGGCTCCTCCCCATATTTCCAAGCGTCAACAGGATTTTCAGTATGAGTTTCAGGAAGCTATGCCTGGTTAAGCTCCACTTAAGCTAGTGTCTCTATAATAGTAGGCCTATTTATACCCCCTTCAGGCATTGGCAGTCCAGTAGCTTGCTCAAATGGAACTGCACATTTTAACCAATCATGGTCAAAGATGTAATATGAAGTTATTTTAATAGGACTAAGGATAACACTCACATCCAAAATATTCTAAATTACATGGTAATTTAACATGATCTAAAATGTCTTCAAAAGATGTGCCATGTTTCATCAATTCATCAAAAGATATCTCAGATTCCTAGTTAGTCTCACCATTGGGAGCATTCGATGTATCTTCTTGGTGACCCCCGTCCTGCAGCCTCTGACCCCGGACAATTTCTTCAGATAAAATTACGACATCAGTTTCAGTGGCTCCCAAATGTTCTGGTGCAAGTGTTGAACCTAAAGTATCACAGAATGGAATTCAATTGATGTTTTCATTTAACATATTATAAATCATTGTTAAATTACCAGAAGTAGGATCTTCTCTCCTTACAGAAGCAGTAGGAGTAGTACTGGGAATAGACACTGGCTCTTATTTAGGAGCAGCCAAGTCAACATGAACTTGTGATTGTTCACCAACACCCTCTGTCAATCTCAGAGTAGGGTCAATCCTCTCCATTAAAGGAAAAATTGATGAAGCCCCTAAAATCCCAAGAAGTATGAGTAATATTTTCATGGGTTAAGACTCATGACTATCCGAAAGACTTACCACTACTGATGAAGCATTTAACTGTGGACTTCTCCCTTTGAATCCTTTGCTTCTTTGGATTTTTATGGCTGTTGAAATCATCATCTCCAAATATAGGAATTGGAGAATTAAGAGCTATGTCTAACTCATCGTCCATGGCTTTTTTCCCTAGAGATATATCACCCAACTCACAAGGAGATTCATTAGCCCCGATGGAAGTACCCCTAGGGCTATACTGTGGTGAAGGACTTCAGTAGTTCCTTTATTTGCAAGCTGCAGGATGAAGAAAGTTATTTCCTTGACTAAAAAAGATTTAACTGGAATTAAGTTACAAATCAAATAAGGAAAAATACTTACATCTTCAGGAGCCATGTAATCATGCCACTCCTCATCTCCCAAAGCACCAGTCCCCTCAGTGGTGCCACAATTTATTATTTCCTTCACCCGCATGGTGATAGGAATGGAATCATCGGTAGCATATATGGGCATATCCAACTCTCTGATGTAAGCCAGCACTTCATCGGGGTTATCCTCGAAACGGATATCGGTAGAGGCCCGAATATTCCCTATTTCAGGGATGTGTAACCCTTCGCACAGGTCCAGCCAGGCAGTTTCAGCCTCAAAATATAAACTCTGCCATGTCTGGACAGCCTTTGGTCATAGATATTCAACATGTGTACCAGAAGGTTGCAAGGAGGGTCCTACAATCTTGGACATCAACTTCTTCCCAGCTTCTACGACTACAGATAAAGGATAAGAAAATAAAACTTATTGCTCTATAAAGTAATGGCGATTAAATTTCCTCAATGAAGTTACTCACCAGGAGTCGATGGAGTGGGTCTCTTGATTATGATAGAAGGATTATATCTAGAATGAGGCCGCTTTGACACATGTTGTGCCTCATCATCCTCATTCTGAAAATCTAGCGAGTCAGCCCTGGGTGAGGAACCCAGTGAATCAAATCTGGGTGTGGAAGAGTCACCTTTCAGATGAAGGGTTTCTTTCTCAATAGTTCTCTTCTTTTTCCCAACCTGATGAACCAGATGATTCAGTACCCCTTCAGGGTATGATGCTATCTAGTTCTCGGAATAGCATGTAGTCAATTTACTCACCGCTTTAGCAACTAGTAGATCTAAAACTACCCCGGTCTTCTCCATGGATGTTAGCAACCATAGTTGTCGGGAAACCATTGGATTATGCTCTGACCTGACATGCACAGGAGGGAATACAAAAGTCTACTGCAGACACTTGAATTGGCATGAAAATCTGTATGGATCATAGGCCTCACATATAATCTCTCCGTCAATCCTGGCGTCCAATACACCATCTCTTCAAGACAGCATGTATGAGCTCAATTACAGGCCGTCTATTCCATCAACAACAAACTGCCCAGTTGGTGGGTTTCCATAAGGAAAGAAATGGAATTTCTTGAACCTTCGCAGCCTCACCTTCATATCATAGGAGTTGAGGGCTAATAGAGAAATTATAGAAAATGCCTGCACTGATGGCCCGAAAGAACTTCTAATAACCTCTACTCCGTTCTATACAGCATATGTCCTGAAATGAGTGGTGATCCATCACCACAAAACATGGAATGGTCCCACTATTCTCAAAGGAGACTAACTCATAAAGACATGGAGTATGCTCCCGTGAATATTCGCTAAAATGGGGGTGGCCAACCCAACCATTTTCCTCTTAGCCAACTTGGTTGCAACAATGAAGGTCCCCGCCCTGACGCCTACCTTCGAATCTATGACTGGAAAATGATAAACACTAAGCCACAAGGCTAAGAAGCCCACCATATGGGTCTTTTCTGGGATTCTCTGATCCACTTCGTACCCCCACTTCTCAAATTCTATCTCTTCTAGAGTCATCCAGAATGTTCCAGAAGCACCCCTCTTCTCTGTTTTGGGGTAGGTAGTAGGATGATTATAAGTGGTCCCCTTCTCCTCCTTCTTGTTAAGAAACATATACATCCACTCCTTTGGATGAATATCCTTTCTAGAATGATTTTTGGAGGTCATTGAGTTCTTGAGCTTGTAGAAAATTTTCAATAATTCCCGATCCAAAGCCGGAGTCTTATATGAATCATTCCAAGTCACCTTGGGGGGATGAATTCATCATACATATCGCCCAAAATTGGATCCCCTGAGATCCTGTAGACATCCCACAAATGGATGCCTTCTTATAAATGACTCAGATGGAAATAATTGGTTTCTGGGATCCAGCGGATAATTAGCTCCAGCATAAAGTCATCATTAGTATAAACATATGTCTGCCCAGACTCGAAGAATTTATATATTGAAACTCCTTTTGGATCCTCGACAAAAACTGCATAGGTTTTTCGCACCCAATATGCCCACATCCAAGTCGACTTCAAACCTCTTCTAGGACGGAAGTCCCAACTCTTCTTCCAGCCTTTGGATTTATCCATCTGAGAGTTTCGGAAGATTTAGGGTTTAAAATGTGGTTGTAGCTCAGGCTTGTGAGGTTTTAGATTTGGGGAAAATAGGTAATGATGCATTATGTAGGCCTTCTCCACTGTTCCAGCATTTACAAATGATCCCCCAATTGAGATATTTTCTGAAGCAAAATTGGTGTAACTCTGAAACCAAGAATGTGGAAGATAATTATTTGCCTCTTGAATGTTGAATTCTTGTAGATGATCGTGGCCATACAGAGGCAAGTAAATGCTATGTGGAAAATTAAGATGATACTTCTTCAAGTACTTAGCCAAATAATGGAGAGTGATGTCACAGATATTGTAATAATCATGGCCAACGATGCTCATCATGTCATCAATACGCTTGCTAGCCATCTCATTAGCCGTTCCAATTCTTCGAGGAGCCATTTAATCTGCGCAAAGGTCAAATAATTAACTCTTAATTAAGTTGATTATTCATAAAAGTATTTAAGAAAAGTGAAAAAATGGCTAAGGCATTAAGGTGCACAAGTACAATGTTGGCGCACAACTATATTTGTGTCACGCAAGTTTTGGAACGCAGGTATCACCGCGCAAGTCAAACTACCTCTGTAGAAGCACGAAACAAAGAAACAATAAACCGCTAATAGTAGCACCTGTGCTGAAAGGCGGAGAGATGACTAAACCTGCCCGACGAGAGAAACTTGTGCAGTGAGAGAGGAAATATTTGAAATCCGGTTGCTTTGCGTGATAATGGCCTCATATTTATAGGCCAAGGTTGTACCCAGCACGCTGCACCTTGTGCGGCTCTTACCTGTACGCCTCCACTTGCACGCACAGAACTTTCACGTCGTAGTTCCTTGGTTTTATCCTTTACCTCAGAGCCAAATCCTCCTTCCTTTCAGATCCAACTCTGAGGGGGGGGACTTTTGTTGACGATCCTTTCCATCACAGAGTCTAACGACTTAAAAAGGGGAATACCTTAGCATAAAGAGATTCATCCTTTAAGGAAACATAAAAAATTGAAAAAGGCATGAACAAGGATTTGGTTACACATGGGTCACGCAAGTATACTTGCGCAACACATATTGGTCGCCCAGGTAAATTGTGTTCCCTATTTGATTTTCGCCAAAGGTCTTAAATGGCCTATAAATACCTTTTGTGGGCCCCCCATTTCAGGGACAGAAAAGTCCAAAAGTCATATTTAAGCTCTCGGCGCCCTAGTCTCTACATTAATTCTTCTGAACACTTCTAAGGTAATTTCTTACCTAGAATGGAAGATCTATAGAGGGGGAATAAGGCTTAAGTGTTGAAATTCATCAACACTTGCGCGCCAAAGTGTCTAACCCTTAAGGGAAATGAAGACAATTGCGCGCCACCTTATCCCTTAAACAAAACATGTGTTCCATTCTTTTGGAAGACTTTAGGGATAATACTAAGGTCTTGAGCCAAGTCTCACCTAAGTATTACCTTATGGGTTGACCGTCGTGAAAGTATACATGTGTCGCGCAAGTATACTTGCATGACCAGGACTTGCGAGCCCAAACAGGACTTGTACGCTTGCCTTTTTTTGGGTGCCTCTTCAACCTATTCAAGTCTTTTCTTCAAATACACCTCTCTTATTCAAGATTTAGCCTTCTAAACCCTCTTAAAATCCACTTTTCGCAGGGTTCCTTTGTTGGCTTCCTCGTCTAAAAGGAATTCTAGGGAACATCTCTCAAAACCTAGTTATTTACATATATTTATGTCACTATGGTTAGATATTTCCTCCATTCAACCTCATCCTCTATGATGAGAAGATCTTTAATCTGGGCATTCTCCTTAAGAGTAAGCCCCAAGTATTAAATTATTTTTATATGGGCCTCCTTTTCAGGATTAATCCCCAGATCCCAAGTCCCCTAACCTAGGGATCCTTTTTAGGAGTACACCCCAGTCATAATTCCCCTAACCTAGGCCTCTTTTTTAAGAGTATGCCTCAATCCAAGTTCCCTTAAAATGGGCATCCTCCTCAGGAGTAAGCCCCAATCATGAATTTCCTTAACATGGGCATCCTCCTTAAGAGTAAGCCCCAATCTAAAATTTCCATAATATAGGCATCCTCCTTAGGAGTAAGCCCCAAGTTCCCAAATATGGGCATCTTCCTTAAGAGTGACACCCAAATTACTAATTCCCTTAACCTTGGCATCCTCTTTAGGAGTAATCCCAAGTCATAATTCTCCTTAACCTGGGCATCCTTATTAGGAATAACCCCCAGTTCTCAAGTCCCTTTAACCTGGGCCTCCTTCTCAGGAATAAGCCTCAGTCATAATTTCTCTTAAACAATCTTAATTTCGTTTGATTTAGACTTCATTATTAGGAATAAAACCCAATCATATGTCCCCTATAATTTGGGCATCCTTTTCAAGATTAATTTCTAAATTAAGTATCCAAATCTCCATAAAGCACATATACATCTATGGACCTTGTTCCCAGGCTTCTTCCATTAAGTAATTCTCGATCTTCATCTATCTGGGAAGTCATACATACGTAAGCCCCACATAATTTTATACGATTGCAGATTTTGAGGTACAATCGTGAGGTTTTACTGATACCTCTTGTTTCTCACACCGAGCATGACTCACGTGTGATTAGAGCGGAAAAGTAATTATGACATTTCTCTTTGAGCCATCAATCATCCATAAACCCCATTCTCTTTTACTCGAACTATGTGGGTTCTGATTCCTTTTCTAAACAAGGATATGTAGGTAGCCCATCTGTGGGTACGATCCCAACTCTGAAATAATCCATGTCCTTCTGAATGACAATAAATTTCAAGTTCCCCACTCAGTGGATTTAAAACTAGTATGGTTATCATAATAACCAAGATATTTCTATATAATGTGTTTCAGGATACCATTGACTAAGAATATCTAACAAATACAGATTATTATCTATTGATGAAGAACCTTAAATAAATATGAAATATTCTTTAAATTTTATACATATTAATCATTGATTGTCAGATCTAAAGGAAAGCTCAATTTTATACTTGGTAATTTAATAAGGATTCACGAACATTACTCAAATCTATAAAGAGAGTCCTGGAGTAGACAATAATTCCCCCCAAAAAGTTGTGATGAGTTCTACCTACCATCCTCTCGACTAATGCAAATTCTTTGGCCTCATTGGTCCACAACTAATGAGCACCTACCTTTGGAAATTAGGTCCAACTGGATATAGAACCGTTGGATGTTTCCGGTTCTACGAATAAACCCGTTAGAAATTGATTGGAATGTCTGAACCTTAATCAAAACAAGGTCATCCCCATTTCCAGAAGAAACATATATATTCACTTAGAAAGAATTAAACATGGGGTTGAGAAGATGGATTCAACTGATAAAGGATTATTACTGCATGATATATTAACATCTGGGAGAAAAACAAAGCGGTGGATTCCTTGAGTCGAAAACATCATGCATAATTAACCATGTATCATTTGGAACATGATCCCTTGATTAATGATTTGATGAATTTTGGCTTAAAAGTTATTGGTGCAAGGAATACACTTGTTTGGTCTCAGGTTTCCGAACAGTCATCATTATTAGACAGAATTTAGAAAGTGCAAAAGGAAGATCGTGAGCTACAGAAAAAGGTATAATTGGTTAAAATGGGTAAGTTTCAGGAATTTAATCTTGGTAAATATTTTGTTTTACAATTTGGAAAAAGGCTTTGTGGGCCTTGTGATTCTTAGTTTAATGAATACATATTGTGTGAAGCTCATAGTTCTCCGTTTTCAGTTCATTGTGGAAGTACTAAGATGTACAGAGACCTTCGAGAGTATTATTGGTGGGATGGAATGAAAAGAGATATTACTGATTTTACCATGAAATTTTTGACATGTCAATAGGTTATAGGAGAGCAGAAGTTACCAAAGGGGATGCTTAAGACTTTTCCAGAGCCAGAGTGGAAGTGGGAGAATGTATCCATGGAATTTTTTGTGGGACTACCTAAGACATCTTGAGGTAACAATGCAATTTGGGTTTTTGTTGATCAGTTGACAAAATATACATATTTTTTTTTCTATTCGAGATACAATGTATTTGGATAAGATTTCTCAAGTGTTCCTCGAGGAGATTATCAGGATACATAGAGTTCTGCTTTCCATTGTATCTGACTGGGATGCCAGGTTATCTTATAACTTTCAGAAGGGACTTCATAAGTCACTGGGCACACAATTAAATTTCAGTATAGCTTTTCATTCTCTGTAAGATTGGAAGTCAGAATGAATGATTCATAATTTGGAGGATATTCTTAGAGATTTTTCAATAGACTACCAGGGAAGTTGTGATAAACATCTTTTCTTAGTTGAGTTTTCTTATAATAACAGTTTTCATTTCAGTATTCAGATTGCACCTTTTCAGGCTTTGTATGGAAAGCGGTGTCAGACTCTAGTGTTTTGGGATGAAGTTGGTGAAAGAAAGATGAGGGTAAAAAAACTAGTAGAGTAAGTGGCTGAGAAAGTGAAGATGATCCAAAAACAAATGGGGACAGCTCAGAGCAGACATAAAATTTATGCAGATTATAGAAGGAAAGACTTTTCTTTCGAGGTAGGTGACCATGTTTCCTTAAAATCTCTCCTTGGAAATGTGTGATGCGTTTCTGTAAGAAAGGGAAGCTAAGTCCATGGTTCATTGGTCCTTTTGAAGTCCTAAAAAAAGTTAGATTAGTAGCATACCAGGTATATTTTCCTCCGATTTTGTCTTAGGTACACAATGTTTTTCGTGTTTCGATATTGAGGAAGCATGTTCGAGATTCATCACATGTCTTGATCCCAGAAGCAGTTCAGCTAGAAGTGAAAATTTCTTATGAAGAGAAACCAGTTCAGATTCATGATAGAAGGGAACTAGTATTGTGGAATAAGGTAATCCACTAGGAAAAGGGTTTGTGGAGAAACCACACGGTAGAAGAAGCAACATGAGAGTCTGAAAATGCTTTGAAATAAAAATACCATCAGTTGTTTAATAAGTAAATAAAATTGTAAGGACGCAATTTTTAGGAGGTGGGGATAATGTAACACCATAAGGTTTCCCAAAAATACATTGAAATTAATGAAAATTTGTTTTGAGTATATATTTATAACTTTCCTTTAAAAATATTTTTTATACTCTTATGTTTTTAATTTCCAAAAACAATCATCTACAATTGTGATTAGCAAGTTATTTAATTCCTAATGGAACCGACTAGTTTTTTGGTGAATAGTAACATACCCTTATGAATAGTAATATGAATAGTAATATAACCCTAATGAATATTAAATTTTACTATTATTTTATTTTCTTAAGGCATGAAAATAATGACATTTTGGTTAATTTTTTAATGTGATCTAAAAACAATTATAGTTTTAAAATTGTTACTTTTTGAATTAAGTTGGATTTTATTTAGAAATTAAATTAACTATATATTAGAAAATTATTTTCAAAAAATGGACTTCATTTTCGAATTCTACATGTCAGGAAATGGTAAGGGTTATTTTTTTGGGATTTTTCTGAAATTCTGGAATTTTCGATGAATAGTGAAATACAATAAAATACCGTATAATCAAATTATCAGTAAAATACACTATTTATGACATCATAAGTGATTTAATCCCACTTTTTTCAAAATAACATTCCATTATTACTATATGGAGTCACATTAATTAATATTATTTATATATTTGAGAAAAAAAATTATAATAATGATTAAAATAATGAAAAATAGCCCCTCTCCAACACTATATATACCACCGTCATTCCCCTCTTCCTCCCACACCTCTAAATCCTTGAGACTTATCTAAGTTCTATCCAACACTCCTCCAAGGATCTTACTCACGTCATAGAGCTTCTGGTCTCACCAAACGGCCAAAACCAAAGGCCTTAAGAGGGATCTCAAGGACAATAGATCAAGAGGTAAACATCCTCTTTTACTTTCTTTCTTTTCTTTCATTTTATGTTATTAAATTTCATTCCCTATGAATTATGTTGGGATATTTCATTCCAAAACCCCCTTACTGCTCATATTATGTAATAAGGATGAGATACACTTTTTCTCTCATCAAATAATTTTATGAAATTTTAAACGACGTTGTTAGGATGCTGAATTTTCGTGAGAGCTTTCTCAATTTTTATTTTATTTTGAGTATCTTTATTCTTCTTTCCTCACCTACTCTTTCCAAATAGTAATGAAAGATCCAGAATCTTTTTTATTCTGGATGTTGTTATGTTCATGGAATATTCCTCATCAATATTTTTCTCCTCCCCCACTCATTCAAGGAATAAAAACATTGTCCGTAATGTGTTGAATTACTGACATCATGGATGATGTGATTTAAATTTAATTTATTTCCTTAAATACTGGTCATGAAACCATTTTATGGTTGAAACAAGTTATAATATATGTATTATGTCTCATCCATGGTTCTGGAATTCTTTTTTACTCATGGTTTTAATTTATAAAACAAAATGTGGTTGTTATTATCAAAGAATCACTAAAAAGATCTAAACAAACATCATTAGTGTTTTAACTTATGAATCATCATCATGTAAGAATTAAAAATGATAAATGGTATAAATTATGATACTGAAAGTATTTAAATACTACTCCATTCCAATTCTTTAGTTTCACTTCCAATTGTAAAGAACTATCCATCATGAACCAATAATGAAAATCATGTAAAGAACTTACCCAAAACAGTGCAAGGAACAAAATAATAACAATTAAAGGGGGCAATGATGTAATTAAATGATCATATAAGGTAATATAAAGATAGATATGTTTCTATAAGATATTAATAACACTCTTCTAACAATTATACATGAGTTTTAAACATGTTTGATATAAAACAAGCCCATGGTAAGGTAATTCTTAACCTGATTTTCGTTCTTTGGGTAAACCTTATACATCATTATATTTGTGGTATTAAAATTATTTTTGTAATGTAATTTGAATATAATATGTTTAATTATGTGTATTTACAGTTTAAATACATATTCTATTGACTCTACTAAGTCTCACTTCAATTATACAATATTTATGACAGACTTTCCTTTTAAAATCCTCTTTTAACATTTTGTTTTACAAAATTCTAAAGCAATATTTTAATGCTATTATTCATAATGTATGATTATGTTCTGGTTCTTGGGAATTATTTATGATTAATGGTTTTACCTATATCTCCCTCCAATGCATTGGGTATGTGTACTTTGGAGGTTGGACTTATGGTTACTCCAAGTGTTACTATGATGGTTACACGAATTATAAGGTAGCCATGGGGTTAAAATTATATGGTAGTTGAGTGGGTTACAATATTATGTACATAATTTCCCAAGATACCTTTATGGATATAAATATGTTCTTATATATTGTGTTGATCTTGTGGAAATATCATGTTTCACAGAGTAAGTATATATATACAGGTGATAAGTATGTCTTTTGAAAATGATTTCAAACATTACAAGTATTCAGGGACTAATGTGTTCTTTCCTTATTTTTATATCCCTTATTGAGATTTTGTGCTCATTCCATGGTTTTAAATGATTTTTACTGGTTATAAGGATGTGTAAAAAAAGAAGGAATCCATGTTAAATGTTCTAAGATTTGTAAAATAAATAGCATTTTATGTGAAAAGTTTTATAATTTGTAAGAAAGGAATACTATTTTTATGGTATCCACTCCGTAATAATGTGTATTTTTATGAATGTTTTATGTCCCAATTATAAAAATGTATAAAATTGAAAATATAATCAATGTGAAATGAAGTAAATTATTGACCAAATTAAATATTATGTAATGTAATAAGGCCGGGTCCTTATAGCGACGGGAGAGAGATAGGGTAAAAATAAACCTAGAAATAAAAACATAAATCCTAAATGAACTCATAATATTAATAATGATAACAAAACATAATAAAAAACATTTCATTAACACTAATAAAAATATTAACTTTCTCAAATAATAATATTATTTAAATCATTTCTTTAAAATTTATTCTACTCCTTTTTCTAAATTTTATTTTATTATCACTTTAATATTAATTTCATTTTGTTTAATTAATTGAACATAGGGAAGGCAATACAGTGAACCGAGCGAGGTCATGCAGTGACCTAGTCAAAGTTGCACAGCTTTGACACTGCCCCGCCCATGCGTCGGACGCTGTCAAGCCACGAAAACTCATTTATTGACAAAACTCAAAATTCAATCAGAACTCATCTTCCAACTTGATGGAATATTTTTAAGACAAATAAATAATAAGCTGATATTATCTTAACATAATATTAACCATAATAATAATTATAATATTAATAAAAACTTAATAAAATTTATATTATTATCTCTATCACCATTAATAATAAAAATATTTTTAAACAATATTATTATAATTAAAATAGTCCTTTATGTTTTATTACACATCTCATTTTTATTTTATTTTCATGTTACTATTCATTTCATTCTATTCATCAGCCTTTAACATCAAGCGGGTCATGTGGTGAGCCGGGTAAGGTCACCCAGTAACTCTGGAAGGGCGTGCGTCTTCGACTGCGGTGCACTTGACGCAGTCAAGGCCAAAACATGCATTTTTAAATTAGAAGTCAAAGATTTAAGTCAAACTTCATCCCAAACTACCCAATACTAAGAAAATTAATAAAATAAATAATTTAAAAACAATGGGTTTGACACAACCTCTTGAACCTATTTTAATTTTTCAGTAAGTTTTAAATGCCTTAAGTCAAGTGATATATCTCGTCTTTCTCACTTATCCATGGATCCAAATTAGAATTGGTTGTATAAACATTTATATTTTATTTAAATGTAATAAATTTATTTATTTTAGTCTCCTTGTCCATAATGTTATTTAGTTCATGTTTTTATTATAGTAGTGAACCAATGAGTTCATTGAATGTATACTATTTTAAACTCTTAATCTCTTTCATTAGAAAATTATTTTCATGGTAAATTTTTAATGGATTTCATAACACACATTAAAAAATGATGGTATCCAACATCTCCTTAAGAAAACTCATTCCATTTATAGTCCATTTAAATCTGTGAAAATTTTATTTCTTTAGTTATTATTCTACAATCGTAAAATATTGATATTTTTCCCATATAATTCAATGTGTTTTCAACTAATACTAGTTTTTATAAAAGCGTGGGACATGTAGTATCCTCTAAATTTCTTGATCAATCTTATAAATTGAGATGTGGTTATAAAAACTCCAATTAATATCAAAGTATAATATGTTCATGACAATGTATTGAAAATCATAATTTACCATATCATTACTTGTATAAGTATATATAAAACATTATGTAGTGTGTATTACTTAAAAATTTCCAATTAGTGATATTTTCATAATTATATAAGATACCCACCTATCCTTAATTTTTAGTAACAATAATTGTTCCTATAAAATTATAGTAGTTTTTAATGTGTACTAACATCATTATAAATAATTATTATCATCTAAAAATTATCTTATATTTAAATTACATCTAGGTTTTGGTTAAAAATTTATTAAATGAATTAATATACAAAAACTAAAACCCATAGGTTGAAGATCAAATATCCAAAATTAGACCAATATGAGATGTTAATATGTCCTAGATGGGAAGTGAATATACATTTAATGCTTTTGAAAAAATTAAAATTATAGTTTCAGTGCATAAAGTTTAAATATTCTACATGATTTGGTATAAAATTTAGGTTCATACAATTTTGAAAATAATGAAATATATAAATTTTGATGAAATTAAACAGAAGAAGAATACATTTTTATAGTATTTTCGATCAATGAAATCCAGCATCTATAATCTGATCATCTCTTCTCTATTAGATAAATTTAACCCACTAAAATAAGAAATACTTTTGAAAATATGTAAGAACCATTTATATACCTTTCCTTTTTATCACCTTGAGGCACAACCCTGTATAAAAAAACCTATTCTTTTATAAATCAAGGTACAAACAGAAACAAAAATGGATTTTAATGTGAGTATGAAATTGATAGATCTACCTTTAACAGTAGCGGTATAATTAAAAAAATATGTGATTTTGGAAGGTAAAAATAGAAATCAGTGATAATTAACAAAATAAAAAATAATAAGATACAAATTTGAAAACAAAATTGAAAAGAATACCCATATGTCATTGCAGTTCTATCAATCTATCAATGTGATTTTATATTGAAGTTCTTTGTGATTGTAGAAGTAGAATAAAACTCTTTGTGGTGGAGATTTTATAACCTTCAAATTTTGTATCCAATATTTGGTACCTATCACATTCCATAAGTCCACTTAAACATATTTTTTAAGAAAATATCCAAATAATAATTCATACTATCCATGATCCTCACTGTGTTAGTGTTTACATAATTTGAGAAGTATATTGATGATTTTAAAGAGTTTCAAGAGACTTTTGTAACCAATATGTGGAAAAAACAAATAATGAACCAAATAATAAGATAAACTAAACATTCCAATTTGTTTGTTAGATGCTTTACTAAAATTGCATAAGATAAATTTTCATAAGATAGTAATATTTTTCTGAGATATAGTTTCCTAATATTGAAATATCATAAGATACAGAAAACTATGAAGATATAAACTACTAGTAAGATACATAAACTTATTAGAATCCTTATAATGTTGTTAAAATATAAAAACTTAATAATATATACCTTTATAAGATAATGATTCATGTATGATAAAAATATTATGTAATTTATAGTTATGTATGAGGTTATTTTCCTCATATGGCTATTTTCCTCATAATGTACATATATATCATATAGTAAAAAAAAATTCATTGGTTTCAAAGAAGTATGTAAGGTATAAAACAAATACTTTATATGGTTTAATGTAATGTTTTTAGAGTATAATACCTAAAAAACAACTTCATATTTTACATTCTAACATTAGTTTTCTAAAAAACAAACATTATAAGGTACATGTGTCTAACATTAATAGAGTACCAAAAATGAGAAATATAAAAACTAAATTATAGATTTTATAGTTAAAAATTTATCAAAAAATAAATAATATATAAAAAATGTATGACTATACAAGTTATACTAATTAATAAAAAATAATGTAGTAAAAATTTATAATTATCCCATATTTAAATTTAGTGGCATTAATGTGAGGTATATGTTATTATAAAAAAACCCTACAAAACTATAACAAAAAACATTCTATATATTAATCGATCTATACATGAATCACCATGACCAAAACTCTTTATTCCAATCTAATTAACTAAACCAATTATCATTATTGTGACTCCTTTATAATTGTAAGTTCCCAAGATGATGAAAAAACTGACACATATGGTTGAATCCTTACATAGATAATGGAATGTGATAAATGACTCAACAAATTATTATAGGATATTTTGTTAACTTATACATAAATGTCCTGATTTCATTCTTCATATTCCTATTAATTAATTATATGAAACTTTCATAAATAACTAAATATGCTTGATAGAATAATTTACACATTTTTATTATTTAAATTTATTTCTATATGATATGTGATTTTCTTCCTTTTCTTACTGGTTAATTATATATAAAAACATTTATAAATAATTTATTGTACATAATAAAATAAATCTTGTACACATTACTATATGTTATCTAAGAATTCATTTTAATTAATTTATAATATGTCATCATGTTTATATAATAAAATAACATAATCATGAAAAGAATAAATAAATAAATAATATTAAAATGATAAACTAAACTTAACAAATGAAATGATATTGATATTTATTATAACACCACAAGATTTTATGATATATTTATCTTTAAATAAATCATAATTCATTGATAGATTTTTTTACCTGAAACACTGAGTTTAAATAAATCTCATTATACTGTAGAAATATTATTATTTAATATCATAATTATTTCTTTTCCATTGGTTTGGAGGGTATAAAAAATTATAATAAATTATGATTTAGTATTTTTTACACATGTATAACATTAATTCAATGGTCATAAATTTATTATAAATGAATATAAAATCATTGAAAAGTAAAAGATATGTTTTTCTAAAAAATGGTTTTATAGAGACAATGTGTTTTTGTATTAATAGATTTTAGTATACATTATTGATGAATTATTTTAATGAAAATTATAAATAATAAATTCAATATATTTATTTAACATTAATCTAATTATGTGTACTAGTCATGGGAAAACAATAAATCCTTAATTAGGCTTAAAAATGCTTTTATCTAAAAAAAATTCGTTGAGTTTTGCTCACTTATTTTAAAATGGATTTATGAAAGATATAGAAATATAATAAGGAAAAATGGATTCTATATTTGGAATCATGAGGATAATATTTTGAAAATTGGCACTATTTATTTTTTTGTCATTATGAATAGTAACAATGGTAAATAGTTGTCCTCTCGGTATGGGTAAAATGAAAAAAAAAAGATATAAAAATTTGGGAGAATGCTTTAGAATCACTCTAAAACATGACTTTATTCTGGTGGATGAGTGTAGTTGAGAAATTCACATCAATTATTTTAGTTTAAAGAAAATAAGTGACATTTTTGTTTGATAATGACCTTTATATTATTTTAAGAAAAGGATAAATCATAATGTTACTCTCTTGATTGTAATTTTTGTTATATGTTGTCATGAATTTTTTTTTTATTAATGAATATAAATGGTTATAGGGAACAAAAATAATTTATTTTTATAGTATTAATTTATTTTTATTTTTTAGTCATGATACAATTATCTTAAATTCTTATTCAACACTGATCTTATGCTTGTGTTGGTAGTATAAGAATCAAGATAAATGATTTTAAAAACAAAAAAAAATTAATCTTTTTCGATGAATTTTATTATTTGATGAATTTTATTTTTAATTATAAATCCTAAATTATATTAAATGTGTTTATAATGTAGTTAAATTTATTTATTGATGTCCCTAAATTCAAATTAAACGAGTAGTCCAAAAAATTAATTTAATGATATTTAATGCCAAGTAATAATTTATTAAACAATTTAAAAATAAAAAATATATATATAGGACACTTGTGATGGTAAATGGTAAGAAGTGTCCTCCATAGACCATTTTATTCCACTTTTCACCTTATTTTTTAAGATCTTGGTCTTTTTTGGAGATGTCTCTGGCTTATTTACAGGTAAACCTTTTCCTTATTTTGAGTAAAAATTTATTGGTTTTTCCCATGGGGTGTGTTTGGGTGAAAAATTGAAATTTTTGGTAGGATATTGGAAAGTTCACGGTTGGCACATAGATTTCATAATCCTTGCACTATAGCCCAACAAATCTTGTGAACCCAAACTGAGGGGATTTTTATGGCTGCCACACAATTAGTCAAACTATGTGCCCTAAAAGACGAGACACTACACCCCCACCCTCAAATAGGCTCATGGTTAAGGAACCTGGTTAGGGGAATTGTTCACCCCTAGCCAGCAAACCATGCTCAATATTTGATTTAACCATAAAATTTGTTTTATAAATACCTGATCCCCCATATTAACCTCGTATAGACCCCATCTCATCCATAACTTATTTTTATCAATTTTGGAGGCTCCCAAATGATTTCCTTAGGCTTCAGACCTCCGTTTTTGGATAATTGAAGGGTGTATTGAAGTTCTACCCCTCCCCAGGAAAGGGTTTTCTTCTTGATAAGATCTCTCTCTATCTCTCTACAGCTCCTCTTCTCAGATAAAAAGAGGGATTTTTATCCACTATTGGTTTTAGATCTATGTCTATTTTTTTATATCTCACTACATAAAAATAACCATATTGAGAAGGTTTAAACTGCAAATAAATGTTTCCATGACAGTTTGAAAAAACCACCACTAAATTTGGCGTTGTCATCCAAACTATGATTGTTTCTTCCATTTAGTTGTGGTTTCTGGTAAGAATTTCATAACATATATTTAGATGTAGTTTTTTTCCTTTTAGTGGTGGTTTTCTAGCCAAAAAAAATTCAAGGATTTTGTATCAGTTTAAAATAATTCTTAATGAAAAATATTTTTTTACCATAAAACCACCACAAAAAAACAACCACTAAATAATAGTAGGGAATATTATGTGTTGGTTTTAACCACCATGAAAAAAAATAATTATATATAGGCAGTTTAAAATGCCACTAAAAATAATATGTCATATTTATAGATAGTTTAAACTGCCACTAAATTTTGATTTAAAAAAATGGTAGCTATAGAATCTGTAGTCCCATAACAACCCTAGAAAAAAAACAAACAATGCACCGACCATTCCATATAAAGACATTGATAATATTTAAACCTTCCTATTTTACATGAACTAGAAAATTACATAAAAATTCATAGATAAATGAAATGTTAAGTACAATCCTTAGTATATGTTTTATATATAATCTTATTTTGATGAAAACATATATATAGAAAAACAATCCATCTTTTAATTCAATTTTTACCATTAACATGAACTAAATTTTTTTTACCACTAAGGCTCAGTGAAATAAGATGTAAATTAAAAATAATTAGGGTAAGGAGTTTTTTCATATTATTCCAAGAGATTAAATATACAACTAATCATTATCCAATGTTAAACTCTACTCGACGCCCTCTCCATCTATGTCTCTAAATCTTGTTATTAGCACCTACAAGATAGTTATATTGAAAATTAAATATTGTTTTAAATTTATAATTATGCATTAAACCAGTAAAATTTTGTGAACTAAATGACTTTAGAGTTGTACGATTTACTAGCTCGCCACCATACATCAATGCAATATCACCAAGGATAGATTCAGGCATTCTACAAAGAAAAAATCTGATACCCTTGTTATTTAATTCTGGTTATCATAAAAAATTATCTCTTTGAGCATCTTGATGTTTGGAGTTACTAAAACTAGGAGTAGATATTGTTGTGATCCCCGATGGCCTGCCAATGACCTCAAGTGGTAATGGTCCCAAACCCATCCCACGTACTCTAACAGGATGCTCTTTCCAAATGACGTTACCAACATGGTAATATTAGGAGACTAAAAAGGATTTCATAGGATTGGAATCCTATATGTCTTTAATTTTTACATATAAATAAAATATCAGTCATATGTGAACTAATGAATATTAACCTAGAGACAACTAAAAATAATTTATTATTAGGAAAAATGAATTCATACTCAAATTATTTGGAAAGATCATTAACATAACTCCCATATTGTTTTTCATGAACATCCTAACACAGATCTGTCTTGGAGAGTGGGTTCCCTAAATTCTATGACTATATTAAAAAAAGATAAATCAAGAATTTAATATATGAAACTGATAATAATTTCTTATAAATATTTAAAATAATGATAATATAATGAGTTTCGATCAGTTTCAGGAAAAAAAATTCCACCTAGCAGTGTGTGGGAAGATTTTCTTAGCTTGAGTCTAAGAATTATTCCATGAAACATCTTAAAATAAATAACATGTAATTTAATAATAAGGTATGAAATTTCATCTCCTTGTCATATTCATGTATAAATATAACATTTGATTAATATAATAGTATATATTAAAATACTATGTGCTTCTCATGACGATATATATCAACAAAAACCATCCATTTCTCTCTAGGTAACCCATTGGGTACCTTATCATACAGTTACAGGGTGCTCAACGAAGTATTGTTGAATTCATTCCATAATATCCATTTAAAATCCTACCATTTCTTACCCAAATATTTCATTGTCCACTTTTGTGCTATATGATTAGTAAGAGTAAGGTAAAAAACATTTGTATGAAGTTACTCATTTTTAAAATTATAGAATTTAATAATATAATGAAATAAAATTAGACCATAATATATTAAAATTACCTTTATTTTTTAATCAAAAACATCATTTCCTAGGATTGAGGCATATACCTCCCATCATCATTCATAATTGAAAGGGTAACTATCTCTGAAACCAACTTGTATAGAACTTGGCCAAATAATCTTGTGGCATCATCCATAGGGACCCCATAACAGTAAAATGGGACACCTATCTTCAATCCATTATGATTCTAAACATAATAACTTTTCATATTTCTATCTGTAATAGAATTATTTACATATTTTATGAAAAAAATAGTCAATAGTGTAAATATGTAAAATAATTTTATTCATATTAAAATTTATACCTTTAACTCTCACTGTCTAATATCCCCACAAATAAATAGGAGTGAAAACCTGATCCCTCGCTACTATGCCTGATGAATGGGGAGGCATTGGATGATATGCTGATGGGATGTTGATGGAGGGTATTCCAGAAGATGATGGAATGTAGGTTATGAGAGATGGTACAGGGGCAAGTGAAGGGCATATCCAATTTTATAGGGAGGGAGACTGATGGATCATCATTTGTTGGTTTGCTCATGGGAATGTCGACTGAGAGTTGGCTGGGATTAGTAAAATTCTTCTTATTGGAATTCAAATAATTTAATCAAATAATATTATCTACAGAACATATATTTCTAAAAATTCATGCCGAAAAAATCGAAATGATAACATATTCATAGTACTGATAAACAAAATATACATAGTTATGACAATGAATGACTATAAAAATAACAAAAGTGGTAGATAAATAAATGAATGACTACCCATACCATCATTTTTTCCTTCAATCAGATCCTTTTACTCATCCATCATTACTTCATCTACTTCGTCCACCCTTACAAGAATAATATATTCAATATCATGATGGAAGAATAAGTTATCTTCTTTCTGTTTATGGGATTCAAAGTTAGAGGTAAAATATTATAATTCATCGCACATATGATTCAATTATATTTATTTTCTGTGAGAAACTACATTCCACCCTTTATCCATGATATATTCCAAGTAATATACGATTTTCTCTTTCCATGATAATATATATGGATCAAGTAATTCCTGGTCACTAACGTCCATCAAGTGAGGGAAGTCCACAAAAGTAAATTTCAAGAAATATCTTTTAATACTTCTGATAATATCATCTCAATTGCATTTGAATGGAAAACTAAAAAATGCATGTGGTCACTTAATTCGATATTATCACTCAACATTCCATAGTATCTGACTTTGGAAAAAATAAATATAAAACTATTATGTGTTTTAAAACCCTATTACCAATTGAATGTATGACATTTAAATCCATTCACAATATAAGGGTCTGACTTTCTAGCTTATTTTACAGGACCTTGAGCTAGAAACATAAAATCTTCTAAGAAATCAGCTCAAGTATCAGTTTTCATGATCTATAAAAAGTAATATATATTATTAGATTTACAAAATATATGTGTCTATATAATATATGTATTTATTATAATATTTATGAACATGCACATCGTTCATACCAATCTACAATATATTTATTAACATATTTTGTTATATCTTTCACATTTTGTGTTCGACCTCTCATTCATCTCGTTGTTTGTATCTTGTATCCTAAAATCTTGAATAAATTGATCTAGAATTTTACTATTCCTAAGAACATATATATGAACCTAAAATAATTCCATTTTTGTCATTATAACATTCGAGTTCCTCCCAACTAATTATCCAGTAGTAGGAATGATATTTGATTTCTCATGCAGTGATGATTGATTCAATGTATCATCAACCTGTACAAATTAATTGAATATTTTATCAATGTCATCAATGTATATATAACAAACGTTAAGAAGCTCCTATTCCAAATAGCCTTTAGAAATAGAGCCTTAAGGTTGTGATTTATTTTTCACATATGATTTCAAATGGCCAATATATCTATGAAGTAAAATAATAATAATAATAATTGTGTATTTATTTAGTTGAAAATAAATTTTTACATAAGTGAAAAATATATAATTAATGTTCCTCTCAATTTTATAAATCAATTTATAATGTAAGGGGCCTCTTAATTTAGCTCTCTTGACCAAATTAACTGTTCAATCCCTCTTGACATTAATAAATGACGGAGGAAAGTTCATCTTCATTTCACAAAGAGTAAACAAAATATATCATAAAGGTTGTAAACATAAAATGGGTGAATATTTTTCTCCCATAGTTTTCTGAAAAATGTGGAAAATTGGAGTACAACAGCAGTACCATTTTCAGGTAATAATGTACACAATGCCAATAGTAGAAACTATTTTAAAAAAAATATGTGAATCATGACTTTTAAATCCATGTAACCTCTGATGCTTTAATTAAACACACATAGATGTGTTTAATGAATACCAATTTGATACCTTGACATGTTTTAAAATTTGAATGAACTTATCATTATCCCTAATTTTCATTGGAAAAATTTCTAGAGCATACTTCCCATTATCATGTGGTCAAAGATCATGCTTTATGTTCATTGTTTGTAAGTCCTTATGAGCATTGATATGGTCCTTCAAATTTCCATGGTCATTAAGAAATGCGAAGACAAATTTGTCACAAAAATTATTTTAAATATTCATAACATTAAGATTATACCACAATAGATTAAATTCACAATATGGAATATTGAAAAATATACTTTTGTTTCTTAAATTGTTGCATTTCAATTTCAGTAAATGATGAACTTTCAACTAGTTTCCCTCTATCATTCAAATGATGCACCCTCCCAAATTCTATTTATACATTTCAAAGTTACTTCAATATTTTAGAACATATCAAAAAATTTAGAGGTGGTATACGATCAATAGAACCATTGAATTATTGATTTTTTAACTTATATCTATGAGATGCATAAAAAAATCATGAATAACACAATAAGCACCATTTTTTACTATGAGGTAGTCATTAGATCTCAAAATAAAATTTACAAATAAGAAAAGAAAAATATGTGTAAGTGTTCCATCCAGATTAACTCACATGTCTAGGGAATTCACTAATGGTTCACATTATAGAAACTTCCAATTTTAATATTGTTCTAGAAGATGCATCATATGTCTTAACACTATTTCCCCATTACTCTTATAATTCTTCAATTAGAGGATAAAAGTATACATTAATATCATTTATAAATATTGTTTTTATAGGAATAATAATCAAAATTATAAAATATGTTTGTTGTATACACATCGACAGAGGTAGATTACAAGGGATCCAAATAATCAGCCAAATGCTATAACTGGTGCTCAAAGCCCCTAATGGGTTGAATCCAACAGCATCTAATCCAAATATCACATTACTAGGATCAGATGAGAAATATATATGTAATAAATAAAATTTATTCCATGATTGTGAATCACTTGAATGTCACATTATCCCATCATTGTTATTATCTATAGAACTCCACTTCATGTGCTCGGCCATTTTTGATGACATGAATAATCTTTACAATCAAGGAATTATAGGAATGTAATGAAAAACCATTGTAGCTATATTATTTTTCTTCTTATTCATAGTATTTTTTTTCATGTATTGTCCCAACAATACTCAACAAATCTTAATTGATTTTGATGCGAAAAAATACCCTTTTTGTTTTACTGATGATATTACTTTAAGTGCATTTCAAGAAATTGTTATTAACTATCTTATTTATTATAGAATTATTTTCAAGATGTATATTTGCTCAAATTTTTTGTTAAAGTTTTCAGAACACATTATATTGTATTCTAAAAACACTATTCACACCCTATATTGATTAACGTAATGTAGGGAATAAACCCTACTCATAGAAAAACATGTATGGATCATGAACCTAATGTTTGTATTCAAAATTATGTAGGAAGAAGGTGCGTATGGATCATCAACCCTAAACTTGAAGCAATATATGGATAAAGAACCTTATATTTTGATGGAATATTATGTTTGTGAGGAGAATAAAGTATGGTTAAATAACCCTATATAGTAAGAAATCCATGTCTATTTTGAATTTGAATATCTATGGTTTACCAGGAGGCTTTTGTGGAAATGGAATTCTGTAGAAAACTCTATGTTTTATATATTTTTCCATTGTTGGAATTGCCCGAAGGCCTTCATTTTTTTATTATTTTGATAATACACCTTTCAAGGGGTGAGGTGGAACCCTTTCAAGGCCTGAAGGCTTAGAGACAATTAAATGACTCGTAGGTCATAGAAAAATCACCCAGGCAAGACAACTTGGAACTGGTCCTCCCCTACATATGTCTTGATATCATCACTCCAACATCACAGGGCTTGTCAGCTAGTTTTCCTATGAAAAGTTTCACAACCCTGGTACCTATGGAAAATTCATACCCTATCGTTCTTCCAATTTGGGTTAGCTCTGCTCCAGTGAATGCACCTGCCCAGAATCCTCCTATGAAGCCTTGTCACTTGTAGTCTGACTGGTACATCTACATTTCATGTGGTCTAAAGGCCTTAAGGTGGCCTGAAGGTCTTGAGAATTAATTGGAAAGAAGGCCTTGGGTGGCCTGAAAGCCTTACAGGACCCTAGGACCAAACCGGTGGCCCAATGGACCAAATGGATGAATAGTTCTGTGTGCTACAGTACTGAATAGTAAATACTACAGTATTTGCTACTACACTACTACAGTACTTGCTATAGTAACCTCGAAAATAAACCTCCACCAGGATTTGATCTCGGGTCTCTCGGATGCACCTACTGAGTCCTCACCAATCAGACTCAGGCTCATGAGCTTCTACCAGTGGATGAATAGTTTTGTCTACTACAGTATCGAACAATACCTGCTATAGTGCCTTCTGCCAGTGGATCAACCGACCTCTCATTCCAGACCTCTCTCTCCCCTCAATTCCCTAACTTTGGTGATTTCCACCACTTCAGTCCCTCCCCCTCTAGAGGAGGGACCTATTCCGTCCTCAGGAGGTCATAGTCCATTCACCCCCTTCTCTAATCCCGACTCCCTTCCCTGTTTCCTCTCCATCTCTCTCATCCATAAAGTCCCCAACCAGTTCAAGGGATGTCCAACTCTTCTAATCTTGACATAAAATTTAAAATATGATTCCTCTCACCTCATTCGGACTCTGGTAGCTTGATTTAATCATCACCAAACTTCATTGGACATGTTTGACCAATTTGTTTTCAGTTTGTGGGGTTTGAAAGATCATGAAACTGTTGGCATTCTTGACAGCAGGCACCTTATGTTTCGCTTTGTGTCTGAGAGTGATATGATCCAAGCCTATTCCAATGCTCCTCTCTTATACAACAGATTTAGATACATCTTGATCAGATGTTCATATGAATCTCTTATGAAGTGGGACTCTCCTTCTATGATAGTTTGGGTTAGTTTCCATGATCATTTTCTCAAGTTTCAGAATCCCCCCATCATTCGAATTATAGTTAAATTAGTTGGTAGATTTCTGTGCTCGGATAGCATAACAAGGGCTTTTTCCACCCAGTCTCTCTAGGAATAAGAGTGGAAGTTGATTTTTTAAAGGTTCCAATAAATTTTGTGTGGATTGTTTTAGGTGAAGAATTCTAGTTTAAGAAACCTGTTTTCTTTGAGACATGGGTTGATTTCTTCTCTTCGTGTAATAAACATGGGCATCAGAGTGTAGTGTGCAAGTGAGGGTTTGGTAACCGTATATAGTTGAAGGAGGCAGAGGGGTTGATATCTATTTATTTGGATCCCATCCATGCTTCTCAATGTGACAATCCACATAATAAGATATAGTTTCCATGAGTAAACGGCATTTTTCAAGGTTATTTAATGATTTAGTCATTCACTAGTTGATAGAGCAGACCATGGGAGGTCTTTGATCCACGATTCCTCCCTTATTTGTTGAGGCTATTAATGGAGGAGGGGTGACTTTTTGCTAGGTAATTGGGAAACACCCAGATGGGGGTGGTGTGGGAATTACACCTGAAGTGAGGGTTCATGGGGAGATACAAAACATCAACAAAAAGGTGGCATTGTCTCTACACTTCCAGGTTCCTGATCATAATAATGATTCTCCATCACTCTTGAGACATAAAAATTTCTCAAAATTGAACCAGGTTGGGAAGTAGAATGGGGACTCTAAAAGATGGAAAATCATCATCCCAAGATAGTAGCACAAATTGGTCAGTTTGAGAAACACGGAAGATGATGAATCTAGAGATATAGAAGTGGATTCTAACCCTAACATGGTCTAAAAACAAGACTCTCTTGTTGGAATTAGATCAAGGAAAGGGAAAAAAGGGTTCATCATAACTAGAAATTTCCCATTTCTGAAGGTGGATAAAAAATCAAGACCCCATAAGGATTATTCAATCACCCCAGAGACTATATTCACCAGGTCATCAGGGAAGGAAGTGTTTAAGAGTACATGATTTATACCGTAGGGTCCTCCATAGACAATAGGTGTGGAGCTATCCTTCAGTATGATGAGTAAGTAGACTCTCTTAGAATATTGATTCTCTTCTATGGGAGAAACAGAGGGGAAGGAGTTCCCAGTGATGAATGAAGGCTTGAACAGAGAGGTAAGAAAACTAGAATTTGGGTGGGAAGAAAACCTGACCCCAGATCTAACTTCTTAAGGATGGAATGATGGGGGTGTTAGAGAAGCATGATAAAAGTGCTGGTATTCAACTAGTGACTGTTGCTGGTTCGCAGCATGCAGATGGTACAAAGGGCACAGATAAGACTAGGGACCTAATTATGCATTTTGACTAAGAGATGGTGGATATAGCCTTAACTATTCAAGATTCTAGAGAGGATGTAGAATGGATGAACATACATACAATGCAAGTGGACACATACTCGGAACAAATCAGATGGATCGAGAAACAAGTTCAAATTCGCATGAGAGGCTTTAATGACAAGATGTTAATAATGGCGGAGTTCTGAAAAACTAGGGAAAAACTCACTCAATATTTGAATGATATTTTCAAAGATGGTCAGAACAAAGTGGTAATAAACATTTCCGGGAAACTACATAGGTAGGTCACATATAATAAGTTTAAGTTAGACTTTTAGGGTTTTTAGGTGATACTGCGTTTAATGTCTCAAGTTGTACTTGATGGTTTCACACTTTTTCCAAAACAGTTTTTTAATAAAAAATTATCGTAGTAGGTAGATATAGTCTACTTGTTAATCATTTCTCAATACTAGATATACATGTCACATTTTATTATATTATATTTTTTCTTGAAAATATGTCTTATAGTGTTGTTGCAACGGATGGTCGATTCTCAAAGAAGCTATACTTTAGAGATATACTTATTCAATATTTTACTGTTGTAAGATTACTGCAGCTATCTATTGCTATTTTTATTTGATGATATTTTTGTAAATGAGATCTCCTCAGATATACACTTTCTTGAAGACTTCCATTTCTGAAGAAAAATATCCATTTACTATCAATTGTTACTAATGAAATTTTGAAGTTCAACCCAATTTATCTAAAAATCAGTCTCTTTTGTTTTTTTGGAGTTTTAACCGATCAAAATAATTTGTGATGGTGTATCGGCTTCTTGATCTAAGCTGTGGATGTTTTGTTATTTGTTTAAATAACCAAAAGGCTCTGTTTTTTAGTCTTGTTGTAATGGTGTCAACTGCCAGCACTAGGTTGTGGATCTGTGGTCATTTGATAAGAGGACCATGCTTGTGAAAAATCACCAATCTCATAGAGATAGTGATTGATGGAGTAGACTAGGGGATATTTGTGCCCCAGATAACATAAAAAGTTTTTTTCTTTATTTATTTTTTATCTGCTACTTATACTCATTATATAATTAAACACAACATATCTTCATAAATAATAAAGTGTTTGAAAAAAAATAGTGGAATATTTTTGAAAGGACACAATCCACCCCCTCTTGTGTTATTTTGAATTATTCCAACCTAAATATTGGTATCAGAGGAGAGATTTGAGATAAATCTATAGAAATATAAAAGATTAAGGTATATACACAGATAGAAATGGTTGATCTGAGAGAAGGAATTCCTATGGTATGTGATCTGTACTTTAATGGTTAAATTTATAGGTTCTAGAAATCAAGGATTATTATCTATTTGAAAAAACATGGATCCAAAGTATAATAAAAATCCTTACTCATTATGAGATTCAGAGAAACCAGAAACATGGAATATTGAGACAGAATCTAAGAATGATATTCATTATAAATGAGTGAATTCTATTATCTATAGTATTGGACGAGATGAGTTCAATCATGTATCACAATTTCCTACTACCTATGATATGTTGCAAACTATTGCAGTTTTTTAGAAAGGAATAGACAATGATAGATAGATGAGGTATGGTACATCTAATATAAGGCTCAATACATTTAGAATGTTTGATGATGAACGAATCACATAGATGAATGGAAGGATTACAGAAATTATAAATAATATTACCTCCTTGGGATAACCTATAAAACAATATGATTATGCTTTGAATGTACTTAGCGTAATCCCTTCAAAACGGAATGGAATATCTACTACAGTTTTCAAATCATCACCTATCAAAGATCTGACAATGAAAGAACTAACATAACACTAATTATGTATGAAGTTGAGATGCAAGATGAAACTTAATATCATAAAATTATAGTGAAGAAGGAAAATACTTCCCTAAATGTAACATCTCATAGTCTTAGAAAAAGAAAAAACGAGAAGTAAAAGAAGAGAAAAATTAATATTCCATAGATTTTGAAATAGAACTATCTCACCAAGATAGAAAATTCAGTATATTAAACAAGAAGATAATATGTTTCCAAAAATCTTTCAAGAGATATGATAAAGAACAAATAGAAGTTCGATGGTATGAATGCAATAAATTGGGTCATATTAGTCTCGATTGTCCTCAATTGAATGATGAAATGAAAAGAACCTATAATAAATATCAAAATAATGTTGATTATGAGCACAAAGGAAAAAAGATAAATGAAAGATATTTGGAGTGTATCTGAAGAATCCAATAAGGAAAATCCAATATGTGTTTTATGGATGAAGAGGAGGAGGTACAAAATTATTACTCATATGATTCTGATTCTGGATTTTCTGAAATGATAAATTAGTTGTCTACTTCTCAATGTTAGAAGAAAAGTATGATTTTTGTTTAAGAAGCATAAATCATTGAATAATATTCATAATGTTGTTTTAAGTGAAAGAGACACTCTGTTAAAACTATATAAAGAACTAGTTGATAAATTAAACTCATCTAAAAAAAATGCATTGATCATGAAATAATTATTAATGAATAACAAGATGATTTATAATACTATAAAAGTACAAAAATCATTTTTACCAGAGCAAAAAAAGTGTTGAATTAAATTCTTGTCAATAATTTCCTTAAAAATATAGGTATGGAATAGGAAGAAAGGGTGAGAAATCAAAATTGTATAAGAATTATTTTTGTGCCCAAATCAAAGAATGCTACCTATTATTCATGTGGAATAAAAGTTCCTGAAACTAATAGTTGTTATTTTAAAAATACTGAAATTTGTATTATTAAAAGAGATTTAATTTCAAAACTTTTTTCTAAAGAAAGTGTTATAAATTATGGGAAAATAAATCAGATATATATTCCCAGATTATTTCTATCTAACACTTCATGACCCAAGAAAATATGGGTAAAAAAACATTTTAAATTGTGTTTTCATGAAACATTCCATAGGAACAAAAATGAAATATGGTATATGGGAAGTGGATACTTGAGACACATGGGTGCAGATTCATCAAACTTTCATATATTGAATCAAATTAATAGAGGTCTTGTCACTTTTAGTGATAATTCATAAGGAAAAATAGTAGGATATGGAAATGTTAGGGATCCAAAGACAATATCAGTCAACAAAGTACTATATATTTAAGGGCTTAAACAAAACCCGATATATATCTCTTAGCTTTGGGATGATATGTTTTATGTTGATTTTTCTAAAAATTCAGGCTTAGGTTTCAAAGATAAATTTCTTATATTGAGAGCAACAAGAACTAATAATGTTTATACAGTGGACTTAAATTCATTATGTAAATAAAAGGTGAATTTTGTAACTACTAAGACAAATTTTTCAAGGATCTGGCATAAAAGATATTGTTATTATAATATATATGATTCAAATAAATTATTTAAGAAATAGTTAGTTTCTGATTTTCCTAGTCTTAAGTTTGATAATGACAGATTCTATGATGCATGCCAAATTAGAAAACAACAAAAATATTATTTCAAATCTATTAATAATATTTCTATATGTAAACCTCTTGAACTTATCAATATGGATTTGATTTAGTAGGTTCTGGTGCAGTGGAATCACAATATGGGATTGTAACCAATTTTTTACATTTTCATAATCGATGATTAATCTGAGATAAATACGACAATGAACTCCAATATCCGTGGAATTTAATCAAAGATAAAAGAAAAAGGAGGGAACCCAGAACTGAGAAGATAGGATCAACATATTTTGTTTATAATTAATTTAATTTAATTATAGAATTACCTCCAAGGTGATTCTTTATACATTGATGTGTCAAAACACAGGTCCCAGGTGCGACTTCATTGCGATGTAGAATCCAAGGATATTAATCCTCTAGCTGTGATCCACACATGTTCCACATATCTCTTAATGTAGCAG
Organism: Viscum album; assembly: GCA_963277665.1. Taxonomy (NCBI): domain Eukaryota; kingdom Viridiplantae; phylum Streptophyta; class Magnoliopsida; order Santalales; family Viscaceae; genus Viscum; species Viscum album. The sequence continues at coordinate 640,882,679 of OY728155.1, read as the reverse complement.
AAGGAGTATCTTGGTGGTAGCATAGAAGATTATGGTGCTTGCGATGTCTACTTTCAATCACCATGAGAATCGCTTCCAAAGAGTTCTCCTTAATCTGGTGGGGGAGGACCTCTCTCATTATTGAGAGTGTTCTATGAGAGAGAAGAGTCCTCTAGGCTCGAGATATTTTCTCTGAGGATGTTATTCATACAAATATTTGTTAGCCAGTTGAATGAACTTGTGGCTAATTTTGAGAGTAATTACATAACAATGAATTTTCTTTACCAACTATTAATAAATAATTATCACATGTGTCATTACTTAATTTGTTATTCCATGTTAAACCCTAGGACAAATAATAATAGTAATGATATTATTTCCATGACCTGTGCTTAACATTCATGTTATATATAAATATTATTTCTCACCGAACCCATAACATGGTCTGCAAATCCTCCTCAATATATATTGGGACATGAATAATGACTATTTATTTATTCAATAAATAAAACTACATTATTCACTGATAAATAAATATTTCATTTGTAATATATTCTCTCAAATAACTATCAGTGAAAAACATTCGATCAGGCATTCTTGAAAAATTATTAAACTACAACCAGGAATAATATTTTTTCAATTTTTTTTAAAAAAAACTATTTAGCTGAGATACTAGCTACACTTTGTGTGTGACCCTCTAGGCCTCTTTGTAATTGGAATCAATTTTTATTTCCTAAAGTCACATATTACTATCTAGCAATGGGTTAAGGCACTGAAGAGAATGTAGATGATTTCACAATGACATTTCACCTCATATGAATGCTTACCATGTAATATAATCCATTTTCCCAATATCTCTAATTAAGGAGGATGTATACAAGTACCATAAACCAATGTGATCAATTTCTCATTCTTTGAAATCCTGAAGTTGAACTTTCCTAGAGAACACAATGTCAATGAATTTAGTTAGGCTATATCATTTCTATCAAATGGCACGAGACATATTCTTCCCAAGAAGTGACAAATATTTTATCGCTTTATTCATTAATGTAGTATTACTCATTATGAACCCAACTTATCCTATATCTCTATTAACATCTATTGTCATGGTTTTCTTCAACACATATAAGTGTGAAAGTCATAATACCCATTAAAAATAATTTTAAAGTCTAAGGACCAATACAGACATCCGCAAATAGGAACATCCAATGACACTTATGAATATGGATTTCCTACTAGCGGGTCTTGTTCTCATAATATCCTCATAGATATTACCAAGGGTGCACATCATTAGAAGGTTCCTCAAAGATTCATGAGTCCCAACCCCTGATATCCTATATCATTTTTTTCCTTCAAATGATATCATCCATCCATAGAACATATATTCAAGAATAGTGTCATAGAACATCTGGGTTCTCATCATAGTAGGGATATTATATGACATTTTAATGCGACATGCATTCTTAGGACATTATCACTTACTATGTCACACAAAATAAAAATCAAGTTGTGATAAGTTTTTTATTAATATACATCCAATTAATACACGTTTATCGTAAACTACAAAGAAGTTGGTTTCTAGGGAACCAAATCCAACATACTCCCACTTGCACTAGATCCAACTGAAAAAAACCTTCATTCTGCTAGATATCTCAATATATTCAAGATTATGCTGATATAGTCCTTTATTCAAGTGGTCTACCATGTTCACTTCCATGTACACTCTTCTCACTAAAACTTCAACCCTTTGATATAAGTCCCTCAAGAGGTGATACTTTTAGAGAATCTACTTTGTCTGTTGATGTGACCTTGGCTCTTTTTCAAGATCCACCACTTTAGTATTATCACAATACAATGTAATGGGATCTTGAATTCTAGACACCGCATCATGATCCTAGTCAACATTCTGAATCCAGAAGGCTTCTTTGGATACATCAGAAGCCGCTATATAATCAGAATCCACTGTAGAATCAGCAAGATTTTGCTTCTTTGAACTCATCAACCTCAAAGCTCTTATTTTGAGATATAAAACATATCTTGATTGAGACTTAAAATCATTTTGATCTATCTAAAACCCAAAATCAACATTCCCTCTAATGAAAAGCTCTTATTCTCCTCCATACACCAGCAACATATCCTTAGGACATCTCAGATACTTAAGGATACTATTGAAAGAACTCAATTGTTGTTCTCTTGGATCAGCTTGATATCTTCCTACCATTCTTAGTTCATAATAATCTTCAATTCTGGTACATAACATGTCATACATGATATATCATATCATTGAAGCATATGGAATCTTACTAATCCTATCATTCTTATGTTGTGTTTGGGGACACATTTTCTAGGAAAGATATATACCATGTGACACTGGAACTAATCCCCTATTGGATTGTTTCATACTAAATATCTTTATCATATGTTCAATGTATTGACTTTTAATTATTCCAATAATCCTCTTGGATCTATCACAAATGATATTGATCCCTAAAATATAGGTTGTTTCATCTATGTCCTTTACAAAAAAGCACACATTCAACTAGTCCTTGACTGACTTCAAGACTATTATGTCATTTACAATAAGAAATATTTCATCAACATAAAATACTAGGATTATAAACAAATTCCCATTTAACCTATTGTAAATATGTGGATCAAATTCATTTTTAATGAAAACAAATTCTCTTAATGCTTCTCTGAATCGAATGTTCCATGATTTGGATGCTTTATTTAATATATATATGGATATTTACAACATTCATACCCTTTTATCTTCACTTGCTATCGCAAACCCTTTTTGTTGTGTCATATAGACATCTTTCTGAAGGTTCCCATTAAGGAATGCAGTTTTGACATCCAACTACCAAATCTCATAGTCATGTAAAGCTACTATGGAAAGTATTATTCTTATGGATTTAAACATAGAAACTGGAGAAAATGTTTCAAAATAGCTAATTCCTTGACAATGTTTAAAACCATTATCTAATAGCCATTAATTATAGATACTAACATGACCTTCTATGTCTAATTTATTTTTGAATACCTATTTACACCCAATATGTTTTAAATCAACTAATGCATCAACCAGAACCTAGATTTTGTTCGGATACATGAAATTTATCATATAATTCATAGCTTCTAGCCATCTTGCAGCTTCTGAGCTCTCTATTTATTCCATGTAGGAGAGAGGTTCGTTATTTTCCAATAATAATGAGTCACCTTCCCCAGTGATAAGGAAACCATATCACTTTGGTCCCCTAACCTCCCTTATGATCCTTTATAGTACTTGGGTTTCAGGAACTACCTCTTCCATGGGGACCTGTGGAACTTGTTCCTGTACCAACTCTTGTATAGCTTGAGCATAAACTTCACTGAAAGTCAATATTTCTCCCACTATCCTATTTGAGGATGTTCTCCATCTCAATAAAGACAACCTATATTGAAACTATCACTTTATTGACTACATGGTTGTATAGGTAGTGTCCCTTTGTTTCCTTGGGATACCCTATACAAATATACTTCATGCCCCAGGGTGCTAGTTTGTTGTCTGATAAAGCCTTAAAAAATTCCTCGCATCCCCATACATGTATATGAAACAAAGTGAGTTTCTTTCCACTTCATATCTCAAAGGGAATCCCATTTTACACCACATTTGTTACTTTTTTTAATGTGTTTTATACAGTTTGCAATGTATATCCCCAAAAGGATAATGGAAGATCTGAATGAATTATCATCAACCTTACGATTTCTAATAAGGTACATTTTTGCCTTTCACTAACACCATTCTAATATGGTGTAAAAGGTGGAGTGAGTTAATATAAAATCCCAAACTCCTATAAAAGGTTGATGAAATCTCGGTTAAGATATTTTACACCTTTATCTAATCAAAGATTCTTTATCTTCTTACCAGGATGATTCTGTAATTCATTCTAAAAATCCTTGAATTTATCAAAGGACTTGGACTTATACCTCATTAAGAAGACATAGCCATATCTACTATAGTATTGAGTATAAGTAATTAAGTAAGAATATCCACCTCTAGATTCTACTAGAAATGGTCCACACACATCAATGTTTAACAATCCTAGAATCTCTATGGCCCTTTCACCCTGTCCACCAAGTAGTGGTTTGGTCATTTACCTTATAAACATGCATGAAATATATCATGTTCTTTTATCTCAGAAGAGTGTAAATAACCATCGTGATTAAACATTGTCAGGTGCTTCTAGTTTACATAACTAAGGTGGTTATTCCACAATTGGGTGTTTTTTGAGTCATGTGAACTTTGTTCGTTATCAATTTACAAAACTTGGTTCTCATAATTTAATACATATAGACTTTTATTTAAATGCGCTATACAATAACATATTTTTTCCTTATAAAGGTAAAAAAAATTGAACTTGTAAATAAATACATACGTATCTAAAATTGATATAGAAATTATGTTCTTGGTAATAGTAGGAACATAAAAACAGCCATGTAAAATAGAAATCATTCCTGTCGAAAATGTGTGGTGGTAGTCACCAATGGAAAGAAAAGTTAGTCTCATACCATTGGATGCCCATGGATCCACCTCTCCTTTTTCAATTTTTGGGAATCTACGGTGTCATAAATTTGAATATAGTTGTGAACCCCACAAGTTGTATCCAATACCCAATTTGTAGAAATGGAAAGATTGCACTCAATAATAAATTCACCTTTTCCCCCTTACCTATGTGTGCAATACCTCTTCCTGTGGCCTGACTTGCCACATGAAAAGCATACAAAATCCTTTTCCTTGACCTGCCTATATATATTCTTCTTCTTGGTTGGATGGTTACTTGAGGCATTAAATTTTTTGTAAATATTAGGCCCATTTTCCTTGTCCTTCCTCTTCCTTTTCACCATAAGAACTATGAGTTTTTTACACCCCATGTCTTTATCAACATGGAAAACCCTGGTAAGAAGCTCTGAAAGACTCTTCCCATTATGGATCATATTATAATTCATATTAAAACTAGATAAGGTAATAGGTAGTTATGATAGTATAATATCTATATGGAACTCATGTGGGTATTTAATCGATAAGATGACCAGATGCTTAATGTTGCCAATAAGCTTGAATATATGTGGTCTAGCTGGCATAGACTCTCCATGAATAGTAGTGATCAAGAGTTGGAGATCACATACCTCTCCTATCTCTCCTTTTATTGATAGATATCATGAAGGCGAGACATCATTCTATGAGTACCCATTTCCTCGCGTTTCTTCAAGAGATCATTGGTCAGGAATGATAGCATGAGGCAATAAAACTTCATTGCATCATTAAAATGTTTCTCATACAAAGAGAGTTTCTCATCACTCACCTCATTTCCAAGCACAGTTGTTAAAGGATATTCCATCACATAATGCTTCCTCTCATAGCGAAGGATGACCCAAATACACCTTTTCCACTAGTGTAAATTGGTGCATGTGATAAGGTTTTCCTTCTCGAGTATGGATCACAATGATATGTTTGATGTCATTTTGATTTTTATTTCTATAAATTAAGATAAACAAAGTTTTATTACTTTATCTTGATAAATATAAAAAAAGTAAGTAAATTAATATCTATTAGTCTCCCATAATTTCGTCGAAACCCAATAGCCCTCACCATTGGCTTCAGAATATCATGTTTCTTGGACATTCTACCAGCATGGATCCATATTTCCCTTCACATTACCCAAACTAGGGTTGGTCAAGAAACATGAAAGGTTTTAGGTAGGAAGTCCAAATGCTAACTGCATTAACTCATAACTCCTTGATTTGTTTAGTGGACTCCCCAATCATAAAATCCTTAATTTTGGATTTCCTCAACCTTTGCCTCTCAGTTACACCAAGTCCTGCTAGGTTAGTCAACCCTTGATCTAAACTAAGTTAGGTCAACCCAAAACATAAAATTAGATTTCCCCAATAATTGAAATCACACCAACTAGGGTTGGTCAATCACTTTGAACTATTGTATGATTCTAACCAAAGTAATGTCAGGATTTACCAACTTAATATTTAATTGAGGGATTTTATCCATTGTGCATAAATTTCCACTTATTACCTTTTCAAATTCTTTTTAATGTTAAGTGGGGTATACATAAGTGATTAACCATGTATAGATAAAATTTATGCATAAGTAATTTTCATTTTAGTTTAATCTTGTATGCTTGTCTGTTAATTAATTATGTGATCGTGTCATACATACATAATGAATAACCATAAAACTGACATAAATAAAACAAAGTATTTGATGATGAGATTTACTATTGGTTAGTTTATTTATTAGTTGATAAACTAACCCTGACCTAGGTCCTAAACACCTTGAATATTTTAAGGTTCATGTTTCCTGGTTTCCACATGTCCACCTTTGTATCTCATTTGATTGGTTTCACCTCAGATCCAAACATGTACCGCCTCCACTAGCTTGGGAGATCCATCCATTACATATGATTTTAACTCAAATGATGGTGAGGGGTAAAAGGGGGTTTACATAAAACAACCCATGGGCACACATACCCTATATCTTAATGAGGAGAGGGCATGCATGCCAACAATTTTAATTTAATAAATAAATTAAAAGGGATCAAATCACACACAAAGGTATGGTATAACTCATGATCATCCACATAAATGCAATGAATTTTTTATTTAATAAAAACGAAATTAAATTATTTAATAATATTTTTAAGATAAATTATGCTTGAATAGATTAATCATTATCTATAATTAATTAATCCTTTTTATCTTAATCCTTTTATAGGTATCCTTGAGATTATCATCCAGAACCTTCACATAACTTTTAACTTAGATGAAACATATTGAATACCCATTCAAAACTACCAATAATGTATTTATACGTTTATACACTATATTTTTTGGGACATGTAGAAAGCACATATAATTATAATTGTAATACCACTCATACATGATGTGTAGAACTTTGAACATTACTCAAATGTTAATTAAACACACACACACACACTCAAACATATACATCAAAAACCTATCACATGTTGTATCCCAACTTTATACCCACATGAAGGTACATGTCTCAAGAGTTACATAATATAATAATAAAATTTTAAATGTTCATAATCTGGAAATAGTACATGGTGTGTACCCTTCTCACTTTCCATCCAAAGTACACGCCTGTGGAAATGTCATGTGAGGTTTACTTAAGAAATCATCAGAGTACATAGTGTGTCCAATGGGCCACACACTGTGTAGACTCCATGTTACACGGTCATATGCCTGGAAAGCCATGTATGGGATACACAACTTGACCCTAACCTGAAGGGGCTAAATGCCGTGTCTAGTGGGTCAACGATGTGTATTCTAGATGACTGCGCACCAGTCTTTCTAAGTCAACATGCGGTGTAATAATTAACTACACTGCATGTCATTAATGCACATGACTTGAGTAATTATCAAATTAATCCTGATTAATTGATCACAAATAAATGGAATCTATATCCTACTACAAGACGTGTATTCATGTGTTATCTAAAAAGAACCTTCATCTCCTCCAAATGAGATCCTCGATTTAATTTTAATCATATATTTATTCTTTTCAGTTTTATCTATGAGAAATGATAAGGGAGGAACATATCTCAAAATTCAGATTACATGAATGATTAAACATGAATTGAAAAAAAAAATGATGTGTAAATCATCAATGATTTATTTAAATAATTATAAACAAAAATATGACCACTCTGATACCACTTGTATGTTCCGGTTATAGTGGAATCACAAGATGGGAGCGTACCCAATGTTGAAATTTAATATAATCGATGATTAATATGGGATCAATACAATTATGAACACTAGTATCCATGAAATTTAATCAAATATAAAAGTAAAATGATAGGACCCAGAACCGAGAAGAGTGGATCAATATATTTTGTTTATAATTAATTTAATTTAATTATAGAATTACCTCCAATGTGATTCTTTCTTCATTGATTCATCAGACCATGGGTCTGATGTGTGGAATCATTGCGATGTAGAATCCAAGGATTGAAATCCTCTAGAAGTGATCCACACATGATCCATGTATCTATGGATGTCGCTGAAGGAGTCTCTAGGTGATAGTGCAGATGATCCTTGTGCTTGTGATGTTTGCCTTTGACTTCCTTGAGAATCGCTTTCAAATCTTTTCCCTTGATTCGGTAGAGGAGTATATCTCTTATTCTTGAGATCATTCTTGGAGAGGATAGAGTTCTTTAGTATTGAGATATTTTTTCCAAGGATGTTGTGAACACAAAGATTTGCTAGCCGGTGGAATTACCCCTTATATAATTTAGAGAATAATAACATAATGTGGAATTTAATTCACCAGGTAATAATAAATAATTATCAAAGGTGCCATTACATAATTTATTATTCCATGTGAAACCCTATGTCAAATAATTATAGAAATGCTATTATTTCCCTGTAATGTGATTAAATTTATCATTAAATTTTAATATTATTTAACCAAGTAATATTTAATATTATTTCTCACCGAGCCCAAAACATGGTCCACTAATCCTCTCCAATATTTACTAGGCCTTGAATAATGACTATTTATTTATTAAATAAATATAACTACATTATTCACCGATAAATAAATATTTTGTTCACAATATATTGTCTTTAATAACTAGTGACAAAATAAATGTGATCATTCATACTTGAATAATTATTAAACCACAACCAAGAATATTTTTTATACAACTTGTTAAATAAATAATGTATTTTACTGAGATACTGGCTACAGTTAGTGTGTGATCCTCTAAATTCCAAGATTACTAGATAGAAATGGGTCAAGGCACCCAAAAGAAAGAAGTTGATGTCAGAATAACATGTAACCTCGTATGAACGCTTACCATGTAATATAACACCTTTTTACCAATATCTTCAATCAAACAGATTACATGAATTTGCCATCACCCAATGTGCTCGATTTCTCTTTCCATGACTTCCCATAATTTAAATTTCTTAGAAAACACCATCTACATGGATTTAGTTAGAATATATCATTTCCATAAAGTGGTATGAGTTATCTACTTTGGTAGAAGTGACAAATCCTTTCTTTCATTATTCATTAATGCAGCATTACTCGTGATGCACCCAACTTATCATACCTTTCCGTGAATATGTGTTATCATGATTTTCGTCAATACATCTAAGTGTTTGAGTCATAATACCCATTAATAATTGTATTAAATTCTAAGGACCAATACACACAGCTTCAGATAGGAACACCCAATGACACTTATAAATGTGGATTTCCTACTAGAGAGTCTTGTTATCATAATATCCTCCTAGATAATACCAAGGGCACACACCATGAGAAGGTGCCTCAAAGTTTAATGATTCCCCACCATTGATAGCCTATATCAATTATGTCCCTTCAAAGGATATCATTTATCAATATAACATATATTCAATAATGGTGACATTGGACTTCTGAGTTCTCATCATAGTAGGTATCTGTTATGACCTTTTAATGAAACTTCTTTTCTTAAAACATTATCACATACTATATCACATAGAAGAACAATCATGATGTTATAAGTAATTTATTAATATTCATCCAATGAATACAGATTTATCATAAAGTAAAAAGAAGTTGGTTTATAGGGCACCAACTACAATAGTGTTGACCATACAAAGTAGATTATTTGGAAGGTAAATTATATGTGTTTATTTTAGTTGATGAGTATTCTAGATTTATGTGGGTTTATTTTCAAAAACTCAAAAGTGATGTTTTCACTATTTATGATTGTTTTTGTAAAAAGTTTCAAAATGTTAAAGGTTTAAAAATAATTTCATTAATAAGTGAGCATGGTGGTGAATTTTAGAATCAATAATTTAATTTTTTTTCTCTAATTTGGGTATTAAACACACTCTCTCTACACCAAGAACACCCCCGAAAAATGGAATTTTCGAAAAGAGAAATAGAATTATTCACAAAATGGAAGGGAATGTGTCAAATGTGTATATCTTTCTTTTTTATTTTTTGGGAAGAATTGCTAAGAACAACCAACTATATCATGAAAAGAGTTTTAATAATATCTATTTTCAAAAGGACACCCTATGAACTTTGGAATCAACGAAAACCTAAAGTAAAGTACTTTAATGTTTTTAGATGCAAGGTTTATATCTTGAATATTAAAGAAAACCTTGGTATGTTTGATCCAAAAGCTGATGAGGGAATATTTTTTGGATATTATGCTACTTCAAATGCCTATACAGTGTTTAATAAAATTTAAAGGATTATTGAAGAATCGGTTCATGTGAAGTTTGATGAAACTGAACCTTTCACTAAAGTGAAAGATAAAATAGATAATGTTACTGATTCTTTTGAAAATATGATACTTGAAAATCCTAAATATGATTTTGTAAATGATTTTAATAAAATTCAGTATAATTCTAAAGAACATGATATAGAGCACCTGAAAGTGTTTTTCCTAGACATTCAAGAGTTTTAAAGAACCATATGCTAGAAACTATAATAGGAGACTTAGACACATGAATTAGAACAAGAAGAAATGTAGAAACCCAAGTATAATTCTCTTCCTTTATATCTCAGTTAGAACCAAAGTCTGTTGAATAATACTTTGAAGATGAGAGTTGGATGTTCACAATGTAGGAAAAAATAAATGAGCTCAAAAGCAATAATGTTTTGGAACTAGTAAAGAGACCAAATAATTATCCATTAATTGGAACTAGATGAGTCTTTAGAAACAAAATATATGGTCAAGGGATCATTACTAGAAGAAATTCTAGATTAGTACCTAAAGGATATAATTAAGAAGAAGGTATAGATTATGAAGAGACCATTTCTTTTGTAGATAGATTAAAAGGTATTATAATGTTTTTAGATTATGTATCTCATATTAATTTTAAATTTTATCAGATGGATGTTAAATATGCCTTTTTAAATTTTTATTTAATAGAGGAATTTTATGTTGAAAATCCTCATGGATTTAAAAATCTTCAAAAAAACAATGTTTTTTAAACATACTAAATCTCCCTATGGCCTTAAACAAGCACCTAGAGCCTTGTATGAAAGACTGAGTTATTTTATTTTGAAAAATGGATTATGGTTAGAATGGAAAATCCAACACTTTTAAAGAAATAAATTTTCTCTAATATTTTATTCGTTCTAATTTATGTTGATGATGTTATTTTTGGTTCAAAAAATAAAAATATTGGTAATGATTTTTCAAAACTAATGAAAAAATAATTCGAAATGAGTATAATGGGAGAATTGAAATTCTTTTTAAGATTTCAGACTTATAAAAATGATTATGGAAATGCATTAAATCAAGAACATATATTATAGATTTACTGAAAAATCTTTTACTTGAAATCAAAAAAACAAATATAACCCCTATGTGTACCAATATAAAACATGATTTGGATGAAGTTGGAAAATTAGTGGACAACATGTTATATAGAGGGGTGATTGGTAGTTTGTTATATCTTACTGCTAGAAGACTATAAATTATGTTTTCAATATTTTTATGTGATAGATTTTAATAAAATAAAAAATAATCCCATCTTACTGATGTTAGAGAAATTTTTATATATTTAAAAAGAACTATTTATCAATCACTTCTTTACCACAAAACATATTATTTTACAATTAATTTCTTATTAATATGATTATTTTGGAGGTTGTAAATTGGATAGAAAAATTACCTTAGGAATCTATCACTTTATAGGGAAATATTTAGTGTCGTGGTCGAGTAAGAAACAACACTCAGTTGCACTATCAATAGCTGAGTTAGAATATGTTTCTACTGGTAGTTTCTATCCACTGGTGTTGTGGAAAAAAACACTTTACTTAACCTTAGACTAAATTTTAATACTGTACTTATTTTATGTTATAATTATAGTGCTATTAATATTTCAAAAAATATTATAAGTCATTCTTGGACTAAGAACATTGATATAATAAATCGTTTTCATATAGAACATGTTCTGAAAAGGTTATATCTTTATAATTTTTTAATATTGAATATTAATTAGATGATATTTTCACAAAACCTCCTCCTATTGCATGTTTTTATTTTATTAACGGAGATTTAGGTTTACTTAATTTAAAATAAATTGTTATATATTTATTTCATTTAATGAATTTATATTTAAATTGTTTTAATTTATTTCAATAAAATTTGTTTTTATTTGTTTTATTTTTCATAACAAAATTATTATTTCCCTTATTTTCTTAAATAAATATCTTATTCTTTTTAGTTTTTAATTCATGTGTTTTCAAAAACTGAAAAAGAATGATTTACCTATATAACTGGCATGGGAAACTAGAGAGCATCATTACCTATTTGAAAACCCTTCATCTTACCTTTGATTTTTATTTTCGAACTGATTCGCCTACCAAAACCTTTATCTTCCTCCTAAATCCTAGAATTCTAAAACCATGGAACCTCAAATTCTTAGAAATGGTGAAGAACAAGAAAATTGATGAAGGTGAACCCAATGATCTGAAGTATCAATGTTTTTACTCAAGAAATATTCTCTATGTAAATTTTTTAGACTTAAAATTCCTATATGAGATGAAACATCTTCTTAAGAAATAAATTGCGCTTCATGTGTTGGAATTTATTTTCAATGAGGAGAATACATATTTTCTGTATGAAGTATAACTAAAACACCTCAATAATGTTGTACAGTTTAGTATTGGTGGATAAAATGATTTTAAATATTCATAAATAGAAGATAATTAAATTTCAATTTCTTTAGTTGAAATAACTGAAGTTATAAAATTCCCTTATGAATTAGTCTTTCAGTTTGATATTAGATCAATTGGAAATAAAGCTCATAATTCTGAAGATATAATGTTTTTATTTTTGGATAAATGAAAATTTATAAAATGGTTGGTAATGAACTTGAGGAAGATCATAAAGTGTTAGTTAATTTTATTCGAACTATAATTTCTATAAGAGTAGATTACATAGAAAAAATTCTATATCCAGATATTTATATCATGTTTTTATTCAATAGTGATATTAAGCTGAATTTTCCTTGATACATGCTGAGGTATCTCAATTATTGTTTCCAATTTTAAGCAAGGATGTTTTATTGTCCTTATGGAAGGATCATATCTCTTATCTTATTCAGAAAGAACAAGATTCATCTTTTTGATACTAAAGTTAAATTTCATCATAGTAATGACTTGAATGATGGTACTCTTTGGAAATTTGGTTTTTATTAGAGTATTTTAAAAGGAAATTTGATGCTTGTTGGTGCTGATGACCAACTATAGTCAAGATATTTTTCTTCAGGGGAGAAAATTGACTTTTAGAATGAAAGATTTGGATAATCCAGAATAGAAGGAGTTTCTAAGTCTACCAAGAGAAAATTAAGATTTGATGATACAAAAAATCATGCTGAGGAAGAAGATGAAACCGAAATTCTTGAGGTAATTTTTTTGAAACCAATAAATGGACAAGAACCACCACCTGAAGATCCAATGTTAGGATCTGGAGTAGCAAACTGTTCATTTCATTTGGAGGAACTAGTTTAGGATGAATATCAACAAGTATAAATTCTAGATCAAGATATTTAGAATGTTCCTCAATCAGTTGCCTATGAAGGAGCAGCTTAAGTGGAACAGACAGTGAAAAGATCAATAACTGAGGCACTAAGAGTACTAATCATTAGGCTATCTAAGTCATTGATCATTCTTTAGAGAAATATTCATCTGTTATTGGAGAAATAACAAAAGTTCATAATAATTTATCTTTTTTCATCTGGGATGTCTATGGAAAAATCATCTGAAAATACTTTATCCATTTTAAATGTTTTTATTCAGTCAGATAATCAAGATGAGGGGACATATAATTCTCTATCTAATAAAATTGAAGATATTTTGATCAAGTTGAAAATGGTTATGGAAGATAATATCAATCATAGAAAGGAGCTGGAAGCCATAAGAAAAACCTATGATGATTTGCGAAATTCTTCTACTCCAAGGGTGTAATTAGAGACTGTTCAGACTCAGCTTCAAGATATTAAAGAAAATTATGCTTCCAAAAGATATTTTTATGCATTTAAGAGAGAAATGTTGGATGATATTATTATAATAAAATAAAAATATATATCGAAAATAGATTTTTCAGATCCAAAATGGTATTTGGGGAGTTTGTTTGAATTTATCAAGGGAATTGTGAGTCAGGACAGTGCTTTTAACTCTGTCCCTTCAACCTCACCAGATCTAATCAGAAGATTTAAAGCTATCAAAATATTTATAGCTGATATAAATGAAATACTGAAAAACCTTTAGTGAAATCATGAACTTTTATTAGTTTTTTGGAAAACCATAAGTATCTAATTGATAAATTAACTTCAAGTGAACTCGGTATCAAATTTATTATCAAGAATTTTAGTGATTATTTAGCTCAGGTTTTTTACAAAATAGATATTCTACATGAATTTTTGAAGGACCATTTTATTGAAAATATTCACGTGAGACAAGATTCCATGATTTTGATAAGGATGTTTGGAGAAACATATTGCAGACATGCTATATGCTTAGAAAGAAAAACTGGAAGTAATTTTTGAAGCGGCTCAGGAACCTTCAGAACCAAAACCAGCACCAGCAACCAATCCTGAAAAAATGCATTAACTATTCACATAACTATTTATCCACCTTATTTTCATTATCCCAAAATTATCTTCATGTATTTTTAATGTTTTTATAATAAACTTCTTTTGTTTTTATTACGTTTTCTACAAAAAATATTATTATTTTTTATGTTTCCTTATCATTTCGTATTTTTTAACTCTACTGCAAAAATCAATGTCTTATTAATCCAAATAGTACATTTTAATCCTTAATTTATTGTTTAGTGAAAAATTAAATGTTTTTTAATCCTTTTTCTTATATTTTTTTTGATATCACAAAAAGGGGGAATATTTTGGGTAAATAAAACATTTTTTTGTATTATTTTTTATCGAAATAGTTCTATGAAATTAAAATTATAAATATTTTCTTTTAATATGTTTATAAATATTTATATATTTTTAATTATATTATGGGTTTCTGATCATCATAAAGGGGTATATTTTTGGGAATGTGTTGTCTCAATAATACTCTATAAATATTAATTGATTTTGATGCTCACAAATTTCCTTGCTTGTTTTATTGATGATATTAACTTATGTGTATTTTATGAAATTATTTTTAACTATCTTATTTATTATCGAATTATTTTCAATCTTTTTATTTTCTCTGAATATTTGTTGAAGTGTTCTGAATTTATTTTAGTGAATTCTTGTTATAATATACCTACCATATGTTGATTATCATAACATAATGAACAAACCATATGCTTGGAACAACACATATGGATTGTAAACCTTATGATTTTATTCAACCTTATATTGGAAGAAGGTTCATATGGATCATCAACCCTGTATAAGAATAAACGTATGGATAAAGAACCTTACATTTATATGGAACCTTACTTTTGTGAATAGAATAATGTATGGTTAAAGAACCCTATGTAAGTAAGGAACCCTACATTTTAGTAAGAAATGTGTGGTTCATCAAAAATAATTTTATGATAAACCTTACGTGGTCAACCGTATTCATAGAGAATGAACTGTACATAGTTAAACCCTACATTTTCTATTTTTCCCTTTATGAAGTAACCCATCATTTTCCTTTTCAAAGTCAATGATTTAATTTCATGATTTTTATCCAAGATTTATGGAATAGTTCTGATAGAATTATAGTCTATTTTAAAGCTATTTTCCGGCCGATTCGAAGCTCATTATAATTGATTTAATGAACCCTATTCAATGGATAAAATATCTCTTATTATTAAGGAATGTTACGAATCCCCTGTTCTATTTTGAATTTGAATATCTAATGTTTAATGAACATATTTTGTGGATTTGTAATTCCAAAGAAGACTCTCTAATTTATATATTCTATAAGTGCATCATTTCTTAATATGAGATATATAAGTCACATTTTATTATATATTATTTTGATCTTGAAAAAATCTCTTAAAGTGTTGCTGAAATGAATGATCGATTTGGAAAGAAGCTACATATTAGAGATATGCATGTTCAATCTTTTACTACTATAAGGTTTCTGCTTCTATCTATTTCTACTTTTATTTGAAGATCATTTTTCAATAGTGATCACTTAAGATATATGATTTCTTAGAGCCTTCAATTTCTAAATAAGAAGATCCATATAGTGTCAATTACTACTACTATAATTTTGAAGTTCAATCCAATTAAACTAAAAATCGTTCTCTTTTGATTTTCTAGAGTTTCAACTACTCATACTCAATTGTGGTGGAGTATCAGCTTCTCGATCAAAGTTATGGATGTTTGGTTCTCTGTTTAAAGAACTAGAAGACTCAATTTTTTATCCGTGTTTTAAAGGTATCAACTATGTGCACTTAGTTATGGGTATATAGTATTGTGATAAGAGGATAATTCTTGTGAAAGTAACCAAGCTCACATAGAAAGTGATCGGAAGAGTGGACTTGGGGATCTTTGTGCCCAAAACCACTATAAAAATATGTATTCTTTATTTTTGTTTTATCCACTTGTAATACTCATTATAGATGTAAACAGTACATATCGACATAAATCATAGAGGGTTTCAAAATCTATAATTGTGGTATATTTTTTCAAAGATTCAATTCACACCCCTCTTGGGTTACATTTTATTATTCTGACCTAATAATAGTATGTTGATTCTTACTTCTAATATCACTTATTGATTGTCATCTAGAAAAATAACATTTTTTGAAATCCTATCTGCTTGAATACTCTCCCTAATAAATCATAAAATCATTAGTACATGCATTCATATTAGTATAATTCAAACCAATCTGGTTAACAACTTTTTTATGTCATAAAAAGACTCAAGAATCATTTCTTCAAGAATTTTATCCTAAAAAAATCAAAAAACCTAGAAATTTCTTTATTTTTAATTCCATATAGGCATTCGATATGGTAAAATTTCAAAAGAAAATAATGTTTAGAATATTTCCAAAATACACTATACAACTCTTTATTTCCATCTTCAACTATACTATAAAACACATTTGTATGCTCAATGAATTTTTCTCTTACATTAGTCTCCACAAAAATTAGTGGAATATTAAATGATATGTTACAGCATTGGTCTAGTTTTCCTATAGTATAAAAAACAATAATTTTCATGGTTTTATTTATAGATCCCTCAATTCGTTGTTCTGACATGTTTTTATATTGATGTTGGTGTATTGGGATTCTGAATGCATCATTTATATGGTTTTTCATTTGATTTTCCATTGTCTGCGAATTTGGGAGCTTATTTTATTGATTAACATCAGTGCTCAAACTTTCTATAAATTTTGATTCTCTGTGCTAATTCCAACACAAATATTGAGCAGGTAATTGCATCAATATCAAGTGTTCATAAACATTGTCTCTCTTCAACCATCTTTTAAATTTATTTTTAGGACATGGAAATCTTATTCTCCCATCAAGGGATCGACTGGGAATGGCTCAATCTAAAAACTCCTCTAAACCATTAGCATACTAATGTGTGTCCCTTGGAAATTTGAACTAACTTTTATCCATATATATCACAATGTGTCTACACTTTATAAAAATATTAAAACACATAAGTATTACTAAGTTAGAAAATAGATAATTTTAAAATTTAGTAAAGTAGAATTAGTTGGAATTAAATAGATTCAATATTAATTTAAAATGTAAATTTTCTGAATGAATAGATAATTTATGGATATATAAAAGGATTTTGGCTAGTGATTAGTTTCCCATAATTGAGAAATAAGGTAATTGGTTCTCAGAAAAACAATAATAATAAAAATTTTAAATTTATATTGGGTTTTGTTTTTGGTAAAACATACCTTAGAAAAACAATTTATGGATCAAATCACACCATGATACAAATCTTCCTAACCAGAAACTAATATTTTCTTGACAACATTCATTTTAATAAATGATACACTCAATGAGTGATATGTTTATTCCAACATATAAATAGGAAATAGATATAACGTATTTATAAATTAAAATATGTTTCATACCATTTATGAAAAAATGGAACTGTAATTATTTTATAAATTGTTTATGATTGATATCGAATTAGTATTAATTAAGGTGTTAAAAAATTAACCATTTAAAAATTTTATACTTTTAAAAAATTATACCTAAGTTATATAGTGATGGTGTGTTACCAAATTTTTCTGAATTCACATAAATTACTAATTTGGTCTTGTGTAGAACATGTGATGATTTTGTAATCTATACAACCCCATTTATGCAAAAAATAATGAAAACAGATAAATTTAAACAAATAATGTATAAAATAATTAAAACCTAGAAAATATTTCATATAAATTATTATGGGTATTTAAAACTATGATATAAACTAACACTTTAAAAAGTGGTGGTTCAATTTTTGATTAATGAAAAAGGAGATTTGATATAATGGTTTTCAAGGAAATAGTTGATATTTTGTTATCTTAATAAGTTCAAAATAAATATTTTCCAAGATGAAAGTGATAATTTTATTTTTCCAAAAATGATTTTACCCCATTGGTATGTAAAGGGGTGATTAATTTTTCAATGGGTAAAGTATGATAATTTTTTCCTCACACTTTATCATATAAAACCTTTTTTATAAATGGTGTACGACCATGAATTTGTGAAATATATTATCAAAAATATATTTCAAAACTTATTTGTTGAAATCCTATTGGTAATGTTTAACTCACACTCTACATATACACAATTGAATGTATGTAGCGCTTTAATTTTCTATATCGTTTCTTAGGTCACATTTCCATATTTGGTGTGTTCTCATTATTCTACTAATTGATTTTTTGATGTGGAAATGACATCATGTTGCATGAAAGTGATCTTATGGTGGCTTATATTTATGATCTATATCAGGGATTTTAATTTCCGTAGACATTAACATCTCATATGACCATTGAAATATTGATATATGGCCCTAGTCATGCCTACTAATATGTGAAAGGTTGTCAAGTAGTGGTGGAGGACTAATGATATCAACTAAAGATCTTGTTCCATTTTTATGACCGCATACAATAACAAAGAAATAAAAAACAATCAATGAATTTAATATATATTATAATACCAGTAGGATTATAATGTGAATCAAACCATGATGAATAAATACACAAAATATAATAACATATGCACATAACATTTCAAAAAGTTATACATAAGTAAACAACATTTGTTTTTAATTAAATGTACCTTGTGATGAAAATAAAAATTATTAACACAATTAAAGAATAATAATGGTGAAAACATAGATTAATCATGATAAAATGAAAAAATTGAATACTAAAACTCTAAATGAACAGGAATGGAGAAATCAAACCTATATGAACTCACCTCCGAAATGGGATTGAGTGAAAGCAATAGATGTGAGAGGGATCACTGAGGATGAAAACTCTGATGATGGTAAGGGCGGGGGAGACAGGTTGGGGGGTTGTGACCACAACACCGGTAAAGGCTCAGGGGGGGCATAGGACTATAAGGCTCAATTGATTATCGAGCATTGGTCAGGGGGAAAGTAAGGGCGTGTTGGGGTTTAGAGTTGGGGGAAGGGGGAAGGGGAGATTGGGGGAGAAGGGAGAGGTGGAAAGGAGGGCTCAGGAGCGCCATCTAGGGGTTGGTGGTTCTAGGGTTTGGGGTTGGGTGAATGGTGATTTTGAGAGATAAGGGTGGGGCATGGTGGAGGGCTCAGGAGTGCTGGGGGTATTAGTGTTCGGTTCGTGGGGGCAGCTCAGGGGAGAAGGGTAGAACGCATCAGAGGGATTAGGAGTGCTAAAAAGGGGTTCCGCTACTAAGATCCAGGATCAGGGGGAAGGGGAGATCGAGGGAGAAGGGTCTAGGGAGGTAGAAGGGTACGGAATGGAAAAAAGCATGTTTTTTAATAAAAAAATTAAATTTAGCGGTAATTTAAAAAACACCACAAAATTAGTTTTTTGTGGAGGTTTAGTAAATTGCTACTAAAAACCCACTTCCAAACAACGAATATGTTTTAGTGTCTGGATCATTTAATCTTGGATATAGGTTTTAGATTTTGATCATGTTCGTCATCGTTTTCTTGACCATTCCATTTGAAATTTTGGATTATCTTTTGGTGAGCATTCATCACTATTCTTAAGGTAGATAAGCTATAGTTCAAATCCAAAAGTCTTAATTTTATTAAGTACATGTAATTGTAGAATTTCTGTTGGTTCATTATAAATTGAGTTTTCTAAATTGAATTAAATATTTTGGTAGATTAATGAATTATGGGAGTGGTGAAATTGTGGGTATTGAATAGATTGGGTTGGAGAAATTAATTGATGAATTAATTATGGAAATATTGAAATCGTAGATTAGTATAATTTATTATTGAATTAAATATGGGGTTATTGGTTTTTATGAGACTAATTAATTGGTAGATTAATTAGTGTAATTGAGGTGATAAATTAATTGTTGAATGAGTAAGAATTTTATGTGGTTAAATTAATTTTTGAATTAATTTATAGAAAGATGCTTATGTGAAACTTCTGAGTTTGTTTAATTATTTTTTGAATTAATTAATGGAAGTAAAGTGATAAATTAATTGACGAATTAAATAATTATATTTATAAGATTAATTAATTTATGAATTTATTAATTAGAGTAATGTGATTATTTAATTATTGAATTAAATAAGTGGAATGATGGGATTGATTAATTGAGAAATTAATTAATGGGAATAATTTGATTATTTAATTGTTAAATTACATAATGGGATTGGTGGTATTAATTAATTAATGGGTGTAATGTGGTTATTTAATTGTTGAATTAATCAATTGGATATATGGGATTAATTAATTGAATAATAAATTAATGGTTGTAATGTGATTATTTAATTACAGAATTAAATAAAAAAATGATGGAAATAATTAAATGATAAATTAATTTATGGGAGTAACGAAATTACATAATTTTTGAATTAAATAATGAGATTGGTGGGATTAATTAATTGGTGAATTAATTAAGGGAATTAATGTGATTGTTTACTTTTTAAATAAAAGAATGTGATTGATATGATTAATTAATTGATGAATTAACTAATGGAATTAATGTGATTAACTAATTGGGAGATTAATTAATGGTGTTGATGAGAACAATTAATTGGTAAATTAATTGAGGGGATTCAATGTGAATAATTAATCTTTTAATTAATTTATGAAAATTAAATGAACAATTAATTTGTGAATTAATTGAAGGGATGGAATATGATTAATTAATTAGAGAAATAATTAATGGTGTTGATTTAAAAAATTAACTAATGAATTAATTGAAAATATTTAATGTGATTTATTAATTAGGGAATAAATTAGTGTAATAGATGTGAATAATTAATTGGTAAATTAATTAAAGGGATTTACTGAGATTAACTAATTTTGGAAATAATTAATGGAGATATTATTATTGTGAATTTGAAATAATTAATTATTGAATTAATTGTTAAGATATTGTGACTGTGGAATATCAATTATTAATTATTGAATTAATTATTCAAAGATGGTGATTGTCGAACTAATATATTTAATATTTGAATTAATTATTATAATATTTAAATTGTGATATGATTAATTAATTGTTCCATTAATTAATATATTTGATGTGATTAATTAATTTTTGAATTAATTAATGGGGTTGAAATTACTAATTAATTATTTAAATAATTTATAGAATTATTTTAATTAATTAATAATTGAATTAATTAACGATATTGACATGATTAATTAATTTTTAAATTAAATAGTTGAACTTTTGTGATTAACTAATTAATTATTTAATGATATTTACAAGAATAATTATTTTTTAATTAATTAATAAAATTGTTGTTATTAATTAATTCTTGAATTTATTAATGAGATTAACGTGAATAATTAATATATTAAATAATTAATGTAATCGTTGATTTAAATAATGAGATTGACATGGTTAATTAATTTTTGAATTAATTAATAGAATTGTTGTGATTAATTAATTATTGAATTAATTAATGATACTGACTTAATTAATTAATTTTTGAATTAGTTAATGGAATTTTTGTGATCAATTAATTTTTGAATTAATTGATGAGTTTGATTTGATTAATTAATTGTTGAATTAATTAATGGATGGATGTTTATGAAATGTGATAATAAAGTTAATTTCCAATAACATTGATTGATATAGAGATACATGAGATTTTTTTATACATGTATTTTGTGACATTCATGTGTGGGATAAGGATTGCGGCGTCAAAAGCCCATAGTGATTCAATTGATATTTGGGCATGGGAAAAGGCCTACTGTATCAAAATCAAATAGTGGATAAATTGATATTAATTTTTGGGAAAATTACTCCTGCATAAAAATCCCCTGGTGATAAATTAATATTCGTTTGTGGGGCATGGTTTGTTGCTTCAAAAGCCCACAGGGTCCTAGGCTTGGCGACCTAGACCCGAAATGTTAGCATTTGACCATAGTTCCAATTAGCCTTATTATAAATTATTTTTGAAATGGATAATGATAGATCATGTGATATAATGATTTTTTTATTGAATATGAGGTATGGTTTAGAATATGACGGGGGCCGAAGTAGGTATTGAGGTTCATGTGTCCTCGAGAACCTAAGAGGTATGTGATTAAAAAAAGAGTAATTGAATAAATGTAAACCATGTAATTTATTGTTTTTATTTTATTCTTTATACAACTTCATACAATGTTATTATCTGGATTAATTTTAAATGTCATTTTTATGTCTAATGAGTCATACTAACACCCTTATTGGGTATTCTGATTAGAACCTGAATAGATTTCATAGTTTTAAGATTGGATAAAGATAAAGGCCATGTGTGAGGTGGCTGAGCTGGGATGGGGCATGGATGAGGTAACTAAATGTGGTACCAGAACCAGTTGGGATTTTTCAATGTCTTTACTTTTGATGTTTCATTTTAACACTTGGAACTTACTCTAGCATGGAATATCTATTATTTGGATTTGATATTGTATTTCTAGTTTTGTCCATCATGTGATCTTGGTACTGTTTTTTCTGGTTATATATTATTTGATTATTGTTTCTTATATTATACTAGTTTATTACTCTAATAAAAGAGGATATAGTCTCCCCATGACTGATATTAGACCCTTACTTCTAGCCGGCATCCTCTGGCATACAAGGAGGCACACTTGGGGTCATGTGACCGACCGACTTGGGGCACTGGTGTGTGGCACACAGGTTGGGATGTTACAAAATGTTTTGGTAAAACAGTTCTCATTTCCTTTCATCTATCTTTCTATTTTGGAAACGTAAGTTAGAGACTAGAAATATTCGGGCTTTGGTTATGAGCTCTTTCATGGGATTAGCAAACCCATGTACTTGGGAGAACCTGTGTACCCAGGGTGGGATTTTTGTTCTTATTGTTTTTTGTTATAGTTTAATATTTTTTCACCTTGGGTGACACACTTGTTGTGCAATGTGAATTTTATTTGTGATATTTTCTAAGATTTGACTTGTGGGATTTTATGGAATGAGAGTTGAATTTTCATGCTTCATTTTAGTCACTTAGGAGTATTTTGTGACATGCTTCTTTTTATGCACGCACAGAAGATGGGTTTTGGGTATGTTTTTGAACTTGAACTATTTTTCCTTTCTTTTGTGAATTGAATTAATTTCTGCCAAATGGGAATTGATTAAAATTGTAAAATAATTCCAGATGTGAATAGTTGTGTGTATAATAAGAAAATTTAATTTAGCATGTTCTTACCCTTTGTTAACTATGACCTTGATATAGGATGGTTAAGGGTAGAGATAGTGCATCAGTTTTGATTGTGTGGAGAGAAAAAGGGGGACAGAACTGTTATGGTTTTTTCTGTAAATCCTTATTTTTAAATCTATTGTGAAATGAGAATCCTTTGTTTTATTTATTTTTTCCTTGATTTTGGTGGTTTGGGTAGTAATAATTCCCTAGATTTAGAACTCAGTTGTAGTTTTTGTGAGGGACCATCTAGGTTTGGATCGTATGGTGAAATTTTAGCAGTCAGGGAAGCCCGAGAACTTTGATAAGATGTGGTGTTTCCATAGTGGGAGGTAACATCAATGATAAAGAATTTATGGTGGTTTTTCATTGATGACTTATTCTCATTAGTTTAATTAATGATGAGCATTTCCACTTTCTTAACATAATCACGGGTATGCTGAGAAGGCTCTGGCATTACACCTAGCTACATGAATGTGTTTTGTGGGATATGGGGCCTAATATAGGTTGCACTTATGAAGTGTTATATATAAATAAATATGGTGGAAGTTATTCCATTAAAAATTTAAAGATGAAGTTCTCAGAATGGACTAGAGATCGATGAATACAGTCGTAGTTGATTTGTATGAAAAGGAAGTGTAAATGATGCTCTTAAGGTGAAAAAAGATGTGTTAGTAATAGGTGTGTGGATAATGATGATGGGTTAGATGTGGTGTTAATATAATTCCATTTATAAAACTATAATGTTCATGTTTAAATTATTTGGTAAAAGGCAAGGTGGGCCTTGGAGGTGGTGGTTGTACACCCTTTTCAGGTGGTTTTGATGGAAATGATGATTGAAAATACCCGATGGATATCTTGCGATTGTTGGAAATAGTGAGTTGGGAAATGTGTCGGGTATGTTTTCGAAGTCGAGCTTGATACCAATGCATCCTTTGAGAATCATACAATATATTTGATGGATCATAGTGAGAAATTGTTGTGGGGAAAGTTTGTGTTGATAGTTTTTGTATCCTTGAAACATGTATGGGTTCAGGAGGAAACATGGGAGGAGAAGCGGATATGACTGCTTAGTGGCCCAACCATTTTGACTTAGAATCATAGAGATGTTTTGTAGGACATCTCGGGAAGGAGTTATTATATGGAGGGGTGGTTTGATGGTCCTGTCCTTTTATGGAAATGTCTCGAGCTTGTTTAGAAGTACTCTTTTTCTTTCTTTTGATTACTCCTTTATAGGGTTTTCCCTAGGGGTGTGATTGGGTGAAATTTTGAATTTTTAGAAGGAAGTGGGAAAGTGCACTGTTTGCGAACGGTTTTCCCAACATGTACACCCTAGCGTAGAAAATTGTGTAAACCCAGAAAGATGGAATTTTCATGGTTGATGCTGAGTTAGTCAAATCATTCATACTAAAAATAGAAATTGTTCACCAATATTGAAGTGGTGTACTATTAAGGAAAACTGTTCGGGGAAACCTTGAGCCCCTACCCAACAAACCATGCATGGTATTTAATTTTTCCCAAAACATAGTTTTTTAAATACCCAAACACCATATTAACCAAAAATCGACCCAAAATTATCCATAAACTATTTTTATCTATTTTGGAGGCTTCTGGATGATTTCTTAAGTCTACCAACCTCTGTTATTAGTGTATCGAAGGATAGTTTGAAGATCTTTACCTCCCTAAGTATGTGTTTTCTTCATGGATTGATCTTTATCTCTCTTTTACTCCTCTTCCCAGATAAGAAGAGTGATTTTTATCCACTGTTGGTTCTAGATCTAGATGTTTGTTTTTTAGATCTTGGTTCATTTAATCCTGGATCAAGGATTAAAATATTGATTGTGTTCGTCATCACTTTCTTGATCGTTCTATTTCAAATTGGGGATTATCTATTGGTGAGTGTTAATCATCGTTCTTGAGGCAGGAGGTCTATAATTTAAATCCCAAAGTCAAAATTTCATAAAATGTATGTAATTGTAGAATTGTTATTAGTTAATAAGAAATTTTGTTTCCTAAATGGAAATCATTAATTTGGTGGATTAATTAATTAAAGCAATTGTGAAATTGGGGACATTAAATTGATTGAGTTTGAATAATTAATTGATGAATTAATTATGGGAATATTGAGATCATATATTTGGATAATTAATTATTAAATTAATTATGAGGATATTGTTATTGTTGTGATTATTTTATTGGTAGATTAATTAATGATATTGAAGTGGTAAACTAATTTTTGAATTATAAAAAATTCTATGTGGTTAAATTAATTGTTGAATTAATTTATGAAATATACATAAGTGAAATAGTTTAGTTTGATTAATTAATTGGTAAATTAATCAATGGAAGTAATGTTATTGTATAAATGTGGGATTAAGTAATGGGATTTATGGGATTAATTAATTGAAAAATTAATTAAGGTGTGTAATGCGATTATTTAATTGTTGAGTTAAATAATGGGATCGATGACACAAATTAACTTATGAATTTATTAATGGGAATAATACTATTATTTAGGTATTGAACTAAATAATGGGATTGATGAGATTAATTAATTGATGAATTAATTAAGGTGATTAATGTGATTATTTAATTTTTTAATTAAATAATGGGATTTATGTGATTAATTAGTTGACAAATTAGTTGATGAGTTAATTTGATTATTTAACTATTTAATTAAATAATGGGATTTATTGGATTAATTAATTTATATATTAATTAATGTGAGTAATGTGATTATTTAATTGATAAATTAAATAATGAGATTCACGAGATTAATTAATGAGTGAATTAATTAATCAAAGTAATGTGAGTATTTAATTTTTTATTTTAAATAATGAGATTTATGGGATTAATTAATTGATGAATTAATTAATTGAAGTAAGGTGATTAGATAATTGTGAGATTTTTTAATAGTGTTAATGTGAACAATTAATTGGTGAATTAATTAAAGGGATTGAATATAATTACTTAATTGTGGAATTAATTAATGCAATTGACATGAACAAATTAATTACTGAATTAATTTATGGGATTAAATATGATTAATTAATTTTATAATAAATAAATGTAGTTTATGTGAAAAATTAATTGGTTAATTAATTAAAGGGATTGAATGTGATTAATTAATTGTGGAATTAATTAATGGGGTTGATGTGAAAATTTAATTAGAAAATAAATTGAAGGGATTGAATATGATTAATTAATTATGTAAATAATTAATAGTGATATTATTATTATGAAATTGGAATAATTAAGTATCCAACTATTTATTGAGGTATTGTTATTGTTCAATTTGGATAATTAATTATTGAATTAATTATTGAGAGACAGTGATTGGGGAACTGAGATAATTAATTGTTGAACTAATTATTTTAATATCAAGATGTTGTTGGGATTAATTGTTTATTTAATTAATTAATGGATTTTTTGTGATTAATTAATTGTAGAATTAATTTATGAGATTGATGTGATTAATTAAATGTTTAATTAATTAATAGAATTGTTATGATTAAATAGTTGTTGAATTAATTAATGAAACGAATTTGAATAATTAAGTATTGAATTAATTGATTTAATTATTATGATTAATTAATTGTTGAATTAATTAATGAGATTTAAATTATTAATTAATTTTTGAATTAATTAATTGAATTGTTTTGGTTATTTAATTCTGGAATTAATTAAGGATATTGACATGATTAATTAATTGTTGAATTAATTAATGGAATAGTTATGATTAATTAATTATTTAATTAATGAATAAGAATAACATAATTAATTAATTGTCGAATTAATTAATGGAATTTCAAAAATTAATTAATTTTATGATTAATTAATTAGATTGACATGATTAATTAGTTATCAAATTAATTAATAGAATTGTTATAATCAATTAATTTTTGAATTAATTGATGAGTTTGATGTGATTAATTAATTGTTGAATTAATGGATGTTTGATTATGAAATGTGATAATAATGTTAATATAGATTAATCGTAATTGATATTGAGATACATGTGAATTTTATATAAAGGTATGTTGTGATATTCATGAGTGGGAAAAGCCAAATTGTGTCAGTATCCCACAGTGATTAAATTGATATTCATTGGTGGGAAAATGCCTCCTATATCCAAAGAACATAGTTATTAAATTGATATTCGTGTGTGAAAAAAGGCCTACTATGTCAAAAGCTCATAGTGATAAATTGATATGTGTATGTGGGACATGGTTTGCTGTATCAAAAGACCAAGGGTTATATGCATGACAAGCTAGACCAAAATTGTTTGCATTATACCTATTTTCTAATTAGTAATATTATGATTTGATTTGAAATGTATAACGAAAGACCATATGATATAATAATTTATTGATTGAGGATGAGGTATGGTTCAAACTCCATAATGGGTCGAAGTAGGTATTAAGGTTCAGGTTTTCTCAATAAGTTGAGGGTTATGTGGTCATCTAAAGAGTAATTGAATAAATGTAAACTATTTAGTTTATTGCTTCTATTTTATTCTTTATACAATGCATACATTTTTATTGACTAGATTTGTTTTAGAGTCAGTTGGTAGTGGTATACTAAGTTGTACTCATACTCTACTTGGGCTGATAGGTTAGTAGCTGAATATATTTCAAGGTTAATAGAATGGATAAGGGAAAATGCCCTATGTTTGGTGGATGTGTCAGGATGGAGCATGGATGGGGGAACCAGATGTGTTGCGGGTCCTTCTTGGCAGTTGTCATTGTATTTAATTTTGAGTTTTCATTTTGACACATGGCACAAAATCTAGTATGGAATATCTATTATTTGGATTTGATATTTTATTTTCAATTTTGTCCATCTTGTGATCTTAGTACTATTATGTTTTTGGTTATATTTTATTCAGTTATTTTTTTTATTTTCTACTGGTGTATTACTCTGATAAAAGAGGGTATAGTTTCCCCCTGACTGATACTAGAGGCTCACTACTAGTCTGTAGTTTATATAATATGGGGAGGGGGAGCGCTTGGGTTCATGTGACTGACCAGCTTGAGGAACCGGTGTGTGGAACCCTAGAATATATGTTACATATTTATAAATTTATAACACTTAAAGTCTAAAAAATTGTGTTACCACAAGTAAGGATTAAAAGGGTAAATGACGGGGTTAAACCAAATGATATGGTTTAAAATACAACATAAAAATGTATAAATTTATATTTTTAATGGATTTGAAAATTATCATTTCCTAAATTGAACATTATATCAATTTTGTTCCACTTAACATGAATATAATATACATTATAGATAAATCTTTTAAGTAATTACAACTGTTTCCATTCCCTCAATAAAAAATGGGAACCACCTATTCTACCTTATTAAAAAACTATGATCCTAATATATCAAAGATTACCTACCCTAATACCATCCTATATTTCTTCCCCATATCTTATAGCTTTTGGTATTTCCAATATAACGTTCTTTCATTGCTAAAGGTGTAATTCAATGGTGGTTTTTCAATGAAGAGGTATAACTTTTAATAGAGTACTTTCAATTTTTTTCTTCTTCCACCTACTATGAATTTATTATATCCATTATAAAATAATAAATTCTGTATATAAAATATATATAATTTTCTTTATGAAGATGGAACAATGATTATACACTATATTTCTATTCTATGGGAAAAGAAAACAACACTCGCTCTTATATGTGGACAATCACTTATACAAAGTGATGTGTAACATTTTTCATCACTGCTTCATATTGATGGTTATAATAATAAATATAATGAATATAAATTTTGTTTATGATATTATTATATTTATTTAATGGTTAATTATTATTTAATTTTGTTTCATTCTACCCATTATAAAGTGGAAATTTCATGGATGCATACGTACGACCTACCGTCTCCACAAATTGATGTAATTCATTATTTATCCCCACATTATATGATTTGTTATAAAAGTGCATATAAAAAATAAATATTATAATCATTAAATTATTAACATAATGAATATGATAAACCAATTATCAAATTATAAGAATCGTGACTCCCAAACCAAAACATGCCTGAAAGACGAAGCAGTTATCTCTAAGAAGAATGATTTTAATAAACAATTATTAATAAACTAGTTATAAGAAATTATAATTAAATAATATATTTTATGATATATATTATTATTTTTATATAATATATTTATAACAAATATATATTAATTATGGTATATGATTTAATGTGTATAAAGAATGACAATATTTAAGGTAAGAGATAATGTTACCATCTCATTTCATTTCTGGACTGTCTATGAATAATTTATATTCATAGAAATTTTATAGATAATATCCTTTAAACCCCATATATTTTATTATCCTGTGATTATTCCTATAATTTTCATGTTTTAGTAAAAATATTTCTCTCTTTATTATTTAAAATGACCAGGAAATTTTTTTTCAAAAAAGTCTTACCTTACTTCTGTTTGGTTGAGGAACATTTTCTTCCTTTCCCATACTCTTCAAAATTAGATTTTGAATGTTATTACCTATACATGAAATTTTTTGAAAATACAATTTTTACTACCTTTCACTTTATTTAAAAATTTTTAAAATTCAATATTTCTAATAGTTTTCTGAACATATTGTTTTTGATTTTTTACAAAAGTGTAAGAGGAATGATTTCTTTTAATATATACGGCTTGAAAACATTTTCCCACCATCATAAAAATTATATTCATTTAAGAATACTTTTCATGTTTCCATAGTAATTTTCAATGAAAAGTATTTCCCTTATATTTTGGGAATTCTTAGTTAAAATTTTATCTAAGGAAATGGATATTTTCTCCTGATTTCATTTAAATGTTCAAATGATCATTTAAATTTATTTTTCATATATGTTATCATTATTTAAGGATTTTCTACTTCCTTGGGGTTATAATATTATGATACTGTAAACATTATTTGATGGATTATGAGTGTGATCATTAAATGTAACCTATTGATTTCCTATTTTTTAATTAAGTTGTAATGAAATATTTCTGAAACCAGATTATTTTCCTTGAGTTATGATATGTTCAAGTGATGAATGGTTTATGATATTCTGGAACACATGGGTATAGATTTAATTATGTTTTAGTTGGTTCCATTATGGACCTCCAGTTCATTGGGTAAAGTATTACATATTATGAGAAAATTTGAGAAATGAGTTGATATCCTTGATTCATCACGAAATATATCATGGAATAGGTTTCTATCATCGTGTTACCATTGTTATTTTTCCATGAAAATACCAATGGTTCCTCATCAGTAGCTAGGTACAAAACTTATTTCCAAAGGCTGAAGGTCATCTGGGTTTTCTAGCCCAATGACTCTTAGGGACTTGCATTGGTCGGGAGGATGAGAGGTCAAGGTCATTACACCATTTTTTGGGGAATAATTTCCTACTTTAGGACAACATTATAGATTTAATCTATGTTCATGAAATCCTTCCCAAACCCCAATATAGGACTAGGTACCCCCTTTGTTAATGGATTGATTACAAACATTTATCAATAGTGATTATCATATGTATATTACGGTTTATATATCACTCTTTTATTTAATTATTATGCATTATACCATGGACATGCTTGAGTACTCTAGAGTTTATTTCTACCTAGGGATATGGATAGTATTTAGGAAATGGGATTGAACCTCTATGAGGCATCCTATATATCTAGTGAAAATTGAAACCAAAACCCACATATTTCATTTTTAAGGTCTTATGACTGGACCCATCCATACAGTTTAACACTGTATGGTAAGGACATGACTATCAGGCTCGAACCATGAAGATGGGTCCAACGTATCTTTTATAATGTAAGAATCATAGTCTATGTAGTTATTGAGAAATTCATATGTATCGTGAGAGATATGATAATATTAGCCTTAGGTAGGACTTATGCATATGAGACTACCCTGAATTTCTTCTTAAGGAATGTTTCCCTTTGAGTTGTGAGGGGTTATAAGAAAACATACATCCCCATGGTTAAGGTACCATCTTTTAGGAGTTCAAATTATGCTATTATTACAATCATCACTGATCCCCAAGCCCACCGGATCCATTCGTGGTGTGAGAAACAAGAGAAAATGACAGATTGGAAACATTACATGAGGGAATATCCATATGGGGCTAACACATTTTTGTTTCACTTTGAGAGGAATGATCATCCATATCATGGAGGATATGTTATGGAGCTCGGGTATTAGTAAGGATTTCAACATATCCCATATATGACAGGAATTAGAGTCTTCGTAGTTCAGTTGGTCCCTCAACCCGTTGATGGGTTAAGCTGGATGGTTACGCTTGAAGACATTATGGCCATCCAAAAGGTTTTGGAAATGTTAGTGGGATTATACCAATATGGATTCCTCATTTATTGGAGACATACTATATGATGTTGATAATAGGGGATTTCAGTCTCAGGCTTCCCACTTGGTACACTCATTCTTTATCCTATAGTTGAATAAAGAGAGGCGGTGACGACCAAGATGGTCTGTCCGAGAGCATGATATTAAGAGGGTCACAAGAGGGAATGACTCTAACACGTTTAGTACACTTACCTGGTAAAAGGGGCATGTGGATGAAGACTATTAGCTTGGGGTACACATGACATGAATCCAAAGAGGTATGTTGGATAAGGATGGCATGTCCTAGAGTACATGATTCACATGGTTATTCCGTCTATTGGATATGTCTTGATTGGATTCCTAATATTTTGGGGCACCTATATGGCATGGTAGACATATCCAAGGATGGTTCATCAGTAATTTAGCATCCCCGGGATGTATTTGAATGGGAGAAGCATCCCATCCAAAATGATTCACATGACCGAAGCGGGCATGTCTGGGGTCTCGTGCTTGATTGATTGATTTGTCTCAGATATCGTTGCCTGATCATGGAAGGAATGACGATAGGAATAATGTTAGGGATCTGATGCACGATCAACTGACTAGTCTTATATGTATTCACCTAGTCGAGGTGGGCATGTCAAATGTTCTTCGGGTGACCAGAGTAGGAATGTTCACAAGACATTTCAAGAGGTCTTGCGGAGCCACATTATAGAAGTCTTGAGCACTTCTGAAGTCATTCAGTGACCAAGAACACCTCCAGCCTCCACTATTTCTATCCTATTTTATTTAATTATAATGGTCAGGGATTATGTGAGTTTTCATGAGTAATGTTAATGATATTTACTCAATTTTTTATGATGGCTCATGTAACCAATATGGGTTATTTGAAGAGTGTGCAAGAATGTTGTGAAAAAATTTCGTTTTTCCTTAGGGTGTCACGATGTTTCCTAAACATACCTAAGGACTTCCATGCGGAAAGGTAGACATATAGATGTTTTGTTCCTTGGGTCATCGTTTGACAATAAGGACATGTGCACGGAAAATCACATGATCCTTCTAACACATCAATGAATTCCTCACAAGGTCATACTAACCTATCCAGAACTTTCCTTATGACAATGCGGATGTGTCAAGGGGTGTCACCTAATTAATTCTGATTTCCAAATGGGTCACCACATAACGATGATGACAAGTCAATGGGTCGTCATGACACCTACCCAAATTGTCTGAGGCTTTTCTTGCGATCAACATGGAATGCCCAAGGTTGCCTAAGTAGATCGTGAGACCATCAAAGGGTCTCATGACTGCATGTCCTCAAACCATTCAAAGGTTGGGGTCTTGTAGAAATACTTAGGGTCTTCCGGTCATTTGAATGCCACAAGTTCTTGTCTGATGGGATTATTTCATATGTTTCACATGGAAAATAATTTCCCAGTAAGATATGCATGCCTATTAGAAGGGTATTCTCATGGATTCTGGGGTGTTCCATGGATGCACACATAGGTGAGGGGAACCCTATACAAAGGATCCAATGATTCTTGGCCACTCATGTGATTGCATGTCTTCAATCACAGACTTACGATGGGACCAGTGGTGATACCTGAGAGTTTTATATCAAAACCTCCACATGGATGGGTAATGGAAATAATCAAACGGTCAAGGGTGCATACACCATGGGCTATATACCCTCAATGTTTTTCTTTATGGAAAGGGTGATCGTGGTGATCCTCCACATTGATGTGGCCACATATAAGGTTGCATGAAGACATTGTGGGGCACAATGTCTTCTCACATGACCACGGATTTGTGAAGACGTATCACTCATACAGAAGGATCACATTTGATTTGAGTTTTTATATGTTTTCTAAAGAAAAATAAATAAAAAGGGGTAGGTTAATTTTAAAAAAATGTGTACTAATGGAAACTGCACCACTTCCGCCTTTAGGTATCGAGTTAATGGAAGAAACAGAACTGCCACATTTCCACTAAAAGAAAATAAAATTAATATTTTTTGTTTTTTAAAACATTTTATTTTTATGTTATTTTTTTGTTTTGTTTTGGTTATATATATATAACAAAAAAAATTAGAAGAATTTTTCTACTATTTTGTTTTGATTTATTTTGTTTTATGTGAGATCTCATGTTTTTGTCGTGCATGCATATGGTTTCTAAAATTGGTGCTCATAATAACTTCACTAGGTGGCTGAACAGGGGAATCATAGGATCAAGTGTTCCTCTCAGTCAACTCTGCATGATCAGGGGGATACTCATCTGAGATTTTCACGCACACCTCCTAATAGGGGTCACATGGATATTATGTGTTCCCATGATCTCTAAAAGATCATTCATGAGGCTATGAAAACACATACTAGATATGTGTGTTATTATACAAGTAAAAATGCATGGTTGAGGGTTTACCCATTGTCTAACCTGTATGTCAGCAGGAGTCTTCACTCTGTGAGGCCTGCACATATGTGATCTCTATGACCTCCAAAAGGTCTTCTGATGAGATCTATACATGCACAAGGGATGTATAACAAAACCGCAGAATGTATGGAAAGTGGAAGGTGTTTCATGGGCAATGTCTTCACTAAATGGTTTGAAATATAAGGGGATCACAAATCATCAACCCACCTTTGTTCTTGTGGGCTTGCGCACCAAAGACCCTATACACTAGCATGAATTGCCTCTTATGGGAGCTATTGTTCACTGAGTGACTCACATGGACATGTTCAACCTATTTGGTTGAATCATCCTGGATTTCTAGTGGGTATCCATATTTTTTTGGTTATGGGTGATAATAAAACTGCATTAACGACTTAGAATAAAATCCCAAATAGAATATCAGGTTCATGTTTTATCTCCTTAAACCCAATTCCTTCATGTATTCGCTTTTCCATATATTATTCCATCATTTGGCATGGTGGATAAGAATGGAATTCACAAAAATTAGTGGAAACAACATTCCCCACATTAGAATGAGATTTGTCAGAATGAAAGAATATTATTATAAGGTAAACATATAT
This sequence comes from Viscum album, assembly GCA_963277665.1. Taxonomy (NCBI): domain Eukaryota; kingdom Viridiplantae; phylum Streptophyta; class Magnoliopsida; order Santalales; family Viscaceae; genus Viscum; species Viscum album. The sequence continues at coordinate 640,847,475 of OY728155.1, read as the reverse complement.
CACTTTTCTACATATCTAAATTTATGATGATCCATGATACTGAACTCCTAGAGTGGATCTATCTCGAGTATGTAAGAAGAGATCTCAAGCATTATGATGATGATACATGGGGAATGCTCTATCTTTTTCCTAAGTCAAGGGACTTAGGGAGAATAGCATGAATTTTTCTAAGGTCATATAATGGTACCCAAAAGAGTTGTGTCTATTTATTTAATTTTCCCCAACTTCTTCCAAATATTCTAATAGAGGAAGACATAGTGGGCATGGACATGACTTTTTCTCAGGATTCCTTCTCAAAAGTTTTTTTCCCAACATGTTTTTATTCCTCTTCATTTTTATAGATTCTCAGTATAGCCTAGATCACAAAAAATGTGTTTCCAACGAGCAGAAACTCAACTTTGGATCAAGATTCCATTATCACATTTTCATATTGTCTTGTATCGTGTATCTTTTAGTTTTAAAGACCTTAAGTCTAGACCATAATTGTGTTGTAGTTTATGATCTTTGAACTCATACATTTGGTGTATTGTAGTTTAAGGTCTTCTAGCTCAGACCTTCTTATTGTTTTAGTTTGGGTTCTTCTATCTCAGACCTTATAACATATTGTTGTTCAATGTCTTCTATCTCAGACCAATTATTGAAAATGGGGTCAGAGATGAATAAAAAAATATGTAGTGATGAGTTTCATCATGGTACTGCTATGGATCATGAGTATCAAAGTTCCTTTCTTGAAAGGAGGAGATGCCTTTAGTAGGCACGTAAAATCCCTTATGCATCGATGGAATGGCTGAGTAAAACTTATCTATACTCTTTTCCAAGTGATAGGGAATGTTTATGGAAGTATGTATGGATATGGGAAAATACTAGGGGTATTAGGCCTATCTAGATTGTTGGGATATGGGTGATATAAATCATAACGCAAATGTTTGATTTTGGTAATATGGAATGGGATAGACATGCTGAGTATGTACCTTAACACTATGGAGTGTCAGGTTCCACAATCATGTTGCTGATGCTCACATGGATTAGGAGTCCTTTTATAATGGGTCATGATTCCTCTGGTCGGTGGCTCTAAGCCCCTCTAAATTAGTAGACTGGCCGAACTAAGTGATCTCTTCTCCTTTAAGAGGCTATAAAATATTCAAATAGACTCAAACATTTAGACGATGAGGTTGGTTTTGGAAGGAAGGTTGTCCAAGATAGGTTATGTAACCCTAGGGAAACTTATATCTAATTGAATAGATCAGGCCCTATTCCATGTGGTTTCGAATCATGAGGTGTGGGCCACTAAATGTTCAAGAATGAATGGTTGTATTCTTGCCTTGAGAAACGGTACAAAACATGGCGATGAAACATCAAGGATATCAGATATTATTGAATAGTTTGATATGGATATTGTAAATCATAGTCAAATGTACTTAGGTCATGAGGAAAGTATAGGATAGTCACACTAAGGATATCTTAAAAACATTGGGGTGTTAAGTACTACTGTGATGACGCCATGCTCACAAGAATTAGAAATCCCTTTATATTGGATCAAGATGTCTCTAGTCCGTGGGTCTTAGCCCCTCTATGTCAGTATCATATCCAAGAGGAGATATCTCTTTTCTTTTTTAAAGCACTGGAAGGTTTGTGATGACTAGATACAATTTAAGTCATGAAGTGGGATTTAAGGAAAATGTTAGACCCATGAAGCCATGAAGTGTTTGAGAACACTAAATTTTGTTCCACCACCCTTCAAACTTATTCCCACAATAAGAAGATTTGTTAAATTAATGCTCTAATTTTTTCTAGACCAAGGGGTCTTGTGAGCATTGTTTGGATTTTACTAGGTTTTACAAGGTAGACCATATGATATTTATGCCTTATTTATTTGTGTCCATGTTTTTTCATAAACTTTGGAGATAAATAGTTCAGCGAGAGAAGACTTTACTTTTTCTAAGGCTACCCTATACAGGTTTTCATCTTGGAAAGTATTTTTTCTCCCTTTTTCTAACAGTTCAGGGTCTTGTGATTTTGATCATTATAGTATAAACATTAACGTTTTACAACATTGACCAAAGTGCATGCTGTTTAAGGTATTAATTCACTTGGACCTAAAATGGGAGTTTCTATACAATAGCCTAATTAGGATGCATAGGGTCAAATGTATTCCAACATCCTTATGAGAGAGAGGTGAGATTATTGTAAATCGCATATCAAGGTCTTCAGGTCATGAGTAATGATATGGGACAATCATTTTGGGGATAACCTAAAACAAAATGGGGTGATTGGTTCTATCGTAGTGATGTTAGGATCTCTAGAATCAGAAATCCCTAATACTAGGCCATGATGTCTCTGGTTGGAAGGTTTGAGCCCCCACATCAATAGCATATCCAAATAGAGAGATCTATTTTTTTTCATGGGAATTGAATGGTTGCGATGACCCTATGTTTCTAATACATGAATTGTGGATAACTGAATGAGGTGATTAAAAATATGATGGAAGCACCCCATTCTCTAGTTGATCTGGGTATGTATCTTATTGTCCATTGATAAGGAAGGATGACAAGTGATGGTTTCCCTATTTTAACATCTTGTAGCGGGGACATGACTCCATGCAGTTCAACATTATGCAGTAAGGATGTACTTCCATGAAGTTTACCATAATGCGGTAAGTAATTACTTCCATGTAGTTTAACGTCATGTGGTAAGGACATAATTCCATGTAGTTTAACATCATGCGGAAAGGATTTACTTCCACATAGTTTAACATCTTGCGGTAAAGACATATATCAATGCAATTTAACATCATGATGTAAGGACATACTTCCATGAACATTAAAGCCATGTGGTCAGGATGTTAGAGAACCAACTTGAATGTGGTAGGATGTTGTGTCTTGGTCGAAATATGGGGACTTGGGTGTCACTATGTATCTCATAATAATGAGAATCAATTCACACATAGTTCTTGGTGAAATCTTCTATATAGTAATGAACTATATGTGAGGAGGAAAGTTTTTATTTTAATTATTGTAACTAGTCTTGATATTGGTAATTTGAGCATCACTATGTATCTCATGAGTATAGCATCCCGCCTTATTATAACATAAACTTTCATTACATTACACATAACTGAGGATCTTTAAGGTCTAGTGTCTTGGAAACCAGGAACAAAATACATGAAAGCAACATAAAGCATTCTTCTTAAACACATGAAAGGATTCTCCTTAAGTTCATCCTAGGTTCATTACGACATCTCATAACCTGGGGACATACATCAAAAGAAAGGGTGAGCAGGAGGCCCAGTAAGGGAAACAAGAGGAACATTTTACATGTGAACTTGATATACTTCAATAAGAACATGAAAAGAACTTTAAGGCATGAGAAAGAAATCATGAGGCATTTCATAATAAAAACAACATTTTTCATAACTTGAAGATTTGGCTACATAATTTAACATAGACAATCATGAACATATCACCAAGGTCCATCCCCAAGGTGTCATTTGAAAATTACCAAGGTTATTCACCAAGGTATCGTGAAAATTGTAATCTCCAGTGGTTACATCATTACCCAATGCATTGGAGCGCTATCAGCGCGCACCCTTAAATTTGCCTTTATTATCATGTCAGCCACATATATCATCATCAAAAATTTCATAAATAACCCATATAGAATAAAATAAATGGTTTTCATTTCATAATCATAACGTTTTAAAAACTGCTTTATAGACATGATCTTTACGGCACTTTAAACCCACGGAAGGGAAAGTGGGTCTCATGTATGTAAATCCCAGAATTTAAAATAGAACATTTTGATATATATGTGAATACCCTTGTAGAAATAAGAGCTTTGAGTATTCACTTTATAACATAAAATAATTTTGAGAAAAGAGGGAGAGGCATTTTGAGACGAAAATTCTGCAGCATAACGGCTATGTTTTGGGGTTTTAGAAAACATTGAAAAGAGAGGGGACATGGGTCACCCACTCATAAATAATCCATAAAACAGTAGGGGACAGAATAAGAAGGATATATGGACATGTTAATGAAATTTGAAGGACATGCCATTTGAAATGAAAAACATGGAAGGAAGACAAAAATTAGATTTCTCTTATGAAAATTCAGCAGCCTAACGGCGTCACTTAAACTTCAATAAAAAAGAATTGACAAGATCAAATAGGTTCCCTCATCATATGATCATAAGAGATCAGTATGATAGATATAGAGATCATACCCCAACATAATAAAAAGGAACTTGAAAGACTTGACATGAAAATCGAACTTGAAAAATGAGAAGGGTGAAAGAATCCCTTAAAAATTCGGCAGCCTAACGGCGTCACTTAAACATTCATAAAATGAAATGATGAGAGTAAGAGGGGATCTCTAATCATATAAACATGAAAGGGCAGTAAGAGGAATATAAAAGAACATCCTCTCACATAAAAACATGGAGCATAAAAGGAATGACATAAAAGAGATTACATGAAAAGAAAGAGAGGGGTCGGATCCCTTACCTTAAAACGTGACTTTTGAAACTCAAAGGATTGGACCTTGACGGCTTGGGGGAACCTTGGGAGGACTCTTTGGGAGGTAAGAAGACCATAACTTCGTTGGGGGAGAGTTGGGAGTGAAAACTAAAGGAGGAAAGGGTGGGTATTTATAGGGAAAGTGAGGGGACAAAGCATTAATGGCCAAGGGACACCTCACATGTGCTTTTCTGAAACCCATGTGCTCTCCCTTGGCATTTATCATGGAGTTAGGCCACATGGGGCCCCCAAAACAATAATTCATCACCCTTGTCTGGCCAACCCTCAAAAGATCTCATGACATCATCATGACACCGTTATGATGTCATTAAACATACTGAAACCCTAAAACTGTATTTTTACTATTCACTGAAAATTCAACTTTCTCAGAAAAATCCCAAAATTTCACATTAACCAAATATCAATGCTCTGATTTCAAAAATGAAATCTATTTTATAAAAATAATTTTCTAAATATTTTTAATTTAATTTTTAAATAAAAACACTATTCATCAAAAATTCATTTTTTTCAGAAAAATCCCCAAAAATTACCTTAACATAATATCGATGCTCTGAGTTCAAAAATAAAGTCATTTTTATAAAAATAATTTTCTAATTATTTTTAATTAATTTTTTAATTAAAAAACACTATTCATCCGAAAAAACTAATACTTGAATAATAATTTATGAAATCGTTATTTAACCATTTTATTGAATCACATTACTTAATCAAGGTGCCAAGATTATTTTAAAACTTTCTTTAAGTGAGATTACTAATCCATTTGGTCACCTTACTAATCCTAAGCGTAAAATCACTATTCATAATTTACTATTCATCAAAAATTAAGTTGATCTTATTAGACTCCAAATTTTGTAGTGAACATAATTGTAAAAGACCATTTTTTGAAAATCATTACACATTTTTAATTATTTAAGGTTTACATAAACATTTTTAAAATATCCTTTTTCTAAAATTCACAAAAAATATGCATACTATATTTATCCGGTCATTTCAAAATTCATAAACTTCATCATAAGAAGAAATCCCAATTTTTATTTAAAACAAGGATTACACAAGGTAGTTACGGTCTCGTTACATATCCCCTTATAATACCAGCATAGGACCTAAGAGTAAGGTGTGCTAGGGTGATAGAAGCTTGGGGCGGCTCAGTCAACATTGCCCGAGTAGTAATTTCTATCAGTTTGAACTTCTCACGAAGGCGATTCCGTTCCAGCTTCACATGATGAAGTTCGGCTTGGATTTGATCCAGAGCAAAGCCCAATGGTGCTACCTCCTTCCCAAGCTCTGTTAGACGGGCTTCGATCGGTCCAAGACTACTAGGTGAGGCCATCGAATCTTATTTCTATAATAATTAACCAAGATTACTTATATTTAGAGACAATAATCAAAACATTTTGTTCACAGCGGTCATATTGACCGATGGTTATATAATAGTCAAAAACCACTGATCTCATTTTAATTATAATCATGTTAATCAAATAAAACATTTTTGTTGAGTATAAAAATAAAATAAAATAACACATGAAATTAGTAAACAAGATTTATTCAAAATTTCGGGTCGTTACAATCTTCCCCCCTTAAGAAATTGCGTCCTCGCAATTTTTTAAAATTGGGTTTTGAAATTTCATTGAAAGTCCCACATCAGAAAAAGATTTAGTAACACTATTACTTTAAAAGAAATAAAAGGGAGTACAAAGGCCACCCAAGTTTACTCATACTAGGATTCCATGTAGGAAACATGGACATAGAGGAGAAAACAAAGGGTCACATCCTAAAGGAGAGTGATAGAAAACATGATTAGGAGGAATTTAACCACCAGAAAATCCCAAAATTATGATGTGTGCAAGCGGTCTTTGATTACCTAGTAGGAAACGTAAACCAACAACTTTTTTGTTTTATGTTCCTTTTCATAACTTTGAGGAATTCATTTACAACATAGAACAAAAACATAAGGAAATATATCTACCTTCATGTAGAGTTTAATCCTTTAATAAGTTTCTACCCAAAACTAATCTTTTCTCTAAACTATGAGAATTCAAAACTACTTGGTCTCATCAAAACACAAGAATCATCTTCTAGAGAATCACATAATCCACAAAAGATCAACTATCTATTTCTTCTATCTTTAAACATTATCCCAAAAACAGAAAGAGTAAGGTAAAAAAAACTCTTCAAAAAGAAATAATCCCATAGGAATGGAAACTAAATTTAAATCTTCAAGTTCCATGGTACTACCCAAAGTTCATCATAGTCCATTCCGTAAATAATGGTCCTTAAGATTCCTCAAAATAAACCAAACTAAGATTGAAACCCAAATACAAGAAAGATTTGATAACATAGTCTTCCAAAATAAACTTCATTGTTCATCTCCAAACAACATCAACCACTCCTAACATCTTATAACAAAAGTAGCTAACCTAAACATATTTTATCCAAGATAAGTTAATCATTCCCGTAAGTAACCTAAATTACTATAAGTCCACCTTAAATTCATCGATTCTTCAAAATATAAGTCAACCTTACTCCTCAATGAAAATACTGTTGTAATCTATTTACCTCGATCATATAGGGTCCCCAAAATAGTGAACGTCTTCCAAAATAAAAATCATATTTTAATCCCCTAATCATCTCTGTCATCTTAATACGGCAATCGTAGCATTTCCTATCACATTGGTTGTTGAGACATGTTCTTCCATTTCCCGCCATTAACTAAGAAAAGAAACTATAATTAGGGGCTTAAATACTTAGCCAATAATCAAGAAAAGAAACTTAAGGCATATAAGGATAACTTGTAGTTGAAAAGTATACCCTAACTTGTGATCCCCTAGGTTCCCATCTAGGTTATCCATGATCATATATTCTTATGTGAACCTTTATGTTATTTTATCTTTGATCCTTTAACAATGGTTCATACTAAGCTTATGAATTTACCAAAGCATATCCCCCGGGTGTGTCATAACCAAGAGTGCAGCAAGGCCCGTTGTCGTGTACCAGTTCCCGTTCGTGTCTAGATCAAAGCGGTGTTTTCGGGTTTTACCCCTATGTACATCTGTTCCAGAGCCACCTCTACATGCTCGTATCCAAACAGGGATGTATTTTCTTGGAAACCCCTTACTCAATACTCACCAAAATACCAGGAATATTTCCTATATTTAAACTTTTCTATAGGGTTCTTCCTAAAGTTTTTATATCCTAATTTCCACAAATAACTAAACCATCCTTTGATACCAACTATAGCATCCCGCCTTATTATAACATAAACTTTCATTACATTACACATAACTGAGGATCTTTAAGGTCTAGTGTCTTGGAAACCAGGAACAAAATACATGAAAGCAACATAAAGCATTCTTCTTAAACACTTGAAAGGCTTCTCCTTAAGTTCATCCTAGGTTCATTACGGCATCTCATAACCTGGGGACATACATCAAAAGAAAGGGTGAGCAGGAGGCCCAGTAAGGGAAACAAGAGTAACATTTTACATGTGAACTTGATATACTTCAATAAGAACATGAAAAGAACTTTAAGGGATGAGAAAGAAATCATGAGGAATTTCATAATAAAAACAACATTTTTCATAACTTGAAGATGTGGCTAAATCATTTAACATAGACAATCATGAACATATCACCAAGGTCCATCCCCAAGGTGTCATTTGAAAATTACCAAGGTTATTCACCAAGGTATCGTGAAAATTGTAATCTCTAGTGGTTACATCATTACCCAATGCATTGGAGCGCTATCAGGGCGCACCCTTAAATTTGCCTTTATTATCATGTGAGCCACATATATCATCATAAAACATTTCATAAATAACCCATATAGCATAAAATAAATGGGTTTCATTTCATAATCATAACGTTTTAAAAACTGCTTTAAAGACATGATCTTTACGGCACTTTAAACCCACAGAAGGGAAAGTGGGTCTCATGTATGTAAATCCCAGAATTTAAAATAGATCATTTTGATATATATGTGAATACCCTTGTAGAAATAAGAGCTTTGAGTATTCACTTTATAACATAAAATAATTTTGAGAAAAGAGGGAGAGGCATTTTGAGACGAAAATTATGCAGCATAACGGCTATGTTTTGGGGTTTTAGAAAACATTGAAAAGAGAGGGGACATGGGTCACCCACTCATAAATGATCCATAAAACAGTAGGGGACAGAATAAGAAGGATATATGGACATGCTAATGAAATTTTAAGGACATACCATTTGAAATGAAAAACACGGAAGGAAGACAAAAATTAGATTTCTCTTATGAAAATTCGGCAGCCTAACGGCGTCACTTAAACTTCAATAAAAAAGAATTGACAAGATCAAATAGGGTCCCTCATCATATGATCATAAGAGATCATTATGATAGATATAGAGATCATACCCCAAAATAATAAAAAGGAACTTGAAAGACTTGACATGAAAATCGAACTTGAAAAATGAGAAGGGTGAAAGAATCCCTTAAAAATTCGGCAGCCTAACGGCGTCACTTAAACTTTCATAAAATGAAATGATGAGAGTAAGATGGGATCTCTCATCATATAAACATGAAAGGGCAGTAAGAGGAATATAAAAGAACATCCTCTCACATAAAAACATGGAGCATAAAAGGAATGACATAAAAGAGATTACATGAAAAGAAAGAGAGGGGTCGGATCCCTTACCTTAAAACGTGACTATTGAAACTCAAAGGATTGGACCTTGAGGGCTTGGGGGGCACCTTGGGAGGACTCTTTGGGAGGTAAGAAGACCAGAACTTTGTTGGGGGAGAGTTGGGAGTGAAAAATAAAGGAGGAAAGGGTGGGTATTTATAGGGAAAGTGAGGGGACAAAGCATTAATGGCCAAGGGACACCTCACATGTGCTTTTCTCAAACCCATGTGCTCTCCCTTGGCATTTATCATGGAGTTAGGCCACATGGTGCCCCCAAAACAATAATTCATCACCCTTGGCCGGCCAACCCTCAAAAGATCTCATGACATCATCATGACACCGTTATGATGTCATTAAACATACTGAAACCCTAAAACTGTATTTTTACTATTCACTGAAAATTCAACTTTCTCAGAAAAATCCCAAAATTTCACATTAACCAAATATCAATGCTCTGATTTCAAAAATGAAATCCATTTTATAAAAATAATTTTCTAAATATTTTTAATTTAATTTTTAAATAAAAACACTATTCATCACAAATTCATTTTTTTTCAGAAAAATCCCCAAAAATTACCTTAACATAATATCGATGCTCTGAGTTCAAAAATAAAGTCATTTTTATAAAAATAATTTTCTAATTTTTTTAATTTAATTTTTAATTAAAAAACACTATTCATCCGAAAAAACTAATACTTGAATAATAATTTATGAAACCGTTATTTAACCATTTTATTGAATCACATTACTTAATCAAGGTGCCTATATTATTTTAAAACATTCTTTAAGTGAGATTACTAATCCATTTGGTCACCTTACTAATCCTAAGCGTAAAATCATTATTCATAATTTACTATTCATGAAAAATTAAGTTGATCTTATTAGACTCCAAATTTTGTACTGAACATAATTGTAGAAGACCATTTTTTGAAAATCATTACACATTTTTAATTATTTAACGTTTACATAAACATTTTTAAAATATCCTTTTTCTAAAATTCACAAAAAAATATGAATACTATATTTATCCGGTCATTTCAAAATTCATAAACTTCATCATAATAAGAAATCCCAATTTTTATTTAAAACAAGGATTACACAAGGTAGTTACGGTCTCGTTACATAGCCCCTTATAATACCAGCATAGGACCTAAGAGTAAGGTGTGCTAGGGTGATAGAAGCTTGGGGCGGCTCAGTCAACATTGCCCGAGTATTAATTTCTATTAGTTTGAACTTCTCACGAAGGCGATTCCGTTCTAGCTTCACATGATGAAGTTCGGCTTGGATTTGATCCAGAGCAAAGCCCAATGGTGCTACCTCCTTCCCAAGCTCTGTTAGATGGGCTTCGATCGGTCCAAGACTACTAGGTGAGGCCATCGAATCTTCTTTCTATAATAATTAACCAAGATTACTTATATTTAGAGACAATAATCAAAACATTTTGTTCACAGCGGCCATATTGACCGATGGTTATATAATAGTCAAAAACCACTGATCTCATTTTAATTATAATCATGTTTATCAAATAAAACATTTTTGTTGAGTATTAAAATAAAATAAAATAACACATGAAATTAGTAAACAAGATTTATTCAAAATTTCGGGTCGTTACAATGAGGATGAGAATCAAGTCACACATTATTGTTGAAGAGGAAATACTCTATGCAGGTATGGACCATGTGTAGAGGTGGAAATTGTTTACATTGACTATTATAGCTGATCATAGGATTGGAGATCCATGAATCACTATGTATCATTAGATGTTAAGTATCAAGATACACATAGTTCTTTATGTTCCATGAATTTTAACATCAAGTGGTGAGGACAAAGGAGATCCAATGTGAAATTGTGGGAACATCATGGTTGGTCCCAAGGATAGAAACATGGGAAACACAATGTATCTCATGAGGATGAGAATAAAACTAGACATAATACTTAAAGGACAGTACAGTTTAATGTCATACGGTAAAGACATCGACCATACAGTTTAATGTTAAGTGGTGATGACTCACGGCCTGACTTTTATGGTCTTTCATCCAGGACTGTGATGGACTGGTTTTGTACCTATGTTCCATGCTTGTAAGGGTGAGTCTCTACCATGATTCCTAAGCTCACATGAGAAATACTTGGTGTGAGAACAAGGAATGGCATGTGTTTCCATACAATGTAGGGATAGAAGGGGGTACAATAATGTAATTTTTCATCATGTAGTGGCAAGTAAAAAGATATAGGATCGATTTTCTCCTACGTATCTCATAAAATGAAAATCAATTAATACGTAGTTCTAGAGGAACCAAGTAGTTTAGAATCCTTGGGAAAAGATGCCATCCATTCATTTTAGCATCATGTGGTTAGGACAATGGATCACCAGATGTTATGGGGAACTGTGGATCTATGAAGTTTTATGTCATGTGGTATAGACATTGGTCATGCAGCTTAATATCATGTGGTGTGGATGAAGGGTGACATGAAGTTTAATGTCTTTCTGTGGGGGAAACTTTGTAGAGTTTAACATCAAGTGTCCAAGATGATGTCCATACAGTTTAACATCATGTCGCTATGATGATTGATAGGGATTACTCTGATATGGATTCCCTATTCATTCTTTGATGCTTGATATAGAATATTTCCTCCTAATCTGGATCTTCCAAAAGGATGAATGTATTAGCTAATGTATTGGTGTAAACATTCTATGATCAGGGATCATGATTTAACGTGAGTTTGAAAGGGATCCCTTCCCGTAATCCCCTAACATACCCAGTGAGAGGGGATAGTTCATTATTTTTTAAGGAATATTCACCATTGATATGATTTATCAGTAACTATGCATCCACTTTGATGTTTAGGTAGAATATTTGTAGTTTTGGGGTTAGTTCCAATTTTTACAGCCTTAGGATAGTGAGAAAGTGTAGGGAAAGACTAGTTTATCTGAAGCGACTTCTACAATCCCCAATCGAACCCATTTGATATTTGGGTTTTCCATTATTATGCCGATAGGACACCAGTTGGTGTCATCAAAGTACATCTACCATGTTCGAGGAATTTCATGGAAATAAAATGCCTCTTCATAGGGGTGTTCAGTATCTTCTGGTATATTCTCTAGGGAAGGATGTTCTTCAAGAATGACATCTAGGTATTTCCCTTTCAATGACTGTTGTGACATAAACTAGATGTCATATTACTGAAGAATGACTACCCAACATGATAGTGGCCAGTCAACTTTGGACGACCAAGGATGTACTTGAGAGGATCAACACGGGAGACTAATTGGACTTCATGGTGCTGCAGGTAATTCCTTAGATTCCACATTGTGAGGATAATTGTGAGGAAGTTCTTCTCGACATAAGAGTACGAGTCTTAGTACCTAGAATCATTTGATTAAGGTAATAGAGACTATTCCTACTTCCCACATCATTATATTGTGAGAGGAGGGAGGTAAATGGGAATTCCATGGCCTCCACATATAAGATGAGTGGCCTCTCTTCCACATGAGGCATTAGAACCGGTTGGTGTAGTAGGTATTTCTTGAGGTTTTTGAAGGATTCATGATTTTCACTGTCCTATCTTAACGAGGAAGATGTTGGCAGACCATTTTAGGTATTTCACTTCCTAGACAAAGTTATATTTTATCAACTCATCAACTTACACCTCTATATTGGTATCATGAGAGGGTTACACCCTCCTGACTTCCTTCTTAAAGCCCTGATGTTCTTATGGTATCCTAATATTTTGTGCAATCACATATGGATTTAGTCAAGGAATCTCGTTATTGTTCCAAGCGAACACATATTAGTGTTTCTTTTGAAAAAATTTACATCTCTTGCTCTTTGAGGGGAATGGGAGAACTAATCATTGTAGGTCATGGGTCTTCCTATATTCCCATATTTATCTGCTTGAAATCATTTATGGTGGTGGAGACACATTCCTGGGATAATGGAGTGGTGTTCCTGAGATCAACCTCATCATCTTCCATAATGGAGTATTCAAAGGCATTATCAGATGAAGATGGAAATATAGGGGCTACAATGTCACTATTAGGCCGAGAGAGGCCATGATAGGAGACATTATCATCCCTTTTTATGATATTTTTTAAAGGGTTGTTGGAGTTGATTACATTATACACTGTCACTAAGGAAAGGTTGGGCTTGGATTTTTTAGATCATATTTTCTACCTCAACTAGGTCTTATTGGTAACAAATAGTCACTATTGAGTATACTCCAGGGATTCACAAGGGTGATCCCTCAATCCACTTGGGGTTTAAATCTATACATCATCATCCAACATTGGTTGCTAACCTATCTTCTTGTATAAGTATACATCAGCATATGTGGTTCTACAAGTCTCTAAGGAGGTATTTTCACCATGTTCTATTCTAACTTTCTAATTTGATTTCAATGATGTCTCCCTAAGATTGATATCCCACATAGTTTGTCATCCTATGAATGAGAAGTATTCCATTTAGCATTTCATATTATTGTAAGGATGTGAATATGGGTGTCTTGACCGGGATAAAGAGTCTGTGAGTCCCTATGTATATCATTGAAAATTAGAATCAAGTTGTATGTAGTTCAAGAAGAAATGTGCCGTTTAAAGTCATTTGACAAGGATGCGAGATGTTCAGTTTAACATCTTGCGATGAGGATGTGATCCATGAAGTTTAGCATCACGTGGTAAGGAAGTGTTCCATATCGTATATTGTATTTCAGTAGGGGCATGATCCCTATAGTTTATCATCTTGTTGTAAGGACATCAGTCGTATAGTTTACTGTCATGTGGCTAGGATGATAGCATGTAACCTATCAGGAGAGTGGATCTACTGAGAGATCTTGGACAAATTTTATGAATATTTCATGAGTTTCAGGATATTTCAACTATATAAATCCTACATATACCTATTACTTTAACATATACTTGATGAAAAAACAACTCTCTATTATATTCTATAGAGGAAGATTGTAGGGGGAATAGTTGTCATGGCCTATAAACCCTCTCTCATGCAACTTCCTCATTTTTTAGAGTTCCACTAAACTATTCCCCATAGAACAATCAAAATATTTAGAGACATTTTTTTCTAGAAAAAGTAGGGTTTGTTCAATATTGATTTGAATGAAAACCACATATCCCTGGGAGCTAGATGGATCATGCTCTACTGCACAATTGGTGCATCCTATTCAGAGTGATCAAATGACTGAATTGGGGATTCATGCACTATTGGTTCCAATATCTCCATGTTGATATTTACTTGAAGTCAATATTTAATGGAATATAACTCTTCTATTGTGTTCCTAAGATATTGGTTGTGTGGTAAATGATTTTCATGGCCTACCAACCCTGCCTCACTTGATATCCTTATCAGTGAGAACTCTGTCAAACTACTCTCCATGGAATAGTTGAAATACCCATGAACATGATTTTCTTGGAAGGAATGAGATTTTAATTGCTTTTATTCAAAGTATGAGTGAGTAGGCCGCTTATCCCACATGTTATTCAAGCCACCGCTAGAACATGTGTGTTACTAAATATGAAGTTTGGAGTATAGGGTCCTGGCCATTATCGGTATGGGGGAAGGTGACGAAGCTTTGGGGTTCTTGGATAGAAAAGATGCTTTTGGTTAATTAAAAGATCCTGACTCCCCGTTGATTTTTTTCGGCTTATGAGGTTAGATAGTTTCTAGAATATCCCTAATAAATAGGTTTAAAATATGGAAATTCTCACAAACTAGTGGTCTTGGGTGAAGTGGATCAATGATTGGATCTCTCCCAATGAGGTGATGGAAAATATGAAAATTCCCCAAACCCTGTGGGTTGGGGAACATTGCTATAAGGAAGGCTTTTATAAGAAAACATGATCACATAATCCCTTGGTGGAGATTTCGGGAGTATTCCCACAATTATATCCCACAGATCCCTATTCTCTTGTCGAATTTGAGTGACTTGTTCTTCTAAAGAATCCACCTTGTCATCCTTGAGTGGTCAGTTGGTGAATGCCATGAAAAACCCTTTCTTCTATTGGTGTCATGATGAGTGGCTGATAATGGGAGTTCTAATATGGATTACATAGATTAAATCCACTTCTTCCACTATCCATATCATCCATTTTCCTTACCCTATGAAATACCAACATGATCAGCAACACCTCCGATGGATTCCATATGGATACCATTGAGCTATTTACTCTTGAATAGGGGAAAATGATAGGCAAAACTAATGTGACTTAGGTGACTATAAGAATATATGATCATATCCTTCAAGATTTTTCTCATCTTGATTTGATGAGGATTCTTCAAATCTAGTTTCTATCATATTTAATGATATAGAAGAAAATTGGTTCTCCTCATTGATAAAGTACCTTTTTTGATGGGTCGGTGTGTGGTATACTGCTTGAGGGAACGGTTCCCATAATACCATTTGATGGGTCGGTTCCCATGATGTCGTTTGAGGGTTCGGTTCCCATAATACCATTTGAGGTGTTGGTTCCCATGATGATGTTTAAGGGGTCAGTGAACATAATACCAATTTAGGGGTCAGTTCCCATGATTCCATTTGATGGGCCAGTTCCCATAACACTGTTTGAGGGGTCTACCCATGATGTCTCTTGAGGGTATGGTTCCCATGATTCCATTTTAGGTGTCGGTTCCCATTATGTCATTTTAGGGGTTAGTTCCCATGATAAAGATGATCCCTGGGTGAAACATGATGAAACCTTTCCCAGACTCGACGGCTAGGATGTTTGTTGGGGTTTTTCAATCCCTAAGTCTATTTGTGATGAAGTCATAGGATCTTGGATAGTGATGATTTGGGGATGATTTTGAACCATATTCAAGATACACTGGTTGTCCCCATACATCTTTACTATAGAATAGATATAAGCCTTCTCTAAGGATGCATCATTCGGATTCCCCAGCTGGGCTCTCTTACTGGGTGCCTCATCCTGGATAATTGGTGTAGGAAAAAAATCCCCTACATATACTTGTGAAATCATGGATGCATATCGGAAATGATGATCAGAATGGATGAGATCCATCATAGAAAGCCTCTTAAGGGATTGAATTTTCATGTTCACTATACTCATTCACCTTCCTGGCATAAGAGAGGTGTATGTTGTTGCATTCCAGTTATAGGTTCCCAAAGTGGTTGAATGTGGCGACAAGGGCCATATCCTCTTCTTTGGCATCTCATGAGAATGAAATCCAATAGGAACTCATCCCCGGAAATATTTCTTAAGATGATTCTAGAGTCATGATGGAGCTGTTGATGTGGTATTACAGTCACAAGACATTTTCACATCAATGACTGAAGTGGTCTGTCAGTGACAACGTATGTTAGGGAATTGGGATGAATAAAGCTTTTCCAATGATCTTAGGATCCATTGGCACATTCCATGATGTCATTTTGATTTCAAGGAATCTTAATAAGTTCTATTAATAATACAAGAAACCATATCAATGAATTATAATATATAATTGTATATGTTCTATCAATAACTTTCATAGATAAATGGTAATATAGTGATCTACTACTTTCACAAAAAGTTCAGTGTGGTTAAAAGAAATGTGTCAGGTTCATCATTTTGTTATTAAATGAGGACAACATAAATAGACCGAACAGGTACTATAAAATTTATATTTTTTGACCCCTGAAAGTGATGACTCAGTTAATGGAATTCACTTTAGGTTCACCATTTTTTATTCTTCGAGAAATATGGCATGGAATGGGTTTTTGTCATCATGTTACCATTGTCACTTTCCCTTGAAACCCTCAATGGTTCCCCATCCATAGATGGGTACAGACCTACTTTCCAAATTCTGGCTGTCATTAGGGTTTTCAGGCTCACTGACTCTTAGGGACTCACATTAGTTGAGATGATGGGTGTTTGGTCTCATCACACCTTCTTTGGAGAATTATTCCATTATCTGGGACTCTCTTATATATTTAATCTATGTTCATGAAATCCTTCCCAAACCCCGATATGGGACTGGTTACCCTTGTGTCCATGAATTGATTATGAACATGTATCAATAGGTATTATCATGTGTATATCATGGGTTATCTATTGTAGTTTTATTTAATTATGATGCTTTGGACCATGTCCATGCTCGAGCACTCTTGAGTATGTTGCTTCCTAAGGATATGGATGGTATCTTGGGAATGCGATTGAATATCTACAAGGCATCCT
Source organism: Viscum album (assembly GCA_963277665.1). Taxonomy (NCBI): domain Eukaryota; kingdom Viridiplantae; phylum Streptophyta; class Magnoliopsida; order Santalales; family Viscaceae; genus Viscum; species Viscum album. The sequence continues at coordinate 640,830,114 of OY728155.1, read as the reverse complement.
ATGTATCCTATTAAAATAGGAATCAAAACTAATGTAGTTTACTTTTAAGGTTGTATGACTGGACCCATCCATGTGGTTTGACATCGTATAGTAATTACGTGAATATCGGGCTCAAACATTGATGAGGCGTCCCATGTGTCAGGTTTAATATAGGAACCAAATTATACGTGGTTCTTGAGAAAGGCATCTGCATCATGAGAGATATGACAATAGAGGCCTTAGGTGGGCCTTACACATATGATACTACCCTGAATTACATCATCAAGACTTTTTCCCTTTGAGTAGTGAGGGGATGTAATCAGAATTACATCTTGATAGTGAATGTACCACCTTGGGGTAGTTCTCATCATTATATTAGTACAATAATTACTAATCCCCAATTCCCTTTAATCTATGCTCGGTGTGAGAAATAAAATACAATAATGGATTTGACACATTACATGAGAGGATATCCATACAGGTCTTACACATTAAAGTTTCCCTTTGAGAGGAATGATCAAACATCTCATTGAGGCTATAATATGGAGCTCAAGCCTTAGGAAGGCTTCCAACATGTCTTGGATATTATATTAATCAGAGTCTTTATACTTAAGTTGGTCCCTTAACCCAATGACAGGTTAAGGTGGTTGATTACACATGGAGATATTATGGTTTTACTCAAGGTTGTTGAAATTTTTGGGTGATTATATCCATATGGATTCCCTATTGATTGGATACATATTATATGATGTCAATAATTGGGGATTACACTCTAAGGCTTCCCTCTTGGTCCACTCATTCTTTATCCTATAGTGGATTAAAGAGAGGTATCAATGACCATGATGATCTGTCTGAGAGAATGATATCAGGAGGGTCACATGAGGGACTAACCATAGCTCATCAAGGACACTTCCCTTATGATAGGGTTATGTGTCTGAAGACTCTTATCCTGGGGACCACATGACATGAGTCCAAATAATAATGTCGAATAAGGAAGTAATTTCCTATAGGAATTGACTGACATGTTTTCGTCATCTACTGGATATGTTTTTATTGAATTCTTAATATGCTGAGGCACCTATCCAACATGGAATACATATACAAGGATGGATTCCAAATCAATTGGAATGCCTTGGATGTCTTTGAATGAGAAAAGAAACATTTCCAAGATGATTCACATGACTGAAGAGGGAATTTTCAGGGCCTCACACATGATTGACTGAATTGTATCAGGTATAATTTTCTAATCAAGGTGGGAATGACCAATGTAGGAATGTTAGGGATCTGAAAAATTACCAACTGAATAGTCTTAGATGAATTTTCCTAATCAAGATAGTCATGTTACAGGTGCTTTATATTACTAGATATGGAACCCCTACGTGACTTTTCTGGAGGTCTTTCAGAGCCATATTTAGGATTTCCTGAGCATGCCACATGTATTTTAGTGACTGAGAACACCACTCACCTCCTCCCTTTTTATCCCCATTTCTTTAATTTATAAAGGTTTGGGATTATCTGAGATTTCATCATCATTTTTGAGGAAATTTACTCAATTTTTTATGATTTCTCATGTATCCAATATGGATCATATAGATAGTTTTCAAGCATATCATGGACAAATTTTGTTTTTTACATAGGGAATTGCGGCATTTTTTGGATGTATCCAAGGACTTCCATGCGACGAGGAAGAAATGTCGGGGGTCTTGTCCTCTGGTTGTTGTATGTTATTATGGCATGTTCATAGACAGTCACATGATCCTTCCTACATGTCAATGAATTCTTCTCAAGGTCATCCTAACATGTCTAGAGGTTTCCTTATGATAATGAAGATGTGTCAAGTGGGTGTCTCCTAATCAATTTGGCTTTCCTTATGGGTCATAATGTGACCATGGTGACATGTTAAAGGGTTGTCATGAGACATGCCTATCATGTCTCAGGCTTGTCTTACTATCAACATGGCTTGCCTAAAGATTCATAAGGAAACTGTGAGACCATCAAATGGTATCATGATGGAATTTCCTTAAACCATTCACGCGGAGGCATCTTGAAGATATAATTATGGTCTTTCACTCATTCAAAGGTTGAAATTTCATGTATGAAGGGATTATAACTTATGTTGCACATGGAAAATACTTTCCCAGGAAGAGATGCATGTTTATTAGTAGGGTCTGTTCATGGATTCTCTGGTGTTCCAAGGCTGCACAAAAGTGTGAGGGGCACCATGTACAAATGATCCACATGATTCTTGTCTACTAATGTGATAACATTTCTTCAATCGCGGTCTTTTGATAGGCCCAATGGTGATACATGGGGGTTGTATATCAAAACCTCCATGTGCATGGGTAAAGGCTTGTGTCACATGGTGAGGGGTGCATGGATCATGGACCACATACCCTCAATGATTCTATTTATGCCAAGGGTGTCCATAGGGATCCTCCACATCAAGGATGACACATGCAGATGTTACGGGGTACAAATTAATCTCGCATGATTATGGATTTGTGAAGGCATATCATTCCTATAGAAGGATCACATTTTATTCACATTTCTTCCCAACAAGGTCTCACAATAGTCCCAATGGTCATGCATGAATGACTATGTATCAAATCCTTCACACACATGGGTGAAGCCACACAATACATGTCGAGGAACAATGTATTGATTGGGATGAATGATCGAGCGTGAGGATTTTTTCAAATTCATGGTATGGAATATAGGGGGAGCGAAAATCGTCATGTGTATACCATGAATCTGAGTGGAAGAATACCACAAGATTGAATAGAGGATCACCGCAAGACCAAGGAGGCATTTTTTCCACGTATTATCATTAAATCTCATGATATATAAGGAATTATAAGTCTTGCTTCATGGACATATATTGAGGATGTAGGATGATGCTAAACACGTAGTAAAGGTTTTGACTGAAGATCATTAACCCACCTTCGCATATGGATTTCTCATTTTATATTTCTCCATTGAATAGACGGGGACATGTAGGGAATCATATATTAATTCCATTACCTTAGAATATTTATTTAGGAATCAGAAATATGAGAGTTCGTGATGTAGTGAGGTGTATGCATGTTGGTATGTGCCTGTGCATACCATCTTGAGTGTATTTTATGTCAAAGAGATAGTCCTTCCACATCACATATGTAATCCTATGATTTGAAAAGAGGTGTTGGGAGGTGCCTCATGAGGTTCAATGATTGAATTATCTTACAAGGATGAAACGATGGATCTTCATAGTGAAATTACTATGGTTAGTCCTCATGATCAGAGTTAGCTGGGGAAGATCTCCTATAATGGTCGCAACCTCGCTTTTTTCCTTTGGTGTTTCTCTCCACTGCCCCTTTCTTCCCGGAACACTATTCCCATCTTCTTGTGTGTGTCTGTGCATTTTATTAAATGGGAGCAGGTTTATATAGGCTATGTAAAGCTGAGTATGGAGTCACTTGTCATGGGATGAAGGATTCATTGCATTATAGTTTTTTTAATATGTTTTTTGAATTTGTTTTTGGGGTGCCACATTTCTCTTTTGTGTGAGGTGAAAGGAGATATTGGCAGTGCATCCTTTCACCTAACGTAATGCTGAAAGGTGGCACCGCTGATGTCGTCTTTCCCTCAACACCCTATAAAAGGGAACCCCCCTTACCCTCACTTCCTCTTCCCCCCATTTCTATTCATTCAATTTCGTCTCTCTCTAAAAAAACTCTTTTTCCCATGCAGTGGGGATGATGATCCAAAAGAAGGACCGATTTTTTATGTACCATCATTTAGAGGATTTTTTATTTAATTTAATATTTTTTATTTATATAATTGAATAATTTTTAGTTCTAAATATTTCAATTTTTATGTTGTTTAGTTATTTATCAATATTATTCTTATTAAGTAGTTTAATAATTTATATATAGTTTGAAATAATAAATATTGTTAGTAAGGATTAAGTATAGATAAATTATAAAATAAATTAGTATTAAATATTATAAAATGTTGTTTGCATATAGATTATGTGGTTATATAATAAATAAAATCTTTGTTTTCATAAAAACAAGTGGATGTGGCTCTGGCATAGATGTACCTTAGGATAAAACCCAAAATCACCTCTTTGAGCTAGAATTGAACAGGAACTGGTGCACGAAAATGAATCTTAATGCACTCCTGGTTTGATACTCTTAGGGGATATGATTTAGATGATTCATATTTTCTTTATAAACTACTAAAATATCTAAGAAATGAAAACATGAAATCAATATATTTAACAGTGATAAAATGATAATTATGATCATATAAAATGAAATGGATAAAGAAAGAGACATTAAAGAATTATAGTTATTACTAGTAATTGAATTCTTTTTAGTTATAAAGATGTTATTTATTAATTATTTTAATTATTTATATATTTTTTAGAAACTAAAGTTATTATTAGTAATGATTAAGTGTAGATTAATTAATGAATAACATTGGATTTAAAAATAAATACATAAGATTATAAGCTAATAATAATTAATTAGTTAATATTATATCATTAATGATTGAATAAGGGATGATTATATAGTGATTGAAAAAAAATTTAACTAATGAATAACTTACTGATAATTAAATACTAATTAAATAATGATTAACTATATAAAAACTATACTAAGAAACATTATTATCATAGTTTATGATATAATATGATGTTCTAAAATTTTTGTATCATAAATAATATATAGGTTAGAAATAATAATAATTATTATTAATTATTGATTTTCAATTAATTAATTAATAACATAGTATTAAAAAATTAATACATATAATGAATAACTAATAATACTTATCATTAATAAAATGATAATTATGATCATATAACGGGAAATGGAAGAGGAAAAACACATTAAATAACTAATGAATGGTTTAAAACCAACACGAATTTTTTTCCATTTTTTAGTAGAAGAGAGTTTGGATGAGATGAGCTTAACTTTTAAAGAGAGGTAACATATTGCTTATTTTCAAGTGGTAGGTTACTGAAATCGTCTAAAGGTATGTACTTAAATTTGGTATTTTGAAAATCATTCGGCCTTCTAATGACTTCTAAGATAATATCTAAGATATTTTATTAGATGGTTGAAAGATTTTCAAAAATTCCAAATTTTAGTACACACTTTTAGAAGATTCAATTAAAGAACCACTTGAAATGAAGTTGGATTTTATCTCATTTTTGATGTAAGGATCATCTCATCCAAAAGTGATTCTATTGAAAAAATGAAATGTGTTTCTTGTATGATTTAAAAAATTAATTATTTATTTAATGGGTTTCCTCTTTTCCATTTCACTTTATATGATCATAATTTTCATTTTATTAATGAAAATTAAACTGATTTGATGTTTTGTCATATTTTTACCATAAAATCAAAAACATTTTCTAATTTATATTCTAGTAAATTTTTATATAATTAAAAAATGGTAGCATATTTTAGGGTATAAAAAACATTATAAAATTTCAGTATAATAATTATTATTTGGTCATTCATCATTGTTAACATTAGTTACACTATATGAATGTTGATAAAAATACATTTTTGACATAGAGAGAGTCATGTTTTTCTGCGTATACTGCTATTGACAGGTTATTCAAACTGAGAAAGGAGATTCTTATAACACACAACCAATAATAGTGGTTAGCATAGCTGATTGTGTAACCCTAAGTGACCTTTATAATAGAATTCATTGTTCCTTAAATCTTGGACCCGATCTAGAGATAAAGTCTATGAGCTATTGACATTTGTAATTCCCAACTACATTGTAGAATCTAGCATATCTAATGGTTGTTGATGAATAGTCACTCCCAGAAATAAATTTATCTTCCCAATGGTCATATGATACCAAGATAGAGTTATATGTTGATGTTTCTACTGTACAAAAAATGTACAGTTATATGAAGACGTAGACATACAAGATTGGTTGAATATCCACCCCATTAAATTGATCATATTTTTAATGATTCAAAAGAAGATAGACTATATGATCTTCCATATATACATGTCAATAAAAATTTTGATGAGGAGTTTCATAATGATGGAACAGACGGTTAAAACAGTTCTAATGAGGAGGGAGTAGAAGAAGTTGGGGAGGAATTTTCTAGAAATGCATTAGTTGTATAATAGCCTTGACCCATTATAATTCATGCACTGATCTTTACATCTTTGTCAGAAGTAATGAAATGTGTTCCTAAATTCAATTTAAATGTTCTGACACATGCAACTAAGTTTTCCATAGTTTTACTAGATATTTTTATTGAGTTAGACAAACACTTATATGTTGGAAGGCATTTTCCAAGTAAAGATGTATTAAAAATTACACTAAAGAGATTTCACATTGAGAGGTACTGCAACTATATAGTTCAAGAATCATTTCATAATAAATATGTCATATAGTGAAAAAAAGTAGGGTGATGATTGTATATTACTCTTGCGGGCGATTTCAGACATTGTATTTGCTGGTTAGAGAATCTTGAGGATTGGACCAGGTCATACTTTCATACTACCAAGACTAACACAAGATCATACCTCATTAGATATAGAATTTGTTTCATCGATTATCATTTAGATGATTAGGACATGACAATATTTTCCTATATCCCTTGTACAAGAGAGGATATACAACAATTCGGTTATATGATTTCTTATAATAAATCTTAGATGGAAAAACAGAAGACAATTGTGAAGTCTATGTTGATTTGGATGACTCATATCATGTGTTTCCATAATTTTTAGCCATACCGCGGCACCATAACCATGTTTTATTCCATATTTATACAAATGAACATGTGTCTCAAGATAACCAACCTGATCCATCTCATGTTGAATTCCATCGGTTGTTCTGGGCATTCCTCTCATGTATCTCCGTATTTCGATTCAACATACATTTATTTAAAATTAATGGAATGTTTCTATATGGAAAATACAAGGGTGTATTGTTGATTATGGTGACCCAAGATGGAAACTATTCACCTCTTCCTCTTTCCATTTCCATTTTAGATAAGGAAAACTATGAATCATGGAATTCATTTTTGGCATGTATCAGCAAACATTTCACAATCATTAGGGATGTTTATTAGATATCTAATCAATATAGGGAAATTAATGAGGCAATCAATATGGACCCTAATACATGGAGACACCTAATTTCATATCCTTGGTTCTGCATTAGACACATTTATAGAAATGTGTTGAAAACATTTCACAAAGAACTGATAATGAAGGAAATCATGAGGCTTGGTACACATTGTCATTGTTATTTTTTCCTATTTCAAAGTAAAGTTAAAATCAATTTATGTAAATTATAATATCTTCTATGTAGAATATGAGTTGGATCAATGGTGGTTTGGAGAAAGTTTCAAACAAATCTTCAAGTCTAATCAAGAAGTGTATGATTATATGATGAGGATTCTAAAGAAAACTAGACATTGAAATATGAAGGGGGGATGTGGTGACGACACATGACCATAAACATTATAGATTGCATCAATGGTGTCTTCAAGGGTATTCACAAGATAACTATAACTGACCTAGTTTAGGAGACATTATATCATTGCATGAGATACTTTTTTGATTGAAAAAAACTAGCCTCATATAGAATTCAGTATGGTATAAGGTACGAAAGGAACTTGCAATGAGAGACTGAAAAAGCCATTGATAAAGCTTCATATAATCATGTATGACTTTTTCAATGAGAAGACTCCATATTTTAAGTTTAAGAGTGTTCAGACCCCATCACAAATAGAATCAGTGAAAAAATGGTGGTATTAGTAGAAGCGAGGAAATATCAATATAGAAACATTCATACCTTATGGTTTCCATGCATACACGCCATCACAACATGTTCCTATGTGAACATATCATAAGAACAATATGTTGATATAGTGTACATTATGGACACCATTATTAACTGTTATGTTCCACTATGGAATCCTATTGGGGAGTTTCATTATTTCCCAATGCCTGAAGGCCAACCGATAGTGATACCTGACATCAACCATTTTCATAGCTGTGGGAGACTAGAGACACACACATTCCACTTACCTAAGAGAGACGTTACCATCACCCTCAAAGATGTGGTAGTTCTTCTTAGACCTCCTATCCATGGGGGAGTTGTTATTGGACCAACCCATGCATCTTGAACAGAACTTGCTTAGCAATTGTTAGGCATCCACATAATGGATGACCGTAGAGCTACAAATGGGAGGTCGATATCTATGCCCTATATTGAGACAAAATTTCACCATTTACCCAATGATTCTGATGATCATACTATCATGTGTTAATCCCATGCATTTATATTACGGCTCATTGGAGGGACCCTGTTTGTTTCTCACTCGGGAGTGCATTTGCACATGATCTATCTAGCCCTATTGGAGGACTTTTATTAGGCATTGACGTATAGTTGGGGATCAGTGTGCATGAAATAAACATAAATAGAATTATGTAGGGCATCTCACAATGACTGCATAGATCTTGGGGGATGCGTCATACTTTCTTCAAATGTTGGTATGAGAGCACTTCCCCTCATTCCACCCTCAGCTTGCTGGTTCGCCACTATGTGTTGAGGTGCTGTATGACGCTTTGCATGGAAAATGGTTTGATCACTCATCTATATTGGTTTCTAATGCTACTAGGAGTTATTGAATTTAATTTCTCAATATTTTTCATTGTCAATGTTGTATTTTATAGGTGGAATCTGAGGAACAATTTTTGCACGGTTTGGAGACACCATTTGGGCACATATTAGCTCAATTTGGACTGTCTCTTACCTGACCAGGTATGTATATACAATCTATCAGTTTCTAAAATTTTTAATAATAGCCCCAATTTTGGTTTTTAGTAAGGAGATTTTATAAAAAGGCTCACATGTAATTTCAAATTACATGGTTGCCATACTGAACTATACTGGACCATTTTCCACTATAATGCATCGTTGGGTTTGAGGATTCTATGGATATGGTTCCCCTCATTCACTTCCATATTATTGAGTGGAAACATCCAGATAGATTCATGTACTAGTTTTTTTGTGTTCATCTGATTACATTTCTGCCGAGATAGACAGAGAGACTACATGAAGTGAAGCTGACATGGAGATAAGACGAGGACTGGCTCCAAGTACATGCCAACTTTCTTTACTGCTAGCATAGATGTGCATAGTCTTGTATATATGGTTTACGTATGATTTGATTCTTTCTTTTAGAGTAGGAAAGGTATGATCCCTGGTATAGACTTAATTATACACTGTATATTACCAGACACGGCAGATAGATTCATAAGATTGTAAGTCAATAAACTTCTATTAGTTTATTTATTGAACTATTTCCTAATTTAGTTTTGAATCTCATTACATAGTACTCACTCATAGTATCTTATTTTCATGAGCTATGAAGAGGAATAAGGGGTCTTTAGACAGGCATCGGTCCATGCTGAAGCACTGGAGTTGATGTCATATTATCATACACATTCCGAGAGCATATTTGAGGGTCCATCCTAGATAGAGAAGGTTCCTTCCATGAAAGAACATCTTGTAGTAGTTGTAGGTATTGAGGAGCCACAATGATGATGATGTAGACAACGGCGTGATTCACGTGAGGCCTCACCTATTCCATTGGAAGAGGTCATCCCTCTAGTAGTCCAGCCTCAACCAATCGAGGATTTGCCTTGGGCGGCATGGGATCCGTCTTTAATGATAGGATATACATAGTTATCTCTATCTTGGAGTCGAGATCTATCACAACCTTAGTGTCCAAATCTATGATAACCTAGGGGTCTAGATCCATTTCATGCTTTGTTCCCCCACAATGACGATGGAAGGTCCTTTTACTACCCTAGTGGTAGAAGGATCAAGAGAGCAGTACGACATGAATTTCGAAACTCTTTCCACTGACACAATGGTGGAGGATGTGACGGTCGTGTGGTCAAAGGTTCATTATATCCAATATTATATTCATGATTTGGATATCATATATATCATATATATCCAGAATATACATGTATTTATAATATTACATAATCATTTAGAGGTAAGAAATGAAATGCAGTGTTCATGGAGACGGTAAGCCGTACGTACACATGAATGCAACTTTCATTTCTTTGTCATATTAATGGAATTAAAACTGAATGAGAGGTATGTATATTTTAATTCCAGAATTATATTCATCATTTATATATATCATACATTATATATATTCATTATATATATGTACTTATAATAGTACATTACATTTGGGGATAAGAAATGAAATGCACCGTTCATGGAGACGGTAAGCCGTACGTACGCATGAACGCTACTTTTATTTCTAACTCATACATTAATGGGAAGAAATAATAATTATATAGAGTTATATTATAACTCCAGTATAAAATAATATATAATAACTTTAAATTCATCCTTTATACGTCCCACATATGGCATTAACGAATCACATCACTTTGAGGGGGCGGTAGTCCGCACTTCCTAAAATGAAATTATCGTGTTTACCCACAATGGAAACCATAAAGGTATACCACAAATGAAAAATAAATAAGCTTAAGGAAAACATAAACATAATGTATATCATATATAAATATAGTGACATCTTAATGGCCACCATTAAAGGTGTTTAAAAGAAGATTGAACAATCATCGTTTCGTGAGGCAGAAATTCACAAACCACAGAAACAATATGTTCTTTAACCATTAGATGTAGATGTCTGTAAGTGTAGCTAGAAAGCTTATTATAAAAACATACTAGTATATTTAAGATACTGGAGTTGTTACAAAAGAAATGAATAAAAAGAGTTTAGGGGGTTGGAGATGCAAAATAAAACAAAAGAACACAAGTGAAGAAATTACCTTAAAATCGGGTAACTCCCTTTGGTTTGAGCTCAAAGGCTTCCTTGGGAAGACTTCTGCCCAAATTTAGGCTTATAAGAGTTAGAGAGGGATGTAGAGAGACAAAATGGGCAGAGTTTGGCCGAGCAAAAGGCTTTGGAAGTGTGGGTAAGGAGGTGGAGGTGGGGGCCTTTTATAAGAGGAGAGGAGGGGCACTCTTGGAAAGTAAAGAAATGTTACTTTATTTTAAAATGAGTTTCGGATTCAAAAGATCCCACATTGATATAATTCGAGGGTAAGGTGATAAGGGTTCTAAATTCACCCATACAATAGGTTTTGTACATGTTTAGGTCATATATTGTACATTATCTTTTCATTTTATTTAAATCCTTTATTAATGAGGTAATCGCTGCATCATCATGATGTCATAAATAATTTAATTTATTTAATGTCTAAAAATTATAAAAAAACAATCATGATCTAGGAAATCGTTTTATCTTTCTAATGAATATTTATAATCAAAAATATGACTTGTATAACCCCATGTAAAAATTGTTTTAATAAAACAACTCATGTTTGTGTCATTTTTACTTTTACATTAAATAAAAAGTTATTTATGTCATTTCCCAACCAATGTGGCTCCATGGGGTCCCCAAGTTGACTCATGGATTTTCTTGGTCGTCCATTACACATACAATAAGGGTATTACATGTGTAAAGTTCATTTCATATTATTAAAACATTATTTTTACCTTAAACTACACTAATTACCTCTAATCACGATTAAAAACTTAATAAGTTACTATTCACCAAAAAATTATTTTAATCCCATTGAACCACATTTTACTTCTTAATGACAACCATGTATGTTGGATTTTTGAAATTCAAAACACAGAGGTGGTAAAATTTCATTTAAACGAAAAATCAGTTTTTTAAGTACCACTTAGTGGTTTCACTATTCATCAAAAATTGAAGCTTTTCAGAATAATACCAAAACTTCACCCTAAGCTATATTTGATATTACTAATTCAAAAATGAATTCCATTTTACAAAATTCAAAACATATAAGTTTATTTAATTAATTTAATAATTAATTCCCTCTGTCAGAGCAAATAGCGTGTTTTTATGAAACAATAAGTATCAAAAGATTGACACTAGTTTAAGTCCGATTTCAAAGTGAAATTAATTCCAATGACCACTATTGGATTTAATGGTAAAAATATATTATAATTTCACTTTAAAACCAATTCAAAAGATAATCTAATCATATAAATAAATTAGATTAAAATGAGGTTGTGAATTAAAATACAACATTTTACACTATTCATTAAAAAATGAACTTTATCGGAAAAATACCAAAAATTTACACAAAGTAAATTTTGATGTCACAATTATAAAGAAGAGTTTTATTTTGTCCAATAGAGTGTATAAGAGTAAACAAAACTATATTTAATGACGGTTCTCCATCAAAAGGCGATAAGTGAACCTTTTGTGAAAACTATGGCATATACGCCTAACGTTGAATTATTTCCATATTTTAAGCATTTATCTTTTATTAGATAAAAGTAAAAACATTTAAAAAACATATATACTCATATTTTAGTTATTTCTATCCATTCCCTCTAATACAACGACTATGTGTTAACTAACATTTAAAATAATATTATTTTATTACTAGTGTGCAACATAAGATTTCAAAGAAACTCTTTGTTGCGTATCGGGTACGCTATCGAACATAGAAACCCATTTAAAGTAAAATTAATATTTAATTCGTAAATATTAATAAATATGAAAAATGTTTTATTCATTATTTACCTAGGATATTACATCCTTCCCCCCTTTTGGGCATTACGTCCTCACAATTTTATTCACTTATCAAAATAAGTGGGGGTATTTATCCCTCAAAGAATTTTCAGATTCCCACGTTGCCTCTTCAACCATATGGTTTTTCCACAAAACTTTTACCTGGTGAATTACCTTATTTCGCAACACTTGCTCTCTTCGGTCAAGAATCTGGACTGGTTGTTCTTCATAAGAGAAATTCTCTTCCAACTGAACTACCTCTGGGCTCAAAACATGAGATGAATCTGGCATCTACTTTCTCAACATCGAAACATGAAAAACATTGTATACCAGAGATAAACTCAGAGTTAAAGCCACTCGGTATGCAACTGATCCAAATTTCTCCAGAATTTCATATGGTCCAATGAACCTTGGACTCAGCTTTCCTTTCTTACCAAATCACATCACACTTTTCCATGGAGAAACCTTGAGAAAAACATGATCACCTACCTTGAAAGATAGATCCTTCCTTCGGTTATCCACATAACTCTTCTGCCTGCTCTAAGCTGTTCTCATGTGTTTCTGAATCAACTGAACCTTTTCTACCATCTCTTCTACCAATTCTGGTCCCATCATCTTCCTTTCACCCACTTTATCCCAAAATGCTGGAGTTCTACACCGCCTCCCATATAATGCCTCAAATGGTGCCATCTGTATACTATAATGAAAACTATTATTATAAGAAAACTCAACCAAAGAAATATGTTGGTCCCAACTTCCCTGATAATCCATCGAAGAAGCTCGTAGCATATCCTCCAAGGTCTGAATTGTTCGTTCTGACTTCCCATCTTATTGCGGATGAAAAGCTGTACTAAAATTTAATTCAGTACCCAACAACATCTGAAGGCCTTTCCAAAAGTTAGAAGTAAACCTGGGATAATCATCAGATACAATGGAGAGAGGAACTCCATGTAACCTGACTATCTCTTTAAGATACAAACGGGGAAGTTGATCTAGGGAAAAAGTATCTCTTATAGCAAGGAAATGAGCAGATTTAGTCAAGCGATCAACAATAACCCAGATTGCATTATTACCTCTAGAAGTCTTCGGTAATCCCATGAAAAAATCCATGGATATATTTTCCCATTTCCACTCTGGCACTGGTAAAGGCTTAAGCATCCCTTTCGGTAACTGCCGCTCTATTTTAACATGCTGACAAGTCAAACACTTCACAGTAAAATCAGCAATATCCTTTTTCATTCCATCCCACCAGTAATACTCCCGCAGATATTTGTACATCTTAGTACTGCCAGGATGAACTGAAAAAGGGGAACTATGAGCCTCACATAACAACTCATTCTTCATCTGTGAATCACAAGGTACACATAATCTCTTCCCAAACCTCAAAACACAATAATTATCAATGATGAATTCAGGCAACTTACCCTTCTAGACTAGCTCTACCTTTTTCTGCAACTCACTGTCTTCCCTCTGTGCTTGCTTAATTCTGTCTTATAGGGATGATCTCACTGATACCTGAAACAAAATAGAATAACTTCCTGCACCAAAAAATTCTATACCAAAGTTCATCAAATCAAAAACCAAAGGATCTCTTTCCAAACTTGGCATGGTTAATAATGCATTACTTTTTCGACTCAAAGCATCGGCCACTTTATTTTCTTTTCCCAGATGGTAATGAATTGTAGAGTCATAATCCTTGATTAATTCCAGCCATCTCCTCTGTCTCATCTTCAACTCTTTCTGAGTGAATATATACTTTAAAATTTTGTGATCAGTATATATTTCACACTTTACTCCATACAAATGATGCCTCTAAATTTTTAAAGCAAAACCAACAGCAGCTAATTCCAAATCATGTGTAGGGTAATTTACCTCATGAGTTTTCAACTGATGTGAATCATAAGAAATTACCTGATCATTCTGCATAAAGACACAACCAAGTCCCTTCAATGAACCATCACTATGTATAACAAACTCATCATTCCTGGAAGGAAGTGCCAAAACTGGAGTATTCACCAATATTCTTTTCAACTCCTGAAAACAATCATCACATTCTTTTGTCCAGATAAACTTAACACCCTTCCTAGTTCTCTTAATCATTGGACTAGATAACCGTGAAATTTTTTCAAAAAACCTTCTGTAGTAACCTGCCAAACCAAGAAAACTACGGATCTCGGTTACATTTGTGGGTCTTGGCTTTTCTTAAACAACTTTTGTTTTAGCAGGATCAACAGTTATGCCATCTTTTTGAAACAATGTGACCCAGGAAAGAAATTTTTTGTAACCAAAACTCAAACTTGCTGAATTTTCCATATAGTTTATTTTCTTTTAAGTTTTGCAAGATAACCCTTAAATGACTTTCATGCTCCTCTTTAATTTTAGAAAACACCAAAATATCATCAATGAAAACAACCAACATTTTTCACCTGAGTCAACTGAGCCATCACTACAAAAAACTGTTTAGTTCTGATTCTGACCATCTCAGGATACTGATTTGAAAGGTCATTTCCCTCTGTATGCCTTCCTAGAAAATCTATTCTGTTTCATCTATGAAAAACCATTATTAACACAGAAATATCTTAGGAGAAAAAACATGGTAATCTTCAAATGCTATATCATTTCAATCATACAATAAATTAATTTATAATTTAACAATTTTCTAACTCCTAAAGTTGTCTAAACCGATATCTGATACCAACTATAAGGCCCCGACCATAAACCTTACTTAATATTGAATTAAATGAATAATTCACATTGAGGATCTTTTCAGGTTTAGATTTTTAGAGAATTAGAACATAACTACTATATCTCAAAAGATTACAAAGTAGACACTTCTACTAAGATTCCATAGAATAAAAAACTATTAAAAAGAAAAATGTCTAGTTCCATGTTATATATAGCGTGACTTTCCCTTGATCCCATACTTGACCATATTCCACATTAATTCCTGTGAAAAACATTTCAAAAAAACATGGGGTGAGTATAAAAATCTCAGTAAGGGATACAAAAAGAATGAAAACTGTTAGTTTATCAAAACAACAAGTAAACCATGTATACTTTATCAAAGTAATACTTTTCACCTTTATGAAGTAGTAAAAACTCTTCACTGAATAAAAGATCATTACTTACCCTTTTGTAACCAAAATATTATCATAAAACACATATAAATATCACATAACATATAAAGGTAACTTGGGACATAAACATATTTAAGTGGAATAACCATACGGTCAACTTCCACACATATCACTTAATGGAATAGCCATTCGGACAACATGCATACATACTTAATGGAATAGCCATACAACCGACTTCTATACCCAATGCATTGGAGGTTATAACATAACCATCCGTCCTGGTATTCACGGCACCACCCATAATATGGTTTATCACGTAACCACCCGTCAAATGTCTAAGTACCATTATAAAAAATCATAAGACATAAAACAAATATAATGGAAAGAAAAAATTTCCACACTTTGATCACAATATATCGCAAAAATATATTTACATAAACAATCCATTATAAAAACCATTTTCAATACCAAAATACGTAAAATATCATATGGTATTTATTTCATTTTAAAAAAAACATTACAGCTTGTTCAGGAAGCCAAAGACCAAATAATACTCGCGGCGGCGGAAAAGGTCGTTGTCACCGCGTACGTTAAAAGAAATATTCCTTTTTGTAGTTTTGTAAAATGCTTCGTAGAAAAAGATTCCTTTTGTATAAAAGTAAAATTAAAAGGGGTTTATACACCTTATAAAAGAAAGTTGTGTATGAAACCAAATATGCCTCAATGAAAGGATATTGAGATGAAGTCCCTTACCTCGGGTCCGACTTGAATCGATCATTCTTTAACATCCTGAATAATAAACTCGAGTAAATTTATACTTGATTAAGAACCTTTTTCAAGTTAATTATACCTTTTATATCACTTATTTCCATGTTATAATCATTATGTTATCATTTAAGTTCATAATGTTTGTTTTGTCGATATTTGGTCCTTAAGTCAAAAGTGAACTTCTTATAATTACATGTTGTTCGTGTGGTCAAAGGTTCATTATATCCAGAATTATATTCATGATTTGGATATCATATATATCATATATATCTAGAATATACATGTATTTATAATATTACATAATCATTTAGAGGTAAGAAATGAAATGCACCATTCATGGAGATGGTAAGCCGTACGTACGCATGAACGTTACTTTCATTTCTTTGTCATATTAATGGAATTAAAACTAAATGAGAGGTATGTATATTTTAATTCCAGAATTATATTCATCATTTATATGTAACATAAATTATATATATCCATTATATATATGTACTTATAATAGTACATTACATTTGGGGATAAGAAATGAAATGCACCGTTCATGGAGATGGTAAGCTGTATGTACGCATGAACGCTACTTTCATTTCAATATCATACATTAATGGAAAGAAATAATAATTATATAGAGGTATATTATAACTCCAGTATAACATCATATATAATAACTTTAAATCCATCCTTTATACGTCCCACATATGGCATTAACGAATCACATCACTTTGAGGGGGCGGTAGTCCGCACTTCCTAAAGTGAAATTATCCTGTTTACCCACAATGGAAACCATAAAGGTATACCACAAATGAAAAATAAAGAAGTATAAGGAAAACATAAACATAATATATATCATATATAAATAGAGTTACATCTTAATGGACACCATTAAACATGTTTAAAAGAAGATTGAACAATCATCGTTTCGTGAGGCAGAAATTCACCAACCACAGAAACAGTATGTTCTTTAACCATTAGATGTATATGTGTTTAAGTGTAGCTCGAACTCTTATTATAACAACATCCTAGTATATTTAATATACTGTAGTTTTTACAAAAGAAATGAATAAAAAGAGTTTAGGGGGTTGGAGAAGAAAAATAAAACAAAAGAACACAAGTGAAGAGATTACCTTAAAATTGGGTAACTCCCTTTGGTTTGAGCACAAAGGATTCCTTGGGAAGACTTATTCCCAAAGTGAGGCTTTTAAGAGTTATAGAGGGATGTGGAGAGACAAAATGGGTAGTGGTTGGCCGAGCCAAAGGCTTTGGAAGTGTGGGTAAGGAGGTGGAGGTGGGGGCCTTTTATAAGAGGAGAGGAGGAACACTCTTGGAAAGTAAAGAAATGTTACTTTATTTTAAAATGATTTTCGGATTCAAAACGTCCCAAATTGATATAATTAGAGGTTAAGGTGGTAAGTGTTCTAAATCCACCAATACAATAGGTTTTGGACATGTGTAGGTCATAGAGATTACATTATTTTTCATTTTATTTAAATCCTTTATTAATGAGGTAATCGCTGCATCATCATGATGTCATAAATAATTTAATTTATTTAATGTATAAAAATTATAAAATAAATATAATGATGTAGGAAATCTTTTTATATTTCTAATTAATATTTATAGTCAAAAATATGACTTGTATAACCCCATGTAAAAATTGTTTTAGTAAAACAACTCATGTTTGTGTCATTTTTACTTTTACATTAAATAAAAAGTTATTTATGTAATTTCCCAACCAAAGTGGCTCCATGGGGTCCCCAAGTTGACCCATGGATTGTCTTGGTCGTCCATTACACATCAAATAAGGGTAGTACATGTGTAAAGTTCATTTCATATTATTAAAACATTATTTTTACCTTAAACTACACTAACTACCTCTAATCGCGATTAAAAACATAAAAAGTTACTATTCACCAAAACATTATTTTAATCCCATTGAACCAGATTTTACTTCTTAATGACAACCATGTATGTCGGATTTTTGAAATTCAAAACACAGAGGTGGTAAATTTTCATTTAAACGAAAAATCAGTTTTTTAAGTACCACTTAGTGGTTTCACTATTCATAAAAAATTGATGTTTTTCAGAAAAATACCAAAACTTCACCCTAAGCTATATTTGATATTACGAATTCAAAAATGAAATCCATTTTACAAAATTCAAAACATATAAGTTTCATTAATTAATTTAATAATTAATTCCCGTTGTCAGAGCAAATAATGTGTTTTTTTGAAACAATAAGTATCAAAAGATTGACACTAGTTTAAGTCTGATTTCAAAGTGAAATTAATTCCAATGACCACTATTGGATTTAATGGTAAAAATATATTCTAATTTCACTTTAAAACCAATTCAAAAGATAATCTAATCATATAAATAAATTAGATTAAAAAGAGGTTTTGAATTAAAATACAACATTTTACACTATTCATTAAAAATGAACTTTATCGGAAAAATACCAAAAAATTACACAAAGTAAATTTTGATGTCCCAATTCTAAAGAAGATTTTTATTTGGTCCAATATAATGTATAAGAGTAAACAAAACTATATTTAATGACGGTTCGCCATCAAAAGGCGATAAGTGAACCTTTAGTGAAAACTAGGGCATATACGCCTAAAATTGAATTCTTTCCGTATTTTAAGCCTTTATCTTTTATTAGATAAAAGTAAAAACATTTAAAAAACATATATAATCATATTTTATTTATTTATATCCATTCCTGCCAATAAAACGGCTATGTGTTAACTACCATTCAAAATAATATTATTTTATTACTAGTGTGCAACGTAAGATTTCAAAGAAACTCTTTGTTGCGTATCGGGTACGCTATCCAACATAGCAACCCCTTTAAAGTAACATTAATATTTAATTTGTAAATATTAATATATATGAAAAATGTTTTATTCATTATTTACCTGGGATGTTACATCCTTCCCCCCTTTTGGGAATTGCGTCCTCGCAATTTTATTCACTTATCAAAATAAGTGGGGGTATTTATCCCTCATAGCATTTTCAGATTCCCATGTTGCCTCTTCAACCATATGGTTTTTCCACAAAACCTTTACCTGGTGAATTACCTTATTTCGCAACACTTGCTCTCTTCGGTCAAGAATCTGGACTGGTTGTTCTTCATAAGAGAGATTCTCTTCCGACTGCACTACCTCTGGGATCAAAACATGAGATGAATCTGGCATATACTTTCTCAACATCGAAACATGAAAAACATTGTATACCTGAGATAAACTCGGAGGTAAAGCCACTTGGTATGCAACTGATCCAACTTTCTCCAGAATTTCACATGGTCCAATGAACCTTGGACTCAGCTTTCCTTTCTTACCAAATCGCATCACACTTTTCCATGGAGAAACCTTGAGAAAAACATGATCACCTACCTCAAAAGATAGATCCTTCCTCCGGTTATCCGCATAAATCTTCTGCCTACTCTGAGCTGTTCTCATGTGTTTCAGAATCAACTGAACCTTTTCTTCCATCTCTTCTACCAATTCTGGTCCCATCATCTTCCTTTCACCCACTTCATCCCAAAATGCTGGAGTTCGACACCGCCTCCCAGATAATGCCTCAAATGGTGTCATCTCTATATTGGAATGAAAACTGTTATTATAAGAAAACTCAACCAAAGAAAGATGTTGGTCCCAACTTCCCTGATAATCCATCGAACAGGCTCGTAGCATATCCTCCAAGGTCTGAGTTGTTCGTTCTGACTTCCCATCTGATTGCGGAGGAAAAGCTGTACTAAAACTTAATTCAATACCCAACGAATTCTGAAGGCCTTTCCAAAAGTTAGAACTAAACCAAAGATCACGATCAGATACAATGGAGAGAGTAACTCCATGTAACCTGACTATCTCTTTAAGATACAAATGGGAAAGTTGATCTAGGGAAAAAGTATCTCGTATAGCATGGAAATGAGAAGATTTAGTCAAGCGATCAACAATAACCCAGATTGCATTATTACCTCTAGATGTCTTCGGTAATCCCACGACAAAATCCATGGATATATTTTCCCATTTCCACTCTGGAACTGGTAAAGGCTGAAGCATCCCTTTAGGTAACTTCTACTCTGCTTTAACCTACTGACAAGTCAAACACTTAACAGTAAAATCAGCAATATCCCTTTTCATTCCATCCCACCAGTAATACTCCCGCAGATCTCTGTACATCTTAGTACTGCCAAGATGAACTGAAAACAGGGAACTATGAACCTCACATAACAACTCATTCTTCAACTGTGAATCACAAGGCACACATAATCTCTTCCCAAACCTCAAAACAAAATCATTATCAATGATGAATTCAGGCAACTTACCCTTCTGAACTAGCTCTACCTTTTTCTGCAACTCAGTGTCTTCCCTCTGTGCTTGCTTAATTCTGTTTGATAGGGATGATCTCGCTGATACCTGAAACAAAACAGAAGAACTTCCTGCACCAACAACTTCTATTCCAAAGTTAATCAAATCAAAAACCAAAGGATCTCATTCCAAACGTAGCATGGTTAATGAAGCATTACTTTTTTGACTCAAAGCATCATCCACTTTATTTGCTTTTCCCGGATGGTAATGAATTGTACAATCATAATCCTTGATTAATTACAGCCATCTCATCTGTCTCATCTTCAACTCTTTCTGAGTGAATATATACTTTAAACTTTTTTGATCATTATATATTTCACACTTTACTCCATACAAATGATGCCTCCAAATTTTTAAAGAAAAAACAACAGTAGCTAATTCCAAATCATGTGTAGGGTAATTTACCTCATGAGTTTTCAACTGACGTGAACCATAAGCAATTACCTGATCATTCTGCATAAGGACACAGCCAAGTCCCTTCAACGAAGCATCACTATATATAACAAACTCACCATTCCTGGAAGGAAGTGCCGAAATAGGAGCATTCACCAATCTTCTTTTCAACTCCTGAAAACAATCATCACATTCATTTGTCCAGATAAACTTTACACCCTTTCGAGTTAGCTTAGTCATTGGACTAGATAACCGTGAAAAGTTTTCAAAAAACCTTCGGTAGTAACCTGCCAAACCAAGAAAACTACGGATCTCGGTTACATTTGTGGGTCTTGGCCATTCTTTAACAACTGTGGTTTTAGTATCATCAATAGTTATGCCATCTTTTTGAAACAATGTGACCCAAGAAGAAAATTTGTTGTAACCAAAACTCACACTTGCTGAATTTTCCATATAGTTTTTTTTATTTTAAGGTTTGCAAGATAACCCTTAAATAACTTTCATGCTCCTCTTTACTTTTAGAAAATATCAAAACATCATAAATGAAAACAACCGACATTTTTCACCTGATTCAACTGAGCCATCACTGAAACAAACTGTTTAGTTCTGATTCTGACCATCTCAGGATACTGATTTGAAAGGTCATTTCCCTCTGTATGCCTTCCCAGAAAATCTGTTCTGTTTCATCTATGAAAAACCATTCTTAACACAGAAATATATTAGGATAAGCAACATGGTAATCTTCAAATGCTATATCATTTCAATCATACCATAAATTAATTTATAATTTAACAATTTTCTAACTCCTAAAGTTGTCTAAACCGACCTCTAATACCAACTATAAGGCCCCAGCCTTAAACCTTACTTAATATTGAATTAAATGAATAATTCACATTAGGGATCTTTTCAGGTTTATAGATTTAGAGAATTAGAACATAACTATTACATCTCAAATGATTACAAAGTAGACACTTCTACTAAGGTTCCATAGAATAAAAAACTCTTAAAAAGAAACATGTCTAGTTCCATGTTTTATATAGCGTGACTTTCGCTTGATCTCATCCTTGACCCTATTCCACATTAAGTCCTGTGAAAAACATTTCAAAAAAACTTGGGGTGAGCATAAAAAGCTTAGTAAGGGATACACAAAGAATGAAAACTGTTAGTTTATCAAAACAACAAGTAAACCATGTATACTTTATCAAAGTAATTATTTTCACCTTTATGAAGTAGTAAAAACTCTTCACTGAATAAAAGATCATTACTTACCCTTTTGTAAACAAAATATTACCATAAAACCCATATAAAGATCACATAACATATAAAGGTAACTTGGGACATAAACATACTGAAGTGGAATAACCATACGGTCTACTTC
This sequence comes from Viscum album, assembly GCA_963277665.1. Classification (NCBI taxonomy): domain Eukaryota; kingdom Viridiplantae; phylum Streptophyta; class Magnoliopsida; order Santalales; family Viscaceae; genus Viscum; species Viscum album. The sequence goes on along the minus strand of OY728155.1, from coordinate 640,807,512 downwards.
CACACATATCACTTAATGGAATAGCCATTCGGCCAACTTCCATACATACTTAATGGAATAGCCATACGGCCGACTTCCATACCCAATGCATTAGAGGTTATAACGTAACCACCCGTCCTGGTATTCACGGAACCACCCGTCATATGGTTTATCACCTAACCACCCACCAAATGTCCAAGTACCATTATAAAAAATCATAAGACATAAAACAAATATAATGGAAAGAAAACATTTCCACACTTTGATCACAATATATCACTTAAATATATTGACATAAAAAATCAATTATAAAAACCATTTTCAATACCAAAATACATAAAAGATTATATAGTATTTATTTCGTTTAAAAAAACATTACGGCTTGTTCAGGAAGCCAAAGACCAAATAATACTCGCGGCGGCGGAAAAGGTCGTTGTCACCGCGTACGTTAAAAGAAACATTCCTTTTTGTCGTTTTGTAAAACGCTTCGTAGAAAAAGATTCCTTTTGTATAAAAGTAAAAGTCAAAGGGGTTTATACACCGTATAAAAGAAAGTTATGTATAAAATGAAATATGCCTCAATGAAAGGAGATTGAGACGAAGTCCCTTACCTCAGGTCTGACTTGACTCGATTGTTCTTTAACGTCCTGAATAATAAACTTGAGTTAATTTATACTTGATTAAGAACCTTTTTCAATATCATTATACCTTTTATATAACTTATTTCCATGTTATAATCATTATGTAATCATTTAAGTTCATAATGTTTGTTTTGTCGATATTTGGTCCTAAAGTCGAAAGTGGACTTCTTATAATTACATGTTGTTCGTGTGGTCAAAGGTTCATTATATCCAGAATTATATTCATGATTTGGATATCATATATATCATATATATCCAGAATATACATGTATTTATATTATTACATAATCATTTAGAGGTAAGAAATGAAATGCACCGTTCATGGAGACGGTAAGCCGTACGTACGCATGAACGCTACTTTCATTTCTTTGTCATATTAATGGAATTAAAACTAAATGAGAGGTATGTATATTTTAATTCCAGAATTATATTCATCATTTATATGTAACATACATTATATATATCCATTATATATATGTACTTATAATAGTACATTACATTTGGGGATAAGAAATTAAATGCACTGTTCATGGAGACGGTAAGCCGTACATACGCATGAATGCTACTTTCATTTCTATATCATACATTAATGGAAATAAATAATAATGATATAGAGGTATATTATAACTCTAGTATAACATCATGTATAATAACTTTAAATACATCTTTTATACGTCCCACATATGGCATTAACGAATCACATCACTTTGAGGGGGCGGTAGTCCGCACTTCCAAAAATGAAATTATCGTGTTTACCCACAATGGAAACCATAAAGGTATACCACAAATGAAATATAAAGAAGCATAAGGAAGACATAAAAATAATATATATCATATATAAATATAGTGACATCTTAAGGGACACCATTAAAGGTGTTTAAATGAATATTGAACAATCATCATTTCGTGAGGCAGAAATTCACCAACCACAGAAACAATATGTTCTTTAACCATTAGATGTATATGTGTGTAAGTGTAGCTCGAAAGATTATTATAACAAAATCATAGTATATTGAAGATACTGGAGTTGTTACAAAAGAAATGAATAAAAATAGTTTAGGGGGTTGGAGAAGAAAAATAAAACAAAAAAACACAAGTGAAGACATTACCTTAAAATCGGGTAACTCCCTTTGGTTTGAGCTCAAAGGCTTACATGGGAAGACTTCTGCCCAAAGTGAGGATTCTAAGAGTTATAGAGGGATGTGGAGAGACAAAATGGGCAGATGTTGGCTGAGCCAAAGGCTTTTGAAGTGTGGGTAAGGAGGTGGAGGTGGGGGCCTTTTATAAGAGGAGAGGAGGGGCACTCTTGGAAAGTAAAGAAATGTTACTTTATTTTAAAATGAGTTTCGGATTCAAAACGTACCACATTGATATAATTCGAGGGTAAGGTGATAAGGGTTCTAAATCAACCCATCCAATAGGTTTTGGAAATGTGTAGGTCATAGATTTTACATTATCTTTTCATTTTATTTAAATCCTGTATTAATGAGGTAATCGATGCATCATCATGATGTCATAAATAATTTAATTTATTTAATGTCTAAAAATTATAAAAAAAATCATGATGTAGTAAATAGTTTTATCTTTATAATTAATATTTATAGTCAAAAATATGACTTGTATAACCCCATGTAAAAATTGTTTCAGTAAAACAACTCATGTTTGTGTCATTTTTACTTTTACATTAAATAAAAAGTTATTTATGTCATTTCTCAACCAAAGTGGATCCATGGGGTCCCCAAGTTGACCAATGGATTTTCTTGGTCGGAAATTACACATCCAATAAGGTTATTAAATGTGTAAAGTTCATTGCATGTTATTAAAACATTATTTTTACCTTAAACTACACTAATTACCCCTAATCGCGATTAAAAACTTAATAAGTTACTATTCACCAAGAAATTATTTTAATCCCATTGAACCACATTTTAATTATTAATGACAACCATGTATGTCAGATTTTTGAAATTCAAAACACAGAGGCGGTAAAATTTCATTTAAACGAAAAATCAGTTTTTTAAGTACCACTTAGTGGTTTCACTATTCATAAAAAATTGATGTTTTTCAGAAAAATACCAAAACTTTACCCTAAGCTATATTTGATATTCAGAATTCAAAAATTAGGACCATTTTACAAAATTCAAATCATATAAGTTTCATTAATTAATTTAATAATTAATTTCCGCTGTCAGAGCAAATAGCATGTTTTTATGAAACAATAAGTATCAAAAAATTGACACTAGTTTAAGTATGATTTCAAAGTGAAATTAATTCCAACGACCACTATTGGATTTAATGGTAAAAATATATTCTAATTTCACTTTAAAACCAATTAAAAATATAATCTAATCATATAAATAAATTATATTAAAAATAGGTTTTGAATTAAAATACAACATTTTACAATATTCATTAAAAATTGAACTTTATCGGAAAAATACCAAAAATTTACGCAAAGTAAATTTTGATGCCCCAATTATAAAGAAGAGTTTTATTTGGTCCAATAGAATGTATAAGTGTGAAAAAAACTATATTTAATGACAGTTCGCCATCATAAGGCGATAAGTGGACCTTTAGTGAAAACTAGGGCATATACGCCTAAAATTGAATTCTTTCCGTATTTTAAGCCTTTATCTTTTATTAGATAAAAGTAAAAACATTTAAAAAACATATATAATCATATTTTAGTTATTTCTATCCATTCCTTCCAATACAACGACTATGTGTTAAGTACCATTTAAAATAATATTATTTTATTACTAGTGTGCAACGTAAGATTTCAAAAAAACTTTTTGTTGCGTATCGGGTACGCTATCGAACATAGCAACCCCTTTAAAGTAAAATTAATATTTAATTCGTAAATATTAATAAATATGAAAAATGTTTTATTCATTATTTACCTGGGATATTACATTATAGGTCATCGGACTACATAGTGACAAGAAGTAGATGTTATATTCATAGACCACCATGTGGGACATAATCTCTTCACCATAGACATAGTCATTTATTTTATTGTTTATTTATATGTATTATGTCTATTTAAATGAATATACTATTATTACTATTTTCTCTTCTTATATGTTTATCCAGTGTTTCAGTTTTCATTAATATTTTAGACATAGTTTATATTTTATAGCTTTGAAAGTTGACTACTTGAAACAAATTAATAATTATTAAATTTTTAGTAGATAACTTTAAATGATTAAAAAATATACAGTACAATAACAATGTAAATAAAATTTAGAATTATCCTAAAAATTTAAAAAGTTGTGGAAAATAAAAAGAGTTTTATAAATATAAAAATTAAATTAAAATTAAAGGAATGTAAGAAAAGATTATAAATAAAATTTTAATGGTTTAAAAGAATAATACAATTTAATTTTTAATAAACTTTTGATGAAGTTATAGAACTGTATATTTAAACTAACCATAGATATATAACCCTATTAAAGAACTATTTTCTATTCCATGAAAATTTCTCTCTTAAAGACACATTTGCACCTAATGATATCTATATCAACATGAAGATAAATTAGAACCCATACTTAGTTCTTAAAAAAACCTCAAATTTCACCGTGACAAAATCTATTTCTTCAAAACATAACATTTTTACGCTCTTTCTCCTTGGTGAGAATCAGTTCCAGATCTGATAAATGCATGTCAAAGCCTACACACTGAATATGGGAACTAGATCTCCATCATAAATGTACACCGGGAAGAGATATCACTTAGGATGATGGATTAGTGAAAGGATATCCATTGTAATTCATTGGGAATAATTTATGTGGATGAAAACTAAGGTTCTACAATTTTAGTCTTGGGTTACTTGAAAGTTAGAGTGAAAAAATGAATATCTAGGAGGATAAAAATCCACCTACTTTAATTTTGACGCCTATAAAATATAAACATTAAGACCCATTTAAATAAAAAATAAAACATGGAATAAAAATATAAGAAATAGTTAAAAATAAATAATTCATTTATAGTTTATATTTTATAGACTTTTAAAGACACATACTTGAATCATTTTTAAGTTTCAAGTTGGTGGTTTTGAAAGCTTATAAATTATTTTTCATCAAAACAATTTATGATTTTTTTTTATTTTCAACTATTTCACATATTTTTAATCCATTTTTTAATTTTTATTTATATTGGTTTTATAGTTATATTTTATAGGCTTTCAAATTTACATGCATAATTTTTTTTAAGTTTCAAGTAGATGGTTTTGGAAGCTTATAAATTATTTTTCATTAACATTTTTTATGAAATTATTTTTATTTTTGACTATTTATTTTATAATTAATCAATGTTTTAATTTTAATTTTGTTGGTCTTATATTTTATATTTTATATAATTTTAAACTCACATTCATGAAACATTTTTAAGTTTCAATTTGGTGGCTTTTAAAGCTTATAAATTATCTTTCATAAATATTTTTTATGAAACTAATTTTATTTTAATCTATTTCTTATATTTTCAATCTATGTTTTAATTTTCATTTATATTTGTATTATAGTATATATTTTATAGGATAGTGAAGTCCCATACTTAAAACATTTATAGGTTTCAAGTTTGTGTCTTTGAAAAGTTATAAATTATTTTTCATCAATATTTTTTACAAAATTTTATTATTTACTATTCCTTATATGTTTAATCCATGTTTCAATTTTCATTTATATAGGTCTTATAGTTTATTTTGTATAGGCTTTCAAAGTCACATGCTTGAAACATTTTTAATCTTCAAGTTGGTGGCTTTAAAAGCTTGTGAATTAATTTCCATCAATATTAGTTATAAAATTAAATTTATTTTCAACAATTTTTTATATGTTTAATCCACGTTTTAAGTTTCATCTATATTGGTCTTATAGTTTATATTTTATTGTATTTCTAATCCATTTAGTTAAAACAATTCTGAATCTCACATTGGAAATGCAGAATGTTCTGAAGAAGAAATGGAGAAATTGAATCCCACATCGAAAATATAGAATGATTTCTAAGAAAATATCTCGTATAAAAGGGAGCCATAGGTAAGGGTTTCTGTTAGAATCTAGATTGTTGTAATTACAATACTTCTATATATTAAACAAGATATAAATTCTGTTAAATTATATATATATATATGATAAAAACTAAATAAAAATAAAAAATAAAAATATATAAAAAATAATTTTTTAAATAGTAATTTTTAGGTTAAAGGTGGTAGTGGTGCTTTCGGATTTCAATAATATTTAAAAAAAATAACCTAGATACATTTAAAGATTATTTTAAAAAAACTCATTAAAAACTCCATTGCATTAGAGAGGCAGTGATGTAGATTGCATCACATATCTTTCACTTGTGATGCCACATAATCATTTAATAAAATCATGTGACAGCTCTATTTTTCTCCATGGTGTCGTGTGATCCTTGAAAAATATGAATTAAATTCATTGGAAAAATACATAGAGGCGGAAGGGGTTTCATGTCATAAAAATGTTTGTGACGGCTTCAACCATCACCAATGGTTCGGTTGCATGATCAAAGAATAATCATGCAATAACCCTGACTATCTTCTCATAAAACACCTAATCCATCCTTTGTCGTGGTTGCATTATTAAAGGATGATCATGTGGAGAACTAGAGTGTTGTTCGAGACTCTCCTAGAATACTACTGGAGCTCGTGGCTTTTGATCTCGTGATGGATTTGCGTCAGTCATATCAGACATGCTCAGGAATCCGAAAAGCATCGAAGATATGACAGTGATGATGGTAAAGCGAGTGGTGTGTAAGGGTAAGCAGAGGTTCATGGAAATTTTAAACACAAAAAATGGAATATAAATGGAAGAACAAGAGGATTTAACATGGTTCGACAAGTGTTACTGCATCCATGGGGGAAGGGCTCATTTTTCTATTCTCTCTTATCCAGATTAAACATAAAATATCACAAAAAACACATTACAAGTGATTATAATTAAATTTACAGAATGATGAAATCAATGTTCAAGGGTGGTTTGGGTAGTTCATCTACCTTCAAAATCTTCTTGATGCCTGCTACTGTCCACGAAAGCTATGGCACTTCCATGGTTGGATGCCCAGCAAGGAAAACATAAACTAAGTTGTGGTTGATAGAATTTTCTTCCCATGACCTCTTCCTTTACATAATCCACCCCATATTGGGAGTGGCCACCATAAATCTCCCCCTCATGGCCAATTTAGGGTAAAAGCCAAACCTGTAGTCTCTATGGAAGCGTTGAAAACATCATCATCAAATCGAACATGCTGCTTCTCAAAAGAGGTCGTGTCACTTAAACAATATTCAATTGGGATCGAGGTTAATACATTCCCCAAAAATGATACAACCCTTGGGACTATTTCCTTGTAATCATCATTGAATCACCACATGAGACTTTCAACACTCCACCCTCTTGGAAAATATTGCACCCTTTCGCATCAAGCCTACATAATGATAAAAAATTCCATATCACCCTTAGAACGTATTTTACATCAGCCAGTTTTCATACTCCTCCATCACATGTCTTTAATTTTATAGTCTCGAATCCTTGAACCTCACCTGATTACCCATCACCAAGTCTCACCAAATCTCAAACCTTCTAAAAATTATAAAACACACATTTCGTTGTACATATATAAATTGAAATCATCGAATCTAAAAACCATCTATCTTTATTTATATTTTGAGCCCACTTGTTCATCCTTTTTAAAATTATAAACTTCTACTTCATGTGCCCATATCATTTTCAGTAATTACACAACACTTATACCCATTCAATTCTCCCACATGTGTGTGAGCTTCACATTGTCATCCTGATTTCATCATCACCTAATGATTCTGTGATGTTTTCAACCTTTTCTTCATCTTTAACATTCCTAGAAATTTACTATTTGAGCGATCTAAAATCACTTTTATAGTGACCCTTTTTCTCACATTGGAAACATGGGATTTCACTATGATCAAATCCTCTTGATTTTGGCCTCCATTATTTACCTCTTGATTTCCAATATTAGCTCCTCCCATGTTGATCATCTCAAATCACCATGATTTGCTCACCTGAATGTGTCATGGGTCTTTGGAATGCCTCAGAATGTTGAAGTGACACCATCACCTTATCCAGATTCAAGGTTTCCTTCCCCATGAGAAATGCAGTCACAAGCCCATCAAATGATCTTGGTAGTGATGAAAGAAGAAAAAGTGTTTTTTCTTCCTCTTCATCCTTCGCCCCGAGCCCCAATAAGTGAGTTAGGATTTTTTGAGTTCATTAGTCTGATCCAAAAAGTTTATTCCCTCGTCCATGTGTAAATGGTACAATTTCTTCTTTTGGAATAATTTTTTTTTGTGATACTTAACAATATATTGCTTCTCCAAATTATTCCAGATCTCCTTCAGTGAGGTCTCATCTAACACCAAGTATTTTATGTCGTTCTCTAGACGTAGTTGAGTTGTGCTGACGAACTGCATCTCGAGCTCTCCCCTATCATCATAACTATTTCTCTATGGATGTTCTTACATCAATATTTTGACCATCCCCTACTTTATAAGAATATTTTTCACCATGATTTTCCGCAATCTTAAATTATTTTGTCCATTGAACTTCTCTATATAAAATTTTGGCAGTGCACCACAACAAGCCATCGTCGATGTCGCAACGTGTGATTACCACTATTGATGTCTCAACCTTCTTGAAAAAATTACATGGAAGGATAATTTTAAAAAACTAACCACACCAATTCTTCCAAAATAGTTGAAATATCAGGAGTCTTATCATGGATCATTGAAATCGGTCACCGTTTGATCAAGAATGAAGAAAATAGTGTCAATGGCTGAGATCGTCTAATGACATGGTGCTAACATGGCACGTCTGTACAGCTGCCAGAATCTCAGCAGAAATTATTTCGGTGCTAGAACAATACCATAATCTCTAGTAAGTGGGTACTGTAGCACCTTAGTTTGAAAAGAACATTGACTGGGCATACTGGGCTCATTTCACCTTGGTTTTTTGACGCCATTTTCATCATTGGAATCGCCCCATCATCCTCTTCATGGATTTGGGCTCAGAAAAAATCCTTGCACATTCAATTTTGATATCATCAAAAAACCATCCCGCCACATTGCTATTTGGAACATTCTACCATTAATACCACTTATTGGGGCAGCAGGGGTGTGTGATAGAGAAATAACCACAAGAAAAAAAGGAAAAAATGAAGAACGCACATATTTTTTAGGGTTCAGTAGGTTTTCCTACATCCATGGGAGAAGGGGTTGTTTATCTATTCTCTTTTATCCATATAATACTCATAGGATTACACAATACAAATTAAAAGTGATTAACCGTAAATTTATAAAATGAGGAAATCAATTTTCAAGGGTGGTTTGTGTAGTTCATCTACCCTTGAAATCTTCCCACCACCTGCAGTTGTCCATGAGAGCTGATATGCATCCATGGTTGGCTTCCCACCAAGAAAAATTTGCACCAACCTACTACTGATAGATGTTTCTTCCTGGTACCTCTTCCTCTGTAGACTCCACCCCATATATGGAGTGTCCACCACAGGGTGTGTCTTGGGATGTCGAACCAATTCATCAGGAGGTTGTAAATGGAATACTGACAAGAGGATGAAAATAAAGGGCTCATAGTGCATGGGATCATCTGACTTAAACTTGTGAGGCACTGGATTGAAGAGGAAAAATGGGATCAGCTAGAGGCGACATCGAACAACACAGATCACTGGTCGGTGTGATCATATGTCCCATATTTGATACCCCTAAAAAAATGTTGCACATATCAATTTCTAGATGCAACCTTCCTCTGATATAAAATAAATTATGTGGCTATCGTATGATGGAGATGACAATGGGGTCGGCACCCACACAATTTGAATTACCTCCATCACACGGGCCTCATCCCACCTATGTGTGTGCCTGCCTGCGTGATTGCGTACCATGAGCCCTATACACGGTCCTGACTTTCCTCTTGTTGGAGGTATGCTCCCCTGTCGGTCCACTGGCTAGCCGAGGCTGACTCCCATGGGTGTGGATGACCTGTGGTCCCATAAAGGACTTGGTTTTATCAGAATAGTTTTCTAGTGGATAGCTATATTTTTTTTGGCTATGGTTGTTAATAAAACTTCCCCAACCACTAAGAATAAAATCCTTATTAGGATGTCGGGTCCATGGTTTATCTTCTTAAACCATATGCCTTCAAGTATTCCTTTTTCCATGTATTATTTGACCATTTTCATGGTCCTTAGATCTTGAAAAGCATAGCGTGGAATGAATAAATATTGGTGAATGCAATCCTTGATCTAATTTTTGAAATAGGTAGGGATGCCTGATCCCCTAGGATATGGGAAACATGTTGTGATGCCTAATCTCCAATGATATTTGAAATGGGTAGTGATTCCTGATCAACTATGATATGATGGTATTGGTAGTTAACCATGAAATATGATATGGTTTCTATGCCTACAACAACATGACACTCCTATGACATTTGACACCACAATATATCAAAATAATGACTATACTATATAAGATACATACCACGGAGATTAAATAGACAATGAAATATTATTATCTAAAAAATATCCTTATAACACAGTCATTGAATTGGTGGGAATAAATATGACTAAAAAAATTATGAAATATATATAAGCACCCTGATCAATACAAATTTATTGATTAATACTTTGGAAATAAGAACTCAATTTTTAGTTAAGTAATTTTATATTCAAAAAAAGAGTTATTTATTGTTTATTGTGAATAAATATTATAATTAATTTGTGGAAATTTTAGAAATTTTATTTCTAAAAAAGGATATTTTCTTAAATCATTATATCAAAATTAGCTTCAGTTGAAATGTTTAAATTTTTCTAAGAAGATTGATTTATCAATGATTAGTGAAAAATAATAATATTTATTGATAACTCTATTTTTTGTTAATGTATCTAGAAAGTAAAATCCTATTTTGGATTAGTTTAAACTTTAATTCGTAAATTTTACTTTAAAATAATCTAATTGAAGTCTTTGGCATGAACTTTATACTATAAATTGGTATAAATTTAATTATACTTAGAAAGGAATTTATCTGAATAAATGTTTTTCATTGTGTTTAGAATTTTAATATTAAATTTATTGAGTAATGAGAAAATTATTTTTATTACAAATCATGTTGTAAAAATTTGGTAAATATACCCCTTTTATTTTTTTCATTATGAACAGTAACCTTAGTAAATAATTATCAGCACTATAATGGTAAATCATGTAATTATGGTTAAAAATGATATGATATGTACAAAAAAATGACCATAACTCTTTAATTTAAAATATTAAATGAGTATATTTTGGACAAATACATTAAAGTTTCAAAAATATGGCAACATGGGGCCACATTTCTTTGATTTTTATATTTATATTATTTTATGTGAAGAAAAGTGAAATATACCATTCTATTTATTTTATTTTTGCTACATTTTTGACATAAGGATAAACAATGGATATGTTTGGTTGTAAAAAGATTGTTTAAAATATGAATTATTTTTTTTATGGAAATTTATTAAAAAAAATTAGTGATTCAATAATTACCACAAATGCTGACATAACACAGACTTAGTACTAATTGACTTAATAGAAAAAACTATTTTTTAAAAAATATTATCAGTAATATAATTTCAGTGAAATATTATGTTCCTTGAATTTTTCAGATAAATATAATATTTTTATTGATATTTTAAAGTATTATATTCGAATTAATTTGATTTAATGATGTTTTAAATTTCAAATTAATTTAATATTTGTAAAAAAGAAATTAATTATATTTCATGTTAAATAATATTTTATTTAATGATTTAAATGTCATAAAAATATTTCAAGTGGAAAATTAGGTTTATAAATTGTTTAAAATTTAACCCTTTTCTATTTATGATCCATGTGTATCCTTATAGCTCAAATTATAACCATTTAATATTTAAAAAATCCATTACTACAGTTAAAGATAAAATTGGTTATCCAAGGAGTTAATATAAATGATAAGGTTTAAAATGATATCTAAACCCATCCAAATTCTAAATTATGTTAATATAAATAAAATATAGTACTTTTCATTTAATAAATATTATTTTTCAACCATTTTTCATTTTTTAGACACATATTATATTATAAAATTACATTTACTTCAAAAAAAGACAAAAATGATATTTTATAAAAAAAATATTTTATGAAAATATTAAAAATTCCTAAAAATACAATAATTAGACAAGGGATTGGGATATTGTTCAAAATAAAAAACTTGGTCCATTTATATTCTAATTTATCTTTTATAGTAACTATATTTACCCCAATGGATTAAAACACTTTGTTATCATGCTAACCATCAGTAGAGTTAACTGAGGGTTAAAACCAAAAGATAAGGATGAAAAATGACCTAAATATGTAAAATTTATATTAGATGAGATTATTTTTACTTATATTAATTTTTATAGTCGAATTATATATATTTTATTCTATTTTAATCTAAAAAATAGATTATATTATTTTAATACTTTATGATATTCTAAGAATGTCTCTCTCCTTATTATAAAGGGACACACCATATCCTCCTCTTTAAACTATTCAATAAGTATTTTTTTGAAGAATATCTATCAAAATACCTTCTTTAAATCCCTTACCACAGTATAGAGGTATTATCCAATGTATAACACTATCCAAATAGGGTATAATTTTTAAAGAAAATGAGATTGTCCAAAGAAGAGGCATAGTTCTTAACGAAGTTTTTTCATTTTATTTCATATTATAAACCCTTAAAATACTGTTGAAACATTATAAAATAATAAAAACTCATATTCCCAATAATTTTATGTTTTTATGTTAATGTAATTTCTTATATCTATATCCTCTTATACCAAATTAGAAACAAAATCATCATTTTTGTGTACAGAGGACTACCACATCATGAACTGATGTAATTCATTTTCCATCCCCACCCCTCATAGACGGTAATTAGGATGTATTTTATGTTTATATATGTTATTAGTTACATATAAATCATTCTAAAATTTTAATATATCATTTACTATTTTACCTTTCCATCCATTGAAAAATGATAACGTTGTTTGTGCATATGTTTGGATAACCACCTCCTTAAAGTGATGTCGTTCATTTTCCATCACCACATCAAATAAATGATATAGAAAAGCTTATTTATAAAAATAATATGTTTCCTATTCTAATTATATAATATGAAATAATAATTACATTATTTCTATGATGATCGTTTAAATATAGTAACGTTACACATGCGTATGTTTGACTTACCATATCCATGATTGCAATGTAGTTCATTTTTCATAACAATATTTCTTGATTGTTTTTAAAATACTATTTCATGTATAAAAATATTAATTATACCATGATTATTATTTTTTATATTATTTAATAATGAAAAATTTTCCCACAGTCAAGATGTGGATGACATTTTGGATATAGGATCCGAATATAATCAAAATAACCGACATGAACTTAATTGATTTACTAATTGTTTATATAATGGTGATAAATGAAATAATTTGAATAATAAACATGAAATATTTTATTATGATTATAAATATTTAACATAATTTTATTATTCAGGATGATAAATAATGTACGTGGAGAGTTGAACTTGAGTTAAGGGACACCTTACTTTAGAAACCTTATATTAAATGTTTTATTGAATTATTTTCTAAATATTTATATTCCATGTCCATATTATTACTATTATATTATATAAATATTTATGAATTATATATGAAATTTTATTTCTCTTTTTAACTTCTTTCAATGGTTTTTAAAAAGGAATATTTTTAATTATTTTATACACAATATTTTCAATTTCAATTCAAAAGATAAAAACAATGCTCTTTTTCAACGTATAAGACATAAAATACTTTTCTCACCGCCATATCAATTTTTTTATTTTAGGATTAATTTATAATATTCCATTTTATATTTTTGGATAAACAATCCCACACAATTTTATTATAATTTAAAATTTTAAAATTTGGTTTTGAAGAAAAAATATATATCAAGATATGAAAATATTTTCTTTTATGTGAAAAAATGATTTTATGATGCAACCATACCCATATTATGTTTATGAATTATGTTTTATTTACTTTAGTGTATCACATAATTATGAACTTGTAAATATGGGTATTCCTATTTAATGCTCAAATCCATTGGGTAATAATTTTTTCCTTAGGATATGATATGTAAGAGATTAAGGTGTAAAAATAAACAATGATATGATACTATCCATCATATGATATTGTCTTGGTAGTTATACTTGACTTATTCTTATGTCATGTTACATGTTTCATCTACATTTCCTTTATGAGTTTTTCTTTACCTTAAATAATTATCATTAAATTTTTTATGAAAATATTTAGGTATAAAAGTTGGCTTCTTTTGTCTCTTACTATGATTTTTCTGGTCATTCCAAATTTAAAAATATTTTTCATAGGGTTTAGAGATGATTAGTAATGATGATGAATATATAATATGAGAAAACAAAATCTGGGTATAGTGGTAATAATTATCACTTAATCTCTTGGGATATTAATATAAGAGTTTTTCCTAATTCTCTAAAAATTTAATCCTAAATGATCCTTGGGTATATAGGTGATCCAATATTTCCCTTTTATGTTATATGTTTCAGATGATATATATTTGTTTAAATTTATTGGTATCAAATTTAGAAATGTAAAGTGTAACACACCATTATTTTAAAATTGGAAAATAATATTCATTAAAATATATGAATCAAAACACCAAGCATAAAATGGAATTTTAAATCCAAAGACTCTTAGATATATTTATTTTAAATTAATTTTTATATTTAATATCTTTCAATGCACACAACCACAAGTTTGAATGAAATGTGATGCACTATTAAAATTTATTCTTTTAAAATTACCATTATAACATAGTTGGGAAATTTTTCTATATGAATATTTCTCACTAAATACTGAAAATTATGGTTATATATTTATTAGAAATAAAATTAAAATATTTTCAAAGAAAAATTATTTTTTTAAGATAAACTATATTTTAATTCAAAAAGAGGGTTTAATCTCCCTTTGCCCCCATAATTTAGAATTATTTTTTACAAATTTTAGAGACATTTTAGATAATTTTTTTTATTTTTAAACTTTGGAGATAAAAATAGTATTTGGGTGAATCTTTCAAAAAAAAATTTAAATGCTTCAATTTTTTATGAATAATAAAAATTAACAAATTATAATTAAAAATACCTTTTAGATGAAATTATTTACAAATTTAAATTACATTTTAATTTTGTTTTAAAGGATAAATATTTGAGTTTTATATCTATTAATGAAATTAATTTTATTCGAGTAATTTTCATATTAAATTTTTATATAAAAATGTTGTAAACTTTTGAACATTTTCTCTGTGAAATCCCACTTTCTCATCGCATTTCTGAGATTAATTTTAAATTAATTTTTGCATATTCGATGAAGGAAATTTAGGAAAATTGATTCCATATTTGGGATGAATAAAATTTCTATACCTAAAAATTGAAACCTAATTTGTTTACCAAAATCCATTTTGTAACCACTAAAAAATAATTACCACGATTAAGGTAAAAACACGTTTATTGTGGGGTTAAACTAGGAATATAAGGGATAAAATTACATAAAAACATGTATAAAATCTATTAAATAGTAATATCATGACCTTATAACGTATAGGTATTATTAATACTATATTTTGGACCCTTTTGGAAGGTTAAAAACATGATTACACCTTTTCCTTTTTAAAAATTTCATGTTTTCCACTCACCTCACTTATAAAAGGAAACCCATTCTTCTCTCCGTTTAACACATTAATAACTTTTTGGTTAAGAAAATAACTTCCCAAGTAACTTCTCAACTCCCATGTCCCACATTCAAGAATCCTTTTTTGGTCCAAAATCCTTTATAGGAATACTTTATGTATAATTAGAAAGATGTGGTTTGAAGAAGAGGTAACATTATTAAATAAGAATTTTTATTTTATTTTTTTCTCCACCTCCTTAAATTATTACTAAAATATTATGATATAACTATTTCAGTTTATTCCATATAAAGGGGTTTTTATGTTATGTTCATGAACTATAAAAATCCCCACTTTTATCAAATTGGTAATGAAATCATCATTCATGTGTACGGTGAACTACCTCTACATGAGACGATGTCATTCAATTTTCCATTAACACCTCGCATGGTTGTGTATGATGATGTATTTAAGTTATATATATGATATTTATAACATATTTATACCTTTAATGAAATTATATCATATATAAAGTTTTTTACTTTCCATTTCGTAGGGGATACAATAATGTTGTTCGTGTGTGTGAAGGATTTCCTCTTTGCAAAGCGATGAGATTCATCTTTCACTAAAAATTTATATTGAATGTAATAAGGAACATTTTAATTAATATATGTGATATAAATGAATTAATTAACAAATTAGTGTCATATTTATCATTGTAATAAGACAATATATAATGTTATTTATTATAATTAAAAATAATAATGTCATTCATGTATGTATGGATTACCGTCTTCACAAACCCATGTGAATTGATTTTCATAACCACACCAAATAGATGATATATAATTATATGACAACCAAAAAATATAATATATATTATATCATCATAATTTTTTAAAGGTAAAATATTTATTAACTTTTTTCCATAATGGTCATTGAAAAATGGAAAATTTAATCATGCATATGTATGAACAATCATCTCCTTGATTGTAACATAATTCATTTTTCAAATACATATTTCATGACTAGTTTAAATTTATAGTTTATATATAAATAATATAATTATATCATGATTATTATTTTAGGAAATTTTAAATAATAACATCTTTGACCATTGTTAGGGAACCAAATTCTTTTCTAACACATAAGAAAAATATCATTGACACATCTAACGTAAACTTAATTGAATTAGTAATCATATATTTCATGGTAATAATTTAAATATAAGGAATAATTAAAATGAAAAAGGGTTTTAAGAGTTAAATTTTAACAAAAGTTTATTGTTTAGGAATATAAGGAACATATGGGATGAGTAAGACTCAAGGTGATGGACTTCATCTCAATTTCCATTCATCTAGGAATATTATAACATGATTCACACAATTTCATTTATATGGTGTACATAACTCCCGTTTTACATGTAATATCTTATTTTATTAATATTTCATGGTATTTTATGTTTCAAACTGAATTATTTCATCCAAGGGCATTTTTCATAATTGTAACCAATGGGTAAACAATTTCATAACTCAATTTAATTCCATTGTGTTACATTACTTCTTCCTCATCTTTGATATTATAAGATATTGTGTCTAATTTATTTTTATTATCTTATGTAGTGTTTCTAATTATTTTATATGGATTCATAGTTGAGATAAATAATTGATTCATTGATTAATTCTCACTTTAACACTATGATCATTTTAAGGTTTTATTTCATAGTATCATTTTAATTGCAATTGTTTATAACTAAGTTTCATTTGATTGAAATTATTTGATAATTTTCTAATACACCCATTTAATCTTCTTCTACTCTAGTAATTCAAATGTTTTTCATGTAGTTGTATAATTTTATTACACTTTAGTAATTAAAATTATTTATATTTTTTTTAGAAAAATATGAACTCATTTATCACTTTGGTTCAAAATCGTATTTCTCCCAAATACATTTTTCTAAAAAAATTCTAAAATGTTTTTGAAATTCTAAAAAATTATTTCTTAAGGACATTTTAACCCACTTTTTAAATTTATAAAATTTTTTGAAATGAATATTTTGTATGGAATTTCCTACTATCATGATCACTCGATGTTTTAAATATTCATTTATATTTTTTAAATTTTGTTTTCAAAGAAAATTATTTTCAAAATTTTTTGAGAACTTTTATTTTTAGAATGTTATTTTCAATGTGAAAAGGTTATTTTCCTCCAAAATTTTCTAAAGGATAATCTCATGGAACTTATATTAATAAATAATAAAAAACATTATTATACTGATTATTTAATGGGGTTATAATAAAATGATACCATCTATATTATTTATCTAGATGATTTATGATTATTTTTATTAGAGATGTACTATGTTGTTACCATTCATTTTACTCTAGATGGTTTATGAATGTGTTTATTTATTAGAGGAAGTATTTACATTTTATATTATAGTTTAAATACGAATATTTATATTCATTATGGTTTACCCCTTTAATATAAGAAATGTGTTAGATTTAGTATGTGATGAGAGGGGCCTGTTATAGCTACTGAATGAATTAGTAGGTCTCATGAGTCAAACTAGATTGAGTTTTTGATGAGGTTTTAACCGTTTATATAGATATCTTTGTATAAGGACTTAGTAGTATAATATGTCTCCGAAAAAGGGTACATCGATATATTTTAGATTTAAATTATTATGTATTCCATCATCATGAGTTAAATTATTAATATTCCACGTGATCATTCTATTAGTTAAAATATCCATGGTAAAGATTCATGCTTATGTGTTAATTTATAAGAAAATATTTGATCATCATTTATTCCAATCATATTATGCTCATGTTATTGATTAAATGTAATTTTATTTAGTTATTTACCTTTCAATATTGAATATTTCTTATTTATCCATATATTTTGTTTTATTCTTACCCTTATTGATCATCTGATCTCAACCCTTTTTAATATTTTCCCCAGGATACACGGAAGTGTTTTTTGGATGATATGCAAGGATACACTAAGGTGAATATTGTAATTCTCAAAGAAAATAGTTTTTCAATTTTATGTTTTGAAATGTAATGATAATTTCAACTATATATCTAGTTTAATAAGTTAACTGAAAAATTCATTCATTTAGGATGAAATTCCATATATCTTATTCCATTATAAAAAAGTAAAACATGAATTTAGTCTACTAGTGGTGGGTTGCTACAATTGATATTAGAGTACATTTAGAAGAAACCTAAAGAACTGGATTTTGGAAAACAAGGAATATTGAACATGGCCATTTTGAAACAATTTGATTCTATATTTATAATAAAAAAATTTGTAAGGAATAGATTATATGATTTTTAATTGGAATCAAATCTTTCTTAGAGACAAAAATTAGGCATGGTTCCAACACAGGTGTACCTAAGGTACATAATTCTGAAAATAGTGAATTGGACTTGACCCAATAATCATCTAGTGCATGAAAACATGCCTTAATTCACATATGGTTTGACACTAATAATGTATATTCTTAAGATAATTCCCATTTTATTTATAGATTATTGTAAAGTATTTGAATATAATGATATCCCCAAAAAACCATTTTTTTATTTGGAGATTACAGGTGTATAATTTTTTATATTTATATTAAGTATTTCACTATCATTGTGAGTATAAATTATGTTTCATAACATTGTGATATAAATTAGTGTATTCCATCATTTTTAAATGTCACATAGTAGAAATAATGATAACCAAATAAAGGAATATAATCCAAATAATAAAAATGGTCATTTGATTGACGAGATTATGCCAATCTTTTAATGGGAACTACTATCACTAAAATTCTCATCATATGGGGATATAATATCATGTGATAATAAGAAATAGATATATTTATATAATTACTATGGATTTAAAGGGAATAAATGGAAAATTATGAGAAAATAAAAATTATCGATAAAGGGAAGAAGGTAAATATGTATTTTCCCACATCTGATAATTATTAAAAGAAACAACTTACTCCTTACATAAAGGTAATTAGAGTTTTCTATAAGTGTGGAGAGAAATAACACTACGATTGTCATTAAAATGTTATCAAATTTGATTCCAATGTTCAATAAATCAAAATTATGTATATGGGGAACTATATAAAAGAATGCACCGAGCATCGCAGGAATATACCTCAAAATATGTTAATGGATCGTGGTCAAGCATATATTATTACCTCATATATTCTAGAATGATTAATGTGCTTCTGTTTGGATTAAAGAATTATGTAATTTTAGTATTTTATCAATGTAATCATGGTTATAATAATTATAAAATGTATTTGGATTTTACTGCGGTACTCTTTCATTAAGGATTTGAAATAGTATGTAGAATGGTACTGATGAACAAGAAAATTTATTCAGTGGCAAGTTGATCTTCTTGGAAAAAACATGGTTGATTTAAAGATGAAACTTAATATGTACATGATTTTTAGATAATTATATAGGTATAATAGATGATGGATATGGTTAAATTAAATTGGGTATTAACATGGAAATTATTAATGAATTTTTGATAAATTAGTTTATGGTATCATTAATTGAGTATAAAGTTTTTTGAATTTATGGAATATATTTAATAATAGCTGTTTTATTTCAAGAATAACGAATCACAATTTTTTTCAATAATGTTTTATGATAATTCATGTTATTAATATGTTTTAAGAGAATACATTATGAAGGTATTTCCATGTTCAATATGTGATGATTAATAGATACATTATTTTTTTGAGGGATTTATGATTAGTTATTTTTGGAAATTTAGTAACCTCCTATCTAAATTTTTGGATTTTAAATTTTTTATGGTTCATAATGTTTACCATTTATGAAATGGTTTATGTTCAAATTTGGATGTGGATTAATAGATAACTGTATCACTTCACCATATGATGAATTACGCATATTGGATAACCTATGCTAACGGTTGTTTATAATGATAACTTGAGATCGAAGGAATGACTTATCATTAAAAAATGGATCATGTGATCTATTAGTGATTTAGGTATAAAAAATTCATCTGTATTTATTAGGGTAAGAGCTGAAGTGGAAATTGACAAACGCACAACCAAAGTTTGAGGTTGTGCTTATGAAATTGAATGAAATCAAGTAAGTATATCATATCAAGAAAATTCATCAACATCAATAAAATGATTATGAAAAAAATGATATACAATTAACATCATTTATGATGACATCAATGACTGTTTTCACACCTATTTGGTTTACAATTTTTGGTTTTTAATTCTCAAACGATTATTCACCATCTTTTTACCAATGGCCTTTGTCACTCTCAATCATTATTTAGACATTACAATTTTCTTCTATGTCCAAAACATCACTTCCCACCCATGTTATCCTATTTATAAAACTAGTATGTGTTATTCTAAATGGACTTTACTCCTTTATTTCTCTATTATCAAGATGATTTTTTATTTACCATTATTATGATGTGGGTTTCTGAAAAAAATTTTAAATGAAAAACCATTGATTATGGAGATAAATATTAAATTATGAGGATGAAATTTATTTAAAGGGGCTTGAATATAACACCTTGAGATTTTAAAATATGAACATCATATTGGATAGTGATTATATGATTCAACACCAATAATTTAATGGAATATAACATCTAGATACTTTATGATATATTTAATTTTATATAAATTCAATCTCTTCAATAGCTTGGATTGAGCAGAACATTGGGTCTGAATGGAAGATTATACTCTATTTGAATGTATTTATTATTTAAACATTACCATTATAAAATAGACTTTAAATTGGAGGTTATGAATATTAATAACTAAATTATGAAAATTATTTTTATCTATTTATTAGATATAAAACCAGAATCGTTTAAATGGAGAAGAAATTATTTCTGAAAAAAGTTAATTTATATAATAGGGGGTTTAGTCTCATTTTGCACACACAAATTAAAATTAATTTTTATTAATTTAAAAAAAAAATATTTGATATAATATATTTAGTTTTTTAAATCACAATATCATTATTATATTAGGGTGAATTTTTCTAAAATGATTCATTTTTTGATAACTACTGAAAATTAATACATTCTAATTAAAACTTACCTTTTTGTTTAAACAATTAATAAAGATAAATTATATTAAAAATTCGTTTCAAAGAAAAATTAGGTCAATATTATATCATTTAATCTAATTGAGGTCATTGGAGTCATTTTCATGTTAAATGTTTATATAAAAATTCGAAAACTTTTGAAGATTTTCTATTTGAAAACCCACTTTCTCATCACATATGTTGGATTATTTCAAATTAAAATTTTCTTACTCATTGAATTAAATTTAGAAGAAATGTTTTTTAATTACACTATTTTATTGTAACTACTAATTAGAATTTTTATTTTACCAAAATTAATAGTGAATATTGTTAAAATTAATTACCACTGTTAAGGTAAAAATGGGCTTACTAAGGGGTTAAACTAAAGAGATAAGGGTTAAAATGACCTATAAACAAATCTAAAATATATTTTATAAACATATTTTTAATATATAATGTCTTATTCTCTATAATACTATATTTTAAACACTTTGAATGTTAAAAACATTGGTACCCTTTTTTATTTTCAAAAATTACAAGTGTGCCACTTATCTCACATATAAAAGGACACCCCTCTCTTATTATCTTGAGACAATAAACCACTTTTATTAAGAAAATAAATGAATAATTCACTTATAAAATTCCACAAAATAATCTTAGAATCTTTTTTTGGTTATAAATTCATTATTTGAATTATTCAAGTATAATCCAATAAAGGTTGTCTGAAGAAGAGTAAATGTTATTATATGAGTTTTTTTATTTTATTTCTTCATCGAAAGATATAAATTATTAATAAGAAATGTTAATATAGTAACCTTTTTATATTAAATATACTGATTTATTTTTATGTTAATTTAATTAACTACAACCATGCCAACTTCCATCAAATGAGTTATGAAATCATCATTCATATGTACAACATATTACCACCTCGTGAACCAATATCATTCTTTTTTCCATTACCATCTCTCATGGTTGGATATTATGATGGATATAAATTATATATATGATTTTTATAACTTATATATACCTATTGGTTTATTAAATTATATATAACATTTTTTACATTCCATTCTATAGGGGATACATTAACATTTCTAATGTGATCAGTGAAGTACCACCTCATGATGCGATGTGATTCTTCTTTTAATAATTCATTAAATGGATGTTAAATGATAATTTTAATGAATATATGTGATAAAAATTATATAATTACTATATTCATGACATATTTATCATTCTGAAAATACTATATATTATTTTCATTATTACATTGAAAAACGACAACGTCATTTTTGAATGTACGGGCTACGACCTTCACAAACCGATGAAAATATATTCTCATCATCCCAACACTTTTATGATATACAAGAATATTTAATTAAATAATATAGTTTATATTAAATTATTACAATTTTTTAATTAATTTTTTTACCTAACTTCTTTTTGTAATGATCATTAAAAATAGAAACATTACTCATGCGTATGTATGGCCTACCATCTCCATGATTGTAATGTAGTTAATTTTTCATTACCATATTCAATGATTGGTTTTAAAAGTATAATTAATTTATTAATATGATAATTATTTCATGATTATTATTATGGATATTTTTAAATAGTGACCTTTTTGACCATAGTAAACCTACTAAATTCATTTTCGACATATTGAAAAATTATCATCGAAACATCTAATAAAAATATAATTGATAAGTAATCATATATGACATGTTAATATGTGAAATAAAATAAATTATAAAATTGAAAATTTTTATTAATAAATGTAATGATTACCATATGCTTATTAACCAAGAAGATGAAGAATGTACGTGACGATTCGAACTGTAGGTAATGGAATTTATCTCAATTTCCCTCTATTAAGGCATATTGTAATATTATACACCAAATATTTTTATATAGTGTAAATAATGAAATTTTGATATTTAATAACATTATTACGAAATAATTAATGGAATTTTAAGTTTATATTGTAATCATTTAATTCAAGGTTATGTGTCTTAAAAGTTACCAAGTGGTAAATAATTTCATAACTTAATTTAATTTCCTTGTGTTATATTAATTATTCATCATATTTGATAATATAATATTATGTGTGTAAGTTATTTTTATTATATTATATTTTAATTAAAATTTATTAATTTCTATTTAAAATAGATTCCAAAAATCGATTCATTGATTAATTCTCACTTTAATGATATGATTTTTGTAAGGGTTTATTTTAAAATCTCATTTTAATCAGGATTGTCTATACATGTGTTTAAATTGATGGATATTATTAGATAATTATTTAATAAACACATATAATTTTCATCTCCTTGGGTTATTGATGAGTTTTTCAACAAATAGTACCAATTTTTCACTCTTTGATACTTAAAACTACTGAGAAAATGTTTTTATTAACATCAGACTTTATTGTTTTTTGGTAAAAAATAATTTTTCTCCCCAAACCATGTTTTCTAAAAATATATTCTAATCTATTTTTAGAATTAATAAAACTTATTTTTAAAATAAATTTTCACCCATGTTTAAATTTTTTGCAATTTTTTTCAAAAGGAATATTAATTTCATTTTCAATACAGGTCCCATTTGGATTTAATCTAAGTTGTGAAAGGAATATTTCATTTAACATATATGGAATTTATGAAATTTCTTATTTTCATAACCAATAATGTTTTTGAATATTCATTTATAATTTTCAAAGTTTATTTTAAAATAAAATTATTTTTATATTTTTTAATGATATTTTATTTTTACATGGATATTTTAAATGTTAAAAGACGAGAAAGTATTAATGGAGTCATTCATTGAATTTATATTTATCAGTGTCAAAAAATCTTATTCTTATTATGATTTATTGAGCATATACTCCAGTGATACAATGATTATTATTTCTCTAGATGGTTTATGATAAGTTTTATTGGAGATTTACTAAGTTGATACTATTTAGTTTACTCTAGATGTTTTATGATTGTGATTATTTATTAGGGAAACTTTTTATATTTCATATTCTAATTGAAAGACTAATTATTATGTGCATTATGTTTCTACAATTTTATATGAGGAATACATTTAGCATAGTTTGGTAAGTGTAGGTTCTGATATATCCCCTTGATGCATCATTAGGTCTCATGAGACAAACTTTATTGGGTTTTGGTTGAGGCCTTAGCTATTTATATACAAGTCTTTGTATAATGGCTCGATGGTAATTGTTTTCTCAGAAAAAGGCCTCAATGGTATGTTTTATATGTCGAACATTATGCATTACATCATTATGAATTTAGATATTGATATTCCATGTGATTATTCAATTAGTTAGAATATATGTGGCTATGTTTCATGCTAATTTGATTATTTATATGGCATAATTTGATCATCATTTATTCCTATTATATTATGATAAAGATATTAATTAAATGGAATGCAATTTTTTATTTACCTTCCCTTATTGATTATGACTTATTTATCCATATCATTCTCTATAAACTTAACTATAATAAGTATCTAAGCTCAACCATTTCTTATGTTCTATTTTACCCAATATCTGAGGAAGTGATTTTTGAAAGATTTACATGGGTACGCTTAGGGTAATAATAGTGTTATCAAAGAAAATAATTTGTGAATTTTATGTTTAAACTATAACATAAATTTTATGTATGTATCATTTTTACCATGAATACTAATCTATTCAATAATTAGGGATATGTTTCCATGTATCTTATTACAATTTAATAAATCAAACACAAGATATAAGATAATGTGGATAGGTCACTACCTAAAGTTTCTAATTTTAGTATTATATCCATGAAAATATTATTTATAATATTATAGTTAGTATGACAGAATGGTTTAGAAAAAATTTGAGATTTGGATTACTTTATGAAAGTTTATCTCAAGATACGTGGATAACATTATGATTTTATAATTTAATATTTGATCATATTCTCAATGTATTATACACCCCTTTTGAGGCTTTAGTTGATGTAAGTTCATGATGATTAACAGTATTTTAGGAGATATTTATGGTAACAAAACCGTTGGCTTTAGTATGTGTTTTAGTGAAAATTTTATTTATGAAATAATTATTTTATATTATATGGGACTAAGTTGAAATGTCTTGATAACCTTTAGGATTTATATGATCTTTTATGTTGAGATAATTATGTGTTATTACAATTTTTGAACATGTTTTTTATAGTATAGATAACCATGGGATTGAATAATGATTTGGGGATTAAGTGATAAATTTTATTTTAGAAGATCTTCACTATTTTGGGAACCTTATATAATTATTGTAAAATTAATATTATTAGATAAGATGAGATTCTTTTTTATGTTTAAAATTTGATGTTTTTTATTGGAAGCACATATGATTTTCATGTGACTTTATGAGGATTTAGGTCATTTATGAAAATGATTAGAATATTTTTGATATTATATAATTAGGGAATATATATTTTTGGGTAGGTTTCTTTATGAGTGAAAATATTTAATGGGAGATAAATGATAAATTAATCTCAAAATTAATAGTGGTCAAATAATAATAATAATTTGGATTAAATATTCTTTAATAATATTTTGAATAATTTTAAAATTAGTTTTTATCTACTAATATAAGTTTCAATTTGGGTGTTATTTTTGAATAACTTAAGATTAATGTTTTATTTCATCATAAGAAGGTCTGTTCCTTTTGGAAATTATATTACCTTTTACTAACCATTTTGATTTTGGTTAATGTCAAAATACCAAAAGAATAGAATTTTATCCTTTTATGGATTATATGATCCAATATAAGTTGATGTTTGTGCTTATGGAATAAAAAATTCATCTTGATTACTCATATATTAATGAAAAATGAGATTGTGGTTAAACATTATTAAAGGATAAAATTTTAATTTTCAAGTAAGCATATTTCCTTATGTTCTTAGTATTTAAGATAAAGAAATTACCCAACTTTAGAAAAAGGTTCTAAAAACAAAAATGTAATTCTACTAATATCATTTGATTTGAATTGATTTATTTTCACCCTCAATAGATTTATTTTTTTTGGTGGTTAAATTTACCTAGAATATGTTCTATATCACTGTATAATAGTCCTATGGGTGTTATTTTTATCCTACATGTCCTAATATTCAGTTCTCACTAGTGTTCCCTTATTTCTAAACCTAGTTTTTATTGTTTTGGCAGACGACATTCATGTTTCCCATTCACTCTTTTTAAGAGCCTGATTTATTATCCCTTTTTATGATGTCTATTTTTTACAATGGAATTTTCAAATTTGAAGCCTTTTATAAATCACAACATGTTAAAATTATGAGGACACTATTTATTGATTGGGGTATTTAAAACCCTAATATTTTAAAATAATGACTACATTTGATAGCATACAAGATACCTAACACAGAGTTTAAACAAAAACCAAAATATTATTATTTATATACTATAATTATAAAACAACTATTGAATTAGTTGATAATAATAATATTAACCAAATTATGAAATATATATAAATGTAATAATCAATAAAAATATATTTATTAATTCTTATGAAATAAGAACTCAATTTTTAGTAAATTTGTTTTATTCTTCAAAAATATAATTTCTTCAAAAATTGTTTTTGTTTCTTTTTATGAAAAATATAACAATTATTATAGGAAACCATTATAAATTTTATTTTATAAAAAGTATATCATTTTTGAAATCATAATTTCAAAATTATGTTATGGAGAAATATTGAGATTTTTTTTGAAAATATTGATTTTTTGATGAAACATTAAAAATAATTTTTTTATTGAAAACTATATTTTATTATAAATTATTTATAATGAAAAATTATATTTTGGATGATATTAAAATTTTAAAATTTTAATTTTTTTAAAAATAATCCTATTATGGTATTGAGAATGAATTTTATACTAGAATTGGTTATAAAAACATTTTTCTGTATAAACGATATTTTTTTGAGCTGTTGTTTTTCATTCAGTTTTATGTTTTAATCATAAATTAATTAAATCATAAAAAATGTATTTTGTTTTTGGAATCATGATTTCCAATTTTTTTAAATAGTTCCATGTTATTTTGTTTATTATGTATAGTAACCATTGTAAATAATTGCCACCAAGGAATTGGTAACTCAGGAAATTAATATTCAAAAATAAATTTTTACGGCCTAAAAAATGACCATTAATCTTTCATTAACCCTATTGTACGATTTGAGTTTTTAAATTTTCATCAATATTTATAAAATATTTCATATTGGTGTCATATTTCTTTAATTTTGGATTTTACATTATTTAATGATAAATAAATATTCAACACTTATTGTTTTTGTTTTATTATCTCTAAATTTTGACATAGGGATTAGGAGAAGTTATGTTAAGTTATAAAAATTATATTTTTGGGAGAAATTATTTATTACCAGGAAAATTTATTTATATTTTTTGTGATGGAAAATTTACAATAAATTATTACACAATTCCAATACAATATATATTCAATTAATAGAAAAAGAAAATATATAATTCTAAAAACATTAAAAGTAATATTATTTGGATGAATTACTATGTTCCATGAATTGTTCTGATAAATATAACATTCTATTTATGGGTGAAAGGATTATATTTGGAATTCATTATTTTCAAGTAGCTTTCAAAGTAAAATTAAATAAATAGTTTCAAAATGACATTAATGATAATATATGTTTCATAATATATTATAATTTTTTTGAAAATTCATAAAAATATTTAAAAATTACAATTAGGATTATATATGGTTTATTATATCTACCCATACCCATTTATGATCCAATTTTCACCTTATAATTTAAATTATAATCCATTAATATTGAAAAATTCATTACCGCATTTAAAGATAAAATTGGTTAACCAAGGGGTTAATCAAAAAAGATAAGGATTGAAATAATATAAAAACCTATTAAAATTATGTATTATTAATATATTAAAACCATATCATAAATATATTTGAATCAATGTAATTTTCAGACCATTTTACAAGATTCAAACACATATTATATTTTAATATTTCATGTATTTCCATAAATGATATAATTGATATTTTATAATAAACAATATTTTATTAAATGTTTTAAAGTTCCTAAAACCCAAATATTCATCAAGGAAATTTTCATATGATTCAAAAAATATTTCATTGTCAATTTATAGTATTAATTTTCTTTTATAATTACTATCTTGACCCCTAAAGTGTAAAAAACTTTGTCATCATTGTAGTCATCAAAAGGGTTGATGGAGGGTTTAAACAAAAAGATATGGGTGAGAAGTCACCTAAATTTTTCCAATTTTTATTAGATGAGAGGATTGAAAATAATTCTAATATTATCTTATAATTTCATTAATTTATATCCATTTTCTCAAAAAAATTAATTTATTTTAATTTAAGATTTTAATAAATTCCAAGAATACCCCTACCATCATTATAAAAGAGAACCCCCTCCTTTTCAATACACACATCAATAACATTTATTTCATCCAAACCTAAAAAATCCCATCATAAAACCCTGTCTCATATTATAGAGGTCTTATTTCGGTCAAAAAACCAACCATATGGGGGATTAAGGTGTAAAGAAAAACAGGTTGATTGAAGAAGAGTTATAGTTTTTAAACAAGATTTTTCATTATAATTTTTATTATAACTAATTATAATTTTAATAAACCACGGTAAAATAATAACAAAAGAATATTCCAGATAATTAAATGTTTTTTGATAATGAATTATCCTATATACATAAATATTACCATTTAATGGGAAATGAAACTGTCATTCGTGTGTATGGAGGACTACCGCCTCATGAAATGAAGTAATTTTAATTCCATCCCCACCTCTCATCACTCATTATAATGATAGATTTCATGTTTATATATGAGTTAATAAGATATTTATCATTATAAAAATATAATATATCATCTACCTTATTACTTTTCCATCTATTTAAAAATGATAATACCATTTGTCTGTTTGTGTGGACTACCACCTCTAAAAAGATATGCGATTCATTTTCCCTCACCATATCACATAAATGAAATATATATGTTTATATAAATAAATAATATATTATTATTTATTATTTTTGGATAATAAAATAATACTTAACTTATTTATATCATGATCATTTAAAAATTGAAATATAACTTATTCGTACTTACGACCAACCATCTCAATGATTGTAAAAAAGTTATTTTTTCATAACCATTTTTAATGATTGGTTTTAAATGTATAATTGATGTTTAAAAATTATAATTATGAAATCATTATTATTTGTATTATGATATGATAATCACCTCTTTTCTTATATCTTAATTATCGATGTCACTTTGGACATTTGAGTTGGATATCATCAAAACATATGATGTGAACTTAATTCATAAGTATTTGTATATAACATTGTAATAAATGAAATAAATGGAATAAAAAACCAGAAAAAATGTTCTCAATAAAGTAAATATTTAACACCAATTTATTATTCATGAAGACAATGAACATACGTGGAGAGTCAGACTCGATGTAAGGAGAAATTTACATTAAAAACCTTGTTTTAAATTTTTTAATGATTTTATAAAATATTTATATTCCATTTTCATATCCTTAAAATTTCATTATAGTTTTATTTATGTATTAAAAAGGAAATATTATTTCACTTTTTATATTACTTCAAAGGGTTATAAAATGAATATTTTTATGTATTTTATATGGAATGTTTTGACTTTCTTTTAAAAACACAAAATAAATGTTCAATTTTTACATATATAGAATCAAAATATTATCCCACCACTACAAAAATTATTATAATTTTGAATTATTTTATAATATTCTATGTTTTATTCAAAGGAAATTAATCCTTCACTTTATCTAGAAGTTTTATTTTCAAAAATTATTTTTTAATGAAAGAGACATATAAATATCGGAAAATGTTATTTTATTTTTTAAAATATTATTTTTAGGATGAAATATTCCATTTATTATGTTTATTATTTATGATTGATTTGATTTTGTGGAAAAAATAATCATGTACATTTTATGATGAGGGTTCCTAGATATTTCTATAAGGAATTGGGTAAACATTTTTTTCATGGCCGTTATGTGTGGGATTTTGGAGAAAACCTAATATATGATGGGCCTCAGTCTACCTTGTGATGTTGTCATAATATTTAGGATTGAAATATGATAATTTCATGTTTTGGGTCACTATCACATTTTATGTATGATTTTAATTTTTTTAAATTCTTATCATGAATGTTTTTTTGAGTATATTTGCTTAGAGAAGTTTATAGCTTGTATAAAAAAGTTTTTTTTAGCACAAATTTATTTAAAAAAGAGGAATTTTTTTAATATTTTTGATGAACTAATGATTTTATTTACTTCTTTATATATCGTTATCATCACACATTTGATAATGTTTTTCATAGGGTTTTAGTGTTGATTAGGAGTGATGATATTGACAACATGTAGGATAATAAAAAATGTGACTACTGTGAATAATGTTAACCCAATTCAAGGGTATGTTTAGAATATACCAAGAAAATAGGGTCTGTTTGGACTGTCCCAATAAAATATAAATAAAAGGTAAGAGTACAAAGTCAAGCAGAGAAAGGGGTTTTACAGATTCGGGAATAAGACACTCCCCTCATATCAGCATCTATCAAGGGTGCACAAAAGTGAGGGGCTCGAAATGACCACATGGTAGTCATTTCTGTGACTTCCCTCTTGGACAAGGCATCATCCACTTGATTGGCCTCTCGGTAGACATGAGAAATCATTAGGTTGAGATTTGTTGACTGATTAAGACATCTAATCCAGTGAGGAAAAATACTCCATGGAACATCCCGGGTTCTCATCTTGAGAGAATGTACCGCAAGTTCGGAGTCTGATTCAATCCATAAGATGTTCCAGTTATGAAAGACAGCGTGCCTCATGGCATAGATAATGGTCCATAGTTCTACTTCATTCACAATTCACATCCCAATAAAATGATAAAAACAACCCTTGACAAAGCCACGATATGTGCGGAAGACACCTCCACAACCCAATCTACCCGGAACTCTAGATGAAGCTCCATCAACATTAACATTAACACATGGAAAGATTGGTGGTATCCAGTGAATAAATTTAATCATCAATGGATTCTTCATTTTACCTATAATCCCAAGCATCCGCAATGCATTTAAATATGAACAAGTATTATCCATGCAGCCATTCTGTATCGCATTGGAGGTATGTACGTCTCAATGAACCAGTATTTCACGTTCGTGGAATGAAGGAGATTTTATGTCAAATATGAGGTTTTTTAGGCTGTCTAGATAGCGTGAAACACCACTGATGTAGAAACCAGCAGCATATTCTGGACCTGCGCGCTCCTACCAGACTTAGAGATGTATGTCATCAAGTCATCCAGCAAGCAATGTGAGCATAAATCCATGTTGAAGATGTCTCCAATGTATTTCCATAACTTCTAAGAAAAGGGGAAGCAAATGAAGAGGTGTCGTGCAGTTTCCATTTCATTCAGGCATAGATGGTAGGCAGACACAATACTTCGACCAGCCTCTTGTAATTGATCATGTGTTGGTATCCTGTTCCACCATATTATCCAGAGATGAAGAAGTCGGGAGGGCTGGACAAAAGTTTCTTTCAACCTGAGTAACCAAGAAGGAGCTTGTGTGGAGCCAACAAGTTGTAGGTTATAGGCCCCTTTGAGATTAAAGAATCCGTTCTTGTTGGGATTCCATACCAGGACAACACTATCCATGAAAGAGTAGGTCTAGATTTCAAGTTTAGCTTGGGGAGTGACAATGATTTCAGGATCATCACACTGATCCAGAAAATCTGCTATAGACATATCCAGCAGGTGTGAGGGAATATGACCAGTATACAATGGGCTATCCATCCAGGTATTGTTACAACATTTGAGCCTAGAATGTCGGGACACAAGCCATTTAGTGTTCTGGATAATGTAATTAAATTATTGCCGAATGGAGGTCTAAACAGATGATGAAATATAGTGAGGGTAGCCATTAATAAGCCTCATTCTAAACCTATATGATAGAAAATACATTTATGAGTCATTGGAGGTTAAAATACTCCATGTGAATTTATTAATGAGCTCCTCATTGAATATATGAATATCCTTGATTCCAAGACTACCCAACTTAATGGGTTTAATACAATCCATCCAAGAAACGGTAATCAGTTTCCTTTTAGCGATAGAGCTTGTCCAGATGAAATTCATCATCATGCACTGAACTTGTTTGAGCAGATTTTTTTGTCCATTTATAGAGTGATAAAGAATAAACAAACTTTGAGGTAATCACCGAGTTAACAAGGCACACCCTCCCATATTGATACAATGATTTACCCTTATATTTCTCCATTTGTTTAATAATATTGGAGTAAATTCCATCAAGATAATGCCTTCTTATCCTACACCAAAAGATTGTAAATCCAAGATAAATGAAAGGAAGGGCCCCTTTCTTGACTCTGAGGGACCTGGCGACCTTGTTCTGTTTACCAACAGTAACCCCATCACCAAAATCAATAAAGGATTTACTCTAGCTTATATGTTGTCCAGAAAAAATCTCATGTTTAGAATATGGATTTTTCTAAATCTGAAAAACTATAAACAAAAAATATCCTAGAGTGTGAATATGATCCCATTTTTCATTTTTATGATGTATGTTTTATATTGTTGAAATTGGGTCACATTAATTTGTATCAAATCTATCAATGTAATGTTTATTAATTTATCATTAGATCCGACAGTGTGGTACGTGGGCAGTTATATGACATGCTGGTATTCTAGTAATTTGTACTAATGGATTATTTTTGAATTATTACCTAATATTATGAAATATTAGTATTTTATTCCATGGTTCATGATCATTATATATGAGTTATTGGGTATGATTTTCTTTTACAATAACATAACCTCTTAACATCATGGTCATGATATTCTTACATATGATCAATGATTGATATCTCTTATGGTTATCCATACTGTGTTTCTAATCTCACCCCTTCTTATGTTTTTAATCTTCCTAGGTTATGAAGAAGGGTATTGTGTATTATGAGTCTTTAAGGGATCCTTATATAACAAATGATGTCAAATATGAGGATGATTGTAATAAAACAAGATTTTTATGTATTTATTCTCCAAGTACATTAATAATTTATGTTTATGGTGCATTTAAATTTATTATATGTAATAATATAGACATTCCAATATATTAATTTATGATAATTCTTGTGGTAGGGGTGTCTCGAGGTGTCCTAAGGAGTTAGAGAGTGGAGGAGTATTTGCATATAGAGAATACAACTAAGGAAGATCTCTATGGCATGGAGCATGGGGATGCTCTGTTGGGATGTCCATTTAAACATAAGAGGACTATCTATGAAATAAGAGGTGGTTGAAGACATTTTTGAAGATAATTTCCTTTTAGGAGGTAGTTTCACCATGCAGCCTTGGTTGTAGCATAAACCCTTCATAGAAGGTGGTGTATACATCGTTGATAAATGGTTAATGAATAGAGGGAGGATCAAGTGGAGTTTGGGGATACTGTCAATTTTGGAATATCATCAATATAGAGATATGGTTACAGCATAGTCTTTCCCTAGTTATTGGGGTCTAAGGGATGGTATTTATGGATGATCTTTGTTCTTCCCCCTTGTTTATAGGATCAACATTGTGTAAATATCCATAGGTTTTAGAGGCTAGTTTGACCAGTCTGGCTCCAACATGTATCTCTCCAACGTCTTTTAGTCCTCTCCCTCTATGGAATGGTGAAGGGTGGTTGCATCATGTTCTTGTATATTACATACCACCTGTAAATTCTTAAATCCACACGAACACAATATATATATTTTTACTTTTCTCTCACTTCTTGGGCAACCCAAGTGCATCCTAAGGATCTATTTTATCCCTCTTTCTCTAAATTTCAACCATAACCTTTGAGGATCCATCTTTAGAGGTTTATATGTGTATCATTTTGTGTCTCTCTATTTACCTTTTATTTTCTTTTCCAAAAGAGGTTTCTTTCAAGTTAAAACTATTATTTTGATGATTTTTTTAGGAGGATGATATTATTGTTTTTTTCTTGGATAGTAAAGGTATTGTCCTTCATTATTGTGTTTAGTGGTGGCCTATTTCTTATTTAGAACTTGCGCATCAAATTAAAAGGCATTTATTGAGGTAGGGGATCCTTCATTTGTCACACAGTTTATCATGCGATACGTGTTATGCATTTTTTTACCTTTGGGAATATGGTTTATATATGGATAAATTAAGATAATTAACCAGTTTATTTAAAATTTAAAAGGGTAGAGGAATTAAATAGGATGGTATATATTTTTGAAAATTTTTATATTTTGATTATTCCATAGAGAATTATGGCTATTAGGATTCTTTATTTTTTCAAAGAATTGGTTTTTTTATGATAACTATGTTGTCTATTGTTTTCTACATTAAAAAAATGAAATTGGTTAACCACTTATATCCAGTTAATAAAATGGTTTCCCCGAGAGAGTATTGGTTTGTGTGATAATTTCATTTTATAAAAAAATATAATCTGATGAATCCTACTTATTAAATTTTAAATATGATAAGTAATTTTTTTTAGTTGTGAAGTGTGTGGTTTTTTTGTATGGTAGTGATGTGATAAGAAGTAGATGTGATATGTGGATGTTGTGATGTGTGGTTCTGCTATTGGGGAAGATATGATGCGTTTTTTGGACATCCTATGGGTTGTTAGAATGGAAAGAGGTGGTTATTTGGTGGTTTTTATGAGAAGGTGGTGGTGGCTATTATGGTGGAAGTGTGGGATGGATGGCATGGGGATGATGATATGTTTGTTTTTTGCGAGATACTGGGTTGTATAAGTTTTCTCAATAGTATCAGAATTAATTGTTTAATAATGAATTTTAATGGCATGTGATAAATGGGTTATGAATTATTGAATTAAATGGGTTGCTAGGTTTAAGTGGTTGATGATTAATATAAAATAAATTATCTAGAAATATGAACTGAATGGTCTGGTTAAATGAAAATTGGTTGGAAATATGAAAAATTGAAATTTTCTTAATTTATAAAGAAATTTTAGAATGTGGTTTGTGTATTGTTTTCTGGTTCCATTCATTTAGTAGTTTCTATAAAGATGGCGAAGGTCATAAAGCTTAGTGGTTATGTCATGACTTGGTAATTTTATTGGTTATAAACCCATAGGTTGAAATTATGTGTGGTAAAATATTAATATACCTTGTATGTTAATTTTTATTTTCATATGCACCTCGCCCATGTTGAGAAACATGTGTTAACAATAAAATATATTGGGGTTGTTTTTACCAATATTTCTATGATTAGGATTGATGGTTGGCTACCCACTCGATCCCTTTGTCACGTTTAGGTGACTTTGACATACCCAAGATATGATGGAAAAAATTCAAAAGTGAACCATCAAGACGTGGTATGATTTGATAGCCTAGGAATATTTATGCATGGTTATAATGGTTGGGATGTGATGTGATGACTAATGGTGGGGGTCATTCATTGTAGGAGGAGTGCATGAGGTTAATGTGATTCATGTTCACTATACCCTACCATTATTTATGGTTTAATATTCTGAAATAGGTGTCTTAAGAAGATATTTTATGTGACAGACCGTGTGTCTTTAGATGATATGTGATGTTATTTCCAATTTCAGACTCGATGCTTAGAATGATATGATTTTTGGAAGTATGGGAGCGCCCAGCTTACAATGTTGGTGTGGGAGAGTGGTATCCTAGTGGGAATGAAGTATGGGGTGCCCTTTTATTGATATATTTCATATTATGTTATTATAGTTAAATGATTTATTTATTGAGCATGCCATTGTAATGATGGGATTAGATATTTGACATACGTATGTGCTATAGGTTCTTCTATTTTCTCACTATTTCATTGGTAAGCTTCTTTCATGTGTGCATGAGAGACTTTGGTATAAACCTAATGAGTACTGTTTTATACTCTCCCTAAGTATATAAAAAATAGTATTTTGGAGGACTTAGTGGACCATGCTAAAAATTTCTAGCATGTTCTTTGGAGTTTTTACCATTTTTTTGACATATAATTTCATCTAAGTATTTATTTGGAGACATTTATCTGTATCTATTATAATTTTACATGAATTATGGGACAATTTTGGTTTACTTTTTATATTATGTAATGTTGTTTCTTATGGTTGATTTATCTTATGTCATGATCCTATTATTATAGAGGGTAATGACTTCTATTTGTGATCTATTTATACCCTCAGTGCTGGTTTCTAACATGAGGCCTATTGGAGGTGGGAATTAGGAGACATTATATCTTTTACTTTATTTCTGACCCAAGATGGATACCATTAAAGGCAAGGTTCATGACCGAGTGGTATCATATATTATAGTTGAGAGATAGGATAATGTTTGGAGTTTGGAATTGTGGTAATTTTATGGGTTGGTGAGAAAATGATTTCAATTGATCTTGGTGCATAACATTGGCCAAGGATGACAACCTAGGACATAGGATTTTAGAGCCCCATGATCTGATTCAAGGACTATAATTTTAATTCCTTATTTCTTATAATCCTTTCCCCTAAATTTTTTCTTGTAAAGTGGGTTCCAAAGTGGTGTTTTATATGTCATAAGTAGATGCTGGTGGTATAATACTTAGTCTTGAAGTAGATACAGACATTAGATTTTGGAAGTAAATACTCATAGTAGATTCGAATGGTAGATTTTGGAAATAGTAGACTTATATTGGAGGTATATACTGGCAGTTGATCATGAGAGTAGATCCTAGAATTAAATCTTGATCATAGATCCCAAAAGTTGATACTAGAAGTAGATACTGGTGGTAGAAAACTTAATATTTCAATAGATCCTTTAGTATATCCTGATAGTATATCCTGATGGTAGATCTTGATGGTAGCTCAAAATGGTAAATCATAATGGTTGATCCTAATGGTAGATTCTAATAGTAGATACTGACGGTAGTTGGCTCCATATTTTCCAAAAATTTATAGTTCTAGCCTTTTTAATTTTTTTGACATAAAATGGGATTAAATACTTAATTATGTGATTTAACATCCACTTCTAGAGGGGATATTTATATCCACCATTTTTAAAATTGTAGATATTTTAAATTTCTCTTTTGCATGGATTTTATATTATCCACATTAATGGTTAATTAAAAACATATCCATGAAAAAAAATCTAACATGTTTCGTATTTTTGGATTCTAAAACAAATACATTACCTTCATTCATTTCTATTAGCATTATCTCAAGATGGGAGGTTCTTAAGTCTTAACCCTGCAATCAAGGAACACTATTCCCACTATTGGTTCGACATATTCCTATAAGTGGTACTATCCTATTCATGAATCCCCTGATGTTAGTGCAGTGAATTATGTGGATATTCTTTCTTATATATAGGGTATCATTTGTGTCTCTATAAGTTGTATAATACATGAGGGGTGTGTTTTTTATCCTTATGAAGATGGTTTTCACTAGAATTAATGAAGATAAATAATTGTATTAATTGTAATTGAAGGGGGAGGGGTCCAAATTTCATTTTTTATTGTTTTATATTATTATTAATATTATCATTTCCTAGGATTTATTCCTTAATAAACAAATTTGGCAGTTATGTTTGTTTGCAATGTAGTTGTGGTGTTAGGGAACCTAAGTTTTTATTTTGATTGATTGATAACTCCTTAAATGGAATTGGAAAATAACACATATCTGGTTAATAAAATAGAGTCCATTGGAATAAAAATTCTTGTGTGATAATACCCCTAATAGTGATGTGGAATTGATTAAGGTGACGTTAAAAAATATAAAAAATTATATGTGATATTCTGTGGAATGTACTGCGATGTTTGAATGTGTGTAATGTTGTGTGGACACACAATGGGGATGTTGTGATATGAATTTTTGGTTATGTGGTGGTTGTGACTAGGAGGTTTATGTGGCTACGATGGTGGTTGTGTAGGCTTTTTGGTGAGAAGATGAAGGGATATCTTTTGATGTGATGTGATGTTTTATGTTAGTTTCTAGTGTATTAATTGAATCAATGAAATGATAACATTAAAAATGAAATGGAGTGATCTTGATTAAAAAATGGGTTGAAAATAATTGTGAAAACATTAATTAAATTAGGTTTTATATATAAAATAGTTATTGTTTATATAGGAATTAATTAGATTTAAAAATGTGAGATAAATAGGTCATCAACATGGAATTGTTTTGTAAATGAGTAATATGGTATATGAATTAATTTGTAATTGTGGCCCATGGCTTGTGGTTTTTTGTGTGTTTCACATAGTGGAGGAGGTTAAAGTGGTGTTGTTTTGAGGCAAGGTGGTGATGTTATGATTTAGATAGTGATTCATTGTGAACACATAGGTCAGGCCTCTATGTGGCTATATATACCATGGGTGTTCCTTGTGATAATCTATATGCACCTCACCTGCTTGAAGAACCATGTGTCAATACCCATATATTTGGGGGGGGGTTTACAAATATATTGGCTGTAAGTATGGATATCTAGATACACAATATTTCACTATCTCTCTTCCAAACAATGATTACATGCATGAGCTATAATGACCTAATGTCAAAAGTGTACTATTAGGAGGTTTGATGTAATTATATGGATTATAGTGGGGGTAAATCATGTTATAAGGAGGGAATGAGGTTGATGTTCATCATGTTCACAATAACCTCCTACATTGTTTATTATTGTGGAGGAGGTGCGATGATTGACTATGTTTCTTTGGGAGAGATGTGATTTGATGGCCAGTTGCACATGGGGTGGTTGGTTTGATGTGATATTCAGAAGATATGGAAACACCAAGATGTACGATGTTGGTGCGAGTGAAAAAAATCATTAGGAAATCAGTGCGGGGTACCCATTATGAATATTCTATTTATTTTATTATTATTCATGTATGTGTTATTTAGTGAGCATGCCATAGTGAATATGGGGAATGGTTAGTTGACGTATTTATGTGTTTTTAGTTCTATTGTTTTCTTACTGGTGAATTAGTATGCTTCTTTCATATGTGTATGAGAGAATTTTGTTACCCAACTGATTATACATATATTATAATCCTATGTGTATAAATTAATTTTCATGATTTTAGGGTGATTATGTAGACAATGTTGCACATTATTAGCTCACACCATTGGAATTGTTTCTATGTTGTCACCTTAGCTTTTATTTTTTGTATTTACTATGGATAATTTTATCTTTATTAGATTTTTTTATACATGCATTTTGGGAAGTTTTTGGTTTTCATTTTACATTATGTAATGGAGTTTCTTAATGTTGATTTTTCTCTCCCAATATTATTTTATTATAGAGCCAAATCTCTCTTATTTTTGATATTTTTATACTTTTGGTACTAGTTTCCTGCCCGAATCCTTTTGGAGGTAGGATTCTAGGTCTATTATCCCTATCCATTCATAATGATATATTTAAAGGTAGTAGGTTGTGATAGATTTGTATCAGTGATGATGGATGAGAGATAGGGTGGATTTTAGACTTAGGCACAATGGTAATTGTGTGGGTATGATGGGAATCTATATAGGTTGATCTTGGTGCATGATAAAGGCTAGGGAAGACCAGATATGATAAGTAATTTTAGTTCCACCTATAATCTGATTCAAGGACTTCAAGAATACCATATAACCAAGTGACGTGGAATGGTTTGCAGATAGAGACCTAGGAGAGGTGAAATCATCAATATTACTTGTGTTCATTTTTGAATTTAGGTTGTTTTGAGGATGTTAAAAGGAAATAAATCAATCTTAATAAAATTACATAAAACCAATATTAGAAAATATTTATTTATCTTGTATCTATAAAACCTGGATGACGTCTTCATGTGTCTCATATAGTAGAGGTTCAATAGGGTGATCTGATTGAACATAAGAAGGTTTATCCTTCTGAGTAGGACGATTAGTGGTAGAAGTAGTTTCACATATTTCAGAATCATTATTTGGTGGAGTATGAGGGATGTGTTTCATTTCTAGAGATATAGAGATGGTTATAGGATCTTAAGACCACCATTAGTTTTATATTGGCCCTGACAGAGTACCGGGTCATGTTGTCAATTAGTTAGATGCGAGGAGATACCTATAAGTGGTGGACGCTATATAATGGTGAGTAGAAGGTGGTATATGTTTCATGGTTCAACAATTATAAATTGTTATAGGTAGATTTAATTTCATTGACCATGAAGGAAATAAAGAGGAATGAGATACTCTCTCTTCTTTTGAGGAGAATGTCAGTACGAGTGTTAGAGATCAGGTTCAAGGACCTCCTGTGTTTCACACCAGATCCTTTTTTGAATGAAGATTCTTGAGGGAGGAATATTTATGAGGCACTCCATCTTGTTATCCAGTATGTAGCATCTCCCTTTACATTATCAATATATCTATAGGTTAATAAGAGGTGATCAAGAAAATGAAACCATGATTCGGTTTACCATGGATGGTGAGCCAATGGGGATCCTTGAGGGGTAGAGATTTCAGCCGAATGTCTCAAGAACAAGGGCCTTTGAGGTTTTCACCTATAAGGAGTAGTCATTAATACTGTATCTTTTTTTCAAAAAAATCCCTCAAAATTACATTATAGTTTTTTATTGGGTTGATTATGTTGGTTAAAAAAAGGCTGCCAAGGAAAATAGTGGAGTTCCAGAGAGATTGTTGAAAAGGTATATTGATAAAGATCCAAAATAATTGAATTGCTGCACTTGAAGCAGAATAAAAATTTTCATATACAAGATAGAATTATTCCCAGTGTTTTCTAAAAAATTTAGGGTCCAAAATTTGGAGGATGTCTCAAGCATCAAAAAAGTTTTATTTCTATGAATGAATTATAAAAATATGGAAAAGGCATGTATTTCACAAAGATTATAGTTTAATGAAGGTATGGAGATTTACGAAGGTATTCAAGATTGTGGAGGCTAAATTTCACAAAGGTGTAGAGCATTGCTAATGCATGATGAAAAATGATACATATCGATGACTAACAGATGCATAATGAATGCAAATATTTCCTTAGTGATTTGAAAAAAATAGAGCATCATGAACTATATTGCACTAAAAAATATTTCACTTTTTCAAATAGTGGAATATCTGTTGGTAAAAGTACATTTTTGGTTGGTAAAACGTTTTACCAATATATATGTCCTTATCACTAAATTGATAGTAAAAACTCTATCGTTAAATGTTTTTATGACATATAAAATAATTATGTTATAATTATAGTAATACCATCAAATAAAATATTTGTTAGTTAATATTTTTATCAATAGGTTATAGGGATACGTTTTTATGTTTGTAATAATATTACCAACATAAAATATAGGTTTATAAATTTCAATTGAATAATATTTTTTATTTTTTATTTCTAGTAAAATTTCATATTATTTTTATTAATTTATAATATATAATACACATGTTTTAATTATTAAAGAGAATATTATTTTCAAACATGTTTAAAATTAGAAACAAATTAATTATTTTAATAATAAAATTTAATACAAAATTAATCAATACAAAATCTATTCCCCAATAGGATCCATGAGACACCCCCACCAACCCAAAGTCCTCCCCATGCTAATAGAGTAGTCCATCCATGCCACACCATGGACTAACGGGCATTAGTACCATGTCAATTCCTTAGGATGTCAACGAGCTAGGCGCAACCCATCCCTGACACACATGGACCGACTAGTTCCTGACACCCATCCATCCATGCCCCAGGACTAGAAGTGGATTATTCCTCATAGGAGCATTCCTAGTGAGAGGACAATAAATCAAGGAATAATTATATGAAATGTTACAGTGAAATGGTTGTATGATCCATCCATAACTATGCTGCCGCTATACCTAAAAAACCAATAAAGGATGACAGAATCATTTCAACTTTTGAAAACCATTTAAAAAATAATGAGAAGTCAATGAGTAAACATAAAACCACGAGCAATCCAAATTAGTAACCTAACATCATGTTTCCCATAAATATTTTTCCAGAACAACAAGGATCTTGAACAGACTTGAAAATTTTATCTAATATAGAAATAAATGATATTCTTGAACATGATAAAATTTAGAAGCCCCTACCTTGACCTTGAGTTAAATAATTATAGAAAATAATTCATAACACAACATACTCATGTGGTCCAACATATCATGAAGAGATTCTCAATAGCTGCAACAACATGTTTGGAGTCAAAAGTAGTAAATCCAAAAATATGAGTTCACATATAACAGAAAAGATCCTAGTAATAATGGTTTTATCTAAAAAATGATATGGTATACCTATGAAACTAGTTTTTTGAGTTTATGATCAAGTCCAGATGAGTACATAAAGACACATTATCAATTTTTTCTCATACCTTTCATAGCAGTGAATATCAATCAGGCTTCTTCTTTCATTCAATAACATGAAAAGGAATAAAATGATCCAATTTAGAAGACCCTGATTACTGAAAACGATGGATCCAACTGCAATAACTCCACTTTAGAATTCTATAAGGGGTACTCATGCAGGTGATGATAAATAATTCTCCCTTACAACTTGTACTTCTACTCACACATTAGAACAATCATATAGTAGAATTATAGAAGAAAATAATATAGTATCACTCCCATTGTCAATCTAAATTATCAAAATAAATTTCATAAAAATTTTAAAATCCTTCATCCACATGAGTTGATCATCATAATGACTTACCAATGAACGAAAAAAATTATCATTGAACCAACTTATTTTTTTCTTATTATTTTTTCAAAGAACTTATAATAAACGAGTGTAATTCTTAAATAAGATTAATAATAATAATAAGACAACATTATCATTGATATTTTGTACAAGTATCTAATTATGAAAAATATTAAAAAGAAAATATGACAAAATGAAAAGAATAAATAGCGATAAGTAATTTTTGTGGTTTCCCCAAATAAAAAAACAAATAAATAGAATTAGAAACATTTAATAATATACCCCATAATATATTACTGAATATATAAGAAATGTAGTGGAAAAAAGCATTCAAATGATAAAGAAATATTACTCACACTTTCCAAACTAATAATCTTCAGTAAGTTTCCCACTACGCCTCATAGAATAGCTTAGTCTTGAGTGAGATTTTGACGGGACACTTAATCATGAATGTGGTGAAATATTCAAAAATGGAATATAACTGTTTTCTAACAAAAAAATTGTTTAAATAATTCATATCAACAAGATAAATAAATAATATTACAAATGTATTATCCAAATCATACAAAAAAATATAAACTAAAGAAATAAGCTTAGAATCATGCACACCAAGGTAATTTCCATGAATGTTCCCTGAAAATGGATCATTTTTACTTGTCAACTTCTTGTAGATGTAGATAAACATACAATGAAAACTTAAAAAATTAAAATATAATCAAATATAAGAACAATTTATAATTTTATAAAAACATCGCAACCCGACCCCATAAATATATTTATTTACCTCATGTATATTTATATAAATAAGCAGTATAAGTACCCATATCATGGTGTTCTATATGAAAAAACCACACAAGATTAGAAAAAGAAGAAATATTGGAAAGTGTTGAGGGAGTGAAGTTGGACCACTACGTCTCCTCCAGCCATCCATGACCCCCTTCTTATCCTGGAAGCATGAACCGATAAAGCAACCATCCCAAGGATGTACATTCCTCAAGATAGTGGAGTCAATGTTCATCATAGTTCCTTCAAAATAGAATATCTCTACCTGAAAAAAACATATATGAACAACTTGAGCATAACACACAATGGGTACTTAATATCCAACCTAAAATCTACCCATTCTGGGTCAAAAAATTGTTGAAATCCCTTAGTAGTCAGCAAATACAGACCTTTCAGAAACCATGAAAGATCTTTCTTAAAGTATTTCATAGAGAACATCTATATCATTATACACTTTCTCAGCATTATAAAATTATTATATG
This sequence comes from Viscum album, assembly GCA_963277665.1. NCBI lineage: Eukaryota > Viridiplantae > Streptophyta > Magnoliopsida > Santalales > Viscaceae > Viscum > Viscum album. The sequence continues at coordinate 640,762,931 of OY728155.1, read as the reverse complement.
TGTTTTTTTGGAAAATTTATTTGATGAAATAATTCCCCTATTTCTTTGGCTATAAAAAGATGATGGATTTCCTTCACTATAGGTATTACAACTATCACAATGCAAGTCATGTTATCTTAAAGTCCTTTTTTTCCAATAGCCACATGTAATTCTAGAATCCATACATTATTATATATATATAATGAATTTACCAATGGATAAAATATTGAATGATCCTTAACGGTTTGGGTTGATGATACTTCCACTGAAATCCCATGATAATAATCAAAAGATGCTTCTTGTTATACATCATCCAAAACACCATAAACCATTTATGTAGCTGCAACTGAATAGGTGTGTGATCTGAAAAATTAACTAGCATAAGGATCCAATTTTGAATAATAAATTCACATAGAGAAGATAATGAAAAACATTTTTATAAATCCATTATTCGTTATAAGGAATCTTGAGAACGCTGAAGATTCTGGTACCCATCGCATAAATATGGATAGATGAATCTATCTCTGTGATGGGGGGACTATCTTTGAGATCTAGCGGGGATGCCACAGAAGAAAACTGCATCCACCCTTAATGGCATTTGTCATTGATATCATGCAAAATAAACAGTCTACGAAACAGGGAAATTAAAACCGGTTGAAATTTAAATTTAAATACCCCAAAGATGAAGAGATAAAGGGAAGATAAAATTTAGTCGAGGTTTGATTTGAAATTATGGGAAATAAACACTAAAGGAAAAAACACCGTAAGAAACCTAAACAGCTTCGAAATAACTATACGACACCAACCATGCATAACATCATAATAAAGAAGAAAAAATGTCACTGAATGTAATTTAATAGAGAAATCATGATGGAGTGGGATGAGAAGTGAGATATGGGTGATGATATGTATGGTGGGATGATGGGTGGTGAGAACAGAGTAGGGATATGGGATGCAATGTGAGGCTATGGGATGAGAGTCCAATCATAGAATAGGGGGCGATGATATCAATTAGGGTTTAGTGGAGTTATTTTTTTTATAAAAGTATTTAAATGTTTTAAAAAAATATAAAAAAATATAAAAAAATTAATATTTCAAGAAAATAGAAAAAAAATTTGAAAAAAATAAAAATATTTAATATATAAATAAAATTTAAAAATAAAATAAATTATAAAATATTTTTAGAAATACTATGTGAAATAAAATTTTAAATTACCCATAAAAATAATATATTTGTACATATGTGAAGGACCCTAGGTCACCATGAGTGGGGGGTGAATCATGGTGTCAACTTTTTCTCCCGCTAATTGGATCTTGTTCCCATGATGGTAGGAACTTAATTAACCCTATATGATGGATATGTGTTGTAATTAAATCATTCACATGAAAAAGGATAACACAATACTTTTACATGGTTCACCACTAAGGGCTACGTCCAAGGAGCATACATCGACAGGTTTCTGGTCGTACCTAATTCCATTATTCTTAACTATATGTGGATTACATGGATTGGGTACAGTCACTCTGTCTCATGCACATTACCTCTACAAAATTTCATGGATAGCCATTGCTTCCCTCGGATCACTTCCTTTGACTCCCCCTATCTCACTTCCTCAGATAGGTCACACTCGGTTTATGGACATGAAGGTCCCTTCAATGGATAGTCATGGAAGTATTTTTCTCCTATTCAACAAGAGACTTTGCTTGCATCGAGGTCTAGAGTTTATGCCCTTTCACGTTCAATCTTCTTCTCTAGTGAAACAACCAGATGTACTCAGACTTCTTATTCTTCTTGGCCAAAATCGTAAATTCTTTTGTGACTGTTCAAACATTGAAAACAAGTTTACTAGGCATCATCAAAATCAACTCTTCTTATTCCATGTATGCATGTGACTATGCATGTGACAATATTTATGTTCTCTTCCTCTTCACTTTTTTAGACTCAAGAACCCTAAGTTTAGGATGCCTCTCTTCAATGTATTCATGTATTCATGTACATTCTATTCTTCTTACTTGTGTTAAGGACCAAATGGGTATGGTACCTTTTCGTACACACACGACCTATTTTCTCCTTTTCATAGGACTTGATTCACATTTTCTTGGGCTTTTATTGTGTTCTTCTTCAAATAATGAATATGAATGCATGCACTCACTTCTCATTACTATGCACGTTCTTTTCTTCACCCTTTCTTGACACATAATGTTCGCTTTGATTTATTTATAGTTATGAGCATGTGATTTTCTTCAAAATTTAATGTGTGTATTTCAGTATGGCTTGATGGTATTGTTTTCATTCTACACACCACGTGTAAAGAGTTATCTTATGAAATTTGTCTCCTCAGCGAACTAGGATGATTCACGGCCTCCCCTTTCCCAAAGGATTCACAGTTTTCCTTCGCACACGTAGTGTGGAACTCTTTCACATACCAAGGGCTACAAAGTTTTGTTGGTTCGTGGAACCTCCTCTTCATAGAACCAAAAACTATATGCAGTATTGTTTCCTCACAAACCAAGGATGGTCCATGGAAAATCTTTTCGCAAACCTAGGATAGTTCACAGTTCTCCATTATTGTGTTCTGAAGTGGTACGCAATTCCTTTCTTTATGAACCTGAAGGGTACGTGGGACCTTCTCTTCACAAACCAGATCTGGTACACGGTTCTTCTTCCTCATGAACCAAAGTGGTACGTGGTTTATCTCTTTGTGAACAAGATTAGTACACATAAATATCTTCACGAACCTAGAATGGTTTGCGGTTTAGGCATGCCCCTTCTTGAACATTAAATATAGAAGAAACTCTATTTCTCAGAACATGTGCTCTCAAAAAAATTAGAAGCAAAAGATTCTTCTTGAATCTAGTGGTCTCTTTTTATATGTAAAGATTAGATCTTTCCACATTAAAGAACCACACGATACTCTCTTCAAGATTCTATTTTAAATAAAGAGATCTTCAATTCTTTAATACCTTCTAACCCGTGTGGAGATTTTCCGCATATCGTAGATGTTTTTTTTAAACTCACAGACTTCTCAATGTTCATTCATGCATTCAATATTCCATCTATCACTTTTTGAATCATTGCTCGAACCTACATGGCCTTGGAAACTTCGTTTCCCTCAACCATTCGCTCATTCTTTGTTCTATTTGAATGCATGCAAATGTAATTGCATGCATGGCATCATGAAAGTTAGACGATCAGAAAAAGCTTGAACAGAGCTCAAATGGTGGCCAGAGTGGCGAGATCACAGTTCGGCTGGAGCTCCTAGTTCGTTGGTGCATGCAGGTGTTCGTAGGTTTAAGACAACCCTCGGTCGATGGTCGTGTGACTCCAATCAACCACACACAGAGTGGGGATAATGAGATACTCATATTATATCCCTTGATGTGGGATGCGATTGTTCACCTGAGATCTTCAGCGAGATTAGATGGATAGTCAGGATTGTGTCTATGTTTTTAAAACCATGTCCCACATCGAAACACCGAGATATTTTCTTGAATTTTATCAATCAACCCACGACAACAGTGGATAAGATTACTCCTCCTTCCTCCACAATAATACCTCATACTGATTTCACCTTATAGGCACTCTCTTAGTGCCCACTATGCTCTTCAAGAACACTCCTAGCACCCACATTGCATGAGTTGCCCACCGTGCGGCACCTGCGGGATGAAACACGGCTCGCGCACACCCTGCCTCATGAGGGGCTAGTCTAGAGGACTTCCCTCGAGTGCGGTTTACCCCTCGGGTCCCACATGTGCTTGAGGTGAGGACCTTGGATGGCCTCCATGGAAGGCCCCTTTATTTTTGGTAAAGGCATAAAATAACAACTTAGGTAAAACTAAGTGTTTGTAAATAAAAATGTCAAACCACCATTTTAAAACTCATACAAAACCTTTTCTTCTCCTTATCTTTTACTTCTTCCAAAAAAACAATCCAACCATACTTAATTGTTTTAAACAATGTATCACTCATGATACACATATATGAAAATAGGATCAAGCTCCACCTATGTCTGGTTTCCATTCTCCATTTTATATAGGGGGTCCTTCTTTTTATTGATCATCATTGACATCGATTGAAAATCATTAAAAACAAATACAATATTCATATACATATTTGTTCCAACCATCTCCCCTTTTATGTTTGTTGTCAATACTTTAACGTTCTCTAAAATGATCATGTAAATGTCAAAATGATCCGCTCTCTCCCTTTCACATTTCAACTTTCATTTCACTTTCTCTCCCCCGTATTGACAAGAAATACAAAGTTTATGGTAGAGAGGGTATCAATCCATACTTAAGCAATTTTACCATCAATTATTTCACTATAAGTCTACTTGATAAATGCTCGATGTTGAAGACAAGTGTATTTGATCTAGACAAAATGTTATCTTTTATCCCCTGATCATGATACCTTATATTGATGAGAACTCATTTACTTTTCAGCAAGACCCTTCCCAATATTATTATGTCACTAACTTATTTAGTTACTCCCACTTTGTAAAATTATTTTTATTCTAAGTAACCAAGGATGAGAGATTGTGAAATGTCATACCCTTTCCAAAGACATGATCTTCAGACAATCATCAGAGTAATTGAACTTGATACCAATGGAAGTCGATAGTAATTGAAATAACAACTCTGGAAACTTCTTGATGTGTCTCCCCCTCAAGCGAACACTTCTCAGGTTCTCACCCTGAGTTCTTTCTTCACCTTCAATTCCCTGTAAGATTATTACAATACACAAAATGTTAAGGGAATAAGGTGGATCCTCATTTCTTTTTAAATATGAGTTGGAAGGTTGAAATTATTTTCTCAACATGTCACTAACTTATTTAGTTACTCCCACTTTGTAAAATTATTTTTATTCTGATTAACCAAGGATGAGAGATTTCGAAATTTCATACCCTTTCCAAAGACATGATCTTCAGACAATCATCAGAGTAATTGAACTTGATACCAATGGAAGTTGATACTAATTGAGATAACAACTCTGGAAACTTCTTGATGTGTCTCCCCCTCAAGGGAACACTTCTCAGGTTCTCACCCTGAGTTCTTTCTTCACCTTCAATTCCCTGTAATATTATTAAAATACACAAAATGTTAAGGGAATAAGGTGGATCCTTGTTTCTTTTTCAATATGAGTTGGAAGGCTGAAATGATTTTCTCAACCAAGATGCTCTGTTTTCTCCACTCCCCACACATACACATTTGATCTTTAGTTCTGACTTTGGTTGTGTGGATCTCAATATTTCTTCCATTTATTTGTGTTTGATTCTTTTTTATTCAAGTGAATTCAAATCATTATAATCTATTATTGAAACATTCATCGTATTGAGTAAATATTCTTGGGATGGAATAAATACACTGTAATTCTTAACAGTGTGACCATACCTATTTCACCTCACACATTGGACTTTTCTATTATCATGTGGAATATTATTATTTTTTGTTACACTATCCTCAACCTGTGCATCTTGTTTAATTCTCATTCTTTCCAAATCATTAGGCATGATAACCAATATGTCTCTGGGAACAATGGAAGTAAGTTTGGGGGTTTCACAAGGACTCTTCAGAGTTTCATCATTTTTAGAAATTTTTTTGGATGTTCCACTCTTCAAATTCTTAGATTCTGAATCCAAGGAATTATCACCTTTATTTATTGGTGTATTCTTGTGAGAATTTATTTTTGAAATATTCTTCTAATTTATTCCTAGGTTATCTTATTATTTCTTTGCTGTCTTTTGTGGTATTCTATTATTATCAGCTCTGGATATGTGTTGAGATAAGCATGCTCCATTCTTGTGACCACTCACATTGCAATTGTCATAGATGTTGTCTAGCATTCCAAATCTGTTTGCAGTATATAGATGCTTCTTGATCTATGTATGTTGCTTCTTCTTCTCTAGATTTCTCCCTTTTGACATAGGTTTTCTCATTGATTTTTTATTTAAAGGATTTTACCAACAATCCAGTGTACAATTCCCAAATCTATTGTAGCACCATTATTGACCCACAAATCATTTCTTCTTGATTTCTTTATTATAATGTTGTTTTCCTTTTTTATAATGTGTTTTGATCTACCAGGGAAATCATCTTCCAGTTTCTTCTTCATATCTACCCTTTCCATGGTGGTAGGTTTATTATCCTCTCCTTTCCTCTATGATATATGTTTATAATTATTCTTCCATCCTTCACTTTTCATAGAAACATATTTTTAAACTATTGTACAAGTTGGTATGGAAGGTACCTTCACTTTCTCAGCTACTTGTGATAGATCAATAAGTGAAGTCATTATCTTTTTATCACATGTTGGAGGTCTTTTCACTTTAGAATCATATAGTGAGAAATGACTACCAGCATAAACCATTTTATTCTTTTGTGAAGTTAAATATGTTTCTTCTCTTGATTAGTCAACTGGGCTTCCAATTTTTTACATTCCATATTGAGTATGATCTTCAATCATGATCATCTTCTCATCACATTCCTTTTCCAATATTTCAACCCCATCATTATGCATCTTAATTTTACTTTGTAACAAAGATTAATGCTCTTTGTTATTCTTCTAGGATTCTTCTAAATCTAGAGTATTCACTTCAGTTCACTTTTTCAGCTCATCTTTAAATGTGTTGATCTTTTCTTCTAGAGTATTGTTGACTCCCAATTTCTCTTAAAGGTCTTCAATCTTTCCGTAGATCTTATGACATTCTGAAATATTCTTTACCAGCACTTCCTCCATATTATCAACTTCTTTTACCAGTCGGGTGATCTCAGCCTCCATACATTGAAATATTCTACAAATTACAGTAACTATTTCTTCTGAAATATCATCCTGATAGGTTCTTAATTTCTCATGATCACTTGAAAATGAGATATAAGTATATTATTTTTCTTTGGTAGACACCTGATCCACCTTATATTTACTTCCCAAACCTAATTTTTATTTATTATTAGAATGTCATGGAAAAATAGACACAATATCTTCATTGTAAATGAGAGACTTCATCAAATGCTTCTTCTCTTTATTTTTAATGTTCATCATGGTCTTGTTGGGTGTAGATTTCTAATCAGAGATAATTGAACTTTCATCAAGACTGTTCTTCATTTTTTAATCAAGAAAAATATTAAAATCCTATTCGTATGATAATTACTGAGGTGTATCCAACTTACATAAAACCTTTTACTTTGATACAAATTGAAGGACCCTAGGTCACCCAGAGAGAGGGGTGAATCAGGGTGTCAAATTTTTCTCCTGCGTATTGGATATTATTCCCACAATGGTAGGAACTTAATTAACCATGTATGATGGATATGTGCAGTAATTAAAACATTCATATGAAAAAGGACAATATAGAACTTTTACATGTTTCACCACTAAGGGAAATGTCCAAGGAGCATACACCGAGAGGTTTCTAGTCATACCTAATTCCACTATTCTTCAATAGGTATAGATTACAAGGTTTGGGTACAGTCACTCTGTCCCAGACACACTTCCTTTACATAATTTTTGGGGCAAATAACTGCTTCCCTCGGATCACTTCCGTTGACTCCCCTTGGCTCACTACCTTAGAGAGGTCACACCCAGTTTATGGACGTGAAGGTCCCTTCAATGGATAGGAATGTAACTCTTTGTATCTTATTTAGAATTATACATTTCTTACATCGAGGTACAGTGTTGATTCTCTTTCATGTTCAATCTTCTTCTCTAGTGAAACAACCAAATGTACTAAGACTTCTTATTTTTCTTATCTAGAATCACAAATTCATTTGTGATTGTTAAAAGACTTAAAACCAGTTCACTAAGCATCATCAAAGTCAACTCTTCTTATTCAATGAATGCATGTGACCATGCATGTGACAATATACATGTGCTCTTACTCTTCATTTCTTTAGACATGTTCACCCTTGGTTTAGGATTCTTCTTTTCAAAGTTTTTATGTATTCATGTAATTTATATTATTATTTCTTATGTGAAGGCCCAAATGGGCATGCTGCCATTTAGTACACACACGACCTCTTATCTCCTTTTCTTAGCACTTGATTTTGATATACTTGGGATTTTATTGTGTTCTTATTCAAATCATGAATATGAATGAATGCAATAACTTCCCATCACCGTGAAAATTATTTTCTTCTCCCATTATTAACACATAATGTTCACTTTGATTTGTTTATAGTTATGAGCAAGTGATTTTCTTCAAACATAAATGTGTATATTTCAGTATTTCTTGATGGTACTATTTTTCTTATACACACCACAAGTAAAGGGTTATCTTATGAACATTGTCTCCTCCGTGAACCAGGATGATTCATGGCCTCTCCTTGCACTAAGGATTCACGTGCTTCCTTCTTACACATAGTGCAGACCTCCATCACGTACCAAGTGTTACACAGTTCTGTTGGTTCGCGGAACCTCTAATTCACAGAACCAAAAATGGTATATGGTACCATTTCTTCACAAACCAGGGATGGTTTGTGGAAACTATTTTCATGAACCTAGGATAGTTTGCATTTCTCATTTATTGCATACCGAAGTAGTACATGATTCGTTGCTTCGCGAACCTGAAGGGTACGCATGACATTATCTTCATGAACCAGAAGTGGTTTGAAGTTATTCTTCATCACAAACCAAAGTGGTACGCAGTTCACCTCTTCAAAAATTAGATCGGTACTTGTAAAGCTCTTCACGAACCTATTATGGTTCATGGATCTTGCATACCCCTTATTGAACATTAAATATAGAAGAAACTATATTTCTTATAACATGATCTCTCGAAAAATTTAGAAGCAACATCTTCTTCTTGAATTAGTGGGTCATTTTTCATAAGTATAGATCAGATATTTCCACGTTCAAAAAAAGAAAGATACAATATTTAAGATTATGCTTTGAATAAACAAGATCCTCGGTTCTTTAATACCTTTAATCCCACATGGAGATATTTCGCATATCTTAGATGTTACTTTATTCAAACTCGTGGCCTTCTCATTGATCATTCATGAATTCAAGATGTCATGTATCAATTTTTAAATCCCTTCTCAAACCTACATGGCCTTGAAACTTCATTTTCTTCATCCATTCGCTCATTATTCGTTCCATTCTCATGCCTTCAAATTCAATTTCATGCATGGAATCGTGACAGTTGGACAATAAGAATGGTCTTAAATAGAGCTCAAATAGTGTCCAGAGTGGAGAGATCATCATTCGATTGGAGATCCTGGTTCACGAGTGTATGCAGGTATCTGGAGGTTGAAGACAACCCTCGGTTGATGATTGGACGACTCTGATTCAACCACACATGGCGTGGGGATACTGAGAGGCTCATATTGTATCTCTAAATGCAGGATGCGATGTGCGGCTAAGATCTTCAGCGAGATTATATGGATGGTCCGGATTGCATCCAGTGTGTTTAAAACCTTGTTCCACATCAAAAAACCATGATGTTTTCTCTTGGTTTATCAATCAATCCATGGAAACAGATAATCGGATTACTCCTACCTCCATGCTACCACCTTGTATTGTGTTCACCTTGTGGGTGTACTCTAAGCACCCACTTTTCTCTTTAGTATCTCTCTTAGTGCCTATGCTACATGGGTTCAACACCATGCGGCACCTACAAGCTTATACATGGCCCTCACAGACCCTTCCTCGTGCATCGCTGGTCTTGATGGCTTCGCTCGAGTGAGGTTGACCCTTTGGGTCCCACATGTGCTTGAGGTGAGGACCTCAAATGGCCTCCATGGATGGCCACATTATTTTTGGTAAAGTCATAAAATAACTACTTAGTGTAAAACTAAGTGTTTAAAAATAAAAATTCCAAACCACTATTCCAAAACTCCTCCATAACCGATTCTTCTCCTTCTCTTTTAATCCTTCTAAAAAAACACCCCAATCATCATTAATTCTTGCAGAAAATATATCACTACTGATACACATATATGAAACTTAGGATCAATCTCAACCAACATCTGGTTTCCATTCTCTGTTTTACTTAAGAGAGTTCCTTCTTCGTGTTGACCATCATTGACATCCATTAACACTCATTGAAAACAAATACAATCTTCAAATACAAAGTGGTTCTAAAAATATCTATATAGTATGTTTCTCTTTAATGGTTATTGATAAATATTTTTTTATTGAACTTTTTATTATAAAATTTTATATTAGAAGAAAAATATTTTTGGTTAATAGCATTATTAATAACAAATTCATGTGTTAGAAAATAAAATGTTGGTATTAGTATAATATAGTAATAAATTAAACTATTGGTAAATTATATTTTGGTATTGAATGATAAATATAAACAGATATATCTGTTGGTTAAAAAAAGTGTTGGTATTAAAAATTAATTCTAATATAACTTAATATCTTTTGGAATTTCTTGTTTTTTACCAACAGATATATTATCTATTAATAAATTTTGGTTGGTATAAGGCATTTTCTTTGTAGTGTTGGAAATCTTCACCAAAAGGTAATGATAAGGATCGATGGTTCTGGAACAGTGGGAAACACATAAAAATAGTCCTCTACCCCCCATATAATAGTATATCAAGACTTAAGGAAGATTAAAAGTATATAAATTCAAAAAGGTGATTCATGAGGTTTTTTCATGTGAAAACATTAAGATTTGTGAATGTGTTTGACCTTCTTGAAGGAGGTTTCTTCATGAAGTCTAGTTGAGAATTGTTAATATGTGGAGTTTCAAAAAGTTATTTTATTCAGAAAGGTAAAGATATGGTAGTTTCTGGAAGTCTTTGTGAGCTTCATGATGGGAGTGAGCATTGAAAAAGTGTTAAAAAGGGATTGAACTGTATAAGTATTGTAAATTGATATTAATCAAGTGGATGAAAGTATAACTTCAATATAGAATCTACCTATAACTAAATATGTATTAATTATTTTTAATGAATGGACCTACATTTCCATAAACTCTGTGCGGATATATTCTAGAGAAGTGAGCAAAGGAAGAGGAATAATGTGCTCTATTCCACTGAAAGTGATCCATTCAAGGAAATACTGAGGGAGTGACCCTAGGGAAGTTGTGAGATATCCCAAAACATTGTAATGGTAGTGATCCTGGGCATAGAAGTGATCTATCCAGAACCTTATTTTGGAATTGAGGCTTATTGGATTCGGAAAATCATCACATTTCAATTCTATGATCCTTGTACATATCCCAGTGAGGGTGAACCAAGTAAAATCACTTTTTCTCGTGAATGATTTCATTTTTGTTCATAAATTTCTATTGGGAAGGTAGAGAACAGTGATTTCCTTAATGATGAAACAAGATCCGAAGGGGTTGTTATTTGAATCTTTCATACCCCGATTTACCCCCACCCCTCTCAGGGTATTTATGCTAATTTGGATAACTGTAACACCTCAAGATTTTAATTGAAAGAAATTTTTTTAGATAGTGTATTAACAAAAAAATCCAATATTGAATGACCCATGGAATATATTTCTTAAAATTGAATCTCTTCTATAACTTATGATACATGTAACCTTGAGTCTAAATAAACTTTCATATTATATAACAATACATGTACCTTCTTAATTTCCAATCTATTGGAAGACAATAATGTCACTCGTGTATACGTGTGTATTACTGACTCTGCATTGCGATGTGAAATGTTTTTTATTTTATTTTTCATGGATGATAATAAGCATATAATTAATAAATATAAACGAAAATTGTTATATAATAATGTTTTTAGAATGTGAGTTATTTTAAACTTTTTATTTTCTATATATTAGAAAAATATAAACAGAATGCAAGAGTACGTACGGCCTACCTTCTCCATGAATGATGTAACTCATGTTACCATATATAACTTTTTTGAGATAGTGTAAATAATTATTTAATGACTATATTTTTTTAAAATAATGGTTAAATTTTTAGAGGTGATTTGACCATGATCAACAAAAAAACGTAGAAACTACTTAACAAAAACATTCATGGGAAACCTAGCAATTATCCTCCAAAACCATGATTTTAACAAATAATTGTTAATATATGGGTCATAAAATACTATAGGTAAATAATATATGGTTTTTAATAAATAAATATAATTTTAAAATAGATTTATAGTTAATATATATTTATTATCTAGGATGTATGAACACATACTAATAAAATTGAACCTTGTGTAAGGGTTTATCATGTAACTATTACTTTCATGATACATATACCATATTCACCACATAATTATTTGGTGTGGTGTATATAATTAAAAATTTACAATTTAATTTATTAATATCTTTATATTCATTATATTTAAATTATCATTTTATTTTAGTTGTTTTATGGGGATTATGATTCAAATGTTAGCAAAGTGGACATTGCTTATTTCATAATTTCATTATTATTCAAGACTTTTTTTTCAAATCACCCTTGGGGAAAATATTTGATATTTTCATCTAAAAAGTAAAATTCATTATAGTTTTTTTGTTCGATACCTTTTCATGTAATAGCACCATTTTTCTCTCTTTTTTACTTAAAATTATTGAGATTTTTTATTTTAGAAAAGTTTAATTTATTTATCTTTTTGGTCAAAATTCATTTCTTTACATATCCATGTTTTCTAAAACTTGTTTTAAAAATATTTTTAACATTATAAAATGATTTATTAATGAAATATTTACCAATGTTTAACTTTTTACAAAATATTATTAATCTAATCTTTTAATTGTTTTCAAAACGAGGAAATTTCTAACCATTTTACAATAGTGTTAATGGAATATTCAAAATTATCTATATTGTATAGAAATAACTATCATTATGAAAAATCCTTACATTTGAGCTTCCATTAAAATTTTATAATGATATTTTTAATTTTTAAAAAAAATATTCTTGAAATTTTCTATTTTTAAAAGTTATTTTAAATGATAAAAGGATATGTTCCTCAAGAAATTTTTAATTTATTTTTACAATATTTCTATTCATAAACAAAAAACCCATTATTTAATATATTAACCATTAGTAATGTGTTGTATTGAAACCATATGTATTATTTTTATAGATGGTTTATGATTTTTTTGATTGGGGATGTATTATTTTGATACCATTCACCATATTACATTTAATGGTTTATGATTATGTTTAATTATTGGGGAATGTATTAACATTTCATATAATAATTTTTCAAAAATAATGATTATAATTATTATGTTTCACCAATTTAATATAAGGAATTCATTGGAATTAGTATGTTATAGGCATGTCCTACTATAGACCATCGATACACTGATAAGTCTCATAAGACAATCTAGTTGGATATTTTGTCATTGACATACCCATTTATATAATATGTAATAGAAAAAGAACATAAAGGCGTGGATATTATATTTTAACATCTGAATTAATTTAATATTAGAATATTTATTAATGTTCCATGAGATTATTGGTTAGTTAGAATGTACCTGGTTATGTTTCAAGATCATGTGATTATTTAAATGGAATTATTTGATTTTTAATTATTCTTGACATATCATAAGTAGAAAATTGAGCTATTTTAATGGACCTATATCCATGGTTTATAAAACCATGTCTATAGGTATTCTATAGCCCTGATATTACTAAAACCATGGATATAAGTGTCGTATATAACCATGGTTTTCAAAACAATGGCTATAGGTCTCCCACCCTTACCCAGGAGTAAAATTTTCCGATGAAAAATAAAGGGAGAAGCTCTATTTCCAATGTTTTTAGGCTATAAACATAGTATTTAATAATATATATATATATAATGATATATATATATATATATATCTAATACTCTCCTTGGTGTAGGGTTTAGGTGGTTGAATCTTATAGGTGAGGTAGAAAGATTGAATCTGGCTGGTGACATATTATTTTTAGGTTATAGACACTATTTAAATAGTGGCCATAGGTCAACTTCCATGGTGGAAAAAGACGAGACATGTTTCCATAGTTTTATAAGATTTGGAAATATCCCACTAATTTCAAAAATTTAAACCATGTAAATAGGTCCGAACCTATTTTCATAGTGATAATAGCCACAGTTTATAAAAACTATGGTCGTACGCTATAACCACGGTTTTGTGTCATATTACAATGGGGTTCAATCATGAAAATATACCAATTTTCTAGTTTTGTATTTTCTCAAATAATTTATTTTATTTTATGTGTTTCAATTATCTATATTTCCATATTTATTATTTCTTATTTATTAATCATATCTTCTTATTTACACACACCCTTACAAAGAATTATAAGTATAACTACTTGAGATTTTAAAATAATAAAATTATATTTAATTGCTTAAATTAGACGTAGCCTTGAGTTTATCTTGTGTTACATGAAAAACTATGTTTATCTTATGTTATAAACTTCACATTGTTTAACTTGTGTTTCATGAAACACTAATATTTTTATGTTCGATAGCGTATTCAACATGTAACAATTAACACAAATGACCCATGATATATATTACCATTTTAACATAGCCATTAAATTGAATGGTAAAGATAATAATAAATAATTTCTTTTATATATATATATATTATTCAATATAATCATTGATAAATTTTTATAATACAACTAATCACTTTTTTGTAATGTTATTATATTCTTTAAAAATATGTTTTCTTCCAAAATTATTTTTATTTATTTTCTTAAAAACAATATTATAATATATTTTTGGAACATTTATGAAATTTATTTGATAAAAGTAAATTCAGATTTGGAATCAGAATACGAAAATTTACTTTGGGTGATATTTTGGGACTTTTCTGAAATATTGATTTTTAAGTCTATAGTGAAAAATATCATTTTTTTATAAAAATTATTTTCTTTCTAATAAATTATGTAATTTAAAAGACCCAATATTTATTGAATAAGATTTAAAGTAATATAATTATAATTTATATGTATTTAAATCATTTAATTAATTTTAATTAACTTTATATTGGTTTTTAATATAAGTTTGTTTTAGGTTTAAAAATGGATTCTTCTACAAACTATTTTAAAATGAATAATGTTTATCCATTTTAATTAATTAAAATAATCCATAATGGGAATATTTTGAATGAAATGTATATAATATATATAAGTAAAAATTAATTTTTTTTCATAGATATATTATTATTAGACATAGAGTTAATATAGAATCATCTTTTTCTCTAACAAATAATCTTCTTAAAAACCTGATATGTTGTCGCATCTATGGAGTTAATATTAGTTTAACATTTTAATATTATGTGAATCAAATTTTTTAAAATTAATCAAATATATGGAATCAGAATAATTTATAATTTCAAACTAGTCCAATTTCATTTTTTACCATAACAATTAGTGGTAACAGCTAAATTATCAATACAATTAAGCTAATAACGAAGTTACTAATTTTTTAACAATAAACATAAGGATTAAAAAGACCTATAAAATTTTACAAAACCCTATTATAGTTCAATATTTAGGTCTTTTGCTTTATATTATCACGTTTTTAACATTTCTAGGCCCTTTTGACATCAAAAAAACATGGGTGGAATATACTATTTCAATAAAATTACAAGTGTGCCACATCCGCCACTTATAAAACGCCACCCCTATCCTCCTCTATTAATGCATTCAAAAAATTTGGTTTAAAAAATACCTATAAATATCACTTATTAACTTACATACTCCCATATTAGAAGCAATAATATGGGTATAAATCCATCCTATGAAGTCCTTTGGTGGAAATCTAAGGAAGATACCTAAGAAGATGTACTGCTTATCAAAAAGTGTTTTTTGTTTTATTTATTTTTTGACCCCATTAAATAATTATTATACCATGATTATATAATAAACATAGCATCTTAAATATTATTATATGTTTTAATGTCTAGTTTGTGAGATAAAACCACAAACACATCCCATAAATGGGTTTTAAAATCTTCATTTGGGTGTATGAGGACTTCTACCTCGCGAAATGATGTCAATCGTTTTTTCATTACCACCTCTAACGGTAGGGTATGATGATGTTTATAAATTTTATATATGATATTTATAACTAATTTATAAATATATAGTAATTATATCATTTAAAAACATTTACATTCCATTCCATACGGGACACTATAACGTCACTCGTGTGTACGATGGACAACAGTCTCACGAAGTGATGTGATTTATTATCAATAACATGTTATGTGAAAGTTAATAACCATAATGATATTAAATATATGTGATATAAATGATATATTTATGATATATATGAAATATTAATCATTATATAAATATAATATATCATTTATTTTTACCTTTTTACTCACTGGAAGAAATTATGATGTCGTTCATGAACATGTGGACTACTGCCTCGTCAAAGCGATGTGATTCTTTTTTTCATCACTACATCACTTGAATAATTGATAAAATTATATATAATTAAATAATAAGGTTTTATTGATATTATGATCAGTATATAAACATAAATTTTACTCACCTTATTTTCATAATGATCATTGGAAAAAATGGAAATGTTAATCGTGCGTATGTACAACCATGAATCTCCATGATCGTATCGTCAGATATCTTTTCATAAATATCATTCATGATCAGTTTTAATATTATAATTGATGTATAAATATGATAATTATTTCAGGATAATTATTTTTGAAATTATTTAAATGTATAATATGTATGTGAACCAGAATTTTCTTAACAATGAATGAAATAGAAAACAAGGCAATTAACACACAAAATAATGAAAATAATAAAAGATTTATAATGAACAGGTGATAGAATCTCCTTCTTGGCATCCGAAAGACCCAGGATCAAATCCGGGTGGGGGTGTAATTTTTTATTACTGTATAATTTCTATAGTAGGTAATATGTGGTACTATTGAATCAACAACTATTCACTTGATTTCGGCCTTCAGGACACCGGTTTGGGCCTATGGGTCTTCGGTAATTCATGCTACCAATGGCCTTCGGGGAATACGGTCATTGGTACATAGGGATTTCAGGCCACCAATGACCTATTTTATATAAGGATTTCCAGACACATAGTCCAAGAAGCAACCCAGGAAGACCACACATGAGGATGCCCAAAAGTGGTTTCATAGAAAAGTAAAAAACACGAGTGAAGAACCTACCAATTTGGAAGAACAAGATAAAATGTAAACCACCATCGGTATAGGTACCATTAATCTCTACATGGGGAAATTCAAGTTGATCATCCATGTGTGATGGGGAGCTTGGAACCTTCAAGATGAAGATGCTAGGGAGGGGCTTTTTCAAGTGTGTTAGGTCTCGGGCCATCAAAGGTCATGTATTGGAAATTGTGCCTCTAGGCCTTTGGATCATGTTTGGACATTTTTCCTTAGGCCTATAGGTAATGTAATGGTTCTCCCTCAGCCTTTAAAATGAGGACTATCCAAAAATCAATAAAAATCTAAGGCCTTTGGGCTTTCAGAGTAATGAACAGGTGATAAGATGTTATACAAGGATCATATATGATGTTATAAATATTAATATGGTTGTTTAATAAGATAATAACATTTTTAAGAACACTATTTAAGAGATTAAATCGCGATCAACCCAAAGGAATTGTGAGGTAATGTTTTTCTTGTCTCACTTTTATTTCAATGATATATATTATTTATTCACCTCTTATTTTTCTTATATAGTGTATAAAATGAAAATTATTGTATTGTATGATTATTATACTTAAATTTATGTGGTTTTAAATATCCATTTTTTTATATGACTTTCATTGGGTTTACATTTTCAAAGTCACCAATACAGTAAGGTATTTTTGTCTCAATTTTTCTTCTTTGAGATTTATGTAATGTTATAGAAATTTCTTCTATTATAAAGTTAGTATAATAAGAATTGAAATGTTATATAATTAATATAATTATTTTCATGATATTTTAATATTAATTTAGTTTTATTCCATCATGGGGATTACGAGTCAAAGTTACAAAAGTGGTATGAGCCATTTGTTATAATCTCATCCTTTAATGGGACTGTGTTTGATTAAGTATCTAATAATGAAATCTTATAAAACTAAAGAATTTTATTATACTCTTTTATTAATTATATTTTAATGTAATTATAGAATTTTATACTTTATTTTAGTGAAAATGTTTTAGAAAGTGTTTTTCAACAAAATATGACATTATTTCTCACTTATGTTGGAAGTGTGTTTTCTTCCAACAAATCCTATTTTGTGAATATTTTTTAAAAAATGGTTTTTTCCATTTAAAAATTATTTAATGAAGAAATTTTTATAATTTTTTTTACAAATTTTTTTAAAAGGAATCTTCTTATTAATATCCAAAAATGTAACTTTTCTATCCTTTTTACCGTGCAAAAGTAATGTTCTTTACGACATGTATGCAATTTACAACTAACATGATAGTCATTAATTAGTATCTTACATTGAAATATTATAGGGTTATTTTTAAGGAAAATTATTTTTTAATATTCTAGAAATTATTCTTTTTTAAATAATATTTTCAATGAAAATGATTTCCATTTTTTTATATTTTAACACGTTATTTTTAAAATGAAAATGTTATTTTCTTAAAGAATGTTTTAATAATATTTTAATGGTTATTTCATTCATCAATGTCAATAAACTTTATTTTATTTAAGATATAATTGGGATACTTTTCTGTTATACAAACCTCAACATTTATCTAAATGGAATAAGATTATTTCAAAGATATTGTTTTGAAACTCATTTCTCTTCCTTGGGTTAATCATTTTTTGAAGATATTATCATGGAACTCATTTCCTTTCCTTGATATACCATGTTAATAAAGTAATAATTATTTTTATGAATTTTTGGATGACATACAATCTATTTTATAATTTTTTCATGATGTTTTTCTTGGACATTATAGACATGAAGGGGTGGCCTAGATAGCACCAGGTTATCCCGTTACAACTTATATGAAATGGAATCCTTGGTAGCACTGGGTGATCCATTTAATTCATATATGATTGGGTGTCCCAGATAGCCTAGATTGATCCCATTATTGATTATATGATGTGTGCAACTAGATATCGCTCTAATACATTTTCCAATGTACTTTGTCTTGAGAGGTAAGAAAGAGGGAGTTACCTTACGGTTTCTCTTGTGAATTTAATTGGGATCCTATTATTATTGACATGATCTTCACATTAGTTTTTTAGTAAATTGTTCCAATATACCAACACATTTTAGTTATGATTTCTATAGGTTTATAATTTTTTATGATCAAGATTAATATCACATGGATCATTATTATTCATTCTGGTGACTCTTTGTTTTTCCTTATTTTCATATTTTATGATCTAGGTATTGATGGGTATGGGTTATTTTTTTATTCTCTCATGTACTCTGATTATGTCATTATACCCTTATAAACTTATTATTCTCATTTATGACATTCAGTTTATAATAATTAGGTTTACCCATGCTAATAATTTTACATAACCCTTATTATGATCCATTTTACCAAGGTTATAAATAATTATGTTTAATGAGTTATGTATAGAAGGTATTTCCTATGGATAGTGATGATAACTTGACATGAAATAATAAAAGTTAGTTTAACTAGGAGAAATTCTCATTTAAATACAAGGGTATTTTTTAGGTTGGTGCTTTTCAAAATTATCTAAAAAATTAAACATAAAAGGTCATCAATAAGTTATGCGATCTAATTTTTCCACTTGATGTTGTATGGTTTGTGTGGAGAAAATGAAACCCAATTACCAGCATCAAAGATGAAAATTTAAATTTTATGATTTCATCACTGGATCTGGGAGTGTGGGTTCAAGGATGTTATAGTTGGTATTAGAGGCTAGTTTAGATAACTTTGGAGATTAGAATGTTTTTATGTGAATATATCTTAATAGTTATTGATAAAATCATTGGTCTATAAGATTAAGGTTGATCATAATTTCAAAGTCCTAGACAACTCATTTGAGGGATTTATAAAGACAAAAATTTTAGGTTATAAATGAATTTTTAGAGGAATTTTACTTGTTTAAGGTAATTGTGATCTCTAGGATCAACATGAAGTGTTATTTAGGGATGAATTATTTTTATTTCTTATATAATAAAGGAAAAATCATATGTTTGGTGACAACCCATCACATATGGAAAGGATGTAGTGCTTAAACCCATGGCTAAAGTATGATAAAGGTGTTGTGCCTACCACTAACCTACATGATTTCAGGGTTAGTATCTTTTTTTACTGGTAATGATTAATTTTATTTTGGAAACATATCGAATTTTAATGGAAGAATAATGGTTGATTAATTTTTGAAGAATATATGATTAAATCCTTCTAATCATTGGACTTCAATCTTATTCAGGAAATGTTAAAAGAATTTCATATACAATAACTTATGGAATGATTTGGATTAAACATTGGGTATTACTATTGAAATTTGTAGATTAATGTATGATGTTTTTTATCTTACTATGTGCTAACAATTTTAATTTTTGTTAATTCATAAATATATGACAAATTTATTTTTATATTTTTTATATTTATATGGTTATTATAATTTAATTTTTGTGATTGAGGCATGAAAAATTCATCTTTAATACAAATAATTGATAAAAAGATCATATTGTGGTGGAAATTCATTAAAAGGA
Source organism: Viscum album (assembly GCA_963277665.1). Classification (NCBI taxonomy): domain Eukaryota; kingdom Viridiplantae; phylum Streptophyta; class Magnoliopsida; order Santalales; family Viscaceae; genus Viscum; species Viscum album. The sequence continues at coordinate 640,742,357 of OY728155.1, read as the reverse complement.
GTTATTTTACTAATAAAGTATGTACATTTCCATATTCCCTTACTCTATATGGTAATATAATTACACAACTCTAAGAAAACGATTATGAATCTATAAATGATATCCTCGAACCATTAATTATATTGAACCAATTGTATTTTCTATTATCACATATTTAAGGTTTGGAGTCCCCTTACTTCCCATTGATCATTCAGTTTCTTATGATCATTGACCTTGATCAGTCTCTAAAATTATTTAGGATTTTCTTTCATTCACACCTATATCATCCTATTTGGAAAACTAGTGCTTTGTTTTTCCCAATGAAATTTCTAATTCCATTTATCTAATATTAAGAGGATGTTTTATTAAACCCTTATCCAATTTGGGATTACAAAAAAATATTTTCAAATTTATATCCCTTGATTACAGACATAAAGATCGAATAATGAGGATATAATTTATTAAAGGGTGGGAGGATGTTATACCTCGAGATATTGAAAAAAGAAATTTACATTTGATAGTGTAAATTATACACAACACTATGTTTATCATGTGTCTCATGAAAAAATGTGTTAATATTTCATTACACATAAGATTGTTTATCTTATATTACACATAACCTTGATATTTTAATGTTGAATGGGATATTCAACATTCAATATTAATCTTAAAAGACCCATGATATATATTAACTTGATAACCTAGCTGTTAAATTTTTAGGTATAAGTAGTATTAACTACACCATTTTATATATATATATATATTTCTTACACAATAAAAATCATTTATAAATTTTTAGTGAATAATCAATCATTTTTTTGTAAAACGATTTTATTCATAAAAAATATTTTTTTCTCAAAACTGATTTTCATTATTTTTCATGAAAACATATCATAATAAATTTTCAAAACCATTACTAAAATAATTTTAGTAATTTAAATTTATTTTATTAATTGGAATATCAAATTTTAATTTGCCTTAATTTTTTTTCTTTATAAAATATTATTTTTTCAGAGAATATTGAGAAAACTTATTTTTATAAAAAGTATTTTCTTTTCAATAAATTAAGTAATTTAAAAGAAAAAATATTTATTTAATTTGTATTAAAGTAACCTAATTACTATTTATTTATATTTAATCCACTTAGTTACTTTGAATCAACTTTATATTAGTTTTTATTATAAGTTTTTTTAGGTTTTAAAAATTCTTTTTTAAAACACTATTTTAAAATACATAATGTTTCTCTATTTTAATTAATTAAAATAAACCCTAATTAGATAATTTTAAATGAAATTTATAGAATATATATCCTGAAAAAATAATTTATTTTCATATAATGTTTATTTTTAGTTATAGAGTTAATATAGAATCATGTTTTACTCAAAAATAATATTCCTAAAAACCCATTTTCCCATCGCTTCTATGAGATTAATATTAAATAATATTTTTCCAATACTATGAAATAAATTTATAAAAAAGTATTCTATAATTTTAATTATAATAATTTATAATTTTTAATAATGATAACTTAATATTTGAGCATTGTGATTAATGCAAAAGATAGAATTAATCATAATGTTATGGTTAAAATGTGCCCTTGAAGGGAGTAAACATTATTTCCAAGTAAAAAATGACAAATAAACATTTCCAAAATATATTTTATATGCATATTTAGACATTATATTTTATTTTATATAAATTTTACCAGTATTTGGGTTTTTTGACCTGAAAAAATGGGGGTGGAATTCACTCTTTAAAAAAATTTACAAATTTTCCACTCACCCCACTTATAAATAGCCACCTACTATCCTCTTCTATTCACTCCTTAAATGCCAATGATTTTGGAATAAACATACCAAATTTACTTCTCAAAATAAATTCTCGTATCCTATAATCAATATTTTTGGAATAAATATAATATTGGAAGGCATTTGGTTTAAACCTGAGGAGGATACATGAAAAATATGTTACATTCATCGATGGGCATTATTTATTTCCTTCTCCACACTGTTAAATTATTTTTATAGCATGATAATATAATAAAATTACTATATTACATATATTTTTATATTTTTTAGTTTATGTTTTGGCTTAAAAACACCCATATTTCAATAAAATGGGTTATAAAATCTTCATTCGTATGTACAATAGACTACCACCTCATTAAACGAAGCCATTAATTTTTCCAATAACACCTCTCACAGTAGGGTGTGGGGATATATATAGAGTTTATAAATAATATTTATGACATAATTATTCCACTATAGTCATTATATAATATATACCCAATTTCATCCCTAATCGTAAGGGATACGATAATGTCGCTTGAGTGTACTACGGACAACCACCTCACTAAGCAATGAGATTCATTTTTGACTAATGCGTTACGTAGAAGGTAATAAGCTGAAATATAACAAGTATCTGTTATATAAATGAAATATTTATGATATTAATGAAATTTTTATTATTATAGAAATATAATATATAAATTGTTTTCTACCATTTTACTCACTGGAAAAAATGTTAACGTCAATCGTGGAAGTGTGGACTACCGACTCCTTAAAGCGATGTGATTTTTTTTTTTCATCACTACATTACAATAATTACATATAATAGTATATTTAATTACAAAATATTATATTTAAGATATTATTATCAATATTAAAATTTAAATGTCACTTACCTTATTTCCATGTTGATTATTTCAAAAGTGGAAACGTTACTCATGTATACGTATGACCAACCATCTCAATAATCATAATATTTGTTCATTTATCATAACCATATTTAATGATAGGTTTTAAAAATATTTTTTTTATAAAAATGATAATTTTTTCATGAATATTGGTATAGATATAATGTAAATATATAATTTTTATAGGAACTATAACTTTTATAATAAATCATAAAAGAGAAAATAATACAATTAACACAAGAAATAATGAATATAATGAGAGATTATTAGTGAACTGGTGATAATATAATATAAAATGTGCATATATAAAATTATAACTATTAATATATTTATTTAATAAGTTAATAAATGTTCAAAACTACTATATAGGAGGTTAAATCACGATCAACAAAAAGGTGCCCTGAGGTTGGGGTTTTTTAGTCTCACATTTATTTCTGGGAGACATACCATATTCAAAACTTATTTTTATTATGTTTTGAATATAATAACCTTGGATTTATTTTTATTATTATTATAACTAAATATATAAGGATTTAAATATCCATTTTAGTATATATCTTTCATGGAGATTACAGTTTCAATGTTACCAAAGCGATAATGTATTTTTGTCTCAATTTTCCTTCAGTGAGATGTATGATATATAATAAAACTATATTATATTATGGGGTGTATATAGTTCCCATATAACATTTTATATCTTAAATAATTTAATTTTCATGATATTCTATATTTAATTTAATGTTATTATTTCATGAATATTACAATTCAATTTTACAAATTTGGTAAGAGTTGTTTTGTTACAATCTCGTCATTTATCATGATTGAGTGGGATTAATTATTTGATGTAAAAATCTTATAAAAAACATGAATTTTATTAAAATAAGGTTATTCATGATATATTCAAGTAATTGTACCATTTTTAACTCTTTGATAATTAGAATGTTTGAGTAAATGTTTAAAGAAAATCTGACATCATTTATATCTTTGATAAAAAATATATTTTCTTCCAAAAAAATATTTTTATAAAAATGTTTTCAAAATTTTATTTACCCATTAAAAAATGATTTATTAAAAAAAATTATACCCATTTATTTTTTATTTGCAATGTTTTAAAATAAATATTCTAGTCTCTTTTTTGAACAGGTCACATTTCTATCTTTTTTACAATGGAAAAGGAATGTTCTTTATGGCATGTACATAATTAGTGCCGATATGACATTCATTTAATTGAACATTAATTTTAATTTTTAATTTTTTCCAAATAAAATTATTTATTTATATTATATATATTCATGGATTCTAGAAATTATTTTCAGTGAAAAGGATTTTCAATGTTTTTTATGTTTAAAAAAGATACTTTCAAAATGAAAACTTACTTTCCTCAAGAATGATTTTAATAATATTTTAATAGTATTTACATTCATCAACATTGAAAATAATTATTGTTACTTTTGATCTAATGGGAAAATTTGGTAAGGATACTAACCTCATTCATTCTCTATATGGAATAATATTATTTCAAAGAGATAGTTAGAAAAACAATTTCTATTCCACAGGTTAATCATGTTTCTAAGAGATTTTAATGGAAATTATTTCCTTTCCATGGTTTAACAATGTTATGAAAGGAATAATGACTATTTTATGAGTTTTTTATGATATAAAACTTATCTGTACTATATTCATGTTTTGGTCCTTGGAAATTACACACATGATGAGGTGGACTAGATTGTGTTGGGTGAGCCCGATACAACTTATATAATGGGGTATCCCAAATAATACCCATCGAGCCCTTTATAGATTATGGGATGGGGTGGACCAGATAGCATTGGGTGAGATAATTAAATTTTAGAAGATGGTTGAGGTCAGATATCATTCTAATTCATTGGGTAATGTACATTTTCTATAGAGGAAAAAAGGAAGGAGTTACCTAAGTGTTTTTGCTATGTACTTAACCTGGCTTATGTTTTTTTCAGAAATATACCCTCATGCACTTCTTATACTCATTAAAGAAATTATGTTGATAATTATTGTGTTTAAACTTACTGAATTTTTTTCCCACCCTTATTATGTTTCATTTACCCATATTATAAGTAATGAGTTTGAACTAGTGATTTCAAGAAAGAATTTCATAAGGATGAGGATGATGATGACTTAATTTGAAATAATAAAATTTTTGTTAAGTGGGATAAATTCCCATTTAATTATAGGGTTATTTTTTATGTATGATTTTTTCCAATGTTTTTAAATCTATAAACCTATAAATTCTCCAAGAATGTAAGTGATGAAATTTTTTCTTCTATTTTTATAAGGTTTGGGTTAAAAAAATGGGTCACAATTATCAGCATAAAATATGGAAATGTAAAGTTTATGATTTCTTTAATTAATACGGATGGATCAGAGTGGGCTACTGAGACAAAGATTATTGACAACCCATGGTATCTTCTCATGCACTCCAAGGAAGAGATGTTATAGAAGAGCATTATCATTCATGCGTCTAAGGAGGATGCAAAGAGAATAAATGGGAGACCGTTCCAAGTAGAGTTAACCATAGAGCAAGAAGATTGGATCATCAAGTAACATTTAATCCTGACTAGAGGCTTCAATTCTAAGAAGATAACAGTGGAATAATTCCTGCAGTCATGGGATAAAGTGGTCAATCAATTTTAGTATTCCATCAAAGAAGATCTAGTTACACAGGTATCATCTCTTTCATGGAAATTATATAGGGCAGATGCATCTACTCGTTTTAAGTTGGCCTTTAACAACTTTGTCACCTGTTATGAAGTTTGATGCTCTCGGTTGTACTTGAAGGTTTCACACTTTTCCATAAAAGTGTTTTATAATAAAAAAAATTAACTTTTAGGTAAAGTTTATGATTTCAACACTAAATCTAGGATTTCGGGTTCTAGGATATTATAATAAGTTACCCTTTTATTTTTTTTCCTTTACCTAGGATGTTAGGAATAATTTTATGATTTATTTTTGTGGATATTATGAAGGATATATTGTTGTACTAGAATAAAATGATATATTGTATTTTATTTTTTCAATTTTAATATAAGATTCAATTATGTATCTACTTTACCAATATTACTAAGCTAATAAATCCTTTAGGATGTGATTCATTTTTTCTTATTTCAATTTAATAGAGTAACCATAGATATTAGGATAATATGGTTGGGGTATTTATAGTGGGTATTAGTGGATAATTAATAGAATCCTTGAGACCTAGATTTTAGATAAAATATATTAGGGAACAAAACCCAATGATATAATTTTAAGACAACTGTGGAATAAAATCAAAATATTTTGGTAAGGAATAGATTATGTGGTATTTTCTTATTAATAAATCCCTATTTTGATACTAAAAGTGGATGTGCTTATAGAACACTATTATGAAAGAGTAATGAATTTAAAAATGGAGTATTGATATTTGACTTCATCATCACATGGTGCATGAAAATAGGTCATACAATGCATCTGATTTGACACTTTTAAGGGATATTCTTTGGATAATTAAAATTTTCATTACAGAACATTATGAATAATTTTAAAATATTTTTTGAATTCATACACTTTTAAAAAAACCATATTTATGATTATGAGATTATCTATGTATAAATTTTTCAATTTATGTTATTTTTTTCACTAGTTTTTTGGTTATACATTTTATCTCATAATGTTATGATATAATATAGTGTATTAAATTATTTAGAAATTCTTCTTAGCCGATTTAATGGGAACTATATCAATGGATGTAATACATGTAGGTATTTCCCTTTTAGGAAAGATAATGAAGCTGGAGATGGATTTGTAGTTGAAACAGATCGAATTATAACTTTATTAGTGTAGTTGAAATAAGTTATGAGTAATAAAATTTCTAGTATGGAGTATCCTGATGATCCACCATCTGGTGCAACAATGATAGACCACTTCATACATCTTCAACCTCTATTATTAAATGTGACAAAACTACATCTAAAGATGATTAATTGATAAGTTCTATGGAGAATATATTTATCACTTTATTATGTAATAAATGTGATATGGTTGTTATAGATGTTTATCATCCCTCAGTGCATGGAAATCAATGACAATCATTGAATAAAAAACTAAGTATTAGGAGGACACGATGAGTATGGAGTGAAAGGATTTTAGGGTATACTTCTTGGAAAAATATTTTCCACACATGAAATGAGAGAATATGGAGACACAATTCCTAGGAATGAGGAAAAAAACATAGAAATGTTTCTAATTATGCATATAATATATCAAGGATAGTAAGGTATTTAGAAGAATACATACGTAATCCAAAGTGTATGATTTACCATTTGTTTGATGGGAATAAGATAATCCTTCAAATGGAACTAGTCTCCCCAACATTGTTATCATATGGGGGTATAATATCTTATTCTATCAATATAGTGAAATAATTCCCCATGTTTTTTAGATTTAAAGGAAATAACTATAAGAAAATGATATTATAGAAAACAAAATTTTAGGGGAAGAATGGAAAGAAGGATTTCCCCACATTTATTAATTATCAAAAGAAACACCCAAATAATTTCATAAAAAAATGAGAGTTTTATTTATGTGTGGAGAGAAAATCTATAAAGCTTGTGAATGAAATAGTAAGAATGAATCCTGTAATTTTAATCATTTGAACTATATAGAGATAGGGCACTGTACAAATTAATTCTTTAAGCATCAAGGGAATATAACTTATAATAAGATAAAAGATTATGGTCACTCTTATACTCTTAATAAAACTAAAGTGGAATGATTAAAGTACATGTATATTTTTATTTATGAATTATTTTATAGAAATATTTTAACCTATGGTATTTCGGTTGAAATAGTCATGAAACACATAATGGAAATGTTAATTTGGTAATCATATATGTCTTCATATACGATTAACTTGGGAGATATGGAAACTAACTTAGGTTTATGAGTATGTAATAAATCAAAATTTCAAATTATTGAACATTACTTTTGTGGTTTTATGCGATGGGATTTTATCTTGATTATGGATATTTTGGGATACATTTATAGAAATACAACCCATTGCCTTAGTATAGGTGTTGATGAAAAAGTTATTTGAGGAAGAAAAACTTTAATTTTTCGGGCATATGATTAATGGTATTGATAACCATTTGCATCAATATGATCATTGATGTTATGGAAATAATCATCAATTAAGATTTTTTGATTTTATGTAAAACAATAAGTCATATAAGAAACACTTATGGCCAAATTTTGATTTAATGAAAAAATTTATTTTTGAGGACACTCATAATATTTTTTGGAGCATCAGAGGAATTATAATAATAAGGTTTTATAAAGAGTAAAACATATATATCGACTGAAAGCATTTCATATATGACAAGCCTACAGGACTTGAACCCATAAATGAATGGAAATAATGGTGTAGTGACTACCAATAGTATATATGATTTATAGTTTAGTGTTAAAATGTTTTTATTTATATTAGAGTGAAATTTTTATAGTTTTCTAAAAAGACATATTTTTTTATGGATAGTGAAAATACTGGGTTTAATTGAAAACTAAATTTTCATTTAGATAATTTAATTATTGAAATTTTATTTAAATTTGTTTTAGTAATATCATTTTTTCAATATGTTTTAATAAATAAAATGTATAAAATATAATCAAATACATTTTTATTCTGTATATTAAAACAATCATTAATTATGATAATTCTCTCTTTGGAAATCATATTTTCCTTGAATCCGTGGGTTTAATTTTAAATTAAAATTTCCCAGTTCTTTAATAGAAAATAGAAAATAGATTCCATATTTTTAATAATCATAATTAATATTATATATTAAGACTAAAAAAATTTTATTCATAACAAAAATTAAAAACAATAAAAATTAACAGTCGGGGTTGTGATTAAAATTAGTTTATCGAGGGTCAAACTGAATAGATATTAGTTAAAATAACCTAGAAACATTAAAATTTATATTTTTGAATATATTTATACATTTTTTCCATGTTTTTAGAATTATCCTTTTTTCCATTTAATGTCCGAAAATGGGGAAATTACTTTTTAGTTTTGAAAATTATTATTGTGTCCTCTCCCACACATAGAAATAGCCTCCCACTCTCTTATCCCATTCACACTACCAAATCATTTTTGTTTGAGAAATGAATACAAAATTATCTTTTTCACATCCATTATCATATTTTATTTTACTTTGATAATAAATCTAATATAGAAAGGATTTAAGTACAAACATGAAGAGGTTGTCGAAAGAATAGATAATGTTCCTTGCCAGGTATTATCATTTTAGTTATTCTTTTAACTCCTTAAAAAATTCTCCAACTATTATAAAATAATTAAAAAATATATTTTCTTTACAAATAATTTATTTTTTAACGTAATAACCTTGATCCATCTCCCCTTCCATCATATGGGAAACAGAGTCGTTGATCGTGTGTAAGGTCGACCACTACCTCACTGACTGATGTAATTTGTTTTCCATCACCACCTATCATGGGTGGATATAATTATATATTTTACATATTTATATGAATATTTTTACATTAACATACTTCTGTAATTATATTATCTTATTACCTTCATACCTTTTGGTTTTCTGGAAAACAATAACGTCACCCAAGTATATATGTGGACTACCTCCTCCACATATCATTATGAAATTATTTTCATTTTATTTTATAATGGATGGTAATAGGGATATATTTAATGAATATACATGGAATATTTTATATAATAAGGGTAATATAAATTTTAATCATTATTTACCTTTTTTATGTTACATGTTTTGGAAAAATAGAAACAACGTTAATGCGTATATACGACCAACCGTGTCCATAAACGATATATCTCATTTTCCCATATCTTTATGGAATAGTATAAATACATATATAATTGGTATATAAGATATCTAAATAATGGTTAATTTTTTTGATATTATTTAACCATGTTCAATGTAAAAGGACTGAAACTAATGAACTATAACAATAATGACAAATTGAGAACTTATCACCAGAAACAATGATTTTAACAAAAAAAATATTAATAAAGGAGTTATAGAAGAGTATAAGTGAATCATATATATTATTAAATATATGATTATGATTTTTAGTAGATCTATAATAAATCTATATCTATTATATATGTGGTATGAACACTTACAAATGAAATCAGACATGAGGGCAAAGTTTCTTATATCTCTTTTACTTTCATAAGACATATTCCATATTCACTTATTATTTATTTTTTTTGGTATATATATAGTCCCATTGAAATTTTATATCATAAATATATTTTTCATATCGGTGTTCAAATTTTCATGTGATTTTTCTTCTATTATGTGTATTACGATTCAAAATTTATCAAATTGGTTTGTTTTTATTTCAAAATTTCTTCATTATTTGAGATTGTTTATGATTAAGGCTATCTTGGGGGAATTATTTGATATTTTTATCATTAAATAAATTAATTTTCTTCTCCTATATTTATTCATTAAATTTACATGTTACAGTACCATTTTTATCTCTTTGGTACATAAAATGACAAAAAACTGTTTGCATGAAAAGATGCTTTTATTTTTCTCTTAAATCAAAAATACCATTTCTTCCAAATCCAAGTTTTATAAAAATATATAAATTTTTTTATCATTTTATTGATGATTTATTATAAAAATTTTACCCATGTTTAACTTTTTATAGAATATTTTGATAGAAATATTATTATAATTTTCTAAGTGAGGAACTTTTAAACATTATTATAACAGTGTTAAAGGAATTTTATTAACATATACGACATTTATAGAGTTACCCACCATCATAAACAAGAAATAATTTGATGGTTCCTTTAATAGTTTAAAATTATATATTTGAATAAAATGTTTTTATTAATATTATGAATATTTTTTTATTTTTTTAAAGATATTTTTAAATTCAAATGGATATTTTCTTCAAGAATGTTTTAAATGTAATTTTATAGTATTCCTATTCATCAATGAAAACCAACCTTATTTAAATTATTCCCCCATTGGGAAAATATTATATTTACACAATACTTATTATTTCTATGGATGGTTTATGATCATTTTGACTGGGGATGTACTATATTAATACCATTCCCCATATTACTCTAAATGGTTTATGATTTTGTTTATTGATTTGGGAAAGTATTAAAATTTTATATGATAATTTTTAAATATTGACTTTTATTCTAATTATGTTTCACCCTATTCATTTTAATAATGAATTGGAATTAATAAGTGATTTTTAGGACCCACTATAGCCCCTTGATGCATCGGTAGTTCTCATGAGACAAACTATCTTTGGTATTTGAATGAGGCCTAACCCATTTAAGTATAATGTCTTTGAATGGGGCTATGATGATAAGTTTATAATGTTTGAAATTATGAATTTCCCCATTATGATATTTTTTCTTAATGTTACACTTGATTATTGATTAGTTGGAATATCCATGGTAAGGTTTCAAGATCATGTGATTTTTTATATATTATAATTTGGTCATCATTCATATTATGCTAAATTAATTGATTGAGTGGCATATGTTTCACTTATTTGAATTACCATATTGATTATGTTTTATTTATTCAAGATATATTCTATTGTATGTACACCATTATTGATCATTAGATATCAACCATCTCTTATGTTTCCTTTCCTTAGGAAGCTAGAAAATATTTTATAATATATATGCATGGATATGAAAATGGGAATAATGGTGTACTCAAATAAAACATAGTGTTATATTTTATGTTATCAATTTAAATATTATATTGATGTATGTATCTTTTTTATGAAGACTACTAACCAATTTATTCATATAGGATATGTTTCCTTGTATATTATGGAAATTTTATAAAGTAACCACCAATTGTGTGCTACTATGGTTTGGGTCTTTACAATCATCCGTTGTTACAGACTTCTAGGGATCGTGGTTTTTATGCTATTACTTATTTATTTGGGATTGTATTTTTTAGGGTTTGTGTCCATTTCTATAATTAGGACTAAGTGGTTCTTTGAGTTCAGTTTGGTGGAGGAGGTAATGTTTATCATCATCCTCAGTAGCAGCTAGTGGTGAGAAAAATTTAGCAATAGGGGTAGAAATTTTATGATCCTTATAGGGTAGATAGATAATATAGATTTCAACCATAGGATATTACTCATGTTCAAGGGACTTAAATATATATTGGTTAAAGATATTTCCATCATCAGAGAGGTAGGGGTGCTTTGTGTGGTCAATTCCATGTGTTAGAAGAAGGAGTGCTAGAGTGGATGCATACCATTAGAGTAATAATCAATTTTTCATGCACCCATGTTTATGCCTTGTTTTATTTAGGATATTCACAATCCTTTATTATTCATGTTCGGGTATGTTCATTAAGATTGTACGTAGAGAGTCATCCCATTCCCCCGGTGTTGACTATGCTAGTTGAAGTCCAGACCTATTTTTTTTAATGTGTACCAAGGATGTAGACTGATGATGGGGATGCATTAGTCATGTGGGGATATTTTCTTACTAAATAAGCAGTCATACAATGTTATACTTGGCATTGAATACTTTTATTTCATACATTATATTATTGACTAATTCTCGAGGATATTCATGCTTTGTGATGGGGATAGTTGGTATGTTATTTTCAATGGATAGAAAAGTTTAAAGGTGGGTAGAATATATGTGGAGACCCTTCATTCATTGATGACTTTATTTTATGTGGATTTATTAGAAACTAGGATGATAGAGTTTCCTAGGATCATTGAGGAGTTTCTATATGTTTTCACTAAAGAGGTTGTGACGATACCCCCTCAACATGATATTGCATTCGAGATAGACTTACAGCCCGATGCTTCTACAATTTTAATGTATAATTATCAAATGACACCCTTTGTGTTTCCAATGTTGAGAATTTATATGGATGATCTTGTGTATAAATTTTTCATTTAGACTAGTGTATCACGAAGGAGTGTCCCAATGTTATTCTCCAAGAAGGAATATAGTGGTATGAGGTTGTTTATAGACTATAAAATGATAAACCAAGGGATGATCAAGAATCTGTATCATATGCTGAGGATCAATGATCTTTTACACTAGTTGAGCATAGATATTTGGTACTCCAAGTTTGATCGATGACAATGATATCACTAGTTGAGGGTGACGGAGGATGATGACTCAAAGTGTTCCTTCAGATAAAGGTATGGGGATTTTGTGTATGTGGTTATTCCATTCGATGTTATGAATGCACTAGTTGGGTTCATGGTAATTATGAACTCCATGTTCTATGAATTCATGGAAAAATTTGTAGTCATATTCATCTACATCATATTGGTCTACTCAAAGTCAAAGTAGGAACATTCCATTCATATTAGATATTTCTTGTAGGTTCAAGGAATCCACCAGATCTATGTATGTTTCCCAAATGTATGTTCAAGACATGATGGGTAAATTTATTTGGGAATATGGTGTCTGACTATGAATTATTCATGGAACCATCTAAGTAGGAGGTATTTTTTTCAGTGGTAGAACATAAGAGGGACTATGCATTTATCTAGTTTAATCAAAGTCTATAATCATTCAACTACTTCAAAGGGAGATTTAATGTGTCCTGATGTAACAAAAGGTAGTAATATTTTATGTTTCTATGAAGTTATTCCCCCATGAATGTAAATATGATTACCATGATCTAGAGTAAACTATTGTTGTATTTGAAATGAAATAGTGGTGACGTTACCTCATTGGGTAGTGTTTTTTGGTCTTCACAGATCACACGAGTTTAAGGTATATCATTTATTAATGTGATATGAATCTATAGAAATATAGGTAGATGAATTTCAATTAGGATTATGTTTTTGAGATATCATATACCAGGATAAAGGGTGATTTTTTTGGTTGATTATTTGGGTATGATGGAATGAAATAAAGTGTTTTAGGTGTATGATATTCTTAGAGAGTGATGGAGGATTTAGAATCCACGCAGTTGGATGTGAGGGTGGTTGATAGTGACAGTTTCTCATTTTAGATGATAGTGAAATCTTCACTGATGCAGTAGGTGGAGGAGTCTCAAAGGATATATTCATAGGTAGAGGTTATGTGTGATCTTGTTTTTCAAAGCTATATAATGAGGGGATGAAGGAAGGATGGTCCTAATTAATTTTTTTTTTCTAGAAACGATTTATTTCTTGGTATTGATGTTGTAGGGAGGCCTTCATGAGATTCATATCCCAATATGGGTGGTATAATCATGAGATTTAATGATTTATTGTGGATTGAAGACATATTTTTTATGGCTCTGGATGAAATGGGTGATGGTGGAGTTTGTGGATTAGTGTTTGTTTTACCAAAAGATAAAGGAATAATATATTGTTCAGGTGGTTTTTTTGTATCCCGTAGGTGTTACCAAGTGTAAATGGAATGACATATATATATAATTCTTCATATTATTTCCCTGAGTTTTATTAGGTTGCGATTATATATAGGTAATTATGGGTCACTTGAAGAAATCTGATCACTTCCTAGTGATTAACAAGTAGTGAGTCATGATTGTTTTTACCAGGAGTTATATAGATGAAGTGATGAATTTATATGGATTCATGAGGTCCATTGTATTTGATCATGATCCTCATTTTACCTCATGATTTAAAAGGGGATTAATTGATCATTCTGGAACTTAGTTTCACATTATCACTACTTTCCACCCAATAATGGATGGGTAGATGATTCTTACTATCTTGATGTTAGTGGATATGTTGTGAGAATTCATATTATACTTTAGTGGCTATTAGGAAAATTATTTTCCTTTTGATGAATTTTCCTTGAAAGGAAAATATATCTCATCTTTTAACATGGAACAATTTGAGACTCTGTACAAGCAGTTGTGTTCCTCTCTATTATTCTAGGATATGATTGGGGAGTTAGCTGTTCTTGGACTCAATGTAGTAGAAATAATGATATATAATTGTTGGGTTGTTCCTGAGATGATGAAAGAAGTTCATGATCGAATAATTTATTATTCAATTTAAATGAGGAGTCCCTTATAGTTTGAGGTTAGATACCATGTGTTCTTAAGAGTCTCCACTTGACAAGGTCGACATAGGTTTTGTAGGGGGTTAGAACTCATCCTAGTTTTTTGGGCCCATCAAGGTATTTTGTTACATTTGTGAGGAGTCTTAATGGTTGAAAGTTCCACTGGGATTGGAATAAATTCATGATCTCTTCCATATCCCTCAGTTTTATTGGTATCTTCATGATGAATTCTATTTTATTGACTGGAAATAGTTGGATATCGAGGAAGATGTTATGTTTATAGGGCATGTAATGGAGATCCATGTATCTCGAGAGAAGGTTTTATTAGGACAGATCATTTCTTTCGTTTGTTCTTTGTAAAAGAATAATGTCCTAGAAGTGATTACATAGGAGAATGAGATGGATATGAATGCTCAATATCTTGTGTTGTTTTTAGATTGTATTGTTTTTACATATTATATTTGACCATGTGATGTTTTGAAATTATTATTTTATGTGTGATGTACATATTCTTTGGTGATAAGATGTGTGATTAAATCTTAAGTATGCATGAAGAAGCTAAAAATTGATTCCTAATAAATAAATTTTATATCTTCACACGATTGAAACCATACGGGTGAGACAGTTACACCAAAATCATATAGTATCTTGACATGTGATATGGAACTCCTTGATTTTTCAACCCAGGGTTATAATGTGTATTGGTTGTGGATTTGTTTGAATTTGGGATGTATTGGGGTTTAAAGGGTAGTTCAAATGGTTATGTGGAAGAGTGTAGGCTTGTGGTTTGAGTGTTTGTTTTGTGGAAGTGTTTAAGGTTTAATTATATTCATGATATTTATCTCATAGAGTGGTTGTTCAGATACCATTTTTCCTTTTCTTCTCTCCATGTTTTGTTTAATTATAGAGGATGATAATTTTTTCATATGTTGTTATTATAATATCCTGGTTCCTAAGGACATTTCCTTAGGAGTTTCCCAAGGCTTGTGGGAGATGAAGGGGTGTTTTAGATGCTAGTAATAGATGTTGGAGGTAGTAGACTTAGTCTGGTGCTATATCTTGATAGTAGATCTTGACAGTATATCCTAACTATAGATGATGGTGATAGATGAATTAATCAAGTGGTAGATCTTGATGGTATAAATTGATATTATATCCCAATGGATGATCCTAATAGTATATCCTTACAGTAGATACTGGTAGTAGATGTTGGTTGTAGTATTCTTAGAATGGAGGTACATCCCAAGATAAGATCCTAATGGTAGATCATAATGGTATATCTTGATTGTAGATCTAGATAATTTATCATGATGGTAGGTTCTGATGATAGATCCTGACAATAGTAATTTATTGAATTTCGATAATTTATCATTTTCCCTTTATAATTTTTTGATGCAAAATGGTTTTAAATCCTTAATTAAGGGATTTAAGATCTATTTCAAGAGATGATATTTATATCCTCCATATATTAAAATCATATAGATTTTAAATGGATATTCTACATTGATGTAATGGGACCCATAATAATGGTCAATTAAAATAACATATAGAATATAAAATTTTTATCGTTTTGTATCTATTGAGTCTAAAACAATGATATTTGATTCATTCTTTTTTTCTTGGTTTATCTTTAAATAGAAGGTTCCAAAGACTTTGGGTTTAATTTTTGGAACAATATCACCATTTTTGTCTGGAGTTATTCCTACAAGTGGTACCATCTTATGTGTTAAACCCATGTTTCGGTGTAGTGAATCTTGTGTTGTTTCTTTATTCAAGGTAAGTGATCCATCATCTATATATAAGTTTTATTATGTGAGAGGGGTATGTTTTTTTATCCTTGGTAATTTAGTTTATACTTGGAATAATGATGTTATTGAATTTTTTTAATTAAATTCAAGGAGGAG
Source organism: Viscum album (assembly GCA_963277665.1). Lineage (NCBI taxonomy): Eukaryota > Viridiplantae > Streptophyta > Magnoliopsida > Santalales > Viscaceae > Viscum > Viscum album. The sequence goes on along the minus strand of OY728155.1, from coordinate 640,725,724 downwards.
GGGTTCAAATCATATGTTTTTATATATTGATATCATTATTGATATAATCATTTCATGGTATTGATTCCTTGTTGAAAATCATGTATATTAGATGATTTTTTACCATTGTAGTATTGGTATTTAGGAACCCCTATTTTTATTATTGTTTGATATCACCCTAAATGTAATCGGCTAATCACTTATATTTGGTTTCCAAAATAGTCTCCCCAAGAAAATTCTTCTTATTTGAGAATATAATTAAAAGTGAAGTGGAATTGATGAAAATACCCTAAAAATATATAAAATGATATATGATGTGCCATGGAATGTTTGTTAATGTGTACATGTGTTTCAGGCTGTGTGTCTATGCTATGGGGTGGATTGGATTGAAAGTAGTGGTGATGTAGTGGTTTTGATGAGGAGATTAATGTCGATGTGATGTTGGTTGTGTGGGCTTGTTGGAATGAGGATAGTGAAATGCATTTTGTGTTATGTGTTGTGCTAAGTTTGTTACTAAGTTAGTAAAGGAATCAATCAAATGGTAAAGTCAAAATTTAAAAGGCATGGGTGGTTTGAAAATGGTCCAAAATGAATAATGAAAACATGAATTGAAGTGGTATATAAATAAGAAATAGTTAATGATTATATAATAATTAATGGGATGGAAAATGTGAAATAAATGGATTTTTGACAAGGAATTGTTGGGGAATGGGAAATATGGATATTGGATTAATTACTAATAGTGGCTAGTGGATTTCAGTTTATTGTATGGTGTGGTGAAATTAGTGGAAGCATAAAAAGTGGTGGTATTTTGTGGTTGGGTGGTGATGTTATGAGTTGTTCAATGCTTCATTAAGAACCATTAGGTTGGGCTTTTGTACAACTATATTTATATACACCATTTCTGTTCGTTGTGATTTTAAATACACACATATCCCGCATCAAGAACATTTAGATGAATCCTATATATTTTGGGGGCTTCCAAATATCCTAGTAGTGAGGATGGATGTATGGATACACTCTCTTTCCCATTATATCTTCCAGATGATGATGAAATGAATAGGATGTGTTGGCCAGAAGTAAAAAGTTCAATGTAGTTATGAATTATGTGATGAGATGGCTTATATTGGGTGTATGGGATAGAAAGAGGAGGGGATGAGGTTTTTGTGGTTCTCGTTAATGATACCATAAAACTATGTTTATGGTTGTGTATGAGCCTTAATGGTGACCCAAGTGTATTCAGTTAAGATGTGATGAAATGTCTAGATAAATATGGGGTATATGGTATGATGTGGAATACATAAGAGATCGAAGCACCATGATATATGATGTTGGGGTGTGAGGGAGGAAAATAGTAGTGAAATAGGTGTGGGGTACCCATTATCAATATGATTCTTATAAATTTATTTTACTTGGATACGTTATTTGGTGATCATGACTTGGTAAGGATGGGGGTTGGATAGTTGACCTATTTAGGTGTTGTTTGGTTCTATTTTTTTCTCTATAGTGTAATATAATTCTTTATTCACATTTTCCTAATAGACATTGGTTTCCCTACTGAGTATTCTTTTAATCTCACTGTATGTATATAAATCTATTTATGTGTATCTAGGAGGATTTTGTGGATTAATCTGGACATTACTAGCTCAAAACATTACCTAATTGTTGTGTTTTTTCCTTATTTTTTCTATTGGATATTTACTGTATAGACATCTAATTCTATTTGATTATTTTATACAAGAATAATGGGACATTTTTTAGATTAATTTTAGATTATATCATGGAGTTTCCTATGGTTTATTTTTCCTATTTCTTGATCCGGTTTTATTATAGAGGGTAACACCTTCAATTTTTGTAACCTTTTATACCTTAGGGAAAGTTTCCAATATGTAGACTACAAGATTTAGGGCTTAGAGTCATTATCTCCCTCATTTTTTTGTGGTATCATTGGAGGGAGGGGGTCATGACACTGATCCTACCAAATAAACAATTAACATGGCATTACTTGTAGGGTATCGAGTGAAGAGAGGTACATGAATCATGATTAACATGTTTTATTGTCCAAATTAGGCGATTTTTCTAAAATAAATTGAATTTATTGAAAATTTATTATTTATATTCCATACAAATGGGCTTAAAAAATATTGTTTTTCTTTAAGCTATGGATACTGGTATTTTTTTGCATGTGGCTTAGGAAGTATAGGATCGAAATAATGAATTGGTTTATTATCGTAGGGATGTTATGGTTAAACAGTATGATCCATAGTAGAAACTATTTTGTTTTTACTACACTATTCTTTAGGGAAGTTTAAGGGAATCATTTATGATATAGAGAAGGATAGGTAGTTAAAGGATCTCAAAATCACCTTCAGTCATCTCTAGGCACCAATAAAGTACTGGTTCCCATTTACAGTTAGTTAGATGTGGGGAGATACACATTAGTTGTGGATATTGTATCTGGGTAAGTTAAAAGTGGTAGGTTTTTAGTGTGTAATTTTATAAAGAGTTCCAGGTTGAGTTCTTTTCATATACCATGATTTAGTAAATAGTTTAATGTTGATCTCTCATCAATAGGGTGGTATGTCTTTTTGGGGGTTTTAATCAATTTTAAAGACCTTTTTTGTTTTACCCCTCATCCATTTCTTGATGAAGAGCCATGGGTGAGGCATCTTGAGGAGGCATTACATTCTTCCATATAATAAGAGATTACTCCAATTACATTGATGATATATTTGGAGGTTTAGAAGAATGCATAGGTGATCAAGAATATTCACTCATGATGATGTTTACCATGAGAGGGTAACCTATAGGATTCCTTAAGTATTGGAGTTTTCGATTGTAGGTCTTAGGTTCTAGTGAATAGATGGTTTCAACCAGCAGTTAGTTGACCTCAGCAACTTTATTTATAGACATCTTAGTCAAGTGGTTTCTATGTTTTTTATGGTCTTTGGAAAAAATGGTTTTCTCTGTAGGGTTCATATCCATGTACCACGGTTCTTCAAGCTCAGTATGTTGGTAGCAGATAGGCTCAAATTCAATTATAAAATATGATGTTAGTGATACCATTTCAACAGTATGGGTAGAAGGCTCATGCTCTACCAAGATTTAATGGAATAAGGAGATTCTATCCTCAAGGTATTTCTTATATTCATGGACATTTTATGAACCATGTACTTAGATGTGTTCATTAGCCTTGATGTAGAGGGGATGTTCATATATAGTTGCATGTAGGGTGTGATGTTTGAGGTGTTTTGTGATGCTTCCTATCTGGGCATGGGATATATCTTGACGCAGAATAAATAAGTGATATCTTATGGTTCTAGGTAGTTACATCTCCATGAGCATAACTATCCCCCCCACGACTCAGATCTAGAAGTGTTTGTGTTTATAATGGAGTTATGGAGACATTACCTAATTAGGGAGTTCATTTTTTTCTTCATAGAACACAAGATCTAGAGTTATATCTTTTCATAGGATGATATTAATTTGTGTTATTAGATATTGATGAAGTTAATTTAGGACTATGGATTTATTTTCTCCAATACTTTGGGGAAATGGAAAGTTGTGTCCGACTCTTTGAGAATACGATGAATAAGGATGCATCTCAGGATTCTTGAGATGTATGGAAGGTAATGGAGGGTTTAGTCTCCCTTAACATGTATGCAAGTGTGGTTGATAGAGGAGGTTTCATGTTTCCAATGATAAAATAATATTATCTTTCCTGAAAGGCGGAGGATTCTCGGAGGGAATACTCATAGGTAAAATTGATGTGTGATAATGAAGGGTATGGCTATGCTATGGAAGGATGGTTGGATAATGGTTGAAACCATATGTTTTTTAAGGGAGTAAATTTATTTTGATGGATATGTATGAGAGAGTACTTCATGAGTTTTACAACTCACCATTAGTGGTATACCAAGTATTATGTATGTTGTACCATGGATTGAGGGAAATGTTTTGGTGGGTCAGGATAAAATAGGCAGTTGAAAAGTTGTGTCTTAGTGTTTTGTTTGCTAGGAGTTAAAGGTAGAACACAATGTTCCTTGAATGTTATTATTTAATTTAGTTATTCAAAAGGGTAAATTTAATTATATCTCAATTTAATTTAAAATTGGGTTACCTCGTGATTAGGGAAGTTGTGATGCTATATGGGTGATCTTGGATCAATTGAAGAAATATTCTCACTTCTTAGTGATAAAGGAGTTAAGCACCATGGGTTTTTTAGTGAGGAGATATATGGATTAGGTGGAGATACTACATGGATTGACAAGGTCTATTGAATCATATTAGGATTCCAATTTTACCTCACAATTCTGGATATGTTTAAAACTTTTTTTGGATATAATTTGTTCCTCAACTCTATTTTCTACCCTTATATAGATGGGAAAACAGAGTATAATATCCAAACACTGGAGGGTATATTGTGCGCATGCATTATAGAATTAGGTGGATCTAATGAAAATAACTTAACTTTGGTTGAGTTTAATTATAAAACAACAATCATGCATGCATTAGAATGGCCCCAATTGAGGCTTTGTATAGGTGGCCTTGTCGTTCCCTACCATGAAAGGCAATTGTTAGAGATTCATCAGTTCTCAATCCTGATATAGTACAGAGCTTGACAAAAAATGTTCAAGTTGTTCATTATGGAATAAAATTAGAGTAGGATTAGAATAAGTCTTATGAAAATAGTTTGAATAGACCCTTGGAATTTTAGGTTAGACAATATCGGTTCTTTAGATTCTCTACTCGACATGGGTAGTTCAAGTTTGGTTGGGGGAGATCTCACCTCAGTTTGTTAGGCCTTTGAAAGTGTTTTCATACATTAGTAAAGTGGATTATTTCCTATTACTTATACCATTAATGGAACATATTCAATTAATTTTTCATGTCTCTCAACATGAAAGGTATATTCATAATGATCCACATGTCATTGAATGGGGTGAGTTGGATACTAATAATGACTCCATGTTCTTGCAGAGTCCAGTAGAGATCTAGTATCATCAAGAGAAGGTGCTTCTAAGATGGTTAATTCCATTGGTTCGTGTCTTATAGAGTATCATTTCATGTAGAAGAGTACTTGAGAGGGAGATATGTATATATGCTCCTAGTACCATGATTTAGTTTAATATTATATTATTTTCCATGGTTTTCCATATTGACATAATGTTTGGAATATTACTGGTTATCATATGTGTTTATCCTTGATGTGATGCGTGTTTTAGAACATCAAGCATGTGATGAAGGGAAATCCTAATTCTTAATTAAGATTAATTACACCATAAAATGATTAAAATCCCCTGGGTGAGTTAGTTATTCCCAAGGAAAATATTTTGACATGGAATGTGGAATTCATCGATTTTTTTTTGGGGATATATTTTTTGATTATTGTTATTATTATTTTCTTGGGCCATATAGAGGTTGAAAATGTAGTTTGAATGGTTTTTTCAAAGGGTTTGGTGGTGTTCTAGGAGGGGTGGTGGTCAAGTGGTGTGATAGTGTGTCTGTATGAAATTTCTAGTGTATTTTTTTAGATTAGTTTTTTTAGTGTTTTGGTTGGTGGGGTTGTTTTAGTTGTAATGAGATCATTGAGTGGTATATTTTGGGATGGTTGTTAAGAACTATTTTCCCTATTTCCTTTGGGGTTGGTTTTGATTATTAAAGGGGAGAATATTTTGAGAGGTATATAATTTAATAGCTAGGAATTTAAGGCAATTTAGTTTGGAGGGATTCTACGGGTAGAGGTGTCTGGTGGAGTCATGAGGAGTTAGAGAGTAGAGGATAGGTTGTAAATAGTAAATCAGGATAATGAGTAAATTTATGGCCAATAATATGTAGGGATACATTTTGGGGGTGGTAACTATGAGGTAGGAGGACAAAATATAGCGTAGTGGGTTGTTGGAGGTGTTCTTACGGCTACTATCATTAGTCGGTAACTTCAATATGGAGCCTTCACTATAGAATTTTCCCTTCATAGTAGGTGATGAATATGACATGGAGAAATTGATGGGGTGTAGGGGGATCCCTATCTGTATTTTGGTGAAACTAACAATTCTATCATTGAAGCACCATGGATATGGGGATAAAACACAACATATTCTTAGTTTTGGATGGTCTAAAAAATGATAGTTTGGGTTGTATTGTGGTCTCCCCCTTGTTTAGAGGATCTATGACTTATAAACAGTTACTTATCTTAGATTATGTTTTGAATAGCCTAGATGGGGAATGGTTATCCCCACTACATTATATTCCTCTCTCTCTATATCATGTTGATGGGTGGTTGTATTGTGGTATTTTATTTTACAAACTTCTTATAAATTCTTAAATACACACGGATCCAACCTATTTTATGATAAATATCTCAATTCATTAGTGACCTATGTACTTCCTAAGGATCTATTTCATCCCCCTTTACTTAGATTTTGACCATGACATCAGAGGACCAATTTTTGGAGGTTAAGGCGAGTTTCCACCTTGTCTTCTTATATGTTCCACCCTATTTATTGTCTAATATTGGATTTTATTTTGGGTTACCAACTATTCTGATGATTTTTTGTTAATTGGTTGATGTGTAATTATGTTCTAGGATATTAAGAATGTTCACCTTCATTTTGGTGTTTGATGGTGGCCATTGTATTGTTCCAACCAAGCACAACACATCAGATGGCTTCACTTGAGGGGGGTCATTTTTTCTCACATAGTGTATCATACAGGATTGACTATTATTATTTTTATATTTAGGCAGATGGTTTGAATCTGGATAAATGAATATAATTAAATAGTTTAATTTAAACTAAAAGGGGGAGGGGGGGGAATGAAAACACATTCTTTAATATTTTTTTTGATATATTTCATATTGTTATTGTTACACTAAAAATCATGGCTACTATGAGCCTTTTTGTTTTGGTAATTTTCTTATTTATATATGAGTTTTTGTGTGTTATTTTCTATCAGAAAAATGGAAATTGTTTAACCACTTATAGCCAGTTAATGGAACATTTTCACTAAGATATCATTAACTTTTTAGAGAATATCTCTGAATAAATAATTTCAATTTAACGAATCCATCTTATTAAATAGAAAATATGGTAATTATATTTTTGTGGATTTCAAATGTATGGTTATGTTATGGGGGATATTATTTGATGATTAGTTGATGTACAACATGAATATTGTGATGTGTGGTTATGTTGTGGGAGTATCTGTGATTAGTTTTGTAATCGTGTTATGGGGAGGTTGTGAAACAAAATTTTGGTGATGTAGTGGTTATGGAAAATAGGTGGTTATGGTAATGGTGGTGGTAGTATGGGATTTTTATAATGGGTAAAATGGGATTTTTGGTAATGTTTTTTATTGTTTTTATAGTTTCTAATGTTTTATCAAAATTAATTGGTTAATAATTAATTTTAATGTCATGTGTTGAATGGTTTATTAATTATAGAATTAAATGGGATTTGTGGATTAAATGGTTGATGTTTAATATGAAATAAGTGGGATTGAAATATGAAAATAATTGGATATATAAATGAAAATTGTTTAGAAAAGGGAAATATAAATACTAGCTTTATTTCAAATGAAAGGGTGAAATGTGGCATGTGGCTAGTTGTGTGGCTTCATTTATTTAGTGGTGGAAGAAAATGTGGTTGAGGTTATAATGCTTGATTGTGATATTTTGAGTTGTTTAGTTTTTTGGTTATGAACCCGTAGGGTGGCCTTGTGTGTGGTTATATCTATATGTACCTTGTCTATTCATGATAATTTATATATGCACCTTAATCACATCAATAAACATGTACCAACAATAAAATATTTTGGGGGAATTTTTCCCCACACACTAGTGGTGTGGATGGATATCTGGATACCAAAACTTTCCCATTTACTCTTCTCAGAAATCATTACATGCATAGGCTATGATAGTAAGAAGTCAAAAGTGAAATGTCAAGTTGTGATGTGATGTGATTCCTCATGTTTCTTTAGGTGAGGTATGAAGAGATGAGATGTGATGAGATGTATTGTGGTGGGGGCATACATGGTATGGGGATGGGAAAATGTTGAGGCCATTCATGTTTGTGATACCCTATTACTCTAGTTAAGGCTATGATGTAATGTCACTGGTGTCTTCAAGCATGATGTGATGTTATTATCCTAGTGTATTCAAGAATTATGTGATGTTATGGGCAGTTTCACATAGTGTTATTGATATGATGGGATATACAGAAGAGATGGGAGTGTCAGGATATATTGTGTTGGGGAATGAGTGCAAAATACCCACAGGAATGTGTTTTGGGGTACTCATTTATTGAAATGATTAATGTTATGTTATTATAATTGGATGTTTTATTTTTTGAGTGTGTTATGGTGAGGATGGGAATATATAGTTTACTGACTTAGGTTCTTTTTGAAATGATGTTTTCTCACTGTTGCATTGGTATTCTTCTTTCACATGTGCACGAGAGATTTTGGTATTTCCCTATTAAGTATACTTGTATGCTCACCCTTTATATAAAAAAATTATTTTATAGTTTTAAATATTATTTTATAGAACACATTTTATATTTATAGATTATGATTTGGGGTGGTTTTTCAATTTCTTCCCTAGATCTAATTTTGTGTATTTATTTGGAGACTTGTATCTATATTTGTTTCACATTTAAATTCATCATGTGATGGTTCTAGTTTCATTTTTATATTATTTCATGTAGTTGATTGTTGTTTATTTCATTTCATCACTTGATTATATTATTATAGAGGGTAATTCCTTCAATTTTTGAGTTTTTTAGAACCTCATTTTCGATCAATAGCTCAAGACCTACTGGTGGTGGAATTTAGGGGTCATTATCTCCCATCCTTCATTGACAACATAGGAGGGGTACCAGTAGAGGGATGGGGTTGCAACGTTTGGTGTATTAAATATTTATCTAATAGGATGTAATATTTATCTATGAAATTATTGGTTTTCCTTAGTTGGAATCATAACAGGGTTCAATTATTTCTAGATATCATGAATAGATAATTTTTATAAAAATCCAAGGGGTAAGCCTAATTATATGATAACATATTAATGTTTTGGTATGATATATATTATATTTTTTCGATGAAATAAAACCCATTATTGATACTATGAGTTGAAATAGTTATTTTGTAGAATCATATAGGTGTAAAAACCAGGAAAAGAGTTAGTTGAATATATTTCAACTATCATTATAAGGCATAGTGGTTGGGCCCTTACTGTGCACCTAGTTTGACACATGGGGGAAATTCTTGGGATGATTCATTTTTTATTTTTGGTAAAATATGAAGGATTTGAATAGATATCGACCTTGTATAATGTAGGATAAACCTATAGTGCGATTGATTTAAAATAATTTGTAACGAATTGAAAATCCCATTAAGTATTTTTCATGATTATATGATTACTAACTCTAATTATTATATCTAGATTCTTACACTATGATTTTTAGTTTTAGTTCATGGATGGATACTGAAGTAATAAAAAAAATGTGATAGATAATTCAATGATCATATTCCTAAGAAACCAAATGTTATGGAATTTGAAATATAGATTCTAATTATGATTATCAAAAAAAATTATTAAGTCATGAATTGTACTGATATTTTGAATTATCAATGGAGTAAATAATGTACTTTTGTGTCTTTCATGATAAAAAATCCAAATTCTTTTAGTTGGTCATCTATTCCACTATTGAATGAGTGATGGATTAGTACCACTAAGGAAACATTTTTTTCTCTAATGCTCAGAACATGAATTTTTTCTTATTCATTTATTTTTTGATGTTGATTCATGTCAATTATGGAAACTATTTGGAATATGAGGAAATATAATTTTATTGAATCTTTGGCATGATATTAATTTAATAGGACATCTTTAAATAAATACTTCCTATTTATTCTATGTATGAAAATAGAGAAGGAATTCCTTGAGATTTAGAATAATATTGATCAATCATTTGGTACCTATGGAGAAAATTTTACAAGAATATCAAGGTAGACTTATTCTTTAATCATCATCCCTAAAAGAATAATTAATCAATTCTTTGGTGGCAAAAAATAGTGTCTTTGAGTGGAATTATCTATAATTGAATTTAGTTGCTATAAAAACCATTCTATGTGATATCATGGGAGAAATGAAAATAATACATTCCCATCATTCCCATGGTTTTGATAAGAAAATAAATATTGAGTGTCTTGAAAACATGAATGAATTATATGGAAGAATGAAATTACAGACACTTACATGCCATAGATTTGTGAAGAAACATGAAGGGTATTCCTTGAATATAATCGGAAGGTTATCATAAAGACAATGAAATGGTCAAAAATCCCATGAATATTGAATGAAAATATAGAGGAAATTTGATTCAATAGTTTAAAGGATTATTTCATCAACTAACCTAACCAAACTCTGATGATTCAAATTTAAATAGTATGGGCGTTATGAAAAACAGTACTTGAATATAGAGGTTTTTTATGATGATTGAAACCAATATACTATTAATTCCAATGAAAAAGTGAAATATCATTCAATAATAACTTCTAAAGTGGATTATGATAATTAAATTATGAAAAGCACATTTATATTCCAATATAGAATAGGTAATTTCTTATTTTATTCCAGATCTTTCTATTCTTTTATACCGATGGAATTTTCTAAGGGTATCTTACTTCAACCTTAGTTATTATATGATAAGTTATTAGTGAAAAATATTGATAATATGATGATCTCATATCAAGTCAATAGTTCATCTCCAATTGATATTTTTCATAATGTTCCATCATCAAATCTTTTTATTCTCCACTTATTTGAATTTGATGTGATTCTAGGTATGGATTGGATTTCATTATAGAGATACAAAATCATTTTTCAATGAATGCATTTCAAATTCATATTATGAACAAACCTATTATTATTAATCATGTTGATGATGAATAAGAAATTTTAATGGAAATTACATTTAACTTGTGGCCCTTAATTCTAAAACATGAAGGGTATCTATCTTATATGGATCGAGAGAAAATAAATATTAAGGATATTTCTAATATAAGAGGGGTTTCTTGAGATATTTCATGAATATTTTCATATTCTACCTCTAAATCATGAAGTTGAGATTTTAATATTACTCATACAAAGTTCTACACCAAATTCAAAAACTCCAAATAGAGTGACATCGATTGAGTTGCTGGAATTGTAGAAGAAACTCTAGGATAATCATGGTAAGTTATTAATACACCCCATCATTCCCTTAGGTTGAACCAATTATTTTTATTTAGAAGTAATATAGGCCAATTCATATTTTTATTGATTATGGAGAATCTAACAAGTTCACTATCAAGAAAAAGTACCCTATACCCATATAAATGTTTTTTGATCAATTTGATGGAGCTCAATTATTTTCCACGAGTTACCATAATTATTTATATCATTATTTTAGTGTTAGTAAAGAGGATATACCAAATACAACAATATTTATAAGGTATTGAAATATTAATTAATATTGATTCTATTTGGACTTACAAATTCTCATACTACCATTATGGATTATATGAATAGAGTCTTCGGAGATTACCTTGGTGATTTTGTAGTAGTCTTTATAGATTATTTTAATATTTATTTAATGATAAATGATGATAATGAGGATTATTTGATAATTGTGAAGAATACAGCAAGGAAAAATAATTTATCTTCCAATTTACATAGTGTTGGTTTTGGATTCATAAAGTTTCATTCTTGGGTTACATAATCTCAAGTGTGGGTGTATCGGTGGATCCTTCAAATATGGAAGTTATTTATTAATGGACAAAAAATTCCGGATAACCAAGATATTTCGTTTTCTGGGGTTGAATGATATTATCAATAATTTGTGATGGATTTATTATGACTATATAATCCACTCACAAGGATGACTCAAAATATGGTTGAGTTCTTGTAGATAGGTGAATGTGGGTATATTTTTCAAGTAACCAAAGAGATGGTTGTTTAGTGAAATGATGCTCAAACAACCCTATAGTGGATAAGGGGTTAAGATATATAGTTATACATCATAGAAGGTATAATTATGTGACTTTATTTGTAATAATATGATGATAACATATATGTTTCTATAGTTAAAAATACATGGGAAAAATATATGAATTTGGATTTGGAGCTGGTAGTGGTATTATTTTCATTAAAGATATGAAGACATTAACTTTAGTGTGAATGGTGTGACATATATTTGGATCATCAAATATTTAAACATATATTCACATAGGAAGATTTTAATATCCATATTAGAAGATTGTTGAAGTTGATTAATGATTATGACATCTCAATATATTACCACCCCCAGAAGAGAAACAGGTGGTTTATGCTTTTTGTCAAAATGACCACTATAGTTTTTTAATGATGAGGTTTGAGAGACATCCAATACCTGTAAATGTTTAAAATAATTAAATTTTAATCCTAAGAAAATGGTATAGATCCTACAATTCAATGATAAATGTTCAACCATCCATCCATTGGTTGATTAAAGAAGTGCATAAATAAGATGTATAACTTTAGAAGAATGTGAGGAATGTTCTAGAGTTAAACCATGATTGTGATGGAATGATAAGGTTGGGGAATATAGTATGTGTCTCATCAATACTAAAATTTAAAAAGTAACTATTTGTTAAACCTCGTAGTTCATATTCTCTATTTATTCTAGAATTATAATGATATATAGAGATAAGAAAAAATATTTCTAGTGGGAAAACATGAAAAGGTATATTATTGAGTATGAATCTCGATGTTTAATTAGTCTGAAAGTTATGTTTGAGGGATATAAGTATAAGGGTAAATTATAACCATTAACTATATTATAATAGATATGTGAAAACATTACTATGTATTTCATCACAAGACTCCCAAAAACATCTAATGGGAAAAATAATATTTTCTTTTTAGTCAATCAACATAAAAAATTAGTGCATTTTATTACTAATAGATAATATTAATCTCATCACAATATTACATAGTCGTGTATTATGGATGTTTTTAGATTTCACAGACTACCACTCTCAATCTAACCAAATCATGATCTAAGTTTTAACTCAAAGCTATGGTGATCTATTTAGTACAATCTGGATATGTAGTTGAGTTCTAGTCTTTTATATTATTATGATACAAATGGTTAGTCTTAGGGGACTATTGTAACTCTCTATGTTATACTAGGAGATTTCTCTATGTATTTAACATTAATTATTGAATAACACTATCATTCAGTGTAATTATTTTAATAAAACATCATTTAATCAAGAATTTAGATGGATCCTTATGAATCACTCTTCAACAAAGAGTAATGAACTAAAACCTGATTGGATAAAGTTGGAGAAAGAAATATTTTGGTACCTGATCTAGATGATAAAATGGTAGATAAGTTTAGAGCCATTAAATGACACATAAGTGTATATCAAAGTAGATATAACATCTAGGTAGACATTAATCAGTGATATCTATAGTTCTAAGTGGGTGAGAAGGTGTTCCTATGAATATATAATTGTAATAAGTCTATTAAATTTTGAGGGAAAGAAAATATAAGACCAAGAAATACTGGTCCCTTTGAAATTATTGATTATATAGGGATGGTAGCTTATCATTTTTCTCTTTCACTAAATCTCTCACATGTTTATAATGTGGTACTTGTATCTCTCTTAAGAAAGTAAACACATGATCATTCACATGTAGAATACTCATAGGACATACCAATGGAGCATGATATATCTTATGAAGAAGAACAAGTATATATTATATATCATAGGGTGAAAGTATCATGAAATGTGACCACTAACGTATTCAATTTTTTTGGAAAACCCATAAATTAGAGGAATATATGTCAAAACTGAAGATGTAATCATGTAAGAGTATCCAATATTGTTTATATTGAAGTGATAAAATTTTGAGGGAAAATTTTTTATAATGGGGGTAGAATGTTACACTCTAAGATTTTATGATATATTTATATATAAATAAATTTATTTTCATTAATAGCATTCTTTCCATGCAACAGTAGGTTTATATGAACTCTACTATACTATTGAAATATTATTATTTAATGTTATAGATATACCGTAGTAGTTGGATTAGAATGTATCGTTAACATGAACTAAATTATGAAGCAGTATTTTTTACCCATATATAAAATTAATTCATTTGTTATCAAATGACTAAAAATGAAAATAAAAACATTTTCATATAAAAAAGAATTTTTTATGGAAAAATTATTTTATACCTACAACATATTTTTACCATATTAAATTAAATTATTCACACTTGAAGAATAATTATAATTTAAAATATTTAATATATATTCAATAAATAATTTTTCATATAACACAAAAATGTTTAGTAGGAATAAGATAATAATAAATATAGTTTTATTATTAAATAATTTTTTATTAAAAGGGATTTTTTTCATTTTTTGTGCTTATTTTAAAATATATTTTTGACCCATATCATAATATAATTTTGAAAAAATATTTTCATTTTTTCAATTAGGATATTCAAAATTGGTAAATATTCACCTTTTATTTTTAGCCATTTTTAATAGTAATCATGTTAAATAATTGTCATCTTAATAAGGATAAAATATGTAAAATAAGGGTAAAAACTTGTGATAGTACATTAAAATCTCTCTAAAACGTGAAATTATCCTATTGGAAGTGTATTTTGGCCCTGATCATATTTTTTTAAAAATTTTGGGGACTTTGTACAATTTTTTAATTATTAATTTTGTATTATTATAAAGAAATGATAAATAAAAAATTGCACTCTCTTAATTTTACTTTTTACTATATTTTTTAATAGGCATAAAAATAATCTATGATATTTTATGAACATTTATGTTGAAAATATGAATATTTTTATGATATTCATTTATTTTTAATTATTAGAGACAATATAATTACCTTAAATTCGTACATAATGTCTATATAGTTCTTGGGTAAGTAGAAAAAATTATGGTAAATCATATTAAAAATTAAAATTAATATTTTCTAGATTAATATTTTTATTCCATGAATTTCATAGGTAATTATAATGTTAAAAATAATAAATGTGTTTATAATTGAAATAAATTTTTTTCTTGATGTTATAGAAGTGAAATTAAATGAATTTCCACAATAATAACATTAATGATTTTAATGTTAACAAATATTTTAGTAAATGATTTTATGACATAATAAAAATATTTAAAGAAGACAAGTGATATGGGAAATTGTATGATATGTGATATATAGACCATTTTTGAGATAATTGTCTCAATTGAATTAAAATTATAAACCTTAAATACTAATTAATGTGTACCACTATTAAGGTTAATATTTTTACTAAGGTATTTAATGTAACATCCCAAGTAAGTAATGAATAATAGATATTTTTATCTATGTCTATTAATGAATTATATACTGTTTTAGAGGCTTAAAATGAGAATAAATCCAATCTTAAGCATGGAATACAATAATATTTTTAAAATATTGTTTTACTGCCTTTTGATGGAAAACCATCTTTTAAATCTATCTTTTGACAATTTTATAAGCTCTATTTGTCAAAATAAACTTATTCTTTGTGATTGGGAAATCAAAATTTACTTTGTGTGAATTTTTGGTATTTTTCCGATAAAGTTCATTTTTTTTAATCAATAGTGAAAAATGTTGTATTTTAATTCAAAACCTATTTTTAATCTAATTTATTTATATGATTACATTATATTTTGAATTGGTTTTAAAGTTCAATTAGAATATATTTTTACCATTTAATCTAATAGTGGTCATTGGAATTAATTTCACTTTGAAATTGGACTTAAACTAGTGTCAATCTTTTGATACTTATTGTTTCATAAAAACACGTTATTTGCTCTGACAATGGGAATTGATTATTAAATTAATTATGGCAACTTATATGTTTTGAATTTTGTAAAATAGACATTATTTTTGAATTCGGAATATCAAATATAGCTTAGGGTGAAGTTTTGGTTTTTTTCTGGAAAACTTCAATTTTTGATGAATAGTGAAACAACTAAGTGGTACTTATAAAAACTGATTTTTCGTTTAAATGAAATTTTACCACCTCTATGGTTTTAATTTCAAAAATATGACATACATGGTTGTCATTAAGAAGTAAAATGTGGTTCAATGGGAATAAAATAATTTTTTGGTGAATAGTAACTTTTATGTTTTTAATCGCGATTAGAGGTAATTGGTGTAATTTAATGTAAGAATAATGTTTTAATAATATGAGATGAGATTGGCACATGTCCTAACCTTATTTTATGTGTAATTTCCGACCAAGACAATACATGGGTCAACTTAAGGACCCCATGGAGCCACTTTGGTAGGAAAATGACATTAATATCTTCTTATTTAATGTTAAAATAAAAATGACACAAACATGAGTTGTTTTACAAAAACAATTTTTACATGGGGTTATACAAGTCAGATTTTTTAATATAAATAGTCATTGTAAATCTAAAAAAATTCCCTACATCATAGTACTTTTTTTATAATTTTTAGACATTAAATAAATTAAATTATTTATGACACCATGATGATGCAGCGATTACCTCATTATTTAACGATTTAAATAAAATGAAAAGATAATATAAAATCTATGACCTACACATGTCCAAAACCTATTGGATGGGTGTATTTAGAACCCTTATCACCTTATCCTCGAATTATATCAATGTAGTACCTTTAAAATCTGAAACTCATTTTAAAATAAAGTAACATTTCTTTACTTTCCAAGAGTTCCCCTCCTCTCCTCTTATAAAAGGCCCCCACCTCTACCTCCTTACCCACACTTCCAAAGCCTTTTTCTCGGCCAACCCCTGCACATTTTGTCTCTCCACATACCTCTCTTACTCCTTGAAGCCTCACTTTTGGCAGAAGTCTTACCAAGGAAGCCTTTGATCTCAAATAAAAAAGAGTTACCCGTTTTAAAGGTAGTGTTTTTTCTCTTGTGTTCTTATGTTTTATTTTGCTTCTCCAACCCCCTAAACTCTTTTTATTCATTTATTTTGTAAAAAAACCAGTATCATCCATATATTAGGATGTTTTTATAAGAATAATTCGAGCTACACTTACACACACCTACATCTAATGGTTAAAGAACATACTATTTCTGTGGATGGTGAATTTCTGCCTCACGAAACAATGATTGTTCAACACTCATATATCACCATCAAAGGTGGCCATTAAGATGTCACAATATTTATATATTAGATATAATATGTTTATGTTTTACTTAAGCTTCTGTATTTTTCATTTATGGAATATCTTTATGGTTACCATTATGAGTAAACGTGATATCTTCATTTTAGGAAGTGCGGACTACCGCCCCCTCAAAGTGATTTGATTCGTTAATACCATATGTGGTATGTATAAAGGCTATATTTAATGATACTATATATTATACCATACTGGAATTAAAATACTATTATGTATCATTATGTTTTAATTCCATAAAATACGAAATAGAAATGAAAGTAGCGTTCATGCGTACGTACGGCTTACCGTCTCCATGAATGGTGCATTTCATTTCTTACCTCTAAACGTTGTGTAATATTATAAATGAATGTATATACTGGATATATATGATATATATGATATATAAATCATGAGTATAACTATGGATATAATATATACATGAACAAATTTTAATTATAAAGAGCATATTTTGACTCAAGTATCAATGATCGTTAAAACGACCGTTATTAACTAAAATAATAACATAGTGTTCATGACATGGTAATAAGTGATATAAAAGGAATAATGAACTTGAAAAGGGTTCTTAAGTAAGTAGAAATTAACTCAAGTTTATTATTCAGGAGATTAAAGAACGATCAAGTCAAGTCGGATACGAGGTATGGGACTTCGTCTCAATCTCCTTTCATTGAGGCATATTTTGTTTTATACACAACCTTCTTTTATACAGTGTATAAACCCTTTTGACTTTTACATTTATCCAAAAGGAATCTTTTTTATATGAAACATTTTACTAAACGAAAAAAGGGAATGTTTTTTGTCGTACGTATGCGGTGACAACGACTTCTCCGCCGCCGTGACCATTATTTGAGTTTCGGCTTCCTCTACAAGCCATAATTTTTTTAAAGAAAAATAAATACCATGTTTTACTTTACTTTTATTTTGGTATTGAAAATGGTTTTCATAATGTTTTTATATCAATGTCTTGTATTTATATCTTGTGATTGAAAGGTGGAAATGTTATGTTTCCTTTATGCATGTTTTATTTGATACGATTATGTTGTGGTTCTTGGGCATTATTATGAAGACGGGTGGTTTCGTGATAAACTAAGGGCGGGTGATCCCGATATAGCTCTCCAATGCATTGGGTAACGTGAAGGAGTGAAACGTTAATGTTTCTCCGAAGAGATTTAGGGAATATACTATGATGGGTATTCCAAACATAACCAAGAGGGTTACTCCCTACGTAAGAATGTTATGAATGCCTCAAGTTACTTTTATGTCTTATTATTTCTATGATTTATTCATTATTTGATGAGGTATGTTAATGTGATTATATTTTATGAGTAAAGCATGATTTCATCGATTCTTATGTATACATGTACTCATGTTTCCTTTCCATATTTTTATATCCCTTACTGAGCTTTTTTTGCTCATCCCAAGTTTTTGAAATATTTTTTCACAGGTCAAGGGAAAGGTACATGATATGATGATAGTGTCAAGGAAGTGTCAAGAAAGAATCCATGTTTTATTTTAAATATGTTTCCGTTGATGGGAAAAATGAATACTATCTTTTATGTAACCAGTTTGTTTAAATGTGGAATGTAATGAATGTTTTATGATCTAATTCTCTAAAACTCTAAACCTGAAAAGATCCTCAATGTGTAATCTTGTAATAACTCAAGATTAAGTAAGGTTTAAGGCTGGGGCCTTATAGTTTGTATCAGATGTCGGTTTAGATAACTTTAGGAGTTATAATTCTATTAAATGATTATCCAGAAATATTTTTTTATGGTCAAATTGAAATGATATAGCATTTGAAGATTACCATGTTGCTTCATCTAAGAAATGTTTGTTCAGAATGGTTTTCCACAGAGGAAACAGGGAAGCAGTGTTAGGAAGGCATACAGAGGGAAATAACCTTCTGAATCAGCATCCTGAGATGGTCAGAATTGGAACTGAACAGTTTGTTGCAGTAATGGCACAGTTGACTGAAGCGATAAATGGTGGCGGTATCCATGCACGAGATCAGCCATATCAACCACAGAGGAACATGTCAGTGGTGGAACATTTCATGAGGAAACATCCCCAATCATTCAGAGGATCATCTGACCATGTGCTAGCTGAAGGGTGGATTAAAGCACTAGAGAAGATTTTTGATGTCATGGGGTGTTCAGACAATCAAAAGGTTAGCCATTCTATTTACCGTTTGGAGGGTGAAGCAGATCAGTGGTGGTCGATGGTTAGAAATATTAGGGATGCTGATGAGATTGATACTCTCGACTGGGATTAATTTAAAGGTATGTTTTTTGAGAAGTATTTTCATAAGGCTGTTCAACTTAGGATGGAAAATCAATTCTTGGAATTGATGCAAGAGGAAGACTCAGTGGCTACCTATGAAGAAAGGTTCACTCGATTAGCAAGGTATGCTCCAAATTTTATCTGAGGCCTTGATAGTAAAATCAATCGTTTTTACTCAGGATTAAAGCCAAAATATCGAAGGGCATTAGCCTCTCGTGAGTTCAAAAGTTATGAAAAACTTGTTCAATGTGATGAGAACGTGGAAATGGAGTTTGACGATGATCAAGTGTTCTATAACAACCAGTAGAAGAAGAGACTGAGGTGGCAGGAGAAAGGGAAGAATTCTTCAAAAAGGTCTGATGGTAAGAAAACTAAGTATCCAGTTTTTGATAAATGTCGGAAAAGGCATGCTGGGGAATGTATTCTGAATTCTGAAAAGTGCTACCGATGCGGTAAGATGGGACATAAGGCTCGTGATTTCACTGAAAAAGGTCAGGGTGATGGTAAGACCAAATTTGATTTACAGTTAGTGAAATTTTTTAAGTGCAATGAGATGGGTCACTATGCAAAAGAGTGTCTGACAAAGAGCTTGAGTGATGGGAAGCAGTTAGACTACAAGTAGAAAGGGGTGGTGAAATCCTTTGCAACTACTTCAGCAGATGTCGGGCCATCAAATGAAGTTGTATCAGGTACTTTGTTTGTTTTTTCAGATTATCCCAGTGTGTTGTTTGATTCGGGGTCTACACATTCTTTCATCTCTGAAAACTTTTCTAGTAAAATGGGAATACCATCTCATGAAATGACTCCTGAAATTGTGGTAAAAACACCTGGGAGAAATGTTGAGGAAAAAAGAATTTATAAAAATATTCCTATCCTTATCCATGGAAGGAACCTACTTGCGAACCTTATTGTTTTACCTCTAGTAGAGTTTGGTGTTATCCTGGGTATGGATTGGATCTCTATTTACAATGCTAAGATTGATTGTAGAGATAACGAAGTTTCTTTTCAGAAAGACTTTCAGTTTGTGTACAAGAATGAACCCTTACTGTTGATAACATATCAAGAGGCTGAGAAACTTGTAAAATATGGAAATGAATGTTACCTTGCACATATTGTTGAAAACAAGGGAACTGTTCAGAGTAATGATGTGCTAGTGGTAAATGAGTATCCTGATGTTTTTCCTGATGAGTTTCCTGGAATAATACCAGATTGGGAAGTTGAGTTTATTGATGACTTAGTTCTTGATGCTAAGCCAATTTCAAAACCCCCTCATCAAATTGATCAAATTGAACTTTTAGAGTTGAAGGAGCAATTGCAAGATTTATTAGAGAAAGGTTTCATTCGACCTAGAACATCACTATGGGGTGCTCCTGTTTTATTTGTTAAAAAGAAAGATGGTTCTATGAGACTCTGCATTGATTATAGAGCCTTGAATAACATCACTGTTAAGAAAAAATATCCTTTGACTCATATCGATGATTTGTTTGATCAGCTCCAGGGATCTCAGTATTTTTCAAAGATTGACTTGAGATCGGGGTACCATCAGTTGAAGGTAAAGGAAGCAGATGTTCTGAAGACTGTGTTCCATACAATATATGGCCATTATGAATTTTTAGTAATGCCTTTTGACTAACAAATTCACCTGCTGTATTCATGGACTTAATGAATAGAATTTTCCATGAGTTCTTGGATAAGTTTGTGGTTGTTTTCATTGATTATATTTTGGCGTTTTCTAAAAGTAAAGAAGATCATGAAAGACATTTAAGGGTTATTTTTTAAACCTTGAAAGAAAATAAATTGTATGGGAAATTCAGCAAGTGTGAGTTTTGGTTGCAACAAATTTCGTTCCTTGGTCATATTGTTTCTAAAGATGGGATAACTGTTGATCCTGCAAAAACAAAGGTTGTTGAAGAATGGCCAAGACCCACAAATGTAACTGATATTCATAGCTTCCTTGGTTTTCCAGGCTATTACTGACGGTTTGTTAGAAATTATTCATGGTTATCTAGTCCAATGATGAAGCTAACTCGGAAGGGTGTTAAGTTTATCTGGATAAAAGAATGTGATAATTATTTTCAGGAACTGAAAAGAAGATTGGTGAATACTCCAGTTTTGTCACTACCTTCCAGGAATGGTGAGTTTGTTATATACAATGATGCTTCATTGAAAGGACTTGGTTGAGTCTTAATGCAGAATGATCAGGTAATTGCTTATGCTTCATGACAATTGAAAACTCATGAGGTAAATTACCCTACACATGATTTGTAATTAGCTGCTGTTGTTTTCGCTTTAAAATTTTGGAGGCATCATTTGTATGGAGTAAAGTGTGAAATATATACTGATCACAAAATTTTAAATTATATATTCACTCAGAAAGAGTTGAACATGAGACAGAGGAGATGGATGTAATTAATCAAGGATTATGAATTTACAATTCATTACCATCCGGGAAAAGAAAATAAAGTGGCTGATGCTTTGAGTTGAAAAAGTAATGCTTCATTAACCATGCTACGTTTGGAATGAGATCATTTGGTTTTTGATTTGATGAACTTTGGCATAGAAGTTGTTGGTGCAGGAAGTTCTTCTGTTTTGTTTCAGGTATCAGTGGGATCATCTCTATCAGACAAAATCAAAAAAAGCACAGAAGCAAGACAGTGAGTTGCAGAAAAAGGTAGAGCTGGTTCAGAAGGGTAAGTTTCCTGAATTCAACATTGATAATGATTGTGTTTTGAGATTTCGAAAGAGATTGTGTGTGCCTTGTGATTCACAGTTGAAGAGAGAGTTGTTATGTGAAGCTCATAGTTCTCTATTTTCAGTTCATCCTGGAAGTACTAAGATTTATAGAGATCTTCGGGAGTATTACTGGTGAGACAGAATGAAAAGAGATATTGCTGATTTTATTGTGAAGTGTTTGACTTGTCAACAGGTTAAAGCAGAGCGGCAGTTACCGAAAGGGATGCTTCAGACTTTACCAGTTCCATAGTGGAAATGGGAGAATATATCCATGGACTTTGTTATGGGATTACCGAAGACATCTCAAGGTAATAATACAATCTGGGTTATTGTTGATCGCTTGACCAAATCTGCTCATTTCCTTGCTATACGAGATACTTTTTCCCTAGATCAACTTTTCCATTTGTATCGTAAAGAGATAGTTAGGTTACATGGAGTTCCTCTCTCCATTTTATCTGACCGTGATCCCAGGTTCACTACTAATTTTTGGAAAGGCCTTTAGAAGTCGTTGGGTACTGAATTAAATTTTAGTACAGATTTTCATCATCAATCAGATGGGAAGTCAGAACGAACAATCCAGAGTTTGGAGTATATGATACGTGCTTGTTCGATGGATTATCAGGGAAGTTGGGACTAATATCTTTCTTTGGTTCAATTTTCTTATAATAATAGTTTTCATTCCAGTATACATATGGCACCATTTCAGGCATTATATGGGATGTGGTGTCGAACTCCAGCTTTCTGGGATGAAGTGGGTGAAAGGAAGTTGAAGGGACCAGAATTGGTAGAAGAGTTGGCAGAAAAAGTTCAGATGATACAGAAACACATGAGAACAGCTCAGAGAAGGTAGAAGAGTTATGCGGACAATAAGAGGAAGGATCTCTCTTTTGAGGTAGGTGATCATGTTTTTTTCAATGTATCGCCATGGAAAAGTGTGATATGATTTGGTAAGAAAGGAAAGATGAGTCCAAGGATCATTGGACCATATGAAATTCTAGAGAGAGTTGGATCAGTTGCTTACCGAGTGGCTTTACCTCCGAGTTTATCTCAATTACACAATGTTTTTCATGTTTCGATGTTGAGAAAGTATATGCCAGATCCATCTCGTGTTTTGAGTCGAGAGGTAGTTCAGCTGGAAGAGAACCTATCTTATGAGGAACAACCGGTCCAGATTCTTGACCACAGGGAGCAAGTGTTACAGAATAAGGTGATTCATCAGGTAAAGGTTTTGTGGAAAAAAAACATGATTGAAGAGGCAACATGAGAATCTGAAAATGCAATGAGGGATAAATACCCCCACTTATTCGATAAGTAAATGAATTGCGAGGACGCAATTGTATAAAGGGGGGAAGGATGTAACATCCCAAGTAAGTAATGAATAATAGATATTTTTATCTATGTCTATTAATGAATTAGATACTGTTTTAGAGGCTTAAAATGAGAATAAATCCGATCTTAAGCATGGAATACACTAATATTTTTAAAAGATTGGTTTACTGCCTTTTGATGGAAAACCATATTTTAAATCTATCTTTTGAAAATTTTATAAGCTCTATTTGTCAAAATAAACTTATTATTTGTGATTGGGACATCAAAATTTACTTTGTGTGAATTTTTGGTATTTTTCCGATAAAGTTCAATTTTTTTAATGAATAGTGAAAAATGTTGTATTTTAATTCAAAACCTCTTTTTAATCTAATTTATTTATATGATTATATTATATTTTTAATTGGTTTTAAAGTTCAATTAGAATATATTTTTACCATTTAATCCAATATTGGTCTTTGGAATTAATTTCACTTTTTAAATTGGACATAAACTAGTGTCAATCTTTTGATACTTATTATTTCATAAAAACACGTTATTTTCTCTGACAGTGGGAATTGATTATTAAATTAATTAATGAAACATATATGTTTTGAATTTTGTAAAATAGACATCATTTTTGAATTCGGAATATAAAATATATCTTAGGGTGAAGTTTTGGTTTTTTTATGGAAAACTTCAATTTTTGATGAATAGTGAAACCACTAAGTGGTACTTATAAAAACTGATTTTTCGTTTAAATGAAATTTTACCACCTCTGTGGTTTTAATTTCAAAAATCCGATATACATGGTTGACATTAAGAAGTAAAATGTGGTTCGATGGGATTAAAATAATTTTTTGTTGAATAGTATCTTTTATGTTTTTAATCACAATTAGAGGTAATTAGTGTAATTTAAGGTAAGAATAATGTTTTAATAATATGATATGAGCTTTAAACATGTCCTAACCTTATTTTATGTTTCATGGCCGACCAAGAAAATCCATGGGTCAACTTGGGGACCCCATGGAGCCACTTTGGTAGGAAAATGACATTAAAATCTTTTTATTTAATGATAAAATAAAAATGACACAAACATGAGTTGTTTTACTAAAACAATTTTTACATGGGGTTATACAAGTTAGAGTTTTTACTATAAATAGTCATTGGAAATATAAAAGGATTTACTACATTATAGTAATTTTTTTAAAATTTTTAGACATTAAATAAATTAAATTATTTATGACACCATGATGATGCAGTGATTACCTCATTATTTAACGATTTAAATAAAATGAAAAGATAATGTAAAATTTATGACTTAGACATGTCCAAAACCTATTGGATGGGTGTATTTAGAACCCTTATCACCTTATCCTCGAATTATATCAATGTGGGACCTTTTAAATCCGAAACTCATTTTAAAATAAAGTAACATTTCTTTACTTTCCAAGAGTGCCCCTCCTCTCCTCTTATAAAAGGCCTCCACCTCTACCTCCTTACGCACACGTCCAAAGCCTTTGGCTCGGCCAACCCCTACCCATTTTGTCTCTCCGCATCCCTCTATTACTCCTTGAAGCCTCACTTTGGGAAGAAGTCTTCCCAAGGAAGCCTTTGAGCTCAAATCAAAAAGAGTTACCCGTTTTAAAGGTAGTGTTTTTTCTCTTCTGTTCTTATGTTTTATTTTGCTTCTCCAACCCCCTAAAATATTTTTATTCATTTCTTTTGTAACAACACCAGTATCATCCATATACTAGGATTTTTTTATAAGAAGGATTCGAGCTACACTTACACACACCTACATCTAATGGTTAAAGAACATATTGTTTCCGTGGATGGCGAATTTCTGCCTCACGAAACGATGATTGTTCAACACTCATATATCACCTTCAAAGGTGGCCATTAAGATGTCACTATATTTATATATTATATATAATATGTTTATGTTTTACTTAAGCTTCTGTATTTTTCCTTTATGTCATATCTTTATGGTTACCATTATAAGTAAACGCGATATCTTCATTTTAGGAAGTGCGGACTACCACCCCCTCAAAGTGATTTGATTCGTTAATACCATATGTGGTACGTATAAAGGATTTGTTTAATTATATTATATATGATACCATACTGGAAATAAAATACTATTATGTATCATTATGTTTCAATTCCATAAAATACGAAATAGAAATGAAAGTAGTGTTCATGCGTACGTATGGATTACCGTCTCCATGAATGGTGCATTTCATTTCATACCTCTAAACGTTGTGTAATATTATAAATGCATGTATATACTGGATATATATGATATATACATCATGAGTATAAATCTGGATATAATGGATACATAAACCACTTGTAATTATAAAGAGCATATTTTGACTCAAGTACCAATGATCGTTAAAATGACCGTTATTAAATAAAATAATTACATAGTGTTCATGACATGTTAATAAGTGATATAAAAGGAATAATGAAATTGAAAAAGGTTCTTAAGCAATTAGAAATTAACTCAAGTTTATTATTCAGGAGATTAAAGAACAATCAATTCAAGTCGGATACGAGGTATGGGACTTCGTCTCAATCTCCTTTCATTGAGGCATATTTTGTTTTATACACAACCTTGTTTTATACGGTGTATAAACCCCTTTTACTTTAACGTTTATCCAAAAGGAATCCTTTTTATACAAAGAGTTTTACTAAATGACAAAAGGGAATGTTTTTTGTCGTACGTAAGCAGCGACAACGACTTCTCCGCCTCCGTGACCATTATTTGAGTTTCGGATTCCTCTACAAGCCAAACTTTTTTTAAAGAAAAATAAATACCATGTTTTACTTTACTTTTATTTTGGTATTGAAAATTGTTTTCATAATGTTTTTATATCAATGTATTGTATTGATATCTTTTTATTGAAAGGTGGAAATGTTATGTTTCTTTTATGCGTGTTTTATGTGATATGATTATGTTATGGTTCTTGGGAATTATTATGAAGACGGATGGTTCCGTGATAAGCTAAGGGCAGGTGAGCCTGATATATCTCTCCAATGCATTAGGTAACACAAAGGAGTGAAACGTTAAGGTTTCTCCGAGGAGATTTATGGAATATACTGTGATGGGTATTCAAAAACTAACCAAGAGGGTTACTCCCTATATAGGAATGTTATGAATGCCTCAAGTTACCTTTATGTCTTATGATTTCTATGATTTATTCATGATTTGATAAGGTATGTTAAAGTGCTTTTGTTTTATGAGCAAAGTATGATTTCATTGATTCTTATGTATACATGTACTCATGTTTCCTTTCCATATTTTTATATCCCTTACTGAGCTTTTTATGCTCATCCCAAGTTTTTGAAATGTTTTTCACAGGTCAAGGGAAAGGTACATGATATGATGATAGTGTCAAGGAAGTGTCAATAAAGAATATATGTTTTATTTTAAATATGTTTTCATTGATGGGAAAAATTAATACTATCTTTTATGTAACCACTTTGTTTAAATATGGAATGTAATGCATGTTTTATGATCTAATTCTCTAAAACTCTAAACTTTAAAAGATCATGAATGTGTAATCTTGTAATAACTCAAGATTATGTAAGGTTTAAGGTTGGGGCCTTATATTTAATCCCAAATATAAGTTATAAACTATGGATTAAACATGTCAAAATTTTATTTCTTAAGGTTATTTTGACCTTATAATGTCCCAAATTCAAAATTATATACATTTGGTCCCACCTATAAAGATTTTGATATATATTATATTAAAATATTTTATGTAATTCTATTTGTAACCTTTCCATCAATTATAAAAGGACACATCCACTTCTCTTTTATTCACATAGTTATAGAATTCTAGATTTGATAATACCCACCCTAAAACTAACATATAATCCTTCCCCATATCCTATATCTTTTTATCTTTCCAAGATACCATCCTTTCATGTATAATTGTGTAATTCAGAGGTGTTTTCTCAACAAGGAGGTATAACTCTTAATCGGGTGCTTTCAATTTTATTTCATGCTCCACCTCCTCTAAATATATGGTATCCATTATAAAATAATGAATTAATTATATTTTATGTAGTGAATTATGATTATGATTATAGAATAACCATTATCCTCTTACTTCCTATCCTCTGGGATAAGAAAACCATGCTTTTGTGTACATTTGGGCTTCCACCTCAACAAAGCGATGCATTTAATTTTTCATCACCACTTACCATTGACGGTCATAGTAAAAAATTTAATTAATTAATGTGATATTTATGATATTATTTTATTTTTGTCAAGGTGAATATATTTTTTATGTTTACTTCATTCCATCCATCAAAAAGATGAATCACCGCTCATTTGTACATTCAGACTACCATCTTTATGAGATGATGTAATTTATTTTTCGTCACTAAATTTTATGAACAGTCGTAAAATTGTATTTAATGATTAAATTTGATAGTCATGAAAATATTATATAAATTTAGAAGATGTAACCATTATTTAAGTATGATGATCGAGGTTTCCAAACTAAATCATGCATGAAAAATGAAGAAGTTATCTCCTAGACTATTATTTTTAATAAATAATTTTTAAAAAATATGGGATATATTGTTATTAGTAAATAATATATGGTAAGATATATATGATCATGATAATGGAATATATTTATAAAAAAATCAATATTTATTATTAAGGATGTTCGAACGTGTATGAATAATGATGAGACATGAGGTAAGGGATGATATTAAAATATCATTTATTTTTAGGATTATGTATGATGCATTTAAATTTCAGGAAATTTTATGGTTATTATACTTTAAAATCAATATATATTACTCCCCAATATTTATTCTGGAAATTTTCATTTATTTTTACAATTTATTATCCTTTTGGTACATAATATGATAGTAAAAATGTTTTTAATGAAAATTCAAACTTACTTTCTCTTTAGTATATGAACACTTTATTACATATCCATATAGTTTAATATTATTTTTTTAAAGTTATTACCTATAATTTAAATTTATTTAAAAATTTCATTTTCAATACCCCTAAAATTATTTATAAATGTTTTAAAACGATCCATTCTATAATATTTTATGCAAATTCATTTTTTATTTTTCAAAATATTGTGAAATGAATATTTACTTTTATGATATATGACACAAATAATTTTTCTTATATAATTATCATTCATTATTTTAGGTTTTAATTTTATGTTTCCTTGATTTTTTTTAATGAAAATAAATTTCTCAAGGCCTTCGAGCCACCTAAGGCCTTCAGGCCAGTAAGGCTTTTAGGCCACATCAAGGCCTTCAGGTCAACTCAAGGCCATCGAACCACATAAAATTGTACTTAATGGACTAGGAAGACTCTACAAGGAGAAGTATACATATGCGAATTCAGAGAAAGGTACATTCATTAGAGCAGAGATAAAATATTTTGAAGAATGAGAGGGTGTATCAATTGCCATTGAGAAAATAATGTGCAAGCATGGGTAGCCTAGTCGAATAATTATACGAAGCTGGCGGGCTAAAATACATCATGATGAAAACACTAGGGAGGATTAGTTCTAAGTAGTTATAGTCTGGATGATTTCCTATAATATCTTTGGTTCATATAATTTCATGAATTTTACAGGACATTTATGTGTCCCATTTAACCAATAAAAGGTTTATTATCAAAAAATATATAAAAATATAAGGCATTTGGGATATTCAGAGTATAAATGAATTATGATCTTATGAAACACCTTTGTATCATTTTAATTATATAATAGTTGGGTTGGTTTTATCCCTCCAATTAATAGGATAAGGTCTTATATATCATTAGATAATTATAGAAAATTATTTTATGAGATTGATCTGGAATAGGAAAAAGGTAGTTATGTATGATACACAATGATATGTGAAACATGTGGTGATGCACAATCTAATAAGATATGGAATACATGTGGTGATTCTTGATCCACTATGATAATATAATCTTGATATTTAACCTTGAAATATGATATGATTTTTATGGTTATGATGGTTCCACACTTTTCTGAAATGTGAATATGGTTATAATTTTGAACTCATGTCTCATTATCAATTTTCTTGATGATTCTCCAATATTTTGTCTTATTAATATTTTATGACATAATTCATGACCACGACATGTGAATTATTGGATATGATTTTATATTGATAATCACATGTTTTCAAGACCTTATTATTATGATATGATTACACATTATTATTGATTTATTTATTTCACATTTACACTTACTAAGGATCTAAGATCACCATTTATTATGAATCCACTTCCCTAGGATATGATGAAAGGTTTTATGTATGATATTGTTAAGAAGGGTGAATATTGTGAAAAATATAGTGGGAAATTATGTAAATATTTTATGAACTATTTTTTATGTATCGATGTTTTGGGGGACCTTAAACAATTAATGTTTAGGAATAAATCATTATGACATGTAATGAATATCCATGTAATAAGATGTAATATTACAGTAATGTTTGAATTTATATATTTATCTTATGATTAGTTCATCTAGTGATGATAAACCAATATATTCCCTAGGGGAAATAAGTTATTGAACATTAACTTGACTAGAGTTTTAGTTTCCACTATCCATATATATAACACCTTATTTTCATTTATCAGAGATATGTCACTTAAAATTCCTCATCGGGTAACCTCATTATTTAAAAATGTATACGTACACACAAATGAGGGGAACCTAGTTAGTGGGAATTGTATTTTTTTAATTTAATTTGGACATGCAGACCCTCACACAATTATAATGTGGGAGGCATGATGAAAATTCAATTGATAATAATTTATTTATAATTACAGAAAAATTAATTTAATGTAATAATTAAATTAGATAAACAAATAAATACAAAGATACACATTTTGGTATAACTCATGATGATTCACTATGAAAAAAATATTTGTGATGACTAAAAATTTAAAATATATCAAGATTTCGGTAAAAAAAATTATTTAATTTAAATTAATTAAATAATTTTATTTTTTTCCCACTTTCACTTATGGTCATTAATTACTCTTATAAAATCATAAATTTAATTTTCCATTATTAGGAAATATTTAGTTATTTTAATTTATATATATAAACAATAATTAATATAAATATAAGAGAGTGAGAGAGAGTTATTGTGTGTGTATGGTGCACATAAAATGGGAAGTGTGGGGTGTTGGGCACACAACATTCCATTAAATTTATTTTAATTTTAATTCAATTATTTATAAGCAATGTTAACCCCCATTATGGGGTTTTGAGGAAAATTCAAAACGGGGGCTCATGAATTTTTCCCCAAATGGGATTAATTTAATTTTTAGTATATAAAATTTAATATACATTAAGATATGTGTCTATGTTCATTAATTTATACATTAAATAAAATAAAATTAATTCATAAATAAAAACATACCATTTTAATCATGTTAACCAACCCATAATTATTTAATTTATTTTATTTAAACATAATAAAATTAATTACATAATTAATTAAACATTTTCTTAAGTATTGAAAACTCATTATTATTATTTTATCTTGGTCAAGAGAATTTGTTTCATACCTGGATTTTTATTTTAGAACCATAACTAGACCCTTTATATAGAATTTAAAAAATAAAATAATTTTAAAAAATTATAAATTAAAATGTTATTGTGTTGATACCATTTTATGGTTTTGAGGGAAAACCAGAAGTATCAGGTGGATGAAATTTTTTTTATTTATTAAAATGTTTTCTTATATGACTCATGAAAATCTAAATGACATTATTGGTATCTCAAGTGCTAGCTCAAGTAGAACAGATGATTTATATAATTATTTATTGATAACAATGATGGATTTTTATTTTCTCACTATAGATATTAAGAAAAGCTGGTGGATTATCTCTAATTCTCTCTCCATAAATTGCTATAATAATTCAAACAAAAATGAAATTTATTTTCTAGGATATATATTAGTTTTATTAGTATGGTAAACATTATAAAAATAAAAATAAGTTATATTATTCTAACTTAAACTAGATAAATATTTCATGTAAACATTATTTTAAATAAAAATATATTTTTTATTTGACATTAAATAGAAAATCCTAGTTACTTATTTCTCAAATAATAATAAAAACAACTAAAATTATTTAGTGGTTACATGTACCATTAAAATACCTTATCTCAACTAAATAAAGACTAATTTAAAAGAAATTAAAACACACTACACATGTAATTAAACACAAATAAAAAGATTTATTGTTTTACGTGACCAGTAATGATCTAGAACAATCTCATAAATAAATTAATATTTATTTTAATGATACTAAGATATATTTATTATATAATTTAATAGATATGAATACTCACATAAAATTTTCCAGCCTTAAATAAAATACCCGTTCTTGAAAATAAAATAACTAATATATATATATATATATATATATGAATGAATAGTAATTTATATATATTCACATAAATTGAGTAAAATATTAATTTTAAAATATTTGATAAACCTGTAAAATAAATAAATATTATATTCATAAACCTAGGAATATATATAAAATATATTAAAATCAACTCACATATTTTAAACTCGACTGTATCATGAATGAATTTTATGAAGAACATAACTTAAATAAATATTTTTTCTATTGAGAATAAATATATTCTAAAACATAAATTATATAGAATTAAATAAGTTTTTGGATACACATTATTTGTGAAACTCTAGAAAACATTTTTAATAGAAATATGTATAACATACCAAAATCACATGATTGATGTCTAGAAACACATCATGATGACCATATAGAAGAAATCTAGTGTAACAACTATAAACACATTCTTATAAATGTTAAATTATTATAAAATCTCCTTTGACAACCAATGTATCATCAAATAGGATGAATACGACTGTCATGATACTATACCCTTAACATGCCTTTATTTGATATTCCTAAAAAACATTTCTATAAGTTATAAAGGTCTTGAATTTTTTACAAACACTTCCATATCAATAAATGAGTTAGATACATCTTCTTCAATTAAATTTTGGGGGGTGATACTTTGATAAACATTAAATTAATGTCATATCACTTATCACACACTCAAATCTTGTTACCTTTATTTGAAAATATGTGATTGTGATTTTCATCCATGCATCAAGGAACATTATTTTTGATAAAAATTAATAATGATCTTATGTCAAAGGACCAATTCACATATCCCTAGATATGAGTTACCCATGATGAATAAAACATTTTTAATTACTATTTGTAGTTATATCTTCATGTCCTCCTTTCATGAAGAAAATTAAGTGAGAACTTTATGAGAGAATGTATTAATGCTTATCAGTCTATATAACCAGATTTTGGAACATCATTTATATCTGATATGAATGATGTATATATTATATATGAAAAATTATTAAAGAATATTATCATAGCATCTCAAAGATCTCATTATAGTAAATAACTTTTATAACCTATTGAAGTTGAAAATATTCCCATTAAATATTCACATTAACATTTCTGAATATAATAACAACTATATGACAATAATAATGTTCTAGTAAATAAATGTATACAAATTATTATTTCTTCGAAAAAAAATAAAACATTACCAGAATTTATTTTACCATTTGTAATATAATTAAAAACCCTGTATTAAATATCATTATAATTAACATAATTTATTCACAAGAAAGTAACTTATATTGAAAAAATCATTTATAATATGAATATCATTTCACATATTTCATTACTTTCATAACTATCCAAGACAAATTCATGTCAATATATCTAATAAAAACACATCCATGCAAATCACACATTAACCATATATTCCTTTTTATACAAAAAAACTATAAGTTTTCTAAAATTATTTTCTATATCTCGACATTCCAAAAAGAATACAAAACATTTTATGTTCTTCAATTCTTAAAAATATCCACTAAAACTAAAAAAATGAACTTCCTTCATCAATTTTTCATCAAACTATATTAAATTATTTTTCTAAAGAAAAGTGAAATATTCCGACCCAAAATCACCTTTTTTAGATATCAATTTTAAAGGAACATATATAATTAAATTAACTCAATGATAAAATAATTAAAAAAATTCATTAAAAATAAAACTATATAATTATTATAAAAAAATAAGTATATATAAAATATGATTTTTTCATCCCATTTACGATTCAAATAAAAATATAGGAAAAAATCATGAAACTATATATATATATATATATATCAATAAGTTACTACAACAAAATTCCAAAAATTTAGTTGTAAACACTTTCCATCACAGATGTTAAATTTATAAAAAAACACTTTAGTTGGAGGAGAACAATGATTTTTTTTATAAAGAGGAGGATGTTGTGTAGATGAGGGGGGTAAACTTCCCAAGGATCAGGGGTGGGGGGTTCAGTGTTAGAAAATCATGATGAAGGAGGAGGTATTGGTTGATGTCAGCGGGAGGTTGAGGAACATACAAGAGAGTGAATTCAATAGGAGAAGGTGAGTGGATAAGAGGTCGTGTGGGGGTAAGGGTTTTTAAAATATAGTGATTTTTTTTATAAAAACCCACTTTTATGTTATATTATATTTTTTATGAACTATTATGGCTAATTTATAAAACCTATTTTAAAAATAAATATAAAAAATAATAATAATTTAGTTGGGGTTTTATTTTTAATGACTAAAAAAATTGATACAATTTTAATTTATGTAGTGACTATTGAGAAACACAACATGAGGTGGTTAAATAGTTGGTTTTTTAAATGGGGTTTCTAAAATTTGATTATTTAAAAGGGGTATATTGACATATATTTTCCAAAAAGAGTCACATATTACATTAACTATGATAAAATAAGATTAATTTATATATTATTGATTAAGTTAATGTCATTTAGGGAAACTGTATAAAAAAATTTATTTTTCCAAAAAAATATTTTAATTTTGTATTATATATATATATATATAATTTGAAATATTATTTAAAATATTTCTATGTAATTTGGAATTACGCACACTAAAGTAATCCACAAAAATGATTCAAAATATCACATATGAATCTGTTTTGTAATGGAATGGTGCTCGAAAACCATAATGGATTTTCAATAGGGGATGCAGGTTCTATATCACAAGAATTATAATATTCAAATATTATTATTAATGCATATTTAATAATAAATTATTAAAAATATAATTAATATGTAATAGTATTATTAGTTAAGTAAATGAAAAAAAGTATAATTAAAAATAATTTTTAATTAATATAATTAGAAACTAATAATATAATTTGTCATTAATAATATAACTATTATAATAAGAAAATAATAATATCATTAATAATAAATATTATTTAATTATTATAATTAATTAGTAATTCTATGACTAATATATTTAGTAATAAACAAGATAATTAGTATAATCAGTAACTAAAAATATAATTAAAATAAAATAAATAAATAAATGATATAATTAATAGTGTAAAATATCGACATAGGAATATCATTGAGATCATAGTCTCTTTCACATTTGTAAAATATAAATAAAAAATAAAAAATGGAGATAGGTCCAAACCTGGAAAAAAGTACCCTCATCTTGAAAATAAAAAATACATCACAATGAAAAATCTGGCGAGGTATAACAAGATTCCCTAAATATTCATCCAAAGAAATGAGTCTCATATTGTGATACCCCCAACCTTCATGACCATGGCGGTGATTTCATCTTATTCATATAGGAGTCAGGTATATGTTATCATCAAAGACCAATGATGTAGTCATAACAACCATAGAATCACGATTGATTCCATCTTGAGTAGTAAGAGTAGGCCTGATCCCATAATCATTGTAATCTTCCTTTTTAGAAACAACAACAATTTTTAGATAACAAGTACAATAATCAAGTCTATAATCCTCATTATCATCTGGGATTCTATTTTCTTATTTAGAATGGAAATTAAGGTATTTATACCCCTATATACCTATAAATAGAGATTTATCCCTATTGAATTGCTCAAATATTTCATAAGGGTAATCCTTCATAGGAATAACCTTTATTGAAAGGACATATTGAAACCCCTCATCATCCACTAGGGGATTCTTCTCTTTAGATGATACTACTTTACCTAAGATGACCTCATCTCATGTAAACCTAGTGGATATAGATTATTAGGTATCAGACTAACCAAATTCCCTCTAATGTCATGAAATACATTTTTATTTGAATAAGACCTTATCTTATCCATTTATTTATTACTAGTAGTTCCAGAAGCAACATCATCATTGAATATAATAACTTGAAGTTATTTAGGATGTTCATGTAACCCTTGATGAATATCCTTTGGTATGTTGAAAATAAAATCATACTTATCCTTAGTCCCTTATATTCCCAAAGTCTACATAGCTTCTCTTGTAACATCTGTATTTATAACATCATGCAATATATTCCATCCCATGTGGGACACCCATAAACAAAATTATTGATATATCATGATCAAAATGATATTTCCTTTTATCACATACATTCCTAGCAAGACCATCCTTATGACAAATACCCTTATGCACATTATGAAAATCTATCGAATCACACACATTCTCCAAACATAAATGGTAAACCGTGTCCTTGAAATACTCATCCTTATTGTGGGAAATTGTTTGAAATGACAAAAAAAAAGATGAAGTCCCCTCATTTATAAAAAAACTATGTTAATCATCTGGTTTATAAATAATCAATTTTTCAATCAAAGTAAAATTAAGTTCAAACTCAATAAAAATCAAGTCATAATGGTCAAATAATTCCTCATTAGTGGATATATCCATCTTGATCTGGATTCCATCCAAAGATAGAATATCATATTGAATTGGAGGGTGCCAAGGAATCCAATTTAGACCCATAACATAGATATAAGACTGATCATGGGTATTTCTAATTATGAATAAAATGAAACAACCCTAGTATTGAAAACAACGAGTTCCTAGATTTTGAGGAATTTTCCTCAATCACCATGCCTATCTATATTTATCATCAGAGGAAAAGTTCAAATGAAAATACCTTCTACCTATAGGGATGCATCTGAAATTATTAAATCCTTATATAACTAAAAGATGATGAACATGATATGTGAAATTTCATATAATTCAATAAATTAATGAGACCATCCAGGTAATTAGTGAATTATTTTAGAGTTTATTATAGTCTAATATATCATTAAAATTCAATACAATATGTGCAATATTTTTTTCTGACTATATGATCAGGATTCAAACCCTGTAGAGAATCAATGTTCCAACAAAATATATGTTCACACCAATTTTTATAAAATAATGCATCCACCTTCAGAACCATTATCTCAATATGCTTAATCAAGGATGTCTCCCTAACCAACAACTCGAGAACAAGATCATGATAAAATTATAGGAAACCATAGTCCCCTCCATGATCACACTTGATTTCCTCTATCCATTTTCCATTCACCATAATATAACTAATAAAGTACTTGTTTACTATAACTTAAAAATAATAATACAATACAATATAATAAAAATGTAATTATTTTCTTGGGTATAGATTAATGAAAATACTCAGACACCCACACAAGAGACTATTAGACCAACTCACCCACCAAGGGGTTACCCCCCCCCCCCTCAAATTTCTTCATTTTATTACACTGGGGACAATGGTCTATAGAAATGGGCCTCAAAACAAAAAAATGGCCTCAAGGCCACACAAATATGAAATAATTGGGATTTTTGAATTGTTTTTTTTTTCATGATTCTATAATGATACAATTGTACATTATGAAAACACCCACTAATGTGGCAGGTATAGTACCCTAAGATTTTCTTCTACTAACGTTCGAAACCCAGTTTCTTAGATATCTGCACCCACTCTTTACCACTCACCTAGGTGATGGGTTTATAATATAATTGATAATACAAAATGAAATATTATTATAATTAATAATTAATAAAATAATTTAAAATAAAAATAAAAATTTGTTCATATAATTAATATTTAACATTTTTGGAAATGCTATGAATTGTGGGTCTAAAAATCAAAACCCATTGTCGAGAGAAATTTATTAATAAAAATACACACACACACACACAGTATATAGGGTTGAACGTTTAAAATCAACATAATTATTTAATTAAATAAGGATTTTATAATCTAATTTAATTAAATAATTAATAATATATTTGAAAATAAAAATTAATAATATAAATAATTATTAATTATAATCAATATTTTCAATTCATAACTATTAAATATATATTTTTATTATTTTTATTATTCATTAAATGATATTATTATTATAAATTAATTATTAATATAAAATTTTAATGATTAATAATAAATAATTTATAATTTATAATTATTAACTTTATTTTTAATTTTTATTAATAATTATATTATTATTGATCAATTATAATAATAATTATTATTTATTGTTGTTAATTATAATATTAATTTCTAATTGTATTAATTATATTAATAATTTTTATTCTTATAATAATATAATATTTATTATTCATTATAAATGGTGTGATCCAAAGGTTTAAAATCTCACACCCATTATCTTAAGAACATTTATTAGAGAAAACAACCATACACACACCCATAGAGTGTACATAGGGATCTAAGGGCATACAAGTAGAACATAGCTGGTACAAGAGTAACATAAGGAATTCCCAGAATCACAATAGATCTTCATTCACACATTCCAGACCAACCACTTTACATAGAGCCTTTATAATGGGGGTATTAGACACTCCTCTACATTTTAACCCCTTTATATGGGTTTTCTTCATCTTAAACTGGAAGAGATAATGCAAATTATCAATCATGAATCTTTTTATATATTTCTTAAAGGAATAAGGACTTGGGAAAATATCAACTTCTTTTTCAAAGTACTAGAACCTAGAGCAACCATGAGTCTGGATAGATTATT
This sequence comes from Viscum album, assembly GCA_963277665.1. Taxonomy (NCBI): domain Eukaryota; kingdom Viridiplantae; phylum Streptophyta; class Magnoliopsida; order Santalales; family Viscaceae; genus Viscum; species Viscum album. The sequence goes on along the minus strand of OY728155.1, from coordinate 640,687,191 downwards.
CTTTGTCAGATTCACTAAGTGAAACATTTATGGTAAATTAATTATCTCCCAATACAATACAAACTTGATTAAGCTTATTACTAGATTTTATTAATTAAAAATGAATTTTTGGGTTCTCACTGGAGGCTTACTTATACTTATCAATATAAAGACTCAATTTTAGATTCCTCTACATGCCTATTATTATATTTTTCTTAACACAACCCTCCTTTCTTAGAGTATATGAGATCATTACAATATAATTCAATTCTATTATAAATTTCCATGTTTTTTTTCAGTTTCCTCAATAAAATTCTATATTTTATGGAGCCCAATATACCAAGATTATTTTAATTATTTTCTATTATAAATAAAAAATATTTTTTCCTATCTTATTTCATCATCTATCTCCTTGATCTAGCATTCAAAAAACTAGAACATTGGTTTTCCCAATTCACTCAACCTAAAGAGAAGATGTAAGAATATGGGTTTTCAACTTGATATCTTTTTTTTATCAATCTCGGAAAATTTTAGTTCCTTAAAAAAATATAACACCGAAATGACATATATTAATAGAGTTTAACATAAAGAAATTGATAGGATTAAAAACCCTTTTTTCCATATAATGAATAATATTCATTAGTAGTAACAACTAAAGTGTATCCAATCATCGGGGTTGGTTCAATACCCTTACAATATCAATCATAATTTTTTAGAATCTAAAGAATGAACCTATATAGTAATCATACAAAATGAAGAGTTAAAATCCCACATGTCCATCATAGTGGGTTAACCCACCATCTATTTTTTATCATAATTTTTCGAACTATGTTTCTGGTTCAATGATTGGGGAGTATGTATCTTAATAACAGACTCATCAAGTTCGTCAACATCAAGATTATACTAATACTTAAACAGTTTAATTCCCATCATTCATCCATTAGGGTAATTATACATTATTAACAAAAATTAATAGATAAGGAACTAAGATTTACTTGTAATAACATAGAGTATCTTGGGAATCATCAATTCCTTTGTGAGAAAAAAAAATCAATCTAGAATATGTCCTTTTCTACACTATTGTTCTCATAATGTGAATGTGAAAGTGAGTTAATTTTATTTATTCATAAATATAGAACTATATTCATGCCTATAGTATTGGTCCCATATTCAACCTTATATGATCTACTACTGTATGTACCCACCATCACATCTTTCTCTTGGGATAGGTTCTTAGATCCCAAGGATGTATCATACTCTAGAGATTCAATATGAACCTTCTCTATACCATAATGGGATTTGATCCATCTAAAATAATGACTTACATAAAAATATTCATAGCATGATTAATGATTATAACTCTAAAAATATTCATAAAATTCAGATAAAAAGATAAAAACTTTATTTATGATGTGGAAAATTCATCTACATTATTCACCTTTTGATCAACATAAGGAATTGAACTAGAACATTTATCTTACCGAACTATCATCATAATTAAACTGGATTCTAAGGTTTATAGATCATAAGATGCCTTAATTATTATATAAGGAACATATTTGTGTCTCACTCCTAAAGTATGATCCTTTATATTAGAATCAATTATCACTTTTATCATAGCGGTAGAAAATGAATAACATTGAGCTATATTTATCTTCTACAAGTCAAAGGCCTTTATTGCAACCCCATCCACCGTGACCGTATCCTTCTAGAGATTTCATATTTTCATAAAATTACCATGAAGTGATAGTGCTTTGATAAGTAAATATAGTATATGAATAGGACCTAAGGTTCTATGGAATCCAAGTAAAGAAACATGTGGTCATTCACCCACATCATTGTTATCTTATTGTAATGAATTCTTATAAAAACCTTATGGATATTCCTCAATAATTAAATAAATATATCCTTAATTATAATTCATGATTCAATACCTTATCTAACATAAATCAAATATATTATATTAATGAACTAATTAACCGTACATATTATGTAAGAGATCTTTATTGATAATATATATTGGGGATATGTTTGACTTCTATAATAATGAAAGGTAGTGTTGTCTCATACCATGCTTTACTATTAAAAAAATCATACAATATTACATGAATGGATTACCTCATTTGATGTATAGAATATCATATCATGGTTTTATGACCCATTTTAGTTCTACAATGCAATTCGGCATGAATATAAATGTAGAGAATGGTTTCTATAATGAAATTTATTTGATATGCTTAGATGTAGCCTATGACTTAATGAGGTAGTTTTCATGAAATCATATTTGATATATGTGTTATGATATCTCAATCATATGATATGATATATCCTATATGTAAAGACCTGATCCCGAGAAACCAGACTCATCCCTACACAAATATTGTGTATTTTTTTATAAAAGATAATTGAACAAATACATAGTAATACATAACATAGGATCTTTTACTAGCCTAGGTTTTGGAGAATAATAATCCATTATTACATCCAAATAAAAATTTAAATGATTTAGTAAACATTAAGAAAAGTAACATTAGAGAAATGACTCCACATTAGAAATTCACTGTATCATATCCACTAAACCTGTAAGATTAATTTGAAAAACATGGGTTGGGAAAAATAAATTCTCAGTAAGGTATTTTAAAAAAAGACCATTAAGAAATAATTTTTATTTAATACATTTCCTTAAAACTCACTCTATAAATCCTGAAATTAATATTTCACATAACATGTCATCACAATTTTCTTGTTAGATTATGAAACACCTTTTAGGATAACTCATGCTCAAAATTTATAAACTTATTATGGAGTTATAAATAGAATGTATTATGCATGAACGTGTATAGAATTGCATGATGTGCCACCTATAAGTTAGATAATGTCCTTACATAATCACTCTTTGTCATGAAAGAGGTTTGGATAAAAATGTACACATGAAATATTACTTATTCAAAATTGTACATAAAATGATGTTATTTATCATTATTATTTGGAAAATAAATAAGAATCTTTCTTTATAAATGAATTTCTATACATGTACATGTTTAAATGTAAAAAAGTGAACTATGTGAAATTGGAATTATAAAACTGATTAATACTATTTCATAAAAGAACGATCATTAACCATGGATATTGTAATAGTTTAATAATCCCATGGACCTTCACTTACTAAAATCATTATGAGGTAATGCATAATAGAGTACATCATAAACATTCTATCAGGACCTTGTACCAAGAACATAGAAAATAATTTTTTCATGGCCCTATTTCAAGACCTAGTTCATCTCATGAGACCTACCAATGCATCAAGATGTTATAGAGGGACTCACCATTCACATAATAAGTCTTATAAATTCCTCATATGTCTAATAATAATATGTATTCAAATCAATGTGTCACATACAACTTTGATTTGTTTGAATCTTAATCATATGTGAACCAAATTCATTAAACAAACCAATGTGTCCCATACCACCTTGAATAGTTTAGTCCTTAATCCATATATTATTGTAAAAATATTCATCTCATACATAATGTAAGTGTATTTATTTTTAAGTCATCAATAAAATGAAAAATGTAATGAATGCACATTTAAATAAAAAAATGAATATATTTTTTTGTCCTTCCAAAAAAAATCTTATAAATAAATAGATTTCACACATGAAATGATATATAGTTTCTTAATTTCACATAAAAAGATAAGGTTTATCTCATGAAGTTAAGAAAAAATGATACAATAAATAAATAGGTTTCACACATTAAATGATAACTTCTTTCATAATTTCACATAAAATGATAAGGTATAAACATGGTAGATACAATTATTTTTCCAAAAGATTGATGTGCCTTAAATAAAAGTTACAATTTCATAATAATTTCAAATGAATAACTACACCTACACTGTTTATACATAAAATAATATGTATGTATATATGTAGCTATATATATATATATACTTATACATGTGTTTGTGTTTCTGATTTGTAACCATTAAATCTTTTAAAAAATATAAAACAAGGACCCTCCCTTGTGAACACACAAAAAATATTATAAATATATGTAATGTGTTTAATTTAATATAGGAATACACTTCTATTTTCATGTATGTATATCACTCGTATAAAAATAAATTATGATAACTAGATTAATTCATAAGATTTTGGATATAAGACTCCTGGCCAAGAAACATATACACATATATATTCTAAAACTATTAAGAGTTATATGTGTATATATACACATGTATATACACATATATACAATTCATGGTAAAATATCACGACATGGTAGTAATAATAAAAAATTTGACACATTAGAAATAGATTCTTGAAAATTGATAATGCATATCATTTATGAAATTTGGGTTAGAAAAGGAAACATGGTTAGACATATATATATATATATATAACTATGAATATATGTATATGTGATTTAAAATAAATATAATAAAACTACCTTACACAATTATAATATGGGAAGAAAAACAAATTGATAAAATAAATACAAAAATCCATTTCAAACAATTATGAAAATCTTAATAGGAAAATAACAAAATATATTTGAAGAATTGTTTTTGGTAATGGAGAAAAGAAACAAACAAATTAACCATGAAATATAATTACTCTTACTTCTTTCAGATCAGGAGAGGGTTGTGTGTTTTTGGAACTAATTAAGAAAGAGAGAGCTTGGCAGATGACATTTTCAGGTACCACTTCTATGTGAAAAGTGAGGTTTTTAATGAAATCCAAAGTTTTCATTTGTTACTTCGAATACACAAAATTTAATCAACCAAAAATGTTATTTAGTGAAAAATCATTATGTAGTTGGGTAAATTGACTCCCTAAAACTACAAAAATGAAATAAGGAGGAGGATTCGAGTCATGTACAGTGATGTTTGGTTTAAAACAATAACACCACTTTTAGAAATAAAAAAAATGTCTGAGACTAAATGGATCATGAAGAGAAACAAAATATTATATAACAAGAAAGAGGGGATGGAGAGAGTCTGGTGGTTACAAGGCTGGATGGGGACTGGTGTGTCTCCTTAAAGAAGGAGGGAGAAAGGAATGGGTGGTTCAGATTAAATTTGGTCGATTTAAGGGTTGAGATTAACCCTAAAAAAATTAACAAGGGGTCATAGGGCTTTTGAAATCGATTAATGAGATGTGTTCGTGGGTCTGATCAGATGGCCTGAATTGATCTGGTGCCATTTAAAATGCTGTATGGATGATATTAGATCATTTCTTTTATCGAATGAGCATTGTGGATCCGTGAGTTTTAAATAGGTTTGATGTTCATATCTATGGATGATAGATCAAATGGTACAAAAATAATGCTGTGATATACCTCAGTGATGTGAATTTAATGGTGTACCAGAGCGGATAGTCCGGATCCCACATGGTGAGATCAGACAGTTTAGATCACTTACCATGAAAATTTTTACATCCCACATCAAAACCCAACTAGTTTCGGGAAATCTTATAAGCTTTTGAAAGTGGTTCCATCTCTAGATGTCACAAGAAAACACACTGGAGTCTAAACTCATGAGATTCCACCCAGGGGGTGCTTAGCCCACCCTCTACTCATGCCTGACCAGGCCCTATACATGGGCTCATGTGCATCCTAAATCCACTATGCTCGTCTGGGTTTTCCTTCATTCTTGATCCTCCTTGGTCATGGTTAGACGCCTCCTTGCTAGGGTTGACCGCCCCCAACATAGTTGAGGTGCCCCCTTTTCCTCTGGGATGTCACACCTTTTTAAAAAAAATTGAAAAAAATAGTTTTCATAAAAATTTTGGAGAGGTAAACAATTAACCAATCTTTAGAATACACATTATTGTTAGAAAAAAAATCTATTTTTAAACCATACTATCGTTAAATACTAAAGACTCTTGATTAATGTGGATACCAATGTTATATTAAACATCTATATTGTTTTAAGACATTTATAACTTTTTACATAATTAAATACATAATAATATTTCAGACCTATGTTATTAATTTAAAACCATAATTTAATTTATCCAAAAAATATTATTTTAAATCATTTAAATATAGCCAACGGCTTAGAAAAACCAACAGCCATCTTTAAACCTAAACGACTACTTATAATGGTTATATTAAACTACATAAATACCCATTCAAGGTATTTTAAGGATCAACATCCATTATAATTTTAAAAGGATGGAACTCTATATTCCTTTGAATCTGGTCAATTTTTCTATTCTTCTAACTATTTCTTTATTTTGATGGATTCAAGAGATGAAGGCTACATAATTGGCCTTATTGTGATGTTGGGCGGTCTTCCATTTGTTCTGTTGGGTCTTGCATTGAGTTTTATTGATTAGTTATAATCCCTTGCATCAATGTAATATCTCAGTGTTTGAATACAATTTTCTCTTTCTCTTTATTTTCTTTTGAAATAAAACATATCAATAATCATTAACAAAATAATAATAATTATAATAACTAAAATTATTATAATTACATTTATAATTATGTTCGAGGTGTTGCAATATCCCCTCTTACCATAATCTCACCCTTGCAATTCTATTGTACTCATACTCTCCCACCAACACCAACCTTCTGACATCATCCTCGATGTCCCTACAAAATATTTTAATTGTTATTATTTAATTAACCAAATTTGAATGAAAAACATTTAATTTATACCTTTACTAGGTCCACCTCCATGGATAATCTGATGATAGACTTTGGTATATTCCCATGGTATTTTTTAGTTCCTCTATTTCTTTGTCCTAGATAAACCTTGAGTAGTTAGGGTCAAACCTACACATAAAAAATCAGGTTTCTAGAGGGAGGCATGGGAGGTGTGGAGCTTAGAGATATTGTAATGGAATACTTCTTTATAGATCTACAAAAAAAGCTCATTATTGAGAGTTCTGATATCATAAAGTCTCCCATACATACTAAAACCCAAAACATGGAATAGATAGACATTATGATGGTCACCCTCCATTGAAGCTTCTCAGAATTTCCAGAAGGCTATGTAATTTTGTAATATAGTGAAACATAGGGAAATTCCATAATGGTAATTTCCTCTATGCCTATATTCTTCAAGTTGTGCATTTTTTAAATGGAGACAGACATAACTATCTTCTTTGTATAATTGAAAGATATTTGGGTAGTTTAACACCTGTTATAGGTGTTTGTAGAACGTATATTGGTTTCCAAAATTCTTTTATTCTTCTAAACATGTTTTGACAACTATATACTTGATCAGCTAAGTAGGAAGTGGAAATCAGTTAAATGGTGAACCCTCTCCTTCCATCATAAAATTTAAGAAATATATTTCACATAATAATACATACTTAAATTAGAAGTTTTATTCTAATTTTCCAAAGTCCACTATATTGTTCCTCTGATAAAAACTAAAAAGACCCGAGCCCGAGCAAACAGACTCATCGTTTTACAAATTTTGTATAATTTAATTTATAAATGATACATGAATAAATACAGAGCCATACATAATAGAGGATCTTTTACCGGCCAAAGTTTGATGAATCATAATCAATTATTATATCCAAATACAAATGTACAAGATTTAGTAAACATTTAGAAAAGTAACATCAGGGACCTGCTTCCACATTAGAAATTAACCGCAGCACTTCCACTAAACCTGTAACATTAATTCTAAGAACATGTGGTGAGCCAAAAAATTCCAAGTATGGGGTTATTAAAAAAGACCATTAAGAAATACTTTTTCTTTAAATAATTTATTTATAACACATTCTTTAAATCATGAAATTAATATTTCACATAACATGTCATCACAATTATCTTGAGATATTATGAAAAAACATTTAGGTTAACTCATTCTAAAATTTTCTAAACTTGTTCAAGAGTTATAAATAGAATGTATTATTCACACACCTGTACAAAAATTTGTGAAGTTCCCTGTAAAGACCCATAAATTTCAAGGATTTTTTTTCTTAAATAATTTGGAATCTTACAAGTCTATGGTTTTTTTCGGAACTTGATTCTGAGGCCCGGTGTGCCCGAAATCAATTACTAAAGTTTTGTTCGGGTATGTTTAGTAAACGTACGTGTGGGTTTTTCTATCTTTTGAACCGGTGCTCGGAATTGAAATATGAGGACACTGATGGACTCGCAGCGCCGATATTCGCTTAAGGGGACCTTTACCGCAGTTGCGTTTTATGCGGGTTGAGAGTTAATATTTGGTGATTAAGAATAAAAAAATAAAATTTGTGGAACACAATTTTATTTATGGAAGTTGGTTATTTCCTCCCAAGGGGAGTTATAGGTGGGTCCCACACCCACATAACCTCTCATGAGAGGATATTTGTGACGTGGGGCCCACATGAGCCCAAATCATTCATCTCCCCATAACTCCGCTCAAATCCCTTTAACATCCCCTTTAATTAATTTTTGAAAACCTCTTAAAACCTTTGGACTTCCACTTAAATGTGAAGCCTCACCATCTCACATCCATTAATGTTTCCAACTCAATGCCTTAATTAATTCAATTTTCATTTTGAATTAATTTGAAAATGCATGGAAATGTTATATTATGGGAGGGCCTTATTATTTTTTTTGTTGGAAAATATTTGTGGGGAGATTTAGAAAGGGAGAGTTCTTCCATGAAGAACGCGAAGAACGCTCCCCGACTTGAAGGACGTGAAGTAACTTCTCTGACCTTCTTCTTCCTCCGCGTCAAGGGAGGAGACACCACCACGAGGAACATCGCAAACAACGATGGTTCTTTCACTGATGTTGATGGAGATACATCGTTTTCCATGACTACGACGAACAAGCCTTGATCAAGGTAGGGGGATTATGTTCAATTTTAATTGATTAAAATTGTTCTTGTTCATTGTTGAAAATTATGGTTTATCTTCGGCCAACTGCTAACACCTAACACGAAGGGCATGGTCCGAACGCACACGGCCCGACGACCCTTCGTAGTATCTTTTATTCGCGATGGAGATCATCTTGGGAAAATGGCGAAGAACGAAGGCGGCGGCCGTGTGCCGGACGCATGTGAAAGAAACACGGCCCACAACCACGGGCTGCTCGACCGAAGAAGAACCGGTCGGCTAAAGCCGGACGGGCTGAAGGAAGACTGCAGCACCACAAGGGGAGTCGTGCTGTAGAGCACCCCAGGCTGCGCTCCGCGGGCCGCTTCAGTGGTGAACCGGCCGGCTCATCGGCCGACCGAATGAAGGAGCTGCGACACCCGAAGGTGCCGTGCAGCACGACCACTGCCCGCCCAAGCGGGCCGCTTGTGCTGGGTAGATCGGCCAGCATCGGCCAGTCGGATTGGAGGGTGGTGCCGCCGGTTGGGGAAAGCACCCCCCCCCCCCTCGGACCGCTCGACCACTCGGGTCGAGCCGCGGCCAGCCGGGCCGGGCCACGCCCTGCCAGGTCAGGCCACATGATTCACTGGGCCGGTCCGACCCTCTGCCAGGTCGGACCCGCCAAAACTGGATTGACCCGACCCGTCATCCCACTGGGCTTAACGGTCCGAACCCGTTTTCACTTAAAGGTGAATATCTTGAAGACTGTGCGTCCGTTCGACGCGCCGTCTGCGGAAATGGGACCCTTGTGACGTGGCGGTCTTTTTGCGATACTCTATGTGAGTTTTGGAAAATTTTGGAAAATGGTCAGGTTTGGAACGAGCGTATTTCCAACCAGGCCCCCGGAGCAAAATTGCTAATAACTCTCAAACCGAGCGTCCGATTGACGCACTGTCTATCGCGTTGGGTTCCTTTTGACGAGATGGATCTTCGGAATACATCAACTCTAGAATTAGAGACATTTGATGTATCGACCCGTTTTCTCGAGGAGCAGAGCCTCCTGAAATCGAGCATACTGTATGCGGGAACTATAGAGCTGACTGTGACTGCAATGACTACCATAATGGAATCCTCCATGGGTTCGGCGACGATGACTACCATACTGGAATCCTCCATAGGTTCGACGGTAATGGTTACTGTTCTTGTATCCTACGTGGGTCCGACAGTTTGACTTCTGTTCTAGTCTCCTATGTGGGTCCGACAAAGTAGCTTGTCTTGTATCCTTCATGGTCCTGACATCTTAGATGAATCAGTAACTACATCTCATCATCTTTATCACTATACGAAAGATGTATACCTGTGTGAGTTGAGTTTTGACTTTCAATCATTATCATCGATGTGATTGACTTGCTTTCCAGTGTGGACTAGGTTGTTCTTGGACTCGAGAGTTGGAGCCGAACTGTGATTGATAACTTAGGTATATGTATGGATATATACCTAAGTAGAGTTGGTTGATACTTCGTGATTGCATCTTTCTTCTGTGGTTTATCCTTCGTGGATTCTGGGAGACCTTCGGGGGCCTCAGTGTCCCTAATGAGTATCATATACCCACCCCTACATGGGTTATTCCCGCACTACGTTGTGTTGGATGCAGACGACGGAAAACACTGATCGAGGTGGAGGATTTTGGAGCTAGAAGATACCTGGATGTGGACCACTTGGTGAGACGTACATGGAGCAGACAGCCAGACCCGAGGTGCTGAGGAGGCCATTTGCACCCAGCCTTCAGGTGGGATTCCCAGAGGATGACTCAGTGGTTTATATTTTACTTTACTGTAATTGTACTAGGTCTTTAGGTGTACTGTACATTACAGTTGGGTTTGTATACTGACTCATTTACTTTTCAGCACATACTTTTGTACTCAGCTTTACTTAGTGCTTTCTTCTATTTCATACTATGTTGTGTTTGTTTACTTTATAAAGGCAATGCCTTCCCTTTTTATTGGGATTTATGCCTTTGGTGCTAGTTTCCAGCCCCTGGCCTATAGAAGGCGGTCTTGGGGTAGTCACGGCACGGGCTCTGAGGATGGGTCGTGACATGCCACTTATAAGTTAGATAATGACCATACTTAATCATTCTATCTAATGACATAGGTGCGGATAAAAAATGTACACATAAAATATTATATATTAATAATTGTATATAAAATGTTTTCATTTATCATTATGGTTTGGAAAATAAATATTAATCCTTCATTTTAAATAAATTTCTATACAAGTACATATTTAAATTCAAAAAAATTGAACCATGTCCACTTAAAATTATAAAACTAATTAATAATTGTTTATAAAAGAATGATCATTAGCCATGGATATTATACAAGTTGAATAATCACATGGACAATCACTTACATGAATAATTATGTGGTAATTCGTAATGCATGACGTCATAAACGTTCTATCAGGACCTCATGCCAAGACTAGTGCCTCATAATACTTTCATTTATTCGAATATTATTCATAGGTGAAATAAATTCATTAAACAATACAAAGTGTCCAATACCATCTTGAAAATTTTAGTCCATAATTCATATATTATCGTGAAAATATTCATATCATAATTAAAATAATTTTATTTATTTGTTAGTCATCAATAAAATAAATAATGTAATTAACACACATTTAAATAAAAAATGCTTATATCTTTTTGTCCTCCCAAAATAATATTATAAATAAATAGATTTCACACATGAAATGATATTTTGTTTCACAATTTCACATAAAATGATATGGTTTATCTCATGAATTTGAGAAAAAAAATGATTCAATAAATGAATAGGTTTCAAAAATGTAATGATTACTTGTTTCCTAATTCCACATAAAATGATTAGGTATAAATATGGTGAATATAAATCCTTAACCACAAGTTTTATGTGCATTAAATACCTGTTACAATTTTTAAATAATAGTGAATTAATAATTATACCTAATCTATTTAAATATAAATTCATATGTATGTATGTTTATATAGATATATATATATACACATATATGTATTTGTGTGTGTGATGTCTAACCATTAAATAATTTCAAAATTCTAAAACAAGAACCCTCCCATGTGAACACACCAAAAAGTTTATAAATATTTGTAATGTGTTTACATGCATGTTGGAATAAACTAATATTCGCATGTAGATATATCACTCATATAAAAACAAATTTTCAAAACTATATTAACACATAAGATTTGGGATATAAGACTCATGGAAAAGAAACATATACCGAAATATTCTGAAAATATTAAGTTGTATTGTGTATATATGCATATATATACACATATATACAATTATTGGTAAAATATCGTATCATTGTAGTAAAAATAAAAACTATAACACTTTAGAAATAGATTCTTGAAAATGGTGATTCCATGTCATTTATGAAAATCGGGTTTGATAAGGAAACATGGTTTTACAAATATATATATATATTTATCACTATGTATATATGTATACATGATTTAAAATGAAAATAATAAAATTCCATTACATAATTATAATTTGGGAAGAAATTTTTTTGACAAAATAAATACAAAAATTCCTTTCAAAAAATTCTGGAAATCTTAGTTTGAAAAGAGAAAAGTTTATTTTATGAATATTTTTTGATTCTAATGGAGAAACAAATCAAAAAAATTAACATTAAAATATAATCCCCTTACTTTTTTCAGATCAGGATAGGGTAGAGTGTTTATAAAACTAAGAGGGAAAGAGAGAGTTTGGAAGATATAATTTGTGGGTCGCACTTGGGTGTGCAAAGTGAGGTTTTTAATGAAAACCATTGTTTTAATTTGTTACTTTGAATACACAAGATTTAATCAACCAAAGTGTTATTTAGCACATATTTAGCATGGAACATGGTTAATTAACACCCTAAAATTACAAAAATGAAACTAAGTAGAGGATCTGAGTCATGGACAGTGATGTCTGGATTAAAAAAATAACACCAATTTTGAAAATAAAACAAAGGATGAAATTAAAAGGATCACGATGAGAAAAAAACTATTATATCATAGGAAATAGGGGATTGAGAGGGTTGGGTGGCTATAAGGTCAAATGGGGACTGGTGTGGCTCCATGGGGAAGAATAATGGAGAAAGGAATGGGCGGTCTAGATTAAATTTGGTTTGATCACAGGGTTGAGATTAACCCTTAAAAACTTTAACAAGGGGGTCATGCGGTTGAGGTAACGAAAGGCTAACGAAAGGATGATATGCATCTGTGGGTCTGATCGGATGACCATAATTGATCTGGTTCATTTTAAAACATTGGAATCATGATATTATATTGTTGCGTTGATCAAACGACCGTGGTGGATATGTGATTTTTAAATAGGTTTGATGGTCCAGATCTAGTGTGGCCAGATCGAACAGTCTGAAAAAATCATGCGGTGATACATCATTGCGTTGTGTCTCTAATGGTGTACCAGTGCATATGGTCAGGATCTACCATGGTGATATCGAACATCATATATCGTGTACCCTAGAAAGGGTTTCATCCCACATCGAAACCCAACCAGTTTCAGGAAATCCTTATAAGATTTTCTGTGTAGTGCCATCTCTCGATGTCACAAGCAATCACACTAGAGTCCTTATACAAGGGACTCCACTTATGGGAAGAGATCCCACTCCATAATCATGCTTGACAAGGCCCTATACATGGGCTCATGTTTGGACTCTATCCATTATGCTCACCTAGTTTCTCCCGCCCACTCGATCCTCCTTGGGTGCTGGTGGACTCCTCTTTACTATGGTTGATCGGGTCCCCCAGTATAGTTGAGGTGTCCCCTTTTCCTTGGGGATGGATCCACTTTTTATAAAATTTTAAAGCAAAATTAGATTTTATAAAAATTTTAGACCATGAAAAAACGAACCAATCATTCAAATACACATAATTTTTTAAAAAGAAAATCTATTTTTAAACAATACTATCCTTAAATAGTAATGACTCATGCTTAGTATGGATACCTATGTTATATTAAACTATTGTATTATTTCAATACATTTAAAAATTTTAACATAATCAAATAAATAATAATTATTAATACATATTTTGTTAATTTGAAACCCATTATTTCATTTATCCCAAAAAACATTATTTTAAAACATTTAAACACACCCAATGTCTTAGAAAAACAAATAGGCATCTTTAAACCTAAACAATGACGAACAACTGTCATATTAAACCATATATCTACTTGTTAAAGTTGTTACATGGATCAAGATATATTTTTGTTTTAAGAATATAGTTCTCTACATTCCTTTGACTAAGTGCATATTTTCTACTCTTCTTAATATTTCATTTTTTGGTGGATTTAAGGGACAAATGCTACTTAATCAGTCTTGTTTTTATGTTGGGTGGTATTCCATTTTTAATATTAGGTCATGCAATGTGTTTTCTTGAGAATTTATAATCCATTACATCATTATAATATGTCAGTGTTTGAATAAAATATTTCTCTTTCTCTTTAGTGTGTTTTGAAATAAAACATATTAATACGCCTTAACACAAGAATAATAATGATAATAACTAAAATTATTACTATTAAATTTATAATTATGTTTAGGTTGTTACACTATATGCATATAATGTATATATATTTGAGGCAATTATAACATTCAATATCCCACTTTCACTAAATCCTAATAGACTTTGTAGACTTTCACATAATATATATCAAATATTACTACACAGTAAACCATATCTAAAAACATTTTGGATATCTTCTATTTTTTGAAATATATTGATAATTTATTCTGGTATAACATCTTATATAATACCTTGTGAATACCCATACAAAATTATATTATATTAATTATAAAACACTTTTATAGAATCTTTATGTGTTAACTCAGTCGCATTTAGTCCACCACCATGTGTGATCCCACAAGCCTTTATGAAAATGATAAAAAAAATATGAATCATTGAATCAATAAGTATAAGAAAATATATTTCTCTAGAAAAATATCAATGATACTCATGATATAAGGGGATCTTTAGTGGTAACCCTCAAAAAAATATCTTTATACATTTTTCCCCCCAGACATATATAGTGAAAGAATTAATGTTATATTTTCACTAAATGGATATGAATATAATGATTATCTTACTTTAGGATATGTTTTATAAAATATATCCTTGCATGTAATCCAGTGAATAGATTGGAAAAAACATATTCTGGTGAATATGATTTATATTAAGACTATGTTTCACCAAATATAGTGCATGCTTTCAGCTTTCACTTACAGTATATTATCTCTTGCATGGTTAAATAGATATAATTTATTATTAATGAATTAAATACGTCAAGTAATGGGAATAAATGTAGTACCATGAATGAAAATAAAATGGGAAGTAATGAATTCCGGGATATGGAACCTGATACAGCTATTTTAGATGAAACTATTTATTAAAGAAAGAGAATATAGATATCTATATTAATAGAATAAGATCCTTATTGTTGGGGAAATTAGATTCATGAGACATGAAAAATCCCACTCTTCTTCTTAGAACAACTTTTACCTCTATAGTCGATGTACTAGCACCCTTTTCGACAATCTAGGGACCCCAAGAAGAATTTTGGGATCTAAAGGATAATGTAAAACCCATGTATGTTGGATTATTTGATCCCTGTTATGGTGATCAATATAATGATTTTACTATCATGATATAGGATATTGAAACCACTATATTGGTGAACTTTTCATCATAAATACCATTCATGATGATTCCTGAAGATAGATCAGGCTATTTTATTGTTTGTTTCTACAAATAATTATCATTATTTGATCCCATAAAATTCATCAGTTATATTAAAACATTTTTATTTGATGGGTTAATGTTTTATTTATAATGTATTAAAAAATAAAAAGTTTTACATAACATAAACTGTATCTTTCCCATATAAAATATGGTTAAGTGTTAATATACTTTAATGAGAATCACTAAGTTTATATATATGTGACTATATATCTATCTTGGTATCTTTTAATTTTTTTAGCTAACATAATATACATTGGGTAATATATATTATTTTAAGTTTTAATTTAATGTAGAGTGTGAGTGGAGTGTATGTTATGGGATAACATAGCCTTCAATATTATTTTAAAAAATAAAATTTTATTTTTAGGCTAAATAAAATTCCATTGGGTGTCATTGTAAATTGATGGTGTTTCCCAATATATAGTTGGTTGATAACATAATGTGATGTAATATATATTATATTATGTTTTAATAAAATAAATTTACAAGTGCATAATCTACTACAACATTAGGTTATGAGATAATGCAATGTCAAGTTTGGAATTAATTGTGACAATATTTATGGGGTAATTTATTGTGGGGAAACATCTTCAGAACATATTTCTCATCAACATATTTTCTAGTTATAGTAAAAAATAAAATTAAATAAATTTTAATTTTTAGTTAATTATAATTGTAGTTTTTAATTTTTTTTATAAATTATAACTCTTAGGTTTTTTAAAATGAGGGTTTAAAAGTATAAATTAAATATGAAATTTTTATAATTGTATATCATGTTTTCCAAAATAAGTAGGGGTTTTTATTTTTTAATTCATTTAATATTCATATTTTCTAACTATTTTTGAAATGTTTATATTTTGTAAGAAAATTTATACCTTAAGTTTTTTCTAGGAGATAGATCTGTGCATTAAATTCAAGAATTGACTCAATAAGATTTATTCTTTATCTATCACGTGCTTTGTATGATTTTACTGTTATAAGATTGATATTATTTATTTGATATAGTTTTTCTATGTCAGGTGTTAAAGATATCATAAATTAAATTATTTATTGAGTTAAAACTCCATGTAGAGAGGGAATTGGGGTTTGACTACCCATCAAATTAGAAGAATATAACTTGTTTTATAAATTTTATGGGTTTTCTATCAAACATGTTAGTATTATTCATGTATAGATTTCTGATATCATATAACATTATACCTTTACATTAAAATTACATGAACCTTATACATGAGATATACATAGATATGTATGAATATGTATGGATTTTATTTTGGTCCATGATACATAAACATGTGGTCTGCGTAAATGTATACACATAATGTGGTAGGAACAAATTAATTATTTTGGAAAAATAGAATTCCAAAACTAAATTATTTAAATAATATATAAAAAAATTAAAAAAACAAGGAATAATAAATACATCATATAATTCCATGGGGATAATATTCAATATATTTATATTAAAATAGTGAGTTATTTAAATGAAAACCCATTTAAGTTATAAGTGTTATAATCCTTTAAAAGATTATCATGTCAAGGCCTCTATCAGTCAACCATGTTGGTTTGACTAATGTAGGGCCCCCTTGGGTAATCCTTTTCAATGCAGGGTGTAAATGGATAAGCCTAAAATCTTGGTAACCAAATCCTATTTTGATATTTGGGTGACGTATATATGTGAAACCCTAATATTTAGTATAATAAAGGAATAGAGTAAAATATTTACATATCATAGATTTGGGAATAGATATTCCAAACAAAAATATACAATAATAATAATAGTTTTTATTGAGATGATTCCCTCTCAAAATAAATATATGGTGAGGGAATTTACAAAGATAAATCATTACTTAGTGAAATATGGATCTTAGAAAATTAAAAAAATGTGAAATTTTATATCATTATTTTTGTGTAATTAAATTCATTAATAGTATTGATGGAATGATATAATATGTTATAGTCACCCATAGATATGTATCTTGTTATTGGTCATGTATTATTTATTTATGATCATATTCATATCACTCATAGGTTTGACTTATATAAAAATTCATGATTGTTATCTATATATGAGAGGATTCCTCAAAGTAAAGGTTTATGATCATTTAAATGAGAATGTTATAGAGGTTAATTTCAGTATCATTAACTCCTGAGTATTAGATATTCGGTTTGTATAAAATATTTTTACTAAAAAATAGGCTCATAGACAGAATGTAATTTAAAAATGGTGAAGTATATTTTCATGTCGTTAATGGGGAAAGAGTTTCTATGTTAGATTTTTGTATTTATGATATTATTTTTCCATGTGGATTAAAAATAGAAATAGGTAATTGTTATTATGTTCTCACTATTAAAAAGAATTTAATTTCGATATCATCTTTAGAAAAGATATAATTTTCATTAATTTTTAACAACAATAGCTGTTCTTTATATAAGAATTAAATGTTTTATGGAATATGAAATATAATAAACGATTTATGTATTATATATATGGGTATTTATTTCCATAATGTTCAAAATAATAAGGTGATGTTTTATTATATTAACGCATATTTTTCACATTGTATCATTAAATATCTAAATGAGAAATTCCTCTAAACAATTAATAAACAAGGATTATCAGTGAAATTTAATTATAACTCATTTGAAAATTATGAATAATTTTTATTAAGTATAATTGTTATATAAAATTTTAGTGGAAGAGGTGAGAGGGAAATTATACTATTAGATCTCAAACATAATAATTTATGTGGGCATATGTGTAGTCAAACAAGTAGCTGTATTTGGTAGTTTTTTAACATTTCTGATGAATCTAGATGGTATAGATATTTGATTCTGATTGGAAATAAGAACAATAGTTTTTAAAACATCAAAGAGTTTAAAAATGAAATATAGAATCACTTGGGAAAGAGTAGTAACATTATTTTATTAGATAATGTGGTTAATACCTAAGCCATAAATTCACCTACCATTTGATATGTTATGAAATTATTCAAAAAATTAACACCTCCTAGAAAACCATAGTAAAATTTTGAGTTTGGGAGGAGGAATCATACATTTTTAAACATGGTTCTATTGATGATGAGTCCATGTGACCTTCATATTGAATTCTAGTGGTTTTTTCTAATGTGTATTTCATTTTTAAGAAAAAAACATTCAATATAAAATAGTCATAAATACACTATATGATATATGAAATAGGAGATGTCCCATTATTTATATTATAAAGAGATTGGGATGTGTAGAATTTATATAGAGTTCCACTTTAGATAATCATGACTCAATATCTGAAAAATTAGTATTTTTTAGACATCCCAAGGAATATAGGATAAATTATTTCTCTAATATATTTTTATAAAAAAAGTTGGCTTAGTGTGAAACATTTTATATGAATGAATTTATCGATCACAGATATACTTAGAGGAAATATTAACATATATAAGTTTAAGAACTAAAAAAAAGGTGTTCCTAAGGTAGAGGTTGAGTCTATCTTATATAGATTTATGGAAGAATAAATTACTCAAATTACACATAAACTAAAATGGAATACTAGTATTATTCATTATCTATTGATATATGGAATTATCTTATGTAATTATGCTTAGGAAATGTTCATAGTATATGTTCCTACCAATAACCAGGACTCCATGGAGAATTTGGATTCTATGAAATGCTTTAAATCCATCGAATATAAAATCAAATCCATGTATACTAAACATTTTTGGATATTTTATGATGAATTTATAGGGGTGAGACTAATAGGGTGAAAATGGATTTCCATAATAAAAATAACATGGATGGTTAACTATTTATGTGTATTTAATTTCTTATTTTATAATTTTACAAGAAAATTAATGGTACTGACCATAAATAGACCTTTTCATATATATAAATACTAATTTAATTTTAGATAGTTCTCACCATATTACATTAAATTTATTATGAAATATTTCAAATGGATGTTAAAATAATTATACTTAATGGAAATTTTTTCATGTTTGTGCATATAATACATCTCAATGGTTTGGAATTTCCAAATAGGACTGGTAAGGTATGAAAGATATAATAATCTATTTATGTATTTAATAATGGTTCTAAGAGTTAGAATATCTATTTTGATGATGTAAATAAATAGTTTTGTGTCATAAAAAATTTGGATTCATAAAATAAATATAATAATAATAACGATAGTTTTGTTGTGTTACTAATATTGTGTGTCAATGTCATACTACCTGTTGGAAGTGATATCATATCTCTTCACACAATAAATATGTCATTGGGTAAGTGGTTCTCAATTAAAGGAATGAGTGAAGCTACCAACGTAATGTTTATGTAGATTTATTGAGATAGATATAAGATGCCCCTTGGACTCTGTCAAGACACTTATATTGGTAAAGCGCTAAAGTAGTTTTGCATGGAGAGATCTGTGAATGGGTATTTAATAGTGTTATCTAGAATTAATATTATGATGATTGAGGATCCTTATATATTGTTTTAAAGGATTGATATGAAACCCAATGCATCTACCAAAGGTTTTTTCTTGTATACCACGTTTTGTACCACACTTATAGCCACATATGCTCTTAGAATTACATAAAAAACATTATTAATTACATGAGTATAGACGAAGATATTTTATTGATTTTCGTAGGAGAGGATTGGAACTGTGTAATGGGTAATATAGTTGTATGCCTCTAATTTGGTAGAGATGATATGAAATCTTATTATTATTTTATGTTTTTCATCATAGTGGAAGTATTATTTGGTTGAGTTCCAAAACAATCCACCATAGAATACTCAACTATAGAGAAGCAATACTCTTAAATAATGAAGGACATAGATTTTTTATTGATTTTTGGATAATCCCCATATTAAGGGTTGAAGGAGAACCCTTACATGACACAAAGGCCCATAGACAAAAGGCCCATACATGACCTAAAGGCTTAGAGGCACACGACCCAATATATGACCTTTGAAGGCCCAACACCTAACTACATTTTTGAACTTATACTCCCTACAATATTTTATATTTGAATGTGATTAACACCCCAACTCTTATAGCTGATCAGTTGGCATTTCCATGTGTAGAGAAACATGGTTCCTGGTACTAATGGAATTTCACATACCCTCTCATTCTAATAAGTTAGTTAGTTTTTTCTCTGGTAGATGCTATTGGATTTGTATAATCTTCAAGGGAACTCTCTTTTAAGTTTTTCTAGGATGATTATTGGTCCTTTGTTATCTACATGCATGGTGGCCCAAATGCCTTTGGTTTCCAAAAATCCCTATGGCCCAAAGGCCTTCGTGGTCACCAGGCCCTGAGACCCATAGGCCCAAACCAGTGGACTGAAGGCCTAAACCAGATGAATAGTTTCTAAAGATATAGTACCACATATTACATGCTATAGTACTAATATAGTAACCTAGAAATTCACCCCCACTTGAATTTTATCCCGAGTATTTTGATGAAAAGCAGGATCCTCTACCACTTAGGTAAAATCACACTAGCTTATTGAGAAAAAAGACATCACCACATTAAATTTTTTAAAGGATGAAATTTGGATTAGAAATTCCATCACTAAACTAGAGTTGGTTCCTCACCTGAATGTAGACATCAAGATTTACTATAAAAAAATTGAGTTATTTCCTAGTTAAAGGATCCATGATCTCTATAATATACTAAAAAAATCCATTAGAAATACTATTATATAAAAGATATTTTTTATAGGGGTGACATCTGGATATATTGGGTGAATACTATTAAAAATATAGAAGTTCCATTATGAAAAATATTACCAAAGAAGAATCATGTGTGTCATGTATAGTAACCTTATATATGATACAATGAAGATTTATTTATTGGTTTAATATTTTCCATGTTATTATAATAAAATAAATCTACATTTAACATTCCTTTCTATATACTACAATTTAATTTACATTAATAGTTGAATGATAATATCCCCTCAATATATGGATTAATGTTTCCAACAATTGATTATCATCATAGAGTATTATAGGATATTATGACATGTTGATATTTTCATGAATATAATCTTGTAGTCCATAAAATGGATTGTAAATGAGAAATGAAGAATTAATTAATGACTTAAAATTTATTGATATTTAGCACGAGGGATTTTATAAAAGTTTCCCTTTGATTAAATCTATGAAATATTGATTTGATAATTATTTTAGATACTACTAAGTCCCATAGGGTCAAATAGTTTGATTGTAGGATCATTATTATGTTCTAGGAAATGTGTTTTTATAATGTATAGAATTTTTTATTATTGATATCCAAATTGTCTTCTTTTATGGATTCAAAAAAAAGTGGACTTTTTTCCTAAATTCCATATTGATTGTCATGAATGATGTAGATTGTTGGTTTTGAACTAATTTTATATACATATAAAACACATAAAAATTAATGACAAATTACATATAATATATCCAAATGTGTGATTATGATCATACATTGGTGAGTACATAGTATAGGGAAAATGATACATCCAAAGACTATGTCGCACCAAATATAGTGTATTATTTTATCTTCCACTGTCACTACATCATCTCCTATATGGGTTTTTAGTTATAATTCATTATGAAAGAATTAAATAATGTCTAGAATATCCATTAAAGGATTTAAATGAATGAAACATCAACTATAAGTAAATTATTTCTTAAAATGGCACCTGATATAACTTATAGGGCTGAAACACTTCATTAATTTAAGAGCATAAATATTATTATATAATCATGATGAGATCCTAAATATTAGGGCTGTTAAGTTCATGTGAGTGAATCCAAACCACACATTTACTTAAACATTGTTTACCAATGTGGTGGAGATTCTAGTTATTGTTTCGATGACCATGGCACCTCCTGTAGCATATTGGGATCCTCAGGTAGATGAAATACCCTAAGAGATATGATTATTTGTTTGAATCTATAGTGATCATCATAAAGGTTTCTTTACAAATATATATGGTAATAAAATTGCAATATAGTTATGATTTTATTCATAAATATCATGCATGTCCATTATTAATGAAAAATTGGACCACTTTATTTGTAGTTTAAACTACCAATTATCCAGATATGATCCCCTAAAACCCATCAGTTCATATACACTACCATTTCTAATTATAACAAGTTACCATATGACATAGATTATATCGGTCCCATATATCCAACTCATATGTTCTCAAATCTCCAAGTAAAGGATTTTGTTTTCAATGAATAAAACATATACCATTTACATTTATGGATGGTAACATCACATATCACTCATCCAAATAGATGTTAACATCATATTTACTATCTATGTTCTTCCCTAAACATACAAGTTTATCTCAATCGTGGGACCAAATGTCATAATCATCATTATATGTAGTTTAAACTGCTAATTATCATGAAATGAGTAACAAAATAATCAACCACCATCAAATTAGATAATCCTCAATGGTTCACCAATGAAATTTATCAAAGTACAAAATTTATAAATCATGGTATCTCCCCAACCTCAACTGATGGGAACTCCAATATCATCCTTATACCCCTAGTATATCATAAAAATAGTGTATTATACTTCATCTGTTGTACATAGTAGGTTTACTATTGAATAAAAACATTTTTCACCACATGATCATTTTTAATATCCTATACCAGAATACCATTCATTTTATACATCTCATTTCATTATTATATAAAATACTCCATGGAGAGAAATATATGAATAAACAAATGTTTTAAATTGAGAATTTAATTACCATTTCTATTCGTTAATATATATATATATGCATTTATTCATTTATCATGAAATTATGATAAATTGAAAACTTCATTTTATAATATACTTATTATATTCTCAAATCTCATTTAAGAATACCAAAAAGTGACATATATAATGACATGTTTATTGAATCATATATGATATAATTTCAAATAATCATTATTCTTTCTATATTTTGGGATTTTGGTAATAAATTACCTTTATATATAACTTATGCCACATGTCTATATGACCACCTAAAAAAACTCTACCACTAAATTATTTGTAGAGTATCATTAATAAAGAAATAATGTTCAAATATTTTTGTGATATATGAATCAACTTTGTAATATTAAACTCATCTAACATATTGAAAATTTCTTTACTATATACCATCAAATGTTATAATGTTGTATTCTTTTTTTACTTAGCACTTTTCTACGTTTAACATCATCATCCTGGGATATAACACCCTAGGATTTCATTAAGAATTTTATTAAAAATAAATATTAATTTAAATAGATTTTATCATTCACATAACGAAACAAAAATGAACTATATTATACTCTACAATACATGAAAAACAATAAATTAGTATGAGAATAAAATGTGAAATATAATTAACAAAATTACAATAAATGTAAAAACAGGAAAAAATAAAAATATAGAAGAAATATTTTCTTAAAATATTATTATCACCCTTCTAAATAACAATTTTAGGTTCACTATCATCAATGATTTTAATAAATTTAATGGTTGGAATATAAAAAATTAATTGGATGTGATTAAAATCTTTTATTGTTAAAAGGGATAAATTTTATTGAATTAAATTTTCTATTTATTATTTATTTTTATCTTGATAAACTAAAATTTTCATTTTTGAATAATTAATTTAATTATCTGTATTGAAAAATATATAAAAAACAAATTATAAAATATTTATTTTTTTTATATGGAAAGGAATAAGATTAAATTGTATTTATGCTTTTTTTCAAAAAATGTTATTTCTTTTTATATATTATTATATTAAAATTAGTTCTTATTACTCTTACACATTTAATCAAGTATAATGGTTTGATATTTGGAATCAAAATTACAAAATTAGTTAAAATGATAAATATTATTTTTTGTTATAAAATTGTGTTACCAAAGTAAAATTTAGTCACCACGGTAAATGTTAGAATATAGGAAAAGTGTTAAATCAAGAGGAAAAGTCCCAAAATATCATAATACCTCATCTCTTAGTGGGTGTATACTAAATTTATACACCAAAAATATATTTCCAACTATAATAATCAATTTTGGATCCACATTCCATGAATAATTCATCAGTTATTTACATAAAAAAATTAATATTTACAAAAATTCCAACTATCTCGCC
Source organism: Viscum album (assembly GCA_963277665.1). NCBI lineage: Eukaryota > Viridiplantae > Streptophyta > Magnoliopsida > Santalales > Viscaceae > Viscum > Viscum album. The sequence goes on along the minus strand of OY728155.1, from coordinate 640,662,469 downwards.
TATAAAAGGACACCTACACCCCCCACTCCTCCTAATACCTAAAAATTCATTCCTCAACAAAACAATTCAAAAAAAATGATCAATTTTTTCTATATCCTATATATGTTATCTGACCAAAATAATAATCTTAAAATTATTAAAGAGTAGCCTAAAAGCTGATATAAAAGAAATAGGTAATTATTTGAACAGTGTCCATTCAAGTTTCCTTCTTCTTGAATAATGTAAAAATATTATAAAACCATACTAATATAATGACACCAGTATCATTATTATAATAAAATATTATTATTATTGTGTAATAATCATTATCTACCTTTCTCCGATTCATTATAAAATGAAAACATCACCTGTACCATGGTCAGACTACCGCATCTATGAACCAAGTATTATATTTTTCATAATAAATTTAATTGGTTAGTAGTAAAAGATGAGTTAATGGATAAATATTCTGTATATGAAACTATTATAATAAATTAATGATATATTAGGCATTATATTGAAAATATTATTAATAAATTGTCATTATAAATTTAACGCCTAAAATGAACATACCGAGATAGTTTTGTTATTTTAAATCTATTGGTGACAACTTATTAAACTATATAATTTTTTTTCTAATATAATTATAAAAAAATGTATATCTATAATTCTAGAGATTATGAAACTATTTAAGAAATCCATTGACCATAGTCAAATACAAAAGTTGTTTTAAAGAAATTGATCGAACAAACCCAAGTGGTCAATAATAAAAAAATAAAATTAATAAATAAATGACATATGATGAAAATTTACCTTGAAAAATGTATTTATAAAATAAGTTATAATTAAGGTATTTAAAAAACATAATGTGTTCATTAAATTGTTTATATGCATATAGTAATAAATTTGGGACATGAAATAATAGTTAGGTGTCTCAATTTTATTTACATGAGACATGTTTCTTATTAAACACCAATTTACATTTATAAATTTTATATACCTTTTTATTGAATTCTTATATCTTATTTTATTAGTTATTATTAGAAGATTCACATTCATTTAATCACTCCTTCCTTGTCCTTTAGCTCACATAATACCCAAGTCGTAGGGTTTTCTGTTAAATTAATCTACTTTCATTGAGTTATGACCAATATTCTTAAACCACGTCATTAGAGGGTTTGTTCTTTCCTCAATTTTAATGTATTATATTTTATTATATAATATTTTTCTAGTAAATAAAATTCCTCTAGAAAAATAACCTCCCTTTAATTCATAATTAAAAAACAATATACTATTTGTGTACTCTACCTTAACATTGTTTCATTTTCGGTAATATTTTTCCTTATTGTCCATAAACATTATAATATTCCGAAAAATTACATTCTGTACACATAAAATATTCCATTAATTAATTTTGAAACATATTTTACTTTCTTAAAATAATTAAAATGATTTTATTGCGTTTTTTCACAAGGTTCTTTTTTGAATTTCATTAAAAAAAATTAGAAATAATATTATTTTTAATATGTACTGCATGAGTTCATTTTCATAATTTTATATTAATTATTTCTTAAAGATATTCTTTTTTAATTATTTTTATATGTTTTCAATGAAAGTCATTTTCCCCTTAATTTGTGTTTTTTCATCCTAAAAACAATGTTTGTTGTTTTAGATTAAAAATAAATTTATTTCATTACACATATGTATATTTTTATCTTTTAAAATACAATTAATATTTTCAGAATAATTTATTTTATAGGTTTCAATATTTTTAATCTTTTTCAAATAAAAATTTCAAATTTCTGCTCCTTCTTTCTTGAAAATTATTTTTGAATGTTACTTCAATGTTTTTTTTAAATACATTTTGAAAAAATGTTATGGAAATTCTTTTTATAATTTCACTTATATTTTATTCTCAAAAAATAAAATATCAATCTCATTATAGGGTTATTTTTCAAGTTTACCCTATGAATTTTCTTATGCATTTATAGTCCCTTATTTAACTTTTTTGTAAGCATTATGTTATCTTTCACTATTTTTCTCTCTAATAAATTTATTTTTTTCGTTATATATGTATTCTTTAATTCCATGGATATATTATATAATTTTTACGCTACATTTATACTGTGTTTTCAAGTATTTATTTAAATATCTATCCATTAACCTATATGATATCATTTTGGAGGGTGCTTATTGATAATGTTATTTCATTTATTTACTAGGAGAAATATTTAAAATCAATAAACTTGTTATTTCAATACTGATGTTTATTGATTAATAAGTTCAGATGTTTATTTATTTTACTTTTTATTCAATCCTCCATACAATTATTGTATTAAACCCATGTATGGGGCCTGAAATTATATATACCATCAATGCATTGGTTGGTCTCATGAGATAAACTTGCTTGTGTATTTAGTGTAAACCTTACCTATTTATATATGATGTCCTAAAATAAGGCCTTGATGATTTTTTTATGACAATTGAAAACATGTATTCCACCATTATATAGTCATTTATTATTATATATTTGAGTATATTAATTATTATATAATCTATGGATATATTACATTCTAATTCTATAGAATATTTACACTTTTAAGATTATTATATATTCCATCAATTTTATCCATTCATTTTTTATTCAATGATAGAATCTATTATACTCTATGACATAATAATTTTTTCAGTTCCCCATTATTATATTACATTTTACAAATGTTATGAAGATGAGTATTATGTATGATATTTCATGATGGGTAGAAGGTGTTTATAATTTCATGTTAGATGTTCAAGAATTATTATAACGTAATGATTTTAATGTTTAGTATAAAAAAATTCATAGTGGATAGAAATGACTTGGGTTTTGTTAGTTAATGAATTTTCCTAACTCACTAAATGTATCAACCAAAAACGTATTCAATGTGTTTGTGACTCAATATTTACACTGATATTATATGTATAAAAGTATATATTTGGGATAATTCAATCATTATAAAAAACTATGATATAAAGACTCGGTTTTTAGTTCTAGATATAAGAGTGTGTTCATAGCTATCAATGTTGGTATCCAAGATGGGATTTGATAAATTTATAGGTTACAATGTTATCTGATGAGAGTAATTTAAGAGTTTCAAAAACCATTTGGTGTTAACATGTTTAAGGATGAAAATAATTTTAAACACATAAATACTCATTTTGAGGTCTTATGTTATTGTATTTTATGATGATCAATGATATTTAAAAACAAGTTTATTGGGGTTTTAGAATAATACATTATCAGGGTATAGGTATCCATTAGAATTGGTATGCAATTTTATGTTAGGGGGATTCAGGTGATTTTTTTAAAATATTAATATCTTTTTGGGAATATATATGACTAAAGAATTTATTCACTGGTAAGTGATTAATGTTTTTTGGGGAAAACGGTTAGTTGAATTTTGGGTGAATCAGTTTCAATGATTTTTGGGGTTATGATAGAGTAATAAAAATTGTGATTAATTTTTTTTTGAAATTAAGACAATAATATATTAGGGGAAACATAATGGATAAATCCAAATATAAGAGAATATATTAAAATTATTGAAAATTTAATGTTTGTGGTTTTCCATATATATAACACCATTCTAGATACAAAAAACTGGATGTAGAATCTAGGTTAGATACACCAAGGGATAATAGAATTGAAAATGATGTTTGGGTGTTAAATTGATCTTTATTTGGTGTAAAAGAAAGGTATTAATTACATATATAATGTCCCTAAACCCACACTCTCCGATATAGTGCTAAAATCATAATCTTTACATTTATAACCTTTATAAATATAATTACTACCCAATTTTTTCGATCCAATACATAAAACATTAAATGAAAAACATGATCACTTAATTATCAAGGATGTTTTAGGTCAACATAAAAATTAATATGTTTTTAATGTATTATTTCTACAACATAACCCTTATTTTCTTATTTCACATTAAGTCGTAATCATCATCCATATGAAATCCCCTCTAGAAAAAATTTGTTCAATCTCATTCTTATAAACCCAGGGAAAAAGGAACATATGAATGGTGAGTTTAAATTGTTAGTACAGGTAAAAATAACAATTAACAATTGAATTTCATCAATGATCATAAGAATTTTATAAGGATATTATGACATAATCACAGTGCATGATTGAATAATAAAAGAACTCATACCCATCCAGACCTGAATCTTCAATCAAGAAACCTGGAATAAGGTTTTATAAAAGTAATGATTCATAAGAATCATTAATAATGAGCCATGTGATATAAATATTGATCAATGGAAACATTAAAGGCTTATAGAAATCATAGATAAAATTTTTTTATCGTGGAACATCATAATCCTACAAAACTTATGAAACCATTACCGAAGCCTTACAATTGGAATTAATATACAATAAACTACCAATATAAATACACATATTACATAATAATTACCCAATTCACTGGAGTTCTATATTTTCTCACACATTTTATAAGCTATAACGGTATCACTTGGTGCAATATGGGCACACCCATATTATAAAATGTCCAAGAACCTCAATAGGAATAAAGTATATAGTGCTTTCATTTCATAGTAAAACTCATTTAAAAAATCATCATTATTTAATACCCTGATTAATACATTGAATTTTTTTTAATGTTAATATTTATGAATCATGATTAACCCATTGAAAAATGTTTTTCAATGACAATCTATTTGAAACTTGATTAACCAATTGAAAAAATGGGTTCTGTAACAATATCATTGAAAAAATATTAATATGTCTATAGAAAGTGTGAGGATACTATCATTACAAAATATCATATTTTTAGAATAATTAATAAAATGGGTTTTTTACTTTGACTATTTTAAATATGATTATTGACATTTTTATGAGAATAAACGTTTTATTTGAAAATCACTTTTTAAAAATCTAAAAATTAACAAAATATTATGAAAATACTTTTATTTGAAATAAACCACAAAAAAATATAAGTGAATATTTTTAAAAAATAATTTAAAATATTTATTGAGGAAAATATAATTTCTATTTTGAAAAAAAAACCTTTGTAGAAATTAAAAAAAAAAATTGGAAAACATTTTATGGATTAAAACAGATTCTTGACCAAAGAGATATATAAAGTGTTATTTTCTTAAAAGAATTTTCTAAATTGTTTAACATAACAAAGAGTGGAAATGGAACTATTAATTTTAAATTTATTTAATAACTATATGAGATGAAAATTATTGAGCCTCTTCAGATATATATTATAATATATTATTAATGGAATCATAATTATAAACAATATCCATAAATAGTGAGATTGTAAAATACTACCCTTACCACATTAGTAATATTGAATAGTAATATGAATGAAAGAATATAATTATATGAAACTAATAATATTTTTAAGATAATTATATTCATTATATACCATTTCAAAGGGGTTGAATATAAGCCTCATTGAATAAGATGGTTTTATAACATAACATATGCCTCAAATAAAGAACAATGAGACAAAAATCCCTTACTCCTTTGTTAACATTGAAACCATAAGCCACATAAAATATAGATACTAAAATGGATATGTAAATCCTCATAAAGATAATTAAAATAATCATAATATATGTTTATAGAAATTATATACCCCACACAAGAAAAATTAGTTGTGAAAATAGAATATATTTCACAGAAACAAAAGTGAGATGGGAAGACCTTTACCTCATGATTCATTTTGGTTGATCAATATGTAACCCCGTATAAATAGGATTTAAAAAATTTATTAACCTATTAAATAACTATATTTATATTTATAACATAATATATTATCCTTTTAAAAAAAATTATCACCATTTATTTAATAATGTTTCATTGTTTTTATTTTTTCGAGTGTTAATCACCTTGTTTTTTCTTTCATGCTTTGTTTTGAATGTTATGGTTCTTGTGAATATTATATAGCTACATAATATTCAAAATATTAATAATGAATTAATTCTCATATTTATACATCAATTACACATTTAATTACAATAATGAATGATGGTTATGAAAAATTGACTATGTGATAATTATACATAAGCTAGGTTGTACATTTGCATGAGTAACTTTTCAAAATTCCAATGATCATTAGGTAAAGGAGAGAAGTAATATTTTATATTTCAATAATGATAATTATATGATATATACCATATTATTTCTTAATATATACTTATATATATCATCCATGTGGTGTGATGATGAAAAGAGAGTCACATCACTTCATGAAGGCGGTAGTCCATATATACACCAACGATGTTATCATGTTTTTTGTGTAAAAAATAAAATGAGATTTTATATTTTTATTATGATTAATATGTCATTAATATCATAAAAATATTATTTATTTCATATATATTCGTTAACATTATTCTTATTATGATTCATGTAAAGCATCACTGAAAGGCGAATTACATCACTTCATAAGGTTGTAGTTCACTGTACATATGATGTACATTATCATATCTTCCAAGTAATGGAATGGAAAGAGTTTATATGTGATATAATTATGTGATAGGTATAATTATGATAAAAATATAATATATATATTAAATATCCATCATCCTACTAAATAGTGAAAGGTGATAATAGAAGAACGAATGACTTCATTTCATGAGGTTGTAAACCGGTATACACACAAATGATGATTTCATAACCCATTTGACCGAAGTAGAGATTGTTAAAGGTAATAAAATTATTATAAAAACATCTCATTATATGTAATAACTAATATTATTATATCATAATGGTTTAATAAGATTGGAAGGAGGTGGATAAATAAATAAAATAAGGTTTCTCATTGAAGAACATTACCACTTCTTTGGGTATCCTCCTCAAGTTTGCACTAAATATTTCCTATGTTAGATTTATGAAAAGGAAAAAGGATTATATGTAATTGGATGTATTTTGGAATATTATTTTTTCAGGTATTGGATGAGAAAAATAGTTTTAGATGTCTGAAGAAGTGAGGGGATTTGTTTCCCTTTTATAGTTAAAGAAGAGTGGCACTTTTATAAATACTGATAAAGTATTAACTACTGGGAGATCGATCTTACCACAAGTGGTACAAAAATGTTATATATATTTTTGTGGATTATATGGTAGACCATGACCTCCAAAACACAATTGAATAAATTTTTAAATATTCTGTTCCCTAACTTCTATTTTTCACTACATGGATCATTTTTGTTTTTCACCATGGTAACAAGTTTTATATGCTAGGTAATTTATCCTTTAAGACTAAAATAAAATTATACCTATTATATAATTGGGAGAAAATTATTATAAATATGAAATAAAATTTATCAAATTAAAATTTCATCTGTGATGAAAATTAATTTTAAGACAAGCACATGTAACACGTAGGAACATCATTTTAACCTTAACAACACTTACTATGTTCTTTTACTTTCTAGGGGTCAATATAATAACTATAAAAAAAATAAGTCTCTGAATGGATCATATTTTATATTTTTATAAATTTTTAAATAATTTTTCAGAATAATTTTTCTATAAATTTTAAATCATTCAATAAAATTTCATTTATGATAAAATAACATCAATGTCAATTTTCAAATTATTTATTAAATTTAAATTTTAAAAATGTCAATATAATGATGTAATTTAAATATATAATGGTAAAATATATTTAACATCACATATTCATTTAAAAAATTAATTGATGAAAATAATACATTCAATTTACATCAATTTTAATATTTATATTATCATTTATTTTATTTCATAATTAAAAAAATAATTATTATGTTTGTATTTATAAATAAATTTAAGTAATTATTCAATCACTAAAAATTGATGATAAATTATTATAATATTAAATAATCATTTATATTTCCAAATAATATCTATAAATAAAGCTAGGTTGTTTTTCCCCATCATAAAACAATATGGATACTAAAAGAAAGAGAGGATTGTTTTTATCTTTTTCATTACTTAACTCTTATATTGGTCATATTCAAAGGGTAGTGGAAAGGAATTGTAATATTTATGGAATTTTCTGTACATTGTCAAAATTGACTCATAAAAATATATTAATATAATATTTTAGTTCATTCTAACTCTAATATTTTTAGTATAAACTCTGGTAAATTAGATTTAACCCTCAACGTGGAAAATAATTTTTATGGTTTCACTATTCATTTTGGTCAAAAAAATGTTGAAATTGTTATAAAATATGAATAATAATAATTAAAAATATTTATTCGATTTTTATAAAATAAATTCACATTAGATAACAATTTTAATTTAAATTTAACCTTACAGATGTGACGAGAAATCGGGGTTTTGAAGAGAAAATATTCAAAATATTAAAATGTTTTTATATCAAAATTCATTATGAAAAAGATTAAAATTACCTATATTGGATTAATAAATATTTAATTTAATTATGTTAAATTTAAAAATAACATAAAATTTAATTTTACATTATAAATAAATTGATCCAAAATGAAATTATCCATTAAAATTTATTATCGTTCATTATTCATTAAAAAATATACATTTTCTTAAAAAACTAAATAATTACCACAAGATAATTTTTTTATTCTTATTTAGAAAATTAATTTTATTTATTCCAATAATTATTAAAAAATTGGTGAAAAATAATTTTTAATGAGGTGCACGAAGCTTGATTTAACCATCTTTTAGAAAAAAAATTGTTTTTTAGAAAAGAAAATTTATTTTTCTTTTTTATGATTTTTATATTATTACTAATAAAAATATATCCATTTAAATTAAGTGTAAACTATATAATTTTAATAATTTAGTTTTTAATATTCATATCTACTAATTTAATAACTATGTTACAATAGTTATACAAATATCATGGGTTGTTTGAGCTTGGTGTTGAGTATTGAATGTGTTATCGAACGTAAAAATCTCAAGGTTGCATGTACTATAAGTTATTTAAGAGGTTAAATTTATTACCATATAAATATATATTAATGTCTTAAGGTTCTATATTATCATCTATGATAAGTATTTCTTATACTTTGCGGTATCTAATATAATTTCATTCTTTTATAATATAATGTTACTACATCCTGCCCTATTTAATAAATTGTGCCCTTGAAATATGAAATTTATATCTATAATAAAAGGATTGATATTTAAAAATAAATTTGACATAAATCCTCATTTTAAAATTCGTTAATAACAAATACTCTTAAAAATAGTGAAATGGAGTAAAAATTATATCTTTAAAAACACATAATTAGGTATCCAAATATGAGAACATAGGTGGGAATGGAAGAAAAGCATAAATACTCAAAAAAAATCAGTCATGGATTTGTAAACCAAATCCATGACTCAAAATTTATTAATTAAAAGGTAGATAAAAAAAGAGGGTAGTAAAACCAAGACCCATATACCCACATCAAGAACAAGTATCACTTCTTATAAGTCCCTATTTTTCCTTGATTTTTTGGATGTATTACAATACCCTTTGGATATCGACCCCTCTGCAATGTCTTGGCCTAATGAGGCATCACATGATCCTCCTAAAATGATAAAACATAGAAATAATCAATGATGGAACATGTCATGAACTTCCTAGAAAGATATTGAAAGTCTATCTCTAAGTTACCACAAAATATATAATAAATGTTGATCACAAACAATTTTTTCACAATGAGGTATTCATTGGAGAAAAAATATATTTACACAACCGAGTAAATGGACTCAAGTTGAAAAAATAACCAGTCAGTCACCTCCTTGCTTACAATTACAATAGGACTTTTGAATTCCGCATCATCAGGAAGAGTGATAAGATATTTCATCTCCTGTGTACTGACACAATCATCATAAAAAGACTTACCAAAAAAATCATATGCCTTTTTCCTCATCCCTGAGAATTTGGATGGGTAAAACCACTCCATTATGTCTACTAAACACCCGCTATTTAAAAAATACTCCATTAAAGTCTGAGTAGGAGTAGTAGTACCAGTGTTTTCTTCATATGTCACAACACATTCCTCTTTCGAATACATTTGAGACATAGATTCCATGACCTTTTTATCCTATAATTGTGCATCATGTACATTATAATTCTTATTGATATCAATTTGGAATACCTCATCGTCAACCACTATTTTTTTCCTAAGCGGTGATCCCTTCTATGTGCCTAACTGGCGAGGAATCTCTACTGATGTAACCACTTCAAGTAATTAAGTTGATTGAAACCCTTTATCTTGGTCATCGATCTCAAAAATAGTATGATGTATATGTCTCATATTCTTAATTATCCAAGAAGATCCACCAATCAGTTGTTTTGCCTCTTCAATATATAGTATTACTGTTTTGATCTTCCAAGATCATTTGGTCAGCAATGTTTTGGGTTGTCAGCTTCATCAAGAGTTTTTACCTCTACAATAGTCGATAACACATCAGTATCCAGGAAGTTCATTTTTACACGAGTCTCACCAATGCCTCCAGGTTTCACGCCCTCCAACACATTGGAAGACTTCTTCTCTATGCATGGTAGAGAGTGACCCCATTGTTATCTGTGACCACATCAATAAAAGATTATTTATAAATTGTGTTATTCTCATTAGTAGTATCACCCCCAATTTTATGCCTCTGAATTCTACCATCATTATTAACAACAAGCCCTATAGAATGATTTGGAAGCTCGTATTTAAAAATCCTCAGCCCGATGACCCTTATTCCTGTAAATGGAAGACCTCAAACCCCTTTTATAGTTGTATCTAACATGTCAATATAATATGATGTTGTAAAAAATGTCAGGAACATATTCATACTCAAATCCAAATTCAAATTTGAACTCTCTAGCATTCAAAAAAACTGTCTCAACTAATGTTGAACATAGATCAAACTCCACAGGAATCCTAGCATAATGACCATATATAACCAATTCAGTTTCTTTTTCAAACATAATTTGAGATCCCACTGCAAATTTAATATCCCATAAGATTCTTGGATACCAAAAGAACCAGTTCATCCCTTTAATTCTAATCCACAATTGTGCCATTGTGTTCTAGAACAAGATGGGTCAAACCAGGGGTCCCAATCCGGAAAGCGCAGGACCCATAGTCCGATATTCACAAATCCATAGCTCCAATAAAAAAATTTAAGATATTGTGAATAGAAGGGGATATAGAAATAACCCATACCTAATGAAATTATACTCCATAAATCAAAGCCCCCAATTTTTAGCAGTTTATTCCTCAGATCATTAAGCATCCATGGATCATTCCTTGAAAAGGGGTGAGCCTCACAATGATTAAATGATTACATACCCCTATACAGTCTTTAATATTTTTTATATTATCCTCTAAAATATGTTATGATTATTCAAAATCCGATTAATATCATGAATTAAATAGTTTCGAGGACCAGAGAAAAATTGAATCTTATCATCAGGGTGAAGTTGACGATATTCATAAAATTTCTGATCATGCAACTTTGGGAAGACGAAAACAAATTGATGTGTGCCTGGTCTAGAATCTGGCTTCATTGTATCCTATAACACATGTTCAAGGAGAATGGGATCAGGTGGCTCAATAGTTCCCAATATCACTCGACTAAGAGAGTCCTTCTCAATGGGTTGCAAATCCCGGTTTTCCTCAAATCATTAAAATGGGTAGATAGAACCAACATGAATTGTACCAAGCTTCTTCTCATCATGAAACAAGGATGCATCATGGATTTTTTTGGGATCTGGAGACTAAGTGTTTCAAATAACCCCCAAGTGAAGGAGATCATCTTGCCTGAAGAAATATCTATCCTAGGGTTTACTGAGTTTCTTGGATCACCAAGGTAGCGATGATCTCCACTGTTGTCTTGAGATCCTCCATCATCGAATCTAGTTGAGGAAGAAATCAAAAACATCAAATATTAAAATAAATGAATCATTGTTGCACACCATTTCATTCAAGAAGGCAATGAAACCCTATTATCGGAGCTCCTAGTAGGTGATATATCCCTCCCCAAAAGTGTAAATAATTAAATATTGTGATTGAGGTCATTGATCACAAGAATGTAAATGATCAATGAAAATTTAAGGGCCTAAAAACATAAATTTGTGATAATTTAAAATTCCACTGGTTTATGAATATTCATTGTTCTAGGATAACATTTTTATTCCAAGATCATTTTCATATAGTTGAAGAATTATTTTACCATATAGACTAAGAGAATATGTAAATATACTTACATGATTAGAATAATTCTATCTTTTAAATATTTTCCAATAAAATCCCATTTTTCTCTAAATTATGTGTATTCTAGATGAAGTTTTAATGCCTGAAGTACTAAAATAATTATTTAATTGATTATATAATCCAAAAAATAATAACAATAGATATCTACTAAATTTATAAATGAATCAAACCATAATTATTATCACATAGTAAGATAATTTAGAAAAAAACTCAAAAAATTAATCAAAAAATTAAATTGTAATATCCACATTTCAAACCAATTTATTCTATAAATAACTATACATATAATAAATTAAACATTTCCTAACTAAGTTTTAAACTGAAATATTAGAAGGATTTTATCATGTATTCTTACAAGATAAATCAATCGATATTTCTAATATTAAATAACATATGCATTAGAAATAAATATAATATTTACCTTTTAAAATATCAAACTAAATAGGACATTGTGTTTTCTAGCAGTTGGTAGTACACTATTATCGCCCTGTGGTTGTGGGTGAAATTCCCATGATGTGGCCAGATGTGATGGTTTTTCACCTAACCTTCGGTTTTTCCCCTTTTTTAAAACATAGAATAAATAATTCATCCATAAATAACACATCATGTTGATACTTAGGGTTACAAATACCCCAAATCAATACAACATCTCCCAAAATGTCATTAATAACCTCAAGCATTTTACTATATAAAACCTCAAATGATGTGTCCAAGTCTTTGAAATTATGATCATCATTAATATTATAGGCTTATGATGATATCCCGAACTCATAAAATAACATCACCTAAAAAAATACTAATTTCCATACTTATCTAAACCTTCCCATTGATACCAACTATAACATCTCCAAACCCAAATTCCATGATCTTGTGATGAAATATTAAACATTACATTTCTGGATTTGATACCAATAATTGTGACCCAATTGTTTTCCATTCAAACCTTAGGACATCAAAAAGAATAACTAGATCACATATATTATAAAAGGCGTTTTAATATTGTATTTTTTTAGATTTAAGAAATACACCTATATAAACAACATTGATGTCATTAAATGAACATTTCTCCTACTTAACCCATTTTTTCTTATTTCATATTAATTCATCATCATTATCCATATGAGATCCCTTCTAGAAAAAATTCATTCAACCTCATTCTTTATAACCTGTGGAGAATGATAGATTGGAAGTGCATTCTCAAATGCATAGTATGGGTAAAAATAATCATTAACGATTAAATTTCATCAATGATCATAAGCATTATATAAGGGTATGATGAAATAATCAGAGTGCAAGAGTGAATCATAAAATAAGGTATACCCATAAAGACTTGAATCAACAATCCTGAAGCATGTTATAAGGACTTAAGAAATGAATAACTCAGAAGAATCATTAATTATGAGCCATTTTATATCCATTAGTATTCAAGGAAAAATTATAAACTCATGGAAATCATAGATAAAATGTATTGGTATTTTGGAACATCATCACCATATAACACATAAAAACCCAATAAATTGGAATAAACATATTGTTAAAATCCAATATAAATCCTAGGAGAACATTATCATTACCCAATGCATTAGAGTAATATTTAGGCATGCCATTGTATAATCTATAAATGTATAACCTTACACTATCTGGGTGCACCTGTCATATATAATTTCCAAAAACCATAACTTGAATAATGAACAAAGAACATGCTTTTCATAATAAAAATCATATAAATAATAATAATAATTCCATGATCGAATTAATCAATTAAAAAATAAATGGGTTTCATATCAGTATCTTTGAAAAAATATTAAATTAGGGAAAATAAATGAGTTTCATAAAAATCTATTTGGAACATGATTAACCCATGGAAAAATTGAGTTCCATAACAATATATTTGCAACAATCATAATCCATCTAGAGAAGGAATGAGGATGGTATCATTAAGAAAAATCTTCATTGGAGCATTTGTAATAAAAAAATTTCTGAATTTGTTAAATTTAAAAACCATTAAAATATTGTTAAATATATTTTTAGGAAAAAAAATCATTTAAAAAATCACATTTTTTAAGACTAAAAGTTCACAAAATATTTCTAAGATCCTTTCATTGAAATAATCTTTGGAAACAAATAAGGGACCCTTTAGAAAAACATTTAAATTTTTTTGAGGAAAATATCCTTTCTATTTATAAAATCACCTTTTAAAATAAAAATAATAATCAAAAAAATTTTAGAAAACAATTTATTAAATAAAATCGATTTGTGACCAAAGAGAGATATCATGTTGGATTTACATAAAAATATTCTAAATTACTTTAAGTAATAAAGAGTGAATAAATGGTAAAATTAAATGTAAATATCATGAATAACCATATTATGAGAAAATTGCCGATTTTAATGAGATATGGAACATAATATATAATAATTGGAATTATAATTATAAACATTCCTGATAAATGATGAGATTGTAACATAAGACTCTTACAACTTTAGTAACTTTTAATAGTAAATCCCATGAAATAATATAGTCAAATGAAACATATAATATCATTAATATATATACTAATGATATAACATATTATAGGTTTAGTATACACACCGCATATAAGAATATGGGTGTCTCAAAACATACATATTAAATAAGGAAAATTGACACAAAAATCCCTTACAGCTTTAGTAACATTAAAATCATAAAAATGATGAAATATATATCCTAAAAAGGATATATAAATACCCATAAACTTAAGAAAAATAATAATAAGGAACATTAATCAGATTTATATACACCACAAAAAATTTTAAATATGGAATACAACTCATAGAAATAAAAGTGTGATGGGAAAACCCATACCTCATGATTCTTTTTGGTTGATCATAATTTAACCTCATGTATAGTGGTTTTAACCATGTTATTAACTTATTAAAAAACCATATTAATATTGATAATATCATATATTATCCTTTAATAACATGTTATCACCCGTTCGTTAAAAATATTTTATTATTTTCATTATTTCATCTGTTAAATGCCTTATTTTCTGTTCCGTGCTTCATTATGAAATTTATGGATCTTGTTAATATTATATACTTGATATAAAAAATAATAATGATGAAATAATTATAATATTTCAAAATTAATTACATTTTTATAGACAATCATGAACTTTTTAATGAAAAATGGACTATGTTACAATCATGGAGACTATTAGCGATATGTATTCATGAGCAATGTTTTCATTTTTCAATGATCAATATGAAAAGGAGACAAGTAATATTTTATATCTAAAAAATTAAAATTTTATCATATACAAAATTTTAATTCTTTAAATATACATATATATATAATTAATGTGGTGTGGTGATGAAAAGTGTACCACATCGATTTGTGAAGGCGGTAATCTACAAGTACACGAACTAGGTTATCAACTTTTTATTGTAAAAATATAATGGTATAATATATTTTTATCTCTATATATATTTCATTAATATAATAATTTTTTCATGCTTATCGCATATATAAATTAACATTATCCTTACTACATTCCATTTAATGCGTTAGTGAAAGATTAATCGCATCGCTTTGCGAGGCGATAGTCCTCCGTACTAACTAGCGACATTAACGTAACCACAAAGGAATGGAAATTAAAAAAGGTATGTGTATTATAATTATTATGTTGGTATAATTATGTTACAAATATAATATATATATTTTATATCTATCATCATTCCCAACTATGAATGAGGTAATTCAAGAACGAATGACATTGGCTCACGAGGTTGTAGTCCGCCGTAAACATGAATAATGATTTTCTAACCCATTTTATAGAAGTGAAGATGGTTATAGGTAATTAAATTATTATAAAAAACCCAATAATATTTAATATACTTAGTTTATTATATCATAGAGTTTTAATAATAATAGATAGAGGGGGAGAAAGAAATAAAATAAAGATGCTTATTGAAGAACAACATCACTTCTTTAGGTATCCTCCTTAGGTTTACGCTAAATACTTAAAAGATTGAATTTATTAATAGAATAAGGATTATAGGATGAGGGTAGTGATGTTGTTAAGTCATTTTGGTAGGTATTTTATGAACAAAATGGCTTGATATGTGTGGATAAGTGAGGGGATCGAGTTCCTTTTTATACTTGAGGAGGGGTGGCATTTCTGTAAATACCCAAAAGAATTCACTATTGGGAGGGATGTTTTCCCAAAGTGGATCCATAATTTATAATTAATGGTTTTAATCAATTATATTTTCAGTACATGCCTCCACTAATAATTTATTTACAAGTTTTAAACATTTTTTCCTTCACTTCTATGTTGTACCACTTTACCATTTTGTTTTCTCACCATGGTAACCAGTTTTCTGAACTTTCTAATTTATCCTTTAGGAATGAAATAAAAATATCCTTATTAGATAATGTTGAAAAAATTATTATAAATATTAAATAAAATTTATAAAATAAAAATACCATGTGTGATGAAAATTTATTTTAACACAAACACATGTACCACGTAAAAAACATCTTTTAAACCTTAACAATGCGAATAATGTTCTTACTATTTAGGTGTTAATATAATCACTATAATTGAAACTTTTTTATTTTAATGGACCATAGTTTATATTTTTGAACATTTTCAAATCACTTGGAAGAATATTTTAATTTCAAGAATTTTAAATCATTTAATAAAATATAATTTATTTAAAAATAACATTAATGCCAATTTTGACATTATTCATTTAATTTTAATTTAAAAAATAACAATATAATGATAGAATGTGAATCTATTAGGTTCAAACCTTTTTAAAATGATATATATTCATCAATAAAAATAATTGAACAAAATTATTCATTCAATTTTAATATTTTTAGTGTCATTTAGTTTATTTAAGTATTAACCAAACAATTACTACATTGGCATTTCATAAACATATCAGGTAATTTTTTAATCTCTAAAAATTAATGATAAATTATTATAAAAAATTTGAATAATATATATTTCAAAATAATATCCATAACAAAACCTATGTTTTTGTTTTTTCACATCCCAAATCTGTGTAGATATTAAAAGAAAGGTATTTTTAGTCTTTTTCTTTATTAAACTTATTATATGAGTCATATTAAAAAGAAATTGGAGAGAAATTTTCATATTATAGATATTTTAATTTCAATTTTAGAAATATTATGATAAAAAATAATTAATTTAATATTTTTTTTCATTCCCCCTCTTATTGTTTTAGTCCAACCCTCAGTTAATCAGTTTCTACCCTAACCGCAATAAATAATTTTTACTATTAATTTGGGTGATAAATTAATTTTACCTTATTAGAAATTATATATAAAGATGATTCCAAATATAGAATCCATATTTCCAAATTTAATTCAAATAATTGGAAATTTAAAATTTAAAATTAATTTTGCAGATATGATGAGAAATCATGCTGTTAAAGGGAAAACATCAAAATTTTACATTGTTTTTATATAATAAATAAATATAGAATAAAAAAAAGACCAAAATTGGATTAAAATATATATAAGTGAACTAATTTTATATTAAAAAAATTTAATATATAATTTATCTTTATAGATAAATTAAATGAAATGTCAATTTTCTATTAAAATTCTATATTTTTATCTATTTATTAAAAAATAAAATTGTTCATACAAAACCCAAAAAATCGCCATAAGATAATTTGGGTATTCCAATTTAAAATATTAAGATTTATTTTTCAAATAAATAATCTAAAATTGGAAGATTTTGATTTTGATTTACGTTCGCAAAGTGTGATTCAACCATCTTTTAGAAAAATACTATTTGTTAAAAAAGATTACTTTTTCTTTTAAATAATTTTTATTTAATTTATAATCACCAGATATGTGTTTTATTTATATTTAAAACATAGAATTTTTATAATTTAGTTAGTACTTATTCATATCCACTATTTTAATGGATATGTTATAACTGTTATATATATCGTGGGTCCTTTAAGCATGGTGTTACGTGTTGAATACACTATCAAACATAAGAATCCAGGGGTTGTGTGTACCACATTCTATTACAGAGATTAAATTTATTTTTTAAAGAAATATATATTAATTTATCCATGTTTTTTATTCTTATATAATAATAGAACTTTTTTTCCTTTATGCCATCATATAGAATTATCTTCTTTGAAAATATCATGTTGTTAGAACACACCTATTTTTACACTGACTAAAAATTATTTTTTTATTAAAATAGACCCACTTTTAAGTGGTGAGGGGGAACCCATAATGACATCAAATACATAATAATATTATTACACACCTTAAGAATATTAATTGAGTGATTCAAAAATATATTTACGAACCATTATAATGGATTTTAATACATTGTTATTTCTTGAGATATAACTACATTAAGAATAACCCGATATGCTTTCATTTTATGTGTAAAATTAAATTTTAAATAATACAATTTATTTATGGTGTTTGAATATAGCACCATGAGGTTTTAATATTTACTTTATTTTGAATAAATATTATATAAAATATATTATATAATATATAAAACAAAACTAAAATGAACCAAGATATAACTTTCAATTCAATATAATCATTAATAGATTATGAGAATAAAATGTATTAAATAATTGTAAAATATAAAAGAAAAGTAAAACCTGATTTAAATAAATAGAGACAAAATAATTTATTTTAAATATTATTATTATTATTTCAAAGATTATTATATTTTTTTCTAATAAGAAGGAGTTAAATAAATATAACTACTACAAGATAAATAATTAATGGGTTGTAGTTAAAACCATTCATTTTTAAAATGAATTTTTTTTCAAAGAACTATATTATATATATATATTGTATTTTTATCTTAATAAATGAAGATTGACACTTAATAATAATGAATTCAATTAAATTTATTTATAATATATAAAAACATTAACACTCATTTAATGATATTTTCTTGTCATGTAATAATAATAAATTCACTTTATGCTTAAAAATAAATTTTAAAAAAATCTTGTATTTTGTGGAATTATATTAAAATGAATTTTTATCAACATAATAAATTAAATCAAGTAAAATAAATTTTATATTTGGAATAACAATTTCAAAATTTATTGCAATTTCATTTAGATTTTTTTATAAAAATATGTTACCAATGTAAAAAATCAACATGGTCACAATTAAATAAGGTAAAAATATAAAATCTAGAGGTAAAGTGTAAAAATATCTTAAAATAATTTATAAATGGATTAATGAGGGATTATTCGATAACAAAGTTTCATTTCCTCTTTAATTATCAATTTTGGATACCCATTACATGAATTATGAATCTATTTTTATATTACAAAATTAATATTAAAAAAATTATACACATATCATAAAAAATTACCCCTTTCCTACCTAATTTTCCCTACACATATTCCTTATTAGCACAACCAAACTATACCAACAATTTTCTAGTGTTTTGGTAAGACTACCACTTCCATAAATGATGTATTTTAATTTTCATCACCACTTTACATAGATGGTTACACAATTGAATCTAATAAATAAATATGATATTTATGAAATGTTAAAGATTATTGAATGATTAAATATGAATTAAATTATTAATATTAATAATATATTATAATTATAAATTTAACCTTCTTAATCGGGCGTACAAAGTCATTTTTATTAATATTAATATATTTATAACAACCTATTGAAATGTAAAAAAAATACTACTAGAAAAAAAATATCTATACTAATCGACAGTTGATGAAACTATATTATAAATCTTTTAACCATGGTCAATATTCCAAATTTTTCTTTAGAGAATTTAACCGAACAACCCCAAGTGACAGATAAGATTAAAAAGTATAATAAATGATTGTTTTATGATAGTAAATGAAATTTAAAAAAATAAAATACATGAAAAAGGTTTATAAGATATAATTTAATCAATTTATTATCATTATTTAGAATGATAAATACACACATAAATTGACACTGATCGTGAGGTAACATTTTATATCTCAATTTCAATTTCTTAGGGTATGTTTATTACACACAATTTTAAATTTTTATATTTTAAATACTACCATATTGGTATATTATATTGCAATTTAGTTGTTACTATTTAAATATTCACATTATTTTAAGATCTCCATGTTCTTTTTCCTTGAAATACTACATTACCAAATCTATTCGGGTCATTTCTAACTTAATTTATATTCATCAAGAGATAGCATTTATTTTCGAACTTCATCCTTTACTATTTTTGTTTGTTACACAATAGTATTATATTCTATTATATTCCATCCTTAATTTCTATAATTTTCATTTTTTCGGGACATAATACCTCCATTTAGTTTTCAATTCCACCATACAACAGCTTGTATGTAGAATCTACATTATATATTCTTTACATTTGGAATATTTTTCCACTATGACCATATTACATATATTAATTTCATGAATTTTTAACTCAATAATTAGAATATTTTGTTAAGTTAATTTTATAATATCACTAACTGAATATTTTCTAAGAGTAATTAAATAGATTTCATTTCATTTAAGTATATTATTATCCTCCACACAATATTTCCTATTTTCAACTTTGTTTCAATGTTTTTTATTTGTAATAAATTTAAAATTATTAATTTTTCATTATCTTCTTTTCACACCTTGAAATGGAATTTCGAAATTGTATTAATTTTTTTTTAATTACTACCATTTTATAAATGCATTGTAAAATTATTTTTATAATTTCACTTCTATTTTCCTCTCAAAATATAATATATATATCTTCTTTGGGGTTATGTTTCATTCATTTCCCTCTAAATTATTTTATGATTTTATGACCTATACTTCACCTTATTCACAGTGGTTATGGTTTCTATCACTCTTCAACTAACTCATAGTTTATTTTCTCTCAAAGTCTATATTCATTAATTTTGTCAGAATATTTTTTATCCCCTAGAATATTTCTATAAATTATTTTTAATCATTGAATTTATATTATTTTTATTAATCTATACAATGTTATTTTGAAGGGTTCTTATTAATATATTTATTTAATTTATTTAATTTTGAAAAATATTGAGTCTATATACTATTTATTTCCTAAAAATATTTATTATTTACTACGGTATTTTGGTTTTGTATTATATTTTTATCCATTCCTTCCAATAATGAATGAAATCAATGATGTATCGCCTAATTTTGGGATCATATCTCCTTTTCTAGACTAGGTTTCACCTTCCCTCTCTTTCATAGTCTTCTCCATTTAGGAAATCGATTTCATATTCCCTACAAATGTTTCCACCCCCTCCTATATTCATTCATTATTTCTCTTATGTTAATTTTTCATTCATGTTTGCTTCATTTTTTGGGGGATTCCTCTCTATTTTATTCTATTTGGACTGGGTCATTCAAATCTACAGTCAACAGTCATGGTCTGCTTCCACTTCGGGGAATATCACCTTGACCTTCTCCATAATACCTATATTTATCAATCAAACGAGATTCCTTTTGTTGGTTTGGGATTGATTAAGGGAAGTTTTTTTGAATCTTTAGTTGGTTTATGTCCCCCACTTCATGTTTGTTCTTTCTACTATGTTATTTATTTTGTGTAGTTTCTTCTCAGTGTTAGAGACCTTATACACTCTCTTCATCCATTTCTGTCTAACACCCTACACTAGACTTCATCCCTATTATAGTATAATTATACTCATGGTGACATGGTATTTTATTATATAGGATGTTAATGGTGGATCTTATGAGTATATATTAGGTTTTTGTCCCCCCTTATGGAGTTTTATGGGTTTTTGTTTCTTTATTTTTTGTTCTATTAAATATCGGTACTTGGATGTATAATCATAGTAATTAATGGTGAAGCCTCTTTCTCCCCATTTATACTCTACCATATGAGAAACTTTTTCTTAACCCCACCATCTATCGATTATGGTAGATCATTAGGTGATTTAGGTTTGGTTGTTGAGTCTATTCTGTAGTGTATCGTATAAGTGATGGCATTGATATGTCACTTTAGATCATTTCAAATTATGTTCTAGTTATTTAAAGTCATAAATAATTCTTCCTTTTATATCGTCTTCAATGGTTATCAATTTACCTGAGTTTTGGATGCATTTAGGTTCTCCTATTGTTTATAGTCCTCAAAATTTATAGAATATTTTTGGTCATTCAGATTAAGATGTTAGGTCTTCAGTTGTGTTGGGTTGGTTCATCATTTTAGCCTCTATGGTTTTTTTGATTGATAGTGATTCAGGAAGTGGTGGAATATTGTGTAATTGATACTATCCCAAGAATGATAAATGTTAGTGAGATCATGGAACATAAGTGTTATATAAAGTAGTGATGGTGTTGAGCCACATCAACCTAGATATGGGTTAATTTTATGGAAATTGTTTCAATTTTAATATCTTTAATTTAAATACATGGTATTGGGATTGTGTTTTGTATCTGATTGAATTTCATATCTCTTTTTCATGATATGTACATGGTTGGTTATCTTATGACGATCCCACTCAACCCCAAAATTTGGGTTCATAAAATATTCAAAATAAAAATGAAATTTCAAGGATAAATTAATTGTCTTTAATTAGTAATGGGAGAGGCCCAAAAATATTTGCCTCCTTAATGCATCGATAAGTCTCATGAGATAAAACTTCATGGGTATTATCTATAAACAATAACCGTTTATTTATTGAGTCTTAGAATTTGGGATTAATTAAATATTTACGGTGTCCAACATTACTAATATATTCACTATAAAATCAATTATTACTTTTAATGTGGTTATTTACATTTACATATTATCCATGGATATTTTTCATGCTCGCATTCTCAATTATATATAATTTATTATTATAATACTTTCATGAAATATTATTTCATCCTTGTTTGTCCCATGATATCTTCTATTTCTCAATACCCCTTACAGAGTGTTTGAGATCTCCCTTCTTATATTTGTATTTCATAGGTTAGGAAGAAGAGTATTAAGTTTATTATCTCTTAATGGGTATCATTTGTGGAGAACGTTGTTGGGTTATTGAATATTTACTATAAAATAAATATTCTTTGGTTTATTATAAAAAATTACCATTTTGTTATAAACATATTGGTTTTATTAGTTAACAGATGTTATTAAATCCCTGAAACTCTAAAAATAAATGGTCATGGGTGTGTAAGTGAATCATTCATTGTAATTTATATTTTAAATATATAATGAAAAAAAATCAACTTATTTGATATAAAAAATATTTAATGATTATGATTTGCAACTAATTCCTAGGATTATGAGTCTGTGCACATACATTGGAACCCCTTCCACTAAAATTTTCCTTGATAAATAGTGAAACTATTTTCAATATTACTCAAAAGTATTCCTAAAATACATTAAGATCCAGTGAAATTCACTTTTTAGTGATATCTAAATTTGATTATTTTTATTTTTATTTACCACCATATCCTAAAAATCTTTGACAATTTCATGTGAAATTTATTTTTTATTTTAACTGGAAGAATCCATTAGAAAAAAGTGATAATCACATTACAAAATAACTAAAGGTAACTCATATATTTTATTTACCTTTATATATCATAAATTAATTAGTAAATTAAGTGAAATTGAATTTAACTTTAGACTGGAATAACCTTCAACTTACTAGCATTGAAGTTATCAAAGTTTAACCATACTCTCACTATCCTCTTAGATACTATATTATATTAGAAATGTCATTCTATGATAAAAACTCATAAGATATAAAGATTATTTATTCTTAAATAAAACATTATAAGAGAGACTATTTATTATATATGATATATGGTATTCAGGTTGTTTAGAGAATTTAACTCTGAAATGAAGAAATTATTTAAAAATTCCACTAATGGGTGGGGGTATTTTCCCTTATAAGTTAATGATTTGGATAAACTCTTATTAATGGATAATGTTTTTATCCTTTTATCATTTCAAAACTTTTTATTGAATCTAATGATCCAAAAACCATGTGTATACAAATAATCAGCTCATTTCCCCTAAAAACAATTCAACAAAAACAATTTGCACATATTATTGGGTAAATGAGATGAAAATACATATCCTTTTATATCAATTTAATATTGATTAACTTCATTACATATAAATAATTTATATAGAAATTCTCTATTTATAATTTAGATAAAGAATAAGACATCCCTCAATTCTTCCATTAAATTTAATCACATGTATATTTACAACACTTGTAATATAAATAGGTAGTATTATATATCCTTCAAAATCAAAGAACTAATTTCCATAACACTAATACTAGACAATGAAATTCCAAAGATAGTTTCAAATTCCTCCATGTGTTTTGAAAATTAAATCCCATGGAATAAACAATCCTTATTCATTATAATTTTATTAGTTTCTGATGTCCATAAATTTAAACATAAAGAAATATTTTTTTAATTTATAACTATATTTCTTTCTTTTACTTTGAACTTTTACCCATTTGTAATATCAATACAACATCGTGACCTAGACATTACATTTTAAGAATATCTATTCTAAATTATTGATAATATTGGGTAAACATTTCATTAACTCATTCATACTTTTGAATATATATATATATATAGATAACAACAAAATATAATTCCTTAACATGATAAAGCCTTAAAGAAACCTCTTCTATAATGGACCGTCCTGGTGTTCCATCAATCTGTACTCCTGCATCGATATTTTAGATGGAACAAAGTTCATTCTTGACCACCATAGGATGGAAAATAATACCTAAGCATGAATGAAAATAATGGGAATGATTTCACCCTCATACATCGATAATAAATAATCATTAAAAGTAAAATCAACAAACATGGAACTAGAGATAAACATAATGAAATATCAAAACATAATCTAATTTATATATAAATAAATGTATTTTGGAAATAGATAAACCTAACAAAGATCATAAAACACAATGGTCAAAATGGACTAAACAAATTCAATCGAATGTAAAGCCCCAAACCGTCTCCCAAGTGACACCATATAACCCTTAATCACCGTACAACAATTCAACCCAGTTAGAACATCCAATAGATATGTATCAAGTTGTAATAAACCTAATATTATAAAATATAGGCATGAGGTAATATAACAGTAGTTCACCACAACACGCTGAATTAATCAATTTATTTCACATACATCCTAAACCAGTTATTTTAAAATAAAATTGAAAATAAACCTTTTTCTTAAGGTTTTAAAAAGAAACAATAACTCATTGAAAGTGTTTAAAACTCTTGTTCCATGATCTTAATTAATTGAAATAAATCACTTTGAAAACATTTTTATCTTGCCAATACCTATTTGTTAAATCACTTTTTTAATGTCCCACTTTAAAACCATTTGATAAACTCCCAATTTAAAATAAAAATTTAAAAAATAAAAGTGGTTAAAAACCATCATACTATTTTCTAAAACATGGTTTAAAACAAACCATTCCCATAAAACTAGAAACAACAGCCCTAAAACCCCATTTTAAAAACACACAAAAACTTTGAGATTTAAATTAAAATAATTATGTCTTCTATTATTTGAAAAAAAAATCAAAATCAGGATTAAAATATTTTAAAAACACATTAAAATCATTATTTCATTTTTTATTCTTTATTAAAAAACTATAAAATCCATTTTCAAAACATTTTAAAATGAAACCACACAAAGAATGTTGAAAGCATAGATTTAGGTGCCTCTATGTTAAGTCACGCAATAATGGGAAACATATGACAAGAACATATGTTCCAAAAAAATAATATAAACAGTAGGGGATAGAATTTAAGTATGAAGATAACTAACCTAAATGTACTTAAAAATGATTACAGTGTCATGGGAATCATCACTGGGCTCTAGTAATAAAAAGACATGAACTAGAGACAAGGAATATAGGATGATACTACTAAACCTATAAAAATCACAGAACATCTCACCAAACTACTCATTGAAAATGTATCCTAAATTCCTTCATCCACATGATCAGAGATAGTGTTTTCCTTAGAATGCCTTAATTAATGGGATCAAGGATGTTAATGTCCCTGGGAAACCTTCAACCACAAAATCATATAAAAAATTAATTCTTAACATAGGGTACTTCCACTCGTTCTCCTTTAACCATCTCAATGTATGCCAACATTAATTCTCTATCTAACCCACTATCACACTAGGGTTTTCTCACAAATAGGTCAAATACTATCTACCTATGAATCCCATGATGAGTAAAAATGTTGGTGAGAACAATCAATCATTCCTTAAATCAAGGATAAAACGTTTTAAATTATCTCATTCATCAGCTCCAACCATTAATATATATTTATCCATATACATCCAGCATAGAAAACATATAAAAATAAACCAATAATAAAAATTACCTCTTGTGATAAAAATCCATTATGATATACAAGCATCAGAGGATATTAATAGGGTGTAACACCTTTTATGAAAAGTTATTTTTTATAAAAAGATAAATATTATTTATCTTATCAAAACACTCTTGTAATGACAATATATTTTATCATTTATAAATTCCTTCCTAATCTATAATTGGTTATAATTTTATCAAAACACCATTAAAAGAAAAATAACAATCCACTCTTCCTTTTAAAATAAATTTTAACAACATTCAATGAAACAATGATTTTCAAAATAGATTCCACATGGTTTTACACAACCATTTGAAATAATCCTGCTCATTTAAAACATTAAAAATATTTAAACACTAAAAACCTTTGATATAAAAATCATCCCAGGCTAAATAAAGGTTTCTAATATAGATCACAAGGTTTAACTCACCCATTTAAAAAACAAAAAACCTTTTCAAAACATTTTTAACCCTTTAAAATCTCATAAAATATTGATTTTAATGATAATTAACAGAACAATATTTATAAAAACATCAATATGGTTCTCCCCACCACCAGTAAAAAAATAATTCTTGAAAATACAAAGGAGAATTTTTACCCACCCTTGGAATTAAATCCAATTCAAAGGAAAATGATAAAACCATTAGGAAATCACTATTTTTCACTCACATACATTCATATAAGAATCCAAATAATAGGTAAACACTACCAAAACAAAAATAATTTAAATTAATGATATATAAATTGACCATAAAAATACATTCCCTATTTTAGTGGTGATCATGCTAAATGTTGATTCTTATCATGGTTAACACACCCCCAAACCAATACGTGACCTTTATAACAACAAAATATGTAAAGACTCATCATTCATACCAATTCTCACTCGAAAATTGTCTAGTAAAGAAAATAGGTTTCATGGGACAAAAAAATCAAGGTAGAAAGAGATAATAAAGGATAGAATGAAATTTATAAGGTCTTACCAGGAATTAAACTACTTAAATATGTAGTTCAAGATAACTAAAGTTGATGTAGATATGGAGATCCCATGTAGGGTTCATATGGATTATTATAGATATATATATGATAAATGGGGGGATGAGGACATAAAATTGAAGATGAGAAAATATAATTTACACTTAATGACTTTTTGTACTCCACATGGTTTTTCCTTATAATTTTGGAAAGAATGTTCCAACCATGTCCTACCCACTTACTAGAAAAAAAATCAAAAAGTTTTCTATTGGACACATAATAGTTATAAAATCTATACCCTCGTCATAAAAAATGGAACTATCAAAATATAGATCCAATATTCATGATTGTCTACTGGTTTACCTAAGCATGCATAATCCTTGAGCTACACCCTAGACTCACCAAACATCCCATATGTTTTCTCCAAGAACACTCACATTATAGAATTAACAATAAAACACCCCTATCGAAAAATCATGCATAGAATAAAATGAACTCAAAATCATAATATTTATGGTTTACCACATGGATTTCATAAAACAGTCTCTTTAATAGTGCATATAATGAAAAACACAAAATTTAAATGTTTCATTCCAATAGAATTTAGAAACATAAAATAACCATCAAAATCATAAAATTATAAAATAAATTAACAGAATTGTGACTTGGTGGGTGTCACAATTCTCCCAGCCATTTCACTTTTTACCCCCATAAATTATCAAGTTATAGTTATGGTCAAAAGAGAATGAATTCTAATTTAACTTAATATAAAAAGAGAAATAAAAAAACCGAGTGAATACTAATGAAAAAAAACTAAGAAACAATCAGCAATGAGTAAGAGAATATATAATGAAATGGAGATATTTCATTACTTTCCCCACCATTTAGAATTGAGATTAAATGGAGGAAAAATTGGAAACCTTTTAACAAAAAAAGGATAATTTTACTGAAAAATTGAGTTCTAGAAATCTCTATTGGAAATTTATCAAATCGCACTCGATGAATACATCTATAAGAAATTTGTTTTAAAAAATAAGTTGAAAACTACTCCAAGAGATGTACCAATCTGTTAAAGAACTATATCACAAAAAAATCTATAAAAAATAAGAAAAAAACATGAGAATTTCCTCATTAATAAATGTCATGGGTCTAACCTAAGGGCCAAAATCACTAGTGAGGTGGTTATATACCAATTCCATGGAATAAAAACTCATGGTGACTCTCATAGAAAACTAATCCTTGTTTCATCCATGACTTATCCAAAAACAAAACAACACACTCAAGTTCCCCTATATAGACCCTCGGTTCTTCCAATGTCCGAACAAAAAACCAAAACACACCCATGATCAACAAAACACAAGGGAAAAAATAAAATTAAAAATGAAATGATGCTTGCAAAATTACAAAAAGGAACACTTCCCAAAATGCGTAACAAAATAATAACACAAGATATCACTGGTCCAGGGATTCATTAAGATAAAATGATTTAAATTCAATGAGTATAACCCCCAAAATGTCCATTCAATAATGAGAAGCATGCCCAATTACCTAAAAGTTAAAAAATGATGGTCAATCACCTATGAAACCTCAAAAACATTCAAACTCAATAGAGGAAACATTTTTAACCCAATATCACACAATTTCTCCAAGGAACAATGAAAATCACTAGTCTAAACAACCTACCGAAGCTCATAAGTCTAAACCACATGTCCCACAAATATCTAAAGGATACACTAAAGAATAAATACCTCAGATGAATCCAAATAATATCTCTCTAAAAAAGAAACCACACATGTCACGCCATTCAGAGTTTGGGAAGTATTAAATAGAATATGGTAAATACCCTAAGATATATAATCTAATTCCACACAAGATCTTTCTTAGAGGATTTTGTTAAATAATTTGATACATATACTATCACATGGTAATTTCCTTAAAATACCATTTTAGAAAACAATAAATAATTATAATTGGGTTCTGTTTCATTAAAAACTAAATGAAAAACATTTTACAGTTCAATCCTCATTCCCTTACAAAAATTGGTTATTTTTAAAACATTACCCTAAATAATTTCAAAATAAACACCATATCATTTTAAAACCAAACCATCTTTCCAAATTTTACAATGAAACACCGACAATCCATTTGTCATAGTTTTCAAATCAACTAAACTTTTGATATAAACCCACAATGGGTAAAATATAAATTTTAAAAACACTAATTTCTCTTAAAATAAAAAATTTAATATTTTAAACTATGTGTTGACCAGATTGTAAAATTAAATAATACATAAATGATTTTTTCAAACCACAAAAAAATTACCATTTAAAAAAATTAGGAAGCCAAACTCACCTTACAATCATGTTAGTAGGCCTTATTTTAAAATTGAAATTTTTTCCCTTGTGAAATCCATTTTCCACCCATAAAAATAATGTTAAACATTAAATGAAAATCTATATAAATAAGGCATTACATAATCCTCAATCAAAAGTAAATCCAATGATCCCAACATATCACAAGACTGGCCATTAATCTTATCCCATTTCCCCATAACAATCTCGAAAATATATGTTTCAGACGGTGTACATAGAAAAAACACATAGTTTGTGGAACCATTCCCAAATTCGACACATGGTTGAAGACAACATGTCAATCAATAATATGTCCCTACAATATATCGAGCATCAGGCATTTGGTTTTAACAAGGTTTTTTGGGACCCTTGAACCAACCACATGTAATGACTTTCTTTATTATCACTATACCCTAAAATCACATACTACCCCAAGGAAACTCAATACATTATATTAAGGATAAAAAACCAATTCCATTCAAATTAAAACATAATCCAATAATTCCATCAATGAAAAAACATGAATCATTGTAAAACTCCAAACTTCCCATGGAAACTCGAGGCTTAGGGTGAGAAAGAACTCACGAAACTCTCTTTGAACATACCTCCTGAGACCCAAAAAACATATATCCAAAATAAATACACCCCAAATAATAGTTTCAAATTTAAAAACCTAGGTCCAACTAAGAACCTTGGAATAGATAACATTTTTTAATGAATTTTCATGATGTTCTATGTTTCCCGCCTCTTAATGTGGTCCACCGCATGGCCCAAAGGGTGTTTCAGATACCCTAGGGATAGAAAATAATGTTGGTAATCACAATATAAAACTTTGGAATAATTTATCAATTGTACATATGTAATAAAAAATTATCAAAAATAAAACTAATAACCATGAAGATGGAGAAAAAAATAACACAAATTTAAAATAAGATACAACTGATATATAAATAAATGTACAATGGAAATAGTTAATCCTAATATAGAGAATAAAATAGAATGCTCCATGTGGCCTAAACTAACTTAATTGAATGTAAATACCCAAACTAGCTTCAACAAGACACTACATGACACACAGTGACCTTACATTACTCACAAAAGATATAAAGGAAATGTAAAATTCTAGAATAAACCTAAACTAGTATAATATAGGTGTAATCTAAAATACTTGTGGGAAATCACAACCCACTGAATCTAACCAAACACTTTCATACTCATCCTAAAAATAATATTTTTAAATAAAATATAAAATAAAAATTTTCTATATGGGTTTTAATAGAAAAAACACATCTAAAATTTGTTACAACTCTCTTTTCAATATTTTCATTAAATTTAAAAAATCACATTGAAAATGTTTTTCCCCAACCAATAAAACATGGTTAAATCACCTTTTTAAAGTCTAACATTAATACCATTTTTTAAACACCCCTTTTTGAAATTTAAATTTAAAATACCAAAGAGGTTTCCAATATGGTTTTCTAAAAAATATATGCAAACCAACATTTTCCATAAAACTAGGATTAATATCCCTAAAACCCAATTTTGAAGAATTCACAAAAACATGGAGTTTAAAATGAGAACCATTTTCAAATTAATCATTTCCGAACACTTTTAAAATAAATTATTAAAATAGTTTGAAAACACATTAAAATCACACTTTCCACTTTCCATATTTAAAAACATTTCCAAAATTATTCTCAAACGATTTGGAAATAAAAAGGCCTAGTGAAGGAATAAAGAACACAATTAGGAACCACTATTTCAAGTCACACAGAAACTGGAAACAAATGAAAATAACATATATTAAAATTGGTAATATAAAAATAGGGTTATAATAAATATATAAAGACATATCCCCTAAAAATCCTAAAAATATATTAGTCTATTCAGCATGATTGTTAGTCTATAATAACAAAAGTAACTCAACTGGTGACAAATAAGTATGGATAACAATAATGAACCTATAAACATCCCGGGAAGTCATGATGAACTAAATGAATATAATTTCCCAATAATTCCTTCATCCACGGGACCAAGGATATTTTTTTCCCTAGAACGACTTCATTTATGGAAATAACTAAGGTAATTTATTTAAGACACCATTGCTCATGGTATCATATTTAATTTAATTTCTAGAATAGGGGCATGCCAATCCATCTAGTATTACCATCTTGGAGTATCCAGACATCACTACCCTTGTCAATCCGCTATCACACAAGGGTTTTCCCAAACACAGGTCACATACTATCTACCCATCACATCCTACTCTCAAAATAAGATGCCTCATATACTTATAACATATATATAATATATAAATTCATTGATAATAAACATACCCTCATGGAATCATTATCCAGAACAACATTCATGAAAAACTATTAAGAGGGTATCCTACATTTTATAATAACATATTTTTCATAAATTTTCAAACAAGACTTCTATTTTAAAAACAAACATGCAATGGAAATCCATTGTATCAATTAAAAAATTTGTCCCAATATACTCTTTGGAAAACTCTTATCAAAACACCCTTGAAACTAAAATTGTAATTTACTTTTCTTATTAATTCACATTGAAAAATATTCAATGCCTCAACGAGTTTCAAAATAATTTCCACATGGGATAAAAATACTATTTTTAAATATTCCAACTCATTGGTAAATTTATAAATTTTTATATACCACAAAAATGATATAATAATCCTCAATGGATAATGATAAGTTTTAAAAATATATCACAAAGGATTACATACCCTTTTAAAAATAATAAACATTTTCCAAAAAAAATTTACACTTTTAAACAACTCAAAATCCTTTTTAAAAACTAGTTGACACAATAGTACATATTAAAACATCAATATATTTCTCACCACTACTATTAAAACCAAAATAATTCATTAAAATTCAAATGGTAATTTTTATAAATACTTGGCATGGAATATTATTCTATTCCAAGGAATATAACCATTGTGAATACACAAATTTTCCCTAACGGGAACTCATATAGGCATAAGCATAATATGAAATCACATAAAAATCAATAATACATTAAAGGAATGTTAAATAAAGAGAAAATAAAGAAACAACTACCTTGGACCAATGGGGATCATGTTGGATTCTATTTCTTATAATAGAGAATGCACCCCCATGCCAATATGTGTTGTCTATGACCCATATACAATCTAAGGACTATAATTCAACCAATTCCCACCCTAAAATTACCCAAAAAGAAAATAGGGTTCATAGGTGGAAATTTAATTAATGGATAAAGGTAAAATAATAGAGAGGAAAGGGTTTATAAGGATTTACCATGAAGATAACGACTTGAGTCCAAGGTCAATGATCGCAAAAATGGAAGGATAAGGGAGGGATCACCCAAGGAGGGTACATGTAGTTTATTTGATTGAGAGGGAAGAGAACTAGGATGATGGGGACTTAAAATTTTGATGTATTTTTTAAATTATTCACTTTAAAAGTATCTCAGCATGTCACATGGTTTAGTTTGATAGTTTTACAAACCTTACACCAACCGTGCATTGACCTCCTCTTAACTAAAAATAACAAACATGATTTACCCTTTGAATCTGCATAGTTTGAAAAAAAATCTCCAACCATGAAAAATGGAATTTTAAAAATGTATATATAGTATTCACACTTTTCATGTAGTTTAACTAATAATGTGCAATCCATGTACTACACCCCAGACTCACCAAAGGCCTCAAATTATATATCTAGGGACTTGCACAGTTTGGAGTTAACCATGCACCCCCTCATGTGGAAAGCTTTGTAGATAACAAAATGAATTCAAATGGACACCATGTAAGTGTAACCACAAGGTTCCCTTCAAACCATGCACCGTAACCACGAACAACATGAAAAATTTTAAATTTTTATGTTTTGATATGAAACACTAAGGAAACATAAAAAAACCTCACACTCATAAAATAATAAAAAATCACAACCCTGGTGACATGATCTATGTGACATATACTCTAACCAAGTCATAATAAATTATATTTATTATTTGAGTCTATAGTTCCACAAGTAATTTGGTATGTAATGCCTTTTAAACCCAAAATGAATCATTCTATACTTTATAAGAAACTAGATTCACATGTTGAACTACAGCAACATAGGGTTACTCATTAATGTTTTTCTATAACATATATAACTTCATATTATAATAAATGAGAATCTATTATGTTACCAATATAAGGATATTATTACTTTAGGATTCTTCTTCTAAAGTATTAATATAAATTTTATGTTTGATGATGATGATAATATTAATCGAAGAAACGGTTTTATTAGAATAATATTAGGATTTTGTTAAAACTTAATATTTATTTTTGTTAAATGGTTTTCCACTAAAATAATGGCACATTTCAAATTAATCAAATATGTTAATGGGAAAATATCAATATTTCATATTTTCGTTAAACTGTTTCAACTTTCTAAATAATAAATGGATATATTTTGTACTAAAAAATTATCAATAATATTATATATGGAACTTTGATAGATGAGTGGACAAACTCTATGAAGATTCCCCACATGGATTCTCTCAATTATGTTCCCCTAGTATCATAATGGACAGAGTTTCCCAACTTATTGTAACCCAAATTAAGTACAATGAACAATGCATTTAATGGTTAGGGTGACCTCATTATTTTCTTACCTTATGCAAGATAATACCTAGGAACCTAGGGGTTATGGTCACCTGTAGTGAATAATAATGGTCTTCAAAAATACTACTTTAGAAGGAATCTAACTTTTAAAATTATAATAAATTTAATCTCACCATATTATCTCATTATATTTCATTTATGTAAGTATTATTTTTATTATTTAGTTTTGGAATATTCCCTCCACAATTAAAATATTCAGAAACTATATTTTTGTGTAACTCTTTACAGAACTCAATGTTTTTGTTAATCACCCAAAATTTTAAGCCCAATATATTAATACATCTCAAAATTCATCTCATACAAAAGTTACATGATCTAATCATGTAATGGTTTATAATTATATGAGATTGGAAATTTCCACATGAGTAATCCCAATATAATAGATAAACAACCTCCAAATTTTTAAAATAATGCACAATATTACCATCTAGAGGGAAGTTTGAATCAATGTCCCTCTACCCAAGGATACTAATCCAATTCATCCCAATAATAATGATATATATATATATACTATATTTAATAGATATATTCATGAACAAAAATGATTACAAACTATGGTCAAGGAAGATGAAAACAAAATTTTATATAATAATTTCTAGCATGTAATAACAGACTAAAAAATTATATAATAAAAAATTTAAAACCTGAAGACTAAATAACACACAAATTCACTGGATAAAAAATTTATATATATAAACCAATATGTAACAACTTGTAATTAAACAAACATTTCAAATATTCAAACATGTGATAACCATTTATTATGAATTTATAAAATATCTAATTATAAACAAATTAAAATTATAACGTATTAATTGTACACATTCCATAATGTTTGAATATAAATAATAATTTTATTTATTAAAAATAACATTTGATATTGTTCAATATATGGAACTTCATTTAATATATAACATATTTATGAATTACAAACAATTTATAATCAAATTTTTATTATGTAAACATTTTACATTATTTAAATATCCCAAACATAATCATTATATTATAATTGAATAATAAATCATCATGATAATTTTGGTGAGGCTTAAATAATTTCTCTGTATAAGGTTTTTTTAAATATGAACTATCCAAATTAGTTATATTCAATTAAAAAATATATAAAAACTTTTTCTATATTGAACTCATTTGGTAATTTATTTAATCATTATAAATAAAACTTATAATTTTTTTATAATAATAGATATTTATGTTATATGGTATGATATATAAATTTTGGAAATATATTTTTAGTATTGACAATTAATATTAAAGGAAATTTTTTAAAAATAATTCAAAAAAATAATTTTTTAATCCTAAAAATATTATGATACATAAATTTATAAATATCTTTTAGAAATTGGTAAATATTAAAACATATATTTTTCAATTAATTATATTAAATTTTTAAATAATTAAATTACATTTATAATTTAAAATTTATTCATATAGTTTCTCATATTCCAATCGTATTCTACGATGTAGCAGGATCATATGATATGAATAAAATTTCATTTAACGATATAGGAGGCGTTATATTCTACCGTAGATAAAAAAACATCATAAACTATCAGTCATATGTATTTACTAATAGTCTAGTACACATCTATAATATATCATATCGTAGTGTACATTATCAAAAGGTATCATTCTTATGATATGATACACCTTATTTTCCATATAGTAAAATAAATAATATTCATATATATGTATCTATTTTATATGATACAATCATAACAAAAACATGGATTTATTCTGAAATGATACTTGTGATACGATAATGAAATAATCCATGATTCGATCTGTTAGATAATACCATGAATCAAATTTTATGATAGTATGGTGATATGAAATAAACTTTTTATTTCTTTTTTCATATATGATTTAAAAAATATATGAACATGGGAAGCCTTGATGCCAATGTTGGGATTCATTGGTCTATATTACCACCTATTAGGACAAATATAAGTGATTAAAATACTATCCCAATAAATCTATGCATAAAAAATATAAAAATCATGTTACAAGAAATGAAGAATAATGGAAACACATACCATTCATTGAATAGATTCTACCAAATCAAAATTCGGGATGGATGTTAATGAATTGGAAATAGTATTAAATGGTTAACCCTCACTATAATATATCTCTGGGATAAGATGAATCACATGTTACACATTAAAGATCATCCACTTTATCACTGTAAGGCAATGCCTCGTGTAGTAATGGTATAAGATGAAGACATATTAGCTTTATAAGGATTCTAGGTTTAGCATCGTGTATGAATAAACCAACACCACTTCCATTTAATTATAATGGGTTCACATATAACCCTTAAGGAAACTCCTAGAGGGTTCAAGTATTAACACATTCATTGTATCTAATGAGTTAATGCCTTAGCCAATATACATCACAACTATGTTATTAATGAAATCATTCAGATTACATGTCATGTAATGTATCCTTAATGATAGTATATTTTGTATAGAGGTTCAAATTAAATAATAATTAGTGTAATTTATTTATCATAACATGATTTATGATATATAAAATCATATAATACGACAAGCATGGATGATATCGTTTTATGCATAAAATCCCATTTCTGTTTATTAAAACCCAACATCAATCATAAAATATGATTGTACATGTATAAAAAGGTAATGTAATTGTTTCTATACACAAAACCATATGAGATGATAAATCATATCATATAAGTGAATAAGGAAATTTTCATTAAATTCAATTTCATATATGCATTATTGTATCTCAATCATATGAGTGGATATAAACTATATAAATCTCATGTATATGGATTTAGGGAATATATCTCTTTTATTTCATCGCATTAAATTTTAAAAAACATGAGTCATGGTTTTTCAATAAGAAGAAATCATATTTATAATGATATATATTATGAAATTGAATATTCCTATTGTGGGAATCATTGATAGGTGGTCTAATTGAGTATCTAGGATCTATATATTTCTATTAATAATTATGTTTCATATAGGTAAATCATTTTTATATTATGAAAATAAGTAGATAAAATGATTTACCAAAAATGATGATCATGCTTCAAAATAAAAAATCATAAAAGAAATATCATAAGGTATAATATGATTTGGCTCTTAATTAACCTACATGAATGGTGAGAATACTGTCTCCTATGAAATATATTATGAATGAAATAATCCAAATACAATGTATAAGAATGAAATAAAGGACTAGAGAAGTTGTAACACCCAAAGGATTTATAAAAATAAATTGAAATGCATGAAACATTG
The DNA here is from genome assembly GCA_963277665.1 of Viscum album. Classification (NCBI taxonomy): domain Eukaryota; kingdom Viridiplantae; phylum Streptophyta; class Magnoliopsida; order Santalales; family Viscaceae; genus Viscum; species Viscum album. The sequence continues at coordinate 640,624,540 of OY728155.1, read as the reverse complement.
TTTTATGTATATAGTTATAACTTGACTTTAAACATAATTTTTCTTCTTCTATGAGTTGAATATAAAAAAACAGTTATTTACGGTTGTGATATGTAAGTTAGTTGGAGTCTGATAGAACCAACTTTTTTTTGTGGTGAATAGAATCATAAACTTGTGAAAAGTAATATTAATAGTAATATAAACATTATGAATAGAAAATCATACTATTATTTTATTTCCATAATGTTATAGGATAATGATATTTTGATTAATTTTTTAAGGTGTTAAAATTTGAGTTGTAGATTTAAAATTGTTATTTCTTGAATAAATTATGATTTTATTTAAAAATTAAATTAATAATTTTCACTAAATTATTTTCAAAAAATGGATTTAATTTTTGAATTCTACACATTGAAAAATGGTTAGGGTTAATTTTTGGTGTTTTTCTTTAATTCTTGAATGTTTGATGAATAGTAAAATATGATAAATTACGAGAAATGTTAAATAAATGTTTTATTGCAACATAGGTGATATAGGGCTGGTGTAAGACCACTTGGTTCGAACTCAAATGTTATTATTACTATTTCCGGTCACATGAATCGTTAATATTCATAGTCTTGAGCAAAAATATTATAATAATGATTAAAATAATGTAAAATCCTTCCTCTCCTCCACTATAAATACCACCCTCATTCCCCGCTTCCGATCACACCTCTCAATAATTTATCATTGTCTATGTTCTACCAGATTACCTCCCCAAGGGTCTTCCCCACATCCCAAACCTTCTGGTCTCACCAAAAGTCTAAAACCAAAGGCCTTAAGAAGGATCTCAAGGACAAGATGTCAATAGGTAAGAATCCTCTTCCTTTTTCTTGTTTTTTTTCAACTCCTTTAATTTTTTATACTATATTTACCTAGACATATCAAAAAGTTATGAAATATCTAGAATATTATATATTTTATATTTTATCAAGTTCATGTAAAACATTCATCATCTTCCTTCCTCTCCCCTCCTTTTTGTTCTAAAAAACACAGCTCGTGATGTGACGATTTACCAAAATTATGCATGATGTGTTTCCAATTTCTATTGCTTCCTCAAAATATGATCAAAAAACCATTTTAAAGGATTAATAATAACTCAAAGTGTATTTTTAACCGATATTTTTTTATTTAATGAAATTATATTCATTATATTAAATTATATAATGAATCAAGTTCATGATTATCGAGGAATGACAAAAAATGATCTAAACAAACATCATTAACATTTTATCTAATGATCCATAATCATGTATGATAAAAATGATTTATGGTATCATTATATATTATGGAAAATTAGGAATACCAATTCATTCCACTTCTAGAATTTCATTTCTATACGACAAGAAAATCAAATACAAACCATCCATGGAAATCCTGTAAAGAACGCGCCCAAAATAATAAAAGGAACAAAATACTCACAATTAAATGGTGAAATGATCTTATGAAATGATCATATAAGGTGTTATAAACATAAATATTTGTCTATAATATATATATATATAACACTTTTTAAACCATTATACAGGATGTTTAAATGACTTTTAAGTATGAATTCCCCGAGGTAAGAGAATTCTTAACCTAATATCCATTCTTTGGGTTAACCTTCTACTTCATTATTTATGTGGTATTAAAATTTCTTATTTGAGGAATATTGTTTATATTATCTTTAATTAAGTGTATTTATAGTGTATATAAATACTCCATCCACTCTATTAGGTCTCTCTTATATTATATGATATTTATAAGAACATTTTTGTTTTAAAATTATGTTTTACAAAATTCAAAAGAAATATTTTTACAAAATTATTCATGTTTTATGATTATGTTATCATTCATGTAAATTTTTTATGATTAATTTTGGGACCTATATATCCCTCAAATTCATTGGTTATGTGTATGTTTGAGGGAGGCTATATGGTTACTCCAAGTGTAACTGTGATGGTTACACAAATTGTAAGGTACTCGTGAGGGTTACAAATTATAAGGTAACCAAGAGGGTTACATGATTATGTAAGTAATTGCCCAATATACCATTATGGTATATTTATGTTCTATATGTTTTTTTTAAATCTCATGTATATCTCATGTTTCACAAAGTATGTTTTTATGGGTGACAAGTATGCCTTTTTCAAAATGATTTGATACATTACAAGTATTCATGGAATATTGTTTTCTTTCCTTATTTTATATACCTTATTGAGATTTTTCTGATCATCCCATGTTTCAATATTTTTTCATAGTTTATAAGGATGTGTAATACAAGTAAGGAATCCATGTTAAATTTTATGATTATTTTTCAAAGAAAACATGTTTTTTGTAAAAAGTTTTATATTTTAGAAGAAATGGATACTGTTTTTATGGTATCTAATCTATATGAATGTGGAATGTTATGTATATATTATATCACAATTATCTAACACTATAAACTTGAAAAAATACTCAATATTAAAGGAAGTTAGTTCTTGACTAAAATTCAAGATTATTTAATGTAGTAAGTTCAGGTCCTTATAGTTGGTTTTAGAGGATGGTTTAGTTAATTTTAGGGGTTAGTATGATGTTAATAGAATACCATAAATGATATTGTTACTTTATGGTTAATTTTAAATGATATATAATTTAAATATTACCATTTTTCTTTGGCTATGATATGTTTATTTAGAATGGTTTTCAGTAGAAGAAATAGGGAAGCTGAAGAGGAGAGGTACCGACAGAACAATATCTTTTATAATCTACAGACTGGAATGTTAGGGATTGAAACCAAGTAGTTTGTGATAGTAATGGATCCTATAACACGTGAAATATATTGTGGTGGAATCCATTAAAGAGAAGAACTAAAGGTCCCATAATAGAGCATGGTGATATTGGAACATTTTATGAGACAACACCCTCCTGTTTTCAATGGATCTTCTAAACCAGTAGCGGCTAAAGGATGGATTAAATCCCATGAAAAGATATTATATGTGATAGGATGTTTAGATAATAAAAAAGTAAGTCTTACCATTTATTGATTTCAAGGTTAAGATAATTAGTAGAGTTCAATGGTCAAGAATATCAAGGATAAAGAAGAGATTAATTCTTTATAGTGGGATGAATATAAATATTTTTTCCTTGAAATATATTTTCATAAGGTGGTGCTACTTAGGTTAGTGATGAAATTCCATGAATTGAAGAAAAAATAAGAAAGATTCAGTGGTTGGGTATAAAGAATACTTCACCTAACTGGAGAGGTATGTACCAAATCTAATTCGGAATATTAATAAAAAATCAATTTCTTTTACTCAGGATTAAAGATAAGGTATAGAAGGGCATTGGCCTCCCATGAATTCAAAAGTTATGAGAAACCTATCTGATGTGTTGATAGGATAAATGTCGAGTTTTCTAATGATCACGTGCACTTTGAAAACAAGTATAATAAGAGGTATATATGGAAAGTGATGGGTAATAATTAACCAAATAAATCTGATGGTATGAAATTCTAGTTTCTAGTTTGTGAAATCTATGGAAAAAATCACCTTGGGGAATGCCTTACCAAAAATGGGAACTATTTTTGATGTGGTATGTTTGGACATATGGCACGATATTGTAAGGAAAATGATCCTAATACTAATCGTGATATGAAAAGTGTTTAGTGTTCAAAATTAAGATAGATAGGTCGTTATGAAAATTATTCGTGGGGTTACTCTCCCACCAAGCTGAACCTATCATTTATGTACTGTTTACCCTTTTTATTATAATTTTCGGAGGCCATGGAGCTTTTCCATGGACTACTGTTTGCGGTAAAAAATCTAGATCATAAGTATAAAGGTGTAGTTAGATCCTTTTTATCTATATTAGTAGAAATTGGTCTATCTAATGAAGTTGTATCAAGTACCTTGTTTGTTTACTCATATTTTTCTAATGTTTTGTTTGATACGGGGTCTACACATTCCTTTATTTATAAGTAATTTTCTAGTTAATTGGAAATATCACCTCAACAAAAGAGACTGATTCATCTTCTTAAAACACTGGGGGAAATATTATATCAAAGATGAATTATAATAATATTTATATTGGGGTATGTGGAATGAATTTATCTGAAAACATTTTTGTTTTCCCTTTGTTTAGTATGATGTCATTGTGGGAATAGATTGAATTTCTGTTTATCATACTAATATTGACTATAGAGCTAAATAAGTTGTTTTTTAAGAATTTTTTTTGTTTTTATTCAAGAATGAACCCATATAATTGATAACATATCAAGAAGCTGGGAAACTATTGAAATATGGAAATTAATGTTATCTTGCTCATATTGTTGAAAATAAGGGAACTGTTTAGATTAATGATGTGCCAGTGATAAAGGAATACCTTGATGTTTTATCTAATGAGTTACCCAATTTTATACCTCATCAAGAAGTCAAATTCACAATTGACTAAGTTCCTTTTGCTAATACAATTTTAAAATCCCTTATCAAATGTCTCTAATAGAATATATTTAATTAAAAAATCAGTTGTAGGATTTTCTTAATAAATGATTCATTTGTCCAAGCACTTCCCCATCAGGTGATCATATTTAGTTTTTGTAATGGACCAGACCCTCTTGGTCCATTAATTTTACAAATCCTGAGGTTTGAGGCATCCTGGGGACCATCAGTGAGTCATTGTGGATTGTTCAAAATTTTAGTTTGGACGAACGGTGGCACCGATAAAAATCCGTGGCACTGAGGTGGATCAGTGGCACCAATGATCATCGATGCTAGGGTTATATTAACAGATTGACGATGCTAGGTTGATGGTGCTACGACGACCGTGCTAGGGTGACGGTCCAGGGCGACGATGCCAGGTTTTTGGTGAATCTCCCATCAGTGATTCATTTCCAACTTCTCCCGGACTTTTCCAATTTCACTGCAGTAATGGATCTTTTGACATAAAAGTATTTTAATGCCCCTTTCAAAGTGATTTAAGGACATTAAAATTTGATTTAAATCCCCCAACTATTAGTTGACTATTGAATAACCAAAACGTGTGGCCTTTTTATCTATGTCACACCCTTTTTCTCGTTTTTTAGCCTCCAGTGTTTTCCAATTTCACCCATATTATGAGTTTTTCTCCATTTAAAGGAAATATATCAACTCGCAGCATCCACTAGTCTATCTCCACCATCTATGAGGAGAATTATTAAACCTAAATTAATTCAAATTTGTGAAACTTCCCACCCACGTTGTGAAACCATGATTCGATTTTTATGCTCTTCGAGATTTCACAACCTATAACTCTAGGATCGGTCATTTTATCACACAGATATCTTCTTCCTCCTTAGTCTCTTTCATTTCCATGGTTCGCTTGGAGTAGCTATTCTGGGGATCAATTTGAATAGTGAGATTGTGCTAGATCCCTTACTGCTCAGCCTTGGATTTCATCCTGTAAGTCACACATCCCTTGCACTTGAAAAAATAAGGAACTTCGATACTTGATCATTCAGGTAGGGGTTTTTACTTCGTCTCTATTTACTATGAATCATGTAGGGTAATTATGATGATGTTCCCTTAGGAATTATATGAATCTGAATTTAACAAATATAATAAATAGACTTTTAAATAATGAAGGGATGGGAAAGTTTATGATGATTTTTTTGTTATACCTTTTTTTTATATTGTGAATTGTATGGGCTCATGTCCACTAAAATTCGTGTCCATTGGTGGTCATTTCTTGTGCACTAATGAAGCTTTGTTTTTTTGGATAATCTTGTGATTGAATGACCATAACATGGAAACTAGTTAATCACATGTAATTGGTTGATTAAATGGATGTATGATGAATAAAAATCCTTGTGTGATCACTATGGTTAGCCAAATGGAATGAAAGAACTTAATGAATGTTGTTGGATAAATTTGGAAACTCCCTTGCTTTATTCTGGTGATATGCTTGGTTATTCTATTCAATGTTCTTGAGGTGACATGTGGATGGGAATGGGATCTCTGGTTGATAGAACTAGTGGAAATACGGTTTTTAACGTCTTCGTAATAACGTCGGTTTTTTTAAAACCGACATGAATAGTATGTGTGGGAAATTTTTGGCATCGGTTTTACAAAAAAATTACACCAAAACAAGTATTTAATGATATTTTGCATCGGTTTTCTTTAAAACCGACGCCAAAATATTTTTAAACAAATGTTTTGGCGTCGGTTTTGAATAAAACCGACACCGATAATAATAATAAACCAATTTACCGCATCGGTTTTGAGGAAAAATGACGCTGAAAATAATTTTAAAAAAAATTCAGCGTCGGTTTTGAGTAAAACCAACGTGGAAAATAATTTCAAAAAAACATTTCACCGTCGGTTTTCAGGAAAACCGACGCTGAAAATAAAAAAATAAAAAATTTGCGTGGGTTTTTTGGAAAACTGACGCCATAAGATTTATTTTCGGCGTCGGTTTTCTCTAAAACCGATGCAAAAATCTTTTAAAATTATTCGGGGACCGAAACCCTCATTTTGTTCAATCATCGAAATTGAGTTCCGTTGCGGCGCTTTGGACTCCCGATGACCTTCGAACGTGATTTGCGATCTTGGATGGCCATTGTTGAAGGTTTTGTGTCGTTTGAACGATTTTGGGTATGCGTTCTTCCTATTTATCTCTTGTTTAATCTCTCATTGTTTATTTCTTATTTAAGAACCCTATTTTTCCCGATTTTTATTATTGGTTCGGTTTTAGTTGTAGTTTATCATTATTTTTTGTTTGTATTATCATTTTTGGTATAGATTTGTTTGTATTATCATTGTTTGTTTGTATTATCATTGGTTTGTATTATCATTTTTGTGCGATTTTCATTATTTTTTGTATTATCATTGTTGGTATAGATTTTATTGTGTTTCTTCAAACACTACAGTGTTTGTTTGTATTATCATTATTGGTTTGTATTATCATTGTTGGTATAGATTTCATCTCCCTATTTTTTTTTGATTTTCATTATTAGTGTTTGTTTGTATTATCATTGTTGGTATAGATTTTATAGTGGTAGTTTATCATTTTATAGTGTTTGTTTGTATTATCATTGTTGGTATAGATTTTATTAGTTTATTTTTGGTTTGTATTATCATTATTTTTGGTTTTTATTATCATTCTATCTAGAACTACTACTATATTCACCTTCATATTAATCTTGATACATGTATTTGTTAGTAAATAGGTATAGATCATACCACAAAATCTTCAATAATTTATACATATTTCCATGTACTCCCACATTTCACTTATTGCATCCTTTAAATTAATGTACTCTTCAATATTTTTGACACATGAAACATCGAAATATTGCAACTATGTAAAATGAACTAATAAATTTTAAAATAATGATATTATAATTAAATTATAATATCAATATAACACACATATATATAATATGAAAATAAATTGTTTACTCTATTTGTAAACGTGTTTCATATCTGATGTCTTTTATTTGATTATCAATAATTTTTATTAAATATGTTTTTGTTTACAATTTATCTGATAGATATTTAAATGTTTATATGTTTTAATATATTCATCAATTATATTGTGATATCAGGTATTAATGGATCGTAATTGGATTTATTTACGAAGAACCACTAGTGAATATGAAAAAGGAGTTGACATTTTTTTTGGAATTTTCATAACGACATCTTCAAAATATTGATTTGATTTTCTGTCCATGTGTGAAGTGTGTAAATATGAGAAAGTTAAACTCCATAGAAACCAAGGATCGTCTCATTTGTTATGGTTTTAGCCTTAATTATACACATTGGATTTTGCATGGTGAAAGAACTGAAAATTCAACATCCAATGTTGACGATGATATTCATTATGAGGAAGAGGATCGTATTGAAAAATTTATCCATGATTTAGGTGTTGAAACCATCAAAAAAACACCAACTGTTGAACGATTGTATGGAGATTCTGAGAAACGATTATTCCCAGGTTGTAGTAAATATACAGTGTTATCAGCAGTTTTGAGATTAGTTAACTTAAAAGAAAAAAATGGGTGGAGTGATAAAAGTTTCTCCAGTTTACTTGAGCTTTTAAAAGATCTACTTCCAAAAGGCAATGGGCTTCCAGATTCCAATTATGAGGCGAAGAAAATATTATGCCCAATGGGATTGGGGTATAAAAAGGTACATGCTTGCCCCACTGATTGTGTACTGTATAGGAAAGAAAATGAACATTTATCAAGTTTCCCTACATGTGGGACATCGCGCAATAAGATGGATGAGAAAGTCAACTCAGATTCATTCTCATGTGATGTCATGTAATGTTATGAAAAATCAATTTTTTACTTTCTAATGATATCATCCAATATTTTTTGCATACAATTCTGATAATTCAATTCTGATTTATTTTTAGGTACCAGAATCAAAACTCCAGCTAAAGCAATTTGGTACCTTCCAATAATTCCTCGTTTGAAGCATCTATTTGCAAATTCAATTGATGCAAGAAGGTTAAGATGCCATTCAGTTGAGCACATCTCTGATGGTAACTTATGTCACCCTGCTGATTCACCCTAGTGGAAGAAGTTTGATAAAACATTTCATGATTTTGGAAGTGAAATTAGAAATCTCGGAATGGGATTGTGTACTGATGGAATGAATCCATATCGGAGCCTCAGTATCCGACATAGTTCATGGCCTGTTTTTCTGGTACTTTACAACTTCTCCCCACATCTATGTATGAAGAAAAAATATTTTATGATGAGCTTGATGATTTCTGGACCAAAAAAACCAGGAAATGATATTGATGTGTATCTTACACCATTGATTGATGATTTGAAACTTCTATGGGAGGAAGGTGTTAAAGTTTTCGAAGCATACAAGAAAGAGTATTTTCTTTTGCGTGATATGATAATGTTCACTAAAAATGACTTTCCTGCATATGGAAACTTATCTGGATATAGTGTTAAGGGACATAAAGCATGTCGAATTTGTGAAGAACAAACTTCATATTATCAATTGCATAATGGAAGAAAGATAGTGTATATGGGACATTGAAGATTTTTTAGAATTAATCATCCTTATCGTAGATTGAAAAAATCATTTAACGGTTTATAAGAATACAACCTCCCCCCTAGACCATTGTCGGCTAAAGAATATTATGACAGAGTGAAAGATATTGATTCGACATTTGGAAATAGAAAACATTCTGGTTTACAAAAACATATCTGGAAGAAGCAGTCTATTTTTTTCAAACTACCTTATTGGATATTTTTAGAGATAAAACATAACATTGATGTTATGCATGTTGAGAAAAACATATGTGATAGTTTGATTGGAACTTTGTTAGACATAAAAGGAAAGACAAAAGATGGATTACATGCTAGATTGGACTTGATATTAATGAGAATACGTTTGGAGTTATCTCCCACTGTGAAAGGAAACAGAACATATTTACCTCCGGCTTGTCACACATTAATCAAGATTGAAAAGATGAATTTTTGTCAGTGTCTTCATGGTATTAAAGTACCCAGTGTTTTTCTTCAAATGTGAATAATTTTGTGTCATTGAAGGATTGTAAATTAATAGGTATGAAATCACATGATTTCCATGTGTTGATGCAACAAATTCTACCATTAGCAATGCGTGGTATATTACCAAAAGCCGTCGGAAAGGCAATCATCAGGTTATGTAATTTCTTTAAATCCATTTGTAGGAAAGTCGTTGATCCAAATTTGTTAGATGTGTTGGAGAATGAAGCAACTCTTATTCTTTGTCAACTAGAAATGTATTTCCCGCCCACATTTTTTGATATAATGGTTCATCTATTGATTCATTTGGTGTGTGAGATAAGAATATGTAGGCTTGTTTATTTAAGATGGATGTATCCTTTTGAAAGATATATGAAAATTTTGAAAGGATATGTTAAAAATCCTTATTGACCAGAGGCCTCTATTGTTCAAAAATATGTATCAGAAGAGGTGATTGAGTTCTGTACTAATTATTTGAATGAGGTGGAGCATATTGGTCTCCCTATATCTCGACATATGACAGTTGATAGAGAAGGTAGAGGGGTTCGAGGCTTAAAGGTAAAGTTCATTCCATGTTATGAAGTGATGCAAGCACATTTATACATTTTGAACAACATAGATGAGGTTCAACCATATATATCCTCACATATTGCTGAATTAAAGTTATGATATAAGAAAATAAATGAAAATTTGTTGATGATTGAGCATAAGAAGACATTTGTTTCATGGTTTAAAGAGAAAGTCACCCCAGATATATCTGTATTTGAAACATTGAAGTGGTTAGCAGGGGAACCATCTCTTAATGTGATCACTTGGTCTAGTTTTGATATCAATGGCTACATATTTTACACAAAAAACCTGGATGACAAGAGTACCGTTCAGAATAGTGGTGTGATGGTATTTGCTGAAGCAGTGCATTTTTCAAGTGCCAAAGATAAAAACCCAATTTCTACATCAACTTCATATTTTGGAGTTATTGAAGACATATGGGAAATTGATTATATTAAATTCTGAGTCACTATTTTTATGTGTAATTGGGTTGATAGTAATAGTGGCGTGAAACATGATGAATATGGGTTTAAACTGGTTGATTTGAAAAGATTTAATCACAATGAGGAACCATTTATCATGGAGACACATGAAAAACAAGTATTTTATGTCATTGATCCGTCGAATGATCAGTGGTCAGTTGTTTTTCAAGGGAAAAGATATCATTTGGGTGATGAGGATGATTCTGATGATGCTAGTGATTTACATGAGCCTTATTCATCTATTACGCAATTTCTAAATGATTACAATGAATATAAGACAGACATAGTGCATGCAGTACGTACCGATCATGATTAAGGCATGTGGAAAAACACTAAATTAGTCTCCTAATTTTTCTGGTAAATATTTATATTTTCTGTCTATTTTTAAAACTTACAAATGTATGCCTCTATTTTTACATATTTATTTTTGTCTTCCTTGTTTCTAATTATTCATTTTTCTAATGATATGCAGGTACACAAAATTTCATTACACTTTATAGTAGCAATGTCAGATACAGATATAGAGGAGTAGTTACCGAGGTATATCTATTTTTAAAAATTATAAAATATTCAATAATATACTTATTTAATGAAATAAAACTGTTAATTTACAAAAAAAATTGTAGGACTACTGATGTGTCCTCGGCGGAGGAGACTTCTCCAGTTACTACTCAAAAATAAAGTTCTCAAGTTGGTAAACGTGGTATTACACGTTTACCAAAACTATCACTTGCTCGTGATGATAACAAATTACACATCCATTTTGATGATAATAATAACGCAGTTGGCCCAAATGCAGTTCAGTTTTTTAGTTATATAGCGATGCAGAGCCGTTGTAGGATTAGTATTTTATATCCTGATTGGAAGTCAGTGGACAGGACGTCGAAGCAACAGCTTTGGGAGGCCATGATGGTAAAATATCTTTATTTATTTATTTTATCTCGTTTTTTTAATATTATATAGTTTAAATGACATATTTAATTTATTCAATTATAGATGACATTCAATTTTGAGGAAACCAAAGAAATTAGGAAAAGATATCTCTCTTTAGCGGCGGTTCGATGAAGAGATTTTAAAACCAAACTGACAAAAGATTATGTTCTTGGAAATAGAATGTTTGAAAGCCCATGTCTTAAGTATCCATATATAGATGAAGAAACATGGAAGCGATTTGTTGACAGTCATCAGGAAGAGAAATTTCAGGTATTGTAATTGTTTTATATTTTAAAATTTATGCTATATTTTCCTTATTACTTAGTAATTTATTTTTATGTAACAGGCCTCCAGGAGATCTCATCAAGAGATCCAGTTGCAAAATATGTACCCTCATACTTTATCACGTGGAGGGTACTCGTATTTGGAGCAGAAAATGATTGAAGAAAAATTTCAATCATTAACATCTCGATCAAGTAGTGGTTCAGAAGAGGTCCAGTATAGTCCTCCATCTCCTCCAACTTTCCATGAGAAATGAAAACGAGCAAGAAGAAAAAAAATGAACAATATCTTACAGAGGAAGCTCATCAAGTGGCTGATAGAATTGTAAGTAAATATTATTTATTTGTTAACAATTTTTCTATTTTATAATTTATAAACACTAATATAACTTTTTTATTTTTCATTTCTGGATGAACTTCAGGAGAAAGAGACACAGGGATCTTTTATCCCCGAGGGTAGGATGGATATCCTAGCCACTACTTTGGGAAATGAAGAACACCCCGGCCGTGTTAGAGGATATCAGGCGGGTGTTAGTATTTGGAAGGTTTTTGGTAAGAGTAAGCAATCAAGAGACCCAGAAATCGAATCCTTAAAAGAAGAGTTGCATGATATGAAACGGTCTATGGGTGATCAAATTCAAGCAGCAGTATAGAAGGCTTTAATAGAACATTTGGCATGACAGTCATAGTCTGTGCAGCCTTCCGAGGTATATTATTTACTTGTCATAAATTTTTCTTTTTTATAAATTATAAACACTGATATAACTTTTTCATTTTTCAACATTCTCAGCCTACTCACCCGGACTAACCTGCCTCATCAGCTTACCCAGCCCCGTCTGGGCAGCCTTCCAAGGTATATTATTTACTTTTCATCAATTTTTCTATTTTATAAATTATAAACACTAATATAACTTTTTCATTTTTCAACATTCTCAGCCTACTCACCCGGACTACCCTGTCCCATCTGCTTACCCTGCCCCATCTGCACAACCTTTTGAGGTATATTATTTTATTTAATTTTTAATCAATTTTTCTATGTTATAAATTTTAAACACTAATATAACCTTTTCATTTTTTTTCCTTCTTAGCCTACTCAACCGTACTACCCTTCCCCACCTGATAACTTTGAGCCTCCACCTCCTCCCTCGGATCAAGCCTTATATTGTGAGTTGTTTGCGGGAGATCCTCATGTACATATTGTTGCGTTAGGACAGGTGTATTGTTTGGGGGACTCAGAACATCATAAACCTATGCAGATGGGTCAGGTTAGAGTATCAGTACTTGTTATTATAGATCCTACTGCTCTACTACCATTTCCTACTGTGGAGATCACCAGTGTTGGGGAATGTATGGGCCATTTTTTACTTTGGCCAACTGCCCTACTTCGTTATATTTCACATGAGGTATGAGTTTCTTTTAATATTAATTACAAATGATTCCAAATTACTTATAATGTTTTCTGACATTTAACTTTTATAAGAATATCTGAAAGCAAAAGAAATTGTACAAATGCAACAAAATGTTCAAGAACAGTTGGTTGTAGATACTTCTGATATTTCTTATGGGTTGAAAAGATTATCTGAGTCCTCTTCTTCTTTGAATTTTATCTATGAGTTTTGGATGACGCCCGATATATGTGGAAGAAATTATCAATTGAGAATACTGAAAGAATATATCATGAATTTAGTTAATTTTGAAGAGATTGGGCTGAATGTGGTGCAGTTTTTTTCCATGTAAGTAAATTGACATTTGAATTGCTATTTCTTTAATAAAAGATTGTTATGTCATTGAATAACTATATTTTCTTTTAAATTAGATATCTATACATGATTCTTTTACAAAATGAAACTACAATAATTTACAGCTTTATAGATCCAGAGTACATTTCCTTGGAAGTCAAACATGTGAAGAATGATGAAAGAGTTCAATATATATCCGAGAGATTATCACAAACAGAGATTTAGTGCTGGTTTTTTCCATTTCTTGATAAGTAAGAACATCAATATAATTTTTAACTAATGATCATTATAATTTCATTAATTGTGAACTTTTTGTATTGTAGGAGGCATTAGATGTTAGGCGTATTTCTGCCAAATGAATGCACCTTATATTGGTTTTGCTCTTTATTAGGAAAGGTGTGTAAACCATTTTCCAACTTATTAAATAGGTAAGTTGTTTTTTATTTTTATAAGTTTGTTATGTTTAATATTCATTTTTTACACAAGTTTTATTAGTTATTATATAAAAAAATGTAGTTCATGGAAACATTTTACAAAGGAAAACATGTTAGAAAAGAAACCAACGAAAATCAAATATGTGGACGTACAGGTAATTAGCTTTTATATTTTTGTTATAAATTGGTTTTTATTATTAGTTAAATGTTTTATAACTGCAATGTCATCGACAAAATGGACATGTTGAATGTGGTTATTATATTCTACGATTCATGTATGAGATAATCACAACTGGGGAAACTAATAATTTTCATAAGGTTAGTTGTATTAATTTTTTTATATATTTTCTGCCACTTTTTTCTATTTATTAATTTCATATCATTCAATATTATTGTAGGAATTCAATGATTCACAGTCTTATTCCCAATCTGATATGATCCATATTCAATCTACTTTTGCAAACTTTTTGTTAAGTCTGATTAAGATTTGAGTTATGTTTATTGATTTAGATTTGAGGTATGTATATTCTAATATTTCAGGTACGTGTATTTTAATTCTACTTTACTTTGAGTTCTATCAAGTGCCTCCGCAAAAATACTGTTTGATTGTTTTTGTATACTGTGTTTTTTTTAGGGGTTTCAATTTTTTTGGAAGTGAAATTGTAATTATTTTATAAAAAAATGACTTATGGCGTCGGTTTTATCTAAAACTGATGCCGAAAAGCATGTCTAAATGAAGTTTCGGCATTGGTTTTCTATAAAACCGACACCGAAACTCATCAGCAAATTATTTTTAGCATCGGTTTTTGAAAAACCGACACGAAAACCATATTTTTAACATTTCCTTTAAAGACGTCGGTTTATAACCGACGTCAAAAATCAATAAAAACCGACGTTAATAAGTGTTTTTGCACTAGTGTAGGTTGTTAGTTTGAGAATCTAAGGTCGTGTGGAGCCGGGGGTAAATGTTCTAGGCATAGTATATTGGGACATGGTTTAGTTCCAGAACTTTGACAGATCTCATAGATCCATTATAATGTTGTTAAATACAAGAGAACTGAGATATAATTATAAAATGGTTGAATGGTTGTTTATTTAAGTTCTATTTTTTGGCTTGTGGGTATGACTTTTAGTTTCCCAGTAGTGAAGGAAAATTTTAAATGGAATATTTTTAACATGATAACAAGAATGGGTACAATGGGTGTTGGTGCCAAAATATTGGACGTAAAGGGAAGAAGGAAAAGAAACTCGCGCGCTGCCTCGCGAACCCCGATGCGGAGCTCCCCCAAGAAACGTGGCCACCGTGAATCCCTAGAGGTAGTAACGCTCTGCGAGCCCCCTGACATTTGCGACCCGCCGCAGAGCAGAGGAGGCGGTAACCCTCTGCGATCCCGGTTGACATTCATGACCCACCGCAAAGCAACCGTAGCCCCTTCGCGCCGCGTGATCCCTGCTTCGCGGTGCCCCTTGCCTATAAATATCGGCCTCCCCCTAATCCCACGGGATGGACAATCTGACCTTTCGGCTTCTGAACTCCCCAATCACAAATCACCCTTCACCCTGGGAATCATGAGCTCCATGAGGTATTTTCGCTTCGCGAGATTCCTTCTCCTTGTCTTGTTTTGAGCCCCTCTTTCGAGAGGGATTCCCTTCACGAAGCCTAAGGGAATTTCCGAAGGAAGGGGATTCCCAAGGGAACACGGGTAGCTACAGAGCGTTTATGCTTTGCAAAACACCCATCCTATACAAGTGATCCACATGCCAAGGTAGGGTCATTGTACTTCGCGAAGCACACTACTTCACAGCACCTTGCTTCGTGAGGTACCTCCGCTTCAGGAGGCAGTGCTTCGCGGACACTATTCCACTTCGCGAAGAACCTCCCATTTACACCCCTGCCCCATGCTAAGGCCAAGGAACTCCACTTCACGAATCACGCCCCTTTGCTTGGAAATTCCTCTTCCCGTGCGACCCTCCAGGTTTGCACGATGTGATTTCAATGTCCCATGGACAACACCACTCATAGTGTTGCTTCACCTAATGTTTCTTTGCATAGGCACGCTAACGGGTATTTCTTCTTCACATAGCCACGCTAACGTGGACCCCTAGATGGTTCGCTCTGCGACCCCCCTTTACCATGGCTTTGCTCGTACCTTCTCTCCCACAAGGGGCAGGTGGTACCGGTTATGTAAGTCCTAGGGGTGCGGAGTAAACCCACCATGTTCGAGCTGCAAGATGTTAAACTGCCAAGTACCTCGTCCTCAACACATGACGTTAAACTTTGACCCAACCCCGTGCCTCACACGCAGGTTCCCCCAGCTCGGATATTCATTACGCCTCTCGTCTCCACGGGAATGGAATCACCCTCACATGGGATGATATCCTCCTTCTCAAAGTAGCATATATCCACATGGGAAGGGAAACCACCTTGGTGTAAGCCCCCAAGACTTTCTTGAGGAAGGTATCACCCATATACCTCTGTACTTTTCCACTGCCAAGGCCAGTGGAGGGCACGAGAGGGAATGAGGCACCTTCCATCTTTGGTCCCAAATCCCTCTCCTGCTGCGCTTTGCCACACTTTGGGCCTCCATCCTGGAGTAAGTCCCAACACCATGGGCCGCCTAACGCATAAGCCCCTCTTCGTTTCCCATGGACGCACCCTTTACGACGTGATCTTCAAGTCTCTACTACCTCTTATTTCTCACACTGAGCATGACTCGGGTGGGCTTAGAGTAAGCATCGACCATGGAAATGCCCCCATCTAGCATGACGTTAAACTTTATGCCCCCATCCAGAATGATGATAAACTGTATGCCCCCGTCCAGCATGACGTTAAACTGTATGCCCCTGTCCAGCATGACGTTAAACTATATGCCCCCGTCCAGCATGACGTTAAACATTATGCCCCCATCCAGCATGACGGTAAACTGCACACTGGAACTACGTGGTCTTTGATCTGTGCTAAGGTATGGTACGTAGGAAGCCTCCATGGCCCACCACCACCTGGAACCTTGGTCCTCCTTCATGTCGGCCTTCTGGCGTCCAACCTGAACTATGTGGTCTTTGATCCGTGCTAAGGCATGGTACGTAGGAAGCCTTCATGAGGTTCAAGCCCACCACCACCTGTGGACCCCCGGGTTCACCTTCACGTCGGTTCACCGATGAAACCCTACTTGAACTACATGGTCTTTGATCCATGCTAAGGCATGGTACGTAGAAAGCCTCCATGAGGTTCAATCCCACCACCACCTAGACCCCTGGTCCTCCTTCACGTCGGCCTTCTGGCGTCCAACCTGAACTACGGGGTCTTTGATCTGTGCTAAGGCATGGTACGTAGGAATCCTCCATGAGGTTCAAGGCCACCACCACCTGGAACCCTGGTCCTCCTTCACGTTGGCCTTCTGGCGTCCAACTTTAACTACATGGTCTTTGATCCGTGCTAAGGCATGGTAGGTAGGAAGCCTCCATGAGGTTCAATCCCATCACCCGTTGGTCACTCCAACCTCCTTCACGTCGGTTCACCAACACCTGGGCAGCCTAGTGTGTAAGCCCCACACCATCTGGACCAAGGTCCTCATTCGCGTCAGTTTGCCGACACACCATTTTGAACTATGTGGTCTTTGATCCATGTCAAGGAATGGTACGTAGAAATCCTTCTTGAGGTTCAATCCCACCATCCATCTGGACCAAGGTCCTTCTTCACGTCGGTTCTCTGACGCGCCCCCATCCCGCATGACGTTAAACCGCATCTCAATCCAGCGGTAAGCCGTTGTGACCCTACCATCCAGTTGTTCTGACACCCCTTCATTTTAGTATAACACCCCTCTTACTGAACTACGTGGACTTTAATCCATGTCAAGGCATGGTACGTAGGAGTCCTCACGAGGTTCAAGCCCACCACCTGGTCATTTTGACTGCATCCATGCAATTCTCTATCATCCACCCTGATTCTTACTCAGGCCGCCACCTCCCGGTGAGATCATGCTACCCCATTCCCCTCCACAGAATTTGGGAAGCCGCTCATGGGCCGGCCCCGATATCGGCATTCCCTCAAGTGGGGATTCCTAAATCTAATCCACTCCAGCTAGTGTTCTGATTAGGCCGATCCGTCTCCGCTGGATGTTAAACTTGTGGAATACCCCGTGTTAAACATGGGAAGCTGAAAAAAACATCATATACATGCCTATGGAATACAATACCCCAAGTTCTACGTGGGATGCCTCAGGCTTCCGTGCCCTCAATATTCCCTATAATAAGGGACAAAAGACAGACACGCCAACTCCCCAGTGTTCAGACACATTACTGATGCCTCGACGTGACTACTCCCCCAACTGAAGGTTGCTGCCCTGACCGGACCCTTTGGAATGTCCTGACACAAGCAGTGTAATTAACCGGCGTCCATGGAGACCTGTAACTGAGATGAGTTTCATGAACAACGTATTAAATCTATGAGGGAGACCCAGACTAGGTGACGAGTTCCGAGGAGGAATCCACCGAAGGAAGAACCGACATCCCATCATCCCAATTTCAATCAAGGAGCAGAGATCCCTAAATAAGGAGAGAATGTCGCCCGCCTTTGGAAAGCGGGAATGCGGGGCAACAAGAAAGTCGCGCCTATCGCTCCCAAGCGAATGGATGCGTGTGCCCCAGCGAAGGCATCGAAAACAGAAATGGTGAACTGGACGTGAAGTTCTTCTCCTCAATATAGAGATTAGTAGGGCTCAACACATCAGTAGATTGACGTGTTATCGGATTCAGATATCCGGAACTGAGCCCCGCTAAGCAAATAGCGGGCCTGGCGTGAAACTCACCAGAAGTTGGGGCAGTAGAATGTGGGGCATTCCATTCTGCAACGTGTTGTTGTGGATTCCTCTCACCGAACACGGAATACGGAATGACGTTGGGGAACTGGTTGTCGATCTCTTTTCCTCGCATTGTTGATGAGTTGACCTTACTGCTTCTCAGGAATCAGGTTACTGCTATCGAAACACGATCGCCGCCCACCCACCTATGCAGGGGCATGGGCGATACCAACATAGCTGCTCTGCGTGGCTCCAATGTCTCCACAACGACATCTACATCTATGAATGTGGGATGCCCACGTCCCCTTTCACCGTCAGATATTATCCAACGTAGGGTGATCAACGAACTTGTATGTAGGTATGAGGAGGAAGGGGTCATCCCAACTCAGGATATGTCCCGCCTAGACCTGGAGGCGTCCAGGCCCCACCGTCAACGATTCCCTCAAGGTCCGTGCAGGGAGCCCCTACTCCCACCCTAATGTTCAATCGTTTCGGGAGCCTGTCCCCGGAACGCCTCGACGACTCCTCGCCTTACGCTGATGAGGCGAGTGATGTCCGGCTCAGCCCAGCCAGGGCCCCAGTCCAGGGAATCCAGGTAAGGGCCCCCACCCGTCTGTGTCAGCACCGCCATCCAGCTTTTCCAGAGGAGCAGGGAGGCTATGCCCCTACACCACCTGCACCGGCTCGTCTGACCCGACGCCAGCGTCGGGCCCGAGCTGAGGATGCTCGTCAAGGGGCGTTAATGTCAACAGCTACTATGGCCCGATCCACCTCCGACGTGCATCATGAATCCCCTTCATGCACTGAGCAGGGGTAATCCTATGCCCGGCCAGGATCGAGGCCCCAACCGCCCCATGGGCAGGCTGGGTTGACTCTCCGGGTCGCAGGCCCGAGTATTTATCGCCACGAACCAATTCGCGGTGATGTCACCCCGTACGGAGGGCCTCCCCATACCACCACTCCACAGATCATGGGCCTTCGATGCCTCGAAGCTTGTCATGGAGGTATTCCCCGTGCTACCCCCATCACGAATGAACACTTTCCCCACGGTGGTGATACTCGGAGAGGAAGCCTCTCCCACGCCCACCACACAGGGAATGGAGTTCCTCCTCCTGCCCCCGACCGTCGATGTGAAGGTATTTCCCATCTGGTCCCTCTCCAACGTGGGGATCCTCCCTACATCCTCTCTGCAACTGGAAAAGGTCCTCCTCACCCTGGTAACCCGAGGGGTGAAGGTCAACCTCGCTCCACCGGCGTCAAGCATGGAGGTCCTCCCCATACTCCTGCCAGTTCCAACAGAGGTTCCACCCACACAAATGTTGTTCATGGAGGTCCTCCCCATGTACCCTTTGACATCTGCCCCAGTGCCCCTCGCACCCCAGCCATCTCAAGCGAAAGTCCTCTCCACCACGGTGTCAGCACGGCCCTGCGACTACATGTCGAGAATCAGCCTTGTCTTGAAGATCCATCTAGGATAAGGAGAGAGGGTCGTCGCTGGCACAAGAAGATTCTGGGGAAGGCCTGGGTGGAGGTCAAACCAGCCCGCTTCTTGGATTCTGAAGCGGAATGTGACTCGGCAATGGAACCTTATCCCCGTTCCTCCGTGTCAAGGATTGGGGCAGGAACAAGGAGCCTCTGTCTCGTTCTCCCAGAATGTGAAGTCCACCGGATTCCCGCCTCTCTCCGCAAGTACATCCAGGAGGAGGAAATTGTGTAAATCCAGCAGGTTCCGACCGTGAAATCACCACTGTCGTCACCAGAAGTGCCCTCTACCTCTACCATAGATCACGGAGAGCTATTTTGGGGACTGGCGGTAGAGCAATGACGTAACCCATCTCCGGTGACCGAAATCCCTACACCAGAAGTTGTGACGGTCAGCCCGTCATATCACGACGTTGTGATTAGGTCACCTCACTCCTCAGAGGATGGCCCGAAATTCAGCAGTCAGTCGGCTCGTTCGCCATATTCTCCGCCGCCCAGCTTATTGTCCCAGCGGTCCACCTCGGTACCGCTACCGGTTTCTCAACCGCCCCGGGTTGACGAGTGGGGCAATACGGGGCCAGACCCTGAATCTGATCCCAGGAGCTTCTAGAACATTCTTGCAGCGGATCACTTCCCATATAAGTTTTGGCCGATGGTAGTGCCAAACTTTTGCGCACCGGAGTCCCTTACCCCATAGGAAGTAGGGTGCTTCCACCAAACCCTATGGGTGATGCACTTCCACCTTCGTTATGAGCGAGTAGTGTACCCCAGGAGCCGAGAGCACTTTGATGAAATCAGCAAGCAATGCCACCTGGTCAATTTTCCCGCACTCCCTATGGCCCATCACCCTGAGTCACCGAGCCACCAGAGCACCCTTCAACGGAAATGCATTCAGAGTCTCAAAGTACTCCGTAGATTCATCAAGGAAGCTACCCCCCATGTGCAAGTCTGTGGCTGGGGACAGTATGCCGCCCTCCTCTTTAGTACTATCCGGAGGCAGCCCGATTCGTTATGAAACATTGAGGACATGCCCCCAAGAGGGGTCACGGTCCACATGGCTGATGTAGTGGACAAGGAGGATGAGCTTGAATTTCTCGATGGAGACTTACCACCTGAGGGTGTACCACCACTACTGGACCCATCAGGGAGGATTACCCATCAGCAGAGGAACCTTCTAGGCCTCTCTGTACCCACCGAGCTGCTGGTACTCAGTCGGATGGCCGGTAAGGGTAAGGAGTACGTCGGAACTATCAAGAACTCCGACCCATCTTCCTTAGCATAGAAGATGGACGAAGACCCCAAAAAGGCCGCATTGCACCAGCAGCTCGATGAGCAGAAGAGGCTGGTCGACGAACTTCTGGCTGAACACGCTGCAGAGCAGCGACCCGACTATGGTAATCCCAATCCGGGGCAGAAGGGGCAGGAACAATTTCCCCCCGGTGATATGCCTCCAGGAAACCCGGATCATGCTACTTCCATATAAAGGGAAGAAGTCGGAACTCACGGCAAGAGGGCGTGATACGTCTCGCTAAACCCTCCTGAGCGATGAGGAAATCCAAGGAATTCAGTCCGGGTTCCCCCAGCCGCCCCACAGGCCGTTCCGCCAGTCGCTCCATGAGCTGTTGAATCCATCTACCATGTCGAAGAACCCAGCAACACACTTGTGATCAGGGATCCCCGTCAAGACAGGGACCCCCACCCGGATGATCTTATAACGGTATTTATCGCCCGTCTCAAGGCATTGGAAACGCGGCAGGTGGTAGTCCCACCGGATGGCAAGCCATATCCCGCGTGGGTGGATGATATTCCCGCACCCCCGATTTTTGGGAACCCCACTTTCTCGCCCTTCAACGGGACATGGGACCCACCTGAGAACTTGGATTACTTTTCTTCCAGTTGTGGCCCAATGTTGGGAAACCCGGTGCACCAGGAAGCCGCCAAGCTCCGATGTTTCGTGCAGACATTGGAGGGCCCTGCATTCGTGTGGTACAGCCAGCTCTCTATCAGATTGGTGACCGGCTAGGAGGATCTCTGCAGGCAGTTACTATACCAGTTCAGCTCCACCACGTGAAAGACCAGTATCGCAGACCTCTTCAAGTGCAAACAAAGGCCTGATGAGTGAGTCACGGACTTCCTCGCCCGGTGGAAGGGGCTTACATACTCCCTCTACATGACACTGACTCAGGAGAAATTACTGATGATGTGTGTAGGGAATATTAAAACAGAGTTGGTTCCTTCCCTGATCACCCAGAACTACCCTGAAGGGTTCTGGGATTTCTCAAATAAGGATCACCGCCTCGAGGAAACTCTGCAACAGGCTAGTCAGGCACGTCTTCTTCCCCCTGTGATCCTAGACAAGAGGGCTTCCAGATCCGAACCCGCCGCGATGGCCCAAATAGAAGCCCCCATAAAGGTAGAATTACAGCCAGTGGCACCGGCCCCACAACCCCGTAGAGTCCCTCCACCTCAAGCGCAGGCTCCTGCCCAGCAGCGACCACCTCAGAACCGATAGGTTCCCCCGCGCAATGCACCCTCACTGCCTAGGCGGGATAATCAGGCTCAGCCTCCTCGGCAGGCCCCTCAGAACCCTCCTCAGTGCCAGGCTCCCAAAGCTCCCTTTCCGGAAAGAAGGCACCATACTTGCTCATTTAACGAGAATCAGGTCCCCGGTTACTTCCGAAGTTCCCTAGAGTAGGGGATCATGTGCTTACACGAGTGCAGAAGGCCGGTAGAGGCAAATCTCACCAATCTCCCCAACTAATGCCCCTATCACCAAATCTTGGGGCACACCCTCAAGCAGTACTTTGTGTTTAAAGACTGGGTCCAAGACCAAGTCAACAACAACATAGTCAGGATAGGCCTGGCCCCAACACAGGTAGCGGGTGTCTTTGTCAGAGCAGAAAGCGGCTGTGATGACGAAGGTGAGTGGAAGCAGGTTCCTATCCACGGATCCCTGAAGTACGATGACTGAATGGCCCATAAAATCATTGCCCACACCCATGGAATCATTCGGGCATGCCTGAATCAGCTTTATCCTTCAGACAAAGCGGCCAATACCTCTGCATCGTCATCATAACTGACCTCTTCCCAAAAGGGAAAGCAGCGACGGCACAAGAAGAAGCAACGCACTCCACCACTACCGTCGCCATCCCATACTGTGGGTGACTTTATTCCCCCTAAAATGGGGATTCCTCCCAGAATCTGTCTAGTGGTGGATGATTCGTCAAGTGACATCTAGGGGTATGCTTCGGTTAATACCGTGGAGCTGGTAAATCCCTATATAACTCCCAATGAGGGGGAACGCCAGGCAAACGTCCTCAACGTCCCCAACCGACGTCAACGTCAGTGGAACCGCAACCACACAGGTCGTCAAGGCATGTAAGTGGGCACTTTCAGTCAGGTTGTGCATGCTACTGAAACCGGACAACATGATTAGTGTAGAGCTCAGCACGCGCAACCTCATCTGATGCCCTCAGATCTACATCCACCGCCATTTGTTCTACTAGATCAGGCAGAGCTGCCTCATCTGTATCGTGGTCATTCTTGCCCATCTGCAAGCCAATATTCATTGTCCAGTCCTAATCTGGCGGCTACTCTCCAGGCCTCAACTTGTTGGCAGCGGGATGTACCCAGTTCTAGCTAGCTGTCGGTTCAACCAGCAGGTCTCGTCGTGCCTCCAATTGCAGAGCGACCTCCTGTAGGTAGAAGCTCACGTCTGGCATGGAATTATGATGTTCTGAAGCACCTTTCCAGTATTCCATCAAGTCTTTCTATCCTTGAGGCTCTTCGCCTCTCATCTGAAATGCATGAAGCACTTGCCGAGGCCCTAAAGAGCCCCCTCCAGTTTGAGACGGAGGTAGCAGCTGTGGAAGCCTTCCACGCTGAGGTAATTGAAAATGGTAAATGCCAGATAGTTATGTCGTTCTCTGGTGAAGATGAAGACCCTCCCATACATGGGCATATTTACCCATTGTACATCACTGTCCAGTTCAATGGCGTGGAAGTCTGCCACTGCCGCGTTGACATGGGTTCTGGGATCAACCTAATCCCGAACCGGACACTACGAAAGCTGGTTTTGTCAGAGGATGATCTAACTCCCTCCGACCTCAGAATACAGGGATATGATAGGACCGAGAAATCCTAAATTGGAAATATCCACTTGAAGACCCTGTTCGGTGGCCTAATTTCCAGCACTGAGATCATGGTTGTCTCCCAGGACACCGCCTACAATGCATTGATGGGCAGGCCATGGTTTCATCTGCACGCAGCGGTCCCTTCATTGTATCACCAATGCCTCAAATACTCCCTCAATGGTCATGTAGGTGTGCTCCAAGGAGATGAGTCTCCTTTCGCCTCTTGTGAAGACCGCTATCTGGATGCCAACTATTACAAGAGAAAGGATAAGCAAATCCTAGAAAGTGAATATGAACCCGCCCCAGTCACAAGTGATCCCTGGGCAGGCCTAGATAACACCTACATCTTCCAGATCCATAGATTGGAGGCCACGACCCCTGACATGGGGCAATGTTTTGTTATTTCAGGTAAGAAAGGAAGGCATGTTCCCATGTCCAAGCGACGGCGGAAAATCACCTCGTACTCCAACACCAACTACGCTCAGGTGATCCCGGAACCTCCTACCCTTGTGTGGTATCGGAATGTCAGGCTTATAGAAATGGAATCACGTAATACGTGTCTCTTCCGCCAGGCTGGAATCAACCGACTCGGACCGACGTGTCACCACTACTTTGATGTCATCAAATGTGGCCTTTTAGCCCCAAGGACATATGGGATAGGATTGACTTCCTTCATTGTTGTGGTCTCAGTGGTGCATGGGTCTCCTAATATGATGACCACTACTTCTCAAACCGGTACCAACTACCCATTAGGGTTTGATAACTCAGAAGAAGCTCCCCCTGCGGGAAATCCCTCCACGGGTGGATAGGAAGATCTAGAGGATTCTCCCCCCGCCTTTGAAGAAGGCTTCTCTACCACAGTTGATGAACCGGTACAGGTGAACCTTGGTAGCGAGGCAGATCCAAAACACACATTGATCGGTGCAACCATGTCCCCCGAGGAGTAGCAGCAGTACGTAGACTTTCTCAAATAGAACTGTGATGTGTTTACCTGGATTTACGGCGAGATGCCAGGAATAGATCCTTAGGTAGTCGTTCATTGCTTGGGCCTCCCAAAAAACCATGATGGGTTTAAACAACCTCCCAGAAAGATGCACCCTTCTCACAGTGCCATGGTTGAGGCCGAAGTTGACAAGCATATCACAGACAGCTTCGTCAAGGAAGTCCAGTACCCCAAGTGGATTACCAACATTATGTCAGTCAGGAAGAAGAACGGGCATATCAGAGTCTTCATCGACTTCCTAGATCTCAATTGCCACTGCCCGAAGGATAATTTTCCCCTTCCGGTGACCATTTTATTGATTGATGCCACAGCCGGGTTCCAAGCCCTCTCTTTCATGGATGGGTATTTCCAGTACAACCAGATCCAGATGGCCCCCGAGGATGAGGAGTCCACTGCCTTTAGGGCTCCCCAAGGTACTTTTTGTTACCAGGTTATGCCCTTCGGCCTGAAAAATGTAGGTGCCACTTATCAGTGGGCCATGCATCGCATATTCAAGCCGATTCTCGGGACGCTAGTGGAATGCTACGTGGATGATCTAGTGGTCAAATATCGCCAGTGTTAGGACCATCTCAAAGACCTTGAGAAATTGTTTGGTTTCCTCCGTTCCCACCACTTGAAGATGAACCAGTTAAAGTGTGCCTTCGGGGTCACCTCCGGGAAGTTTCTTGGATTTATTGTTAGATATCGGGGCATTGATATCGACCTAGAGAAGATCAAGGCCATCAGCTAAATTCCTCCCCCGAGAAATTTTCGGGAGCTTCGAGGTCTCCAAGGCCACTTAGCCTATATACACCAATTCATTGTGAATCTGGCCGGCAAGTGTAATCCATTTTCCTGGCTCATGAAGAAAGGCGTCTCCTAGGAATGGGATGAAGAGTGTCGGACCGCCTTCGAGGAAATCAAGCAGTATCTGCTCCAACCTCCGGTTTTGATGCCACCCATCTCCAAAAAGCCGTTGGTCCTTTACGTGACCGCCCTGGAATGGTCCCTCGGTGTGCTTCTCACCTAGAAGAACAATGAGGGGACAGAGAACAACCTCTACGATCTCAGCCGCATTCTCCTCGATACGGAGATCAAATACTCCCCTATCGAAAAGATATGCCTTGTACTCGTGTTTTCCATACAGAAGTTGCGGCATTACCTGTAGCACCATGAGGTATAGTCGGTCTCTCGTGTAGACCCACTAAAGTACATCCTAAACCACCCTATGTTAATTGGGCGACTAGTGTGGTGGGCGGTGATCCTCCAGCAGTTCGACATCAGGTTCGTGCCTCATAAGGACATCAAGGGACAGGCATTGGCAGACTTCTTAGCTGCTCATCCAACCTCCGCAGATCAATCCCTAGACCTGGATTTTCCTGATGAGGCAATCCTCTCAGTCGATCGTGCCATCTCATGTTGGAAAATGCACTTCGACAGTGCCTCCTGGATCCCCACCAGTAGGAGGCTCAATGATCCTAAGATCAACAGAGTGGGTCTAGATGTTGTCTTCATCACCCCGGCACAAGTCGTCCTGTCGTACTCATTTTTTTTGTCAGAAGGCTGCACCAACAATGAGGCAGAGTATCAGGCCTTCATCACCATCCTCGAGCTGGCCCTTGAGATCGATGTTCCCCATTTTCACATAAAAGGGGATTTCAAACTAGTCATTAAGTAGGTCAATGGTGATTATGTCGTCAGGAAGCCAGAGATCGTGCCATTATTGAAGTGCACCCTCCGTCTAATGGCCCGGTTTCTTTCTCGACCGGAGGTTACCCATGTCCCTCGGTCACAGAACAGTCATGCAGATGCTTTGGCCGCCTTAGCTGTGTCACTCGAAGAACCTGATCAGGATGATTTGATCATAAATGTGGAACACCGGAGGGTCATTTCCCCCGTCACCCCAAAGGATGACGACGACCCATAGGTAGTCCATATTATCGCCAGATCCTCCGTTCTAGGGGCCTCAGTTCCTTCAGATGCAATGGTTGAGGCCACTCCAGACTAGAGGGCACCCTTTGTTGAGTATCTCCGAAATGGTTGCCTCCTGGAGGATCGGGCCGAGCGCGAGCGAATCTGACACCGCGCATTGCAGTTTACCCTTTATAGTGGTCCCAGTCTTGAGAAGATCTTCTATAAGCGGAGCTTCGATGGTGTTATCCACCATTTCATTCAAGGAGTCGAGATTTCTCAGGTCATGCAAGAGGTTTATGCCGGTTCCTGCGGTACCCACCAAGTTGGGCCAAAGCTGTCCCACCAGATCCCGAGATTGGGGTACTTCTGGCCCTCTATGATCCATGATTGTATTGAGTTTTCCAAGAGATGCCACATGTGCCAAGTTCACGCTAACTTCCTACATCAGCCGCTGGAGCCTCTCCACTCCACCAAGTACTCTTGGACATTTGATGTGTGGGGACTCGATGTCATGGGGCCATACCCACCAGAGACTGCTCGCCAATGTAGGTTCATCCTGACTGCTACAAATTTCTTCTCCAAGTGGGCGGAGGCAGTTCCACTCAAGGAGGTCAAGGCATGTTCCATCGTTGAGTTCGTGAGATCCAATATCATCCACCGGTTTGGAGTACCTCACGCTATCCTCACCGATAACGACACCAACTTCTGAGCAGCCGAGCTGAAGAAACTGTATGCCAAGTACAACATCTGTTCGAACCATACCTCTCGCTATCATGTGTAGGAAAATGGACAGATCGAGGTGTTCAACAAAACCCTATCTAACATTCTGCAGAAAATGGTTGGTCAGAACAAGAAAAGTTGTCCGGAAAATCTCCCCAACGCCCTCTGGGCCTATCGGACGACGACTCGCAATTCCACTCAGGTAACCCGATATTCCCTGGTGTATGGGGTTGAGGTCATCCTGCCCATTGAGATCCAGCTGCCATCGTTATGCACTGCAGTCTATGACCAGCATGCGCCAGATAAGGTGTCCGAAATCTGTCTAGATGAATTGGAAGCACTGGACATGAACAGGCTCTGTGCCCTGCACAATCTAGAAAGGCATCAGAATAAGATAGCCAGAGCCTTCAACAAGAAGGTTCACCTTCACTCTTTTCTGCAGGGTGACCTAGTGTTGGCCCTTTGAGCGCCAATGAGTCCCAGTAGAAAACCACCCAAGATAGAGCCCAAATGGGAAGGACCTTACGTCATCCATAAAGTTTACCCCAACAGAGCATACTCCTTGGTGACCACAGATGGTGAGCGCATAACTCCTCCCCCCAACTCCAGGATCCTCAAGTAGTACTTTTCCTGAGCCCCTTGGTCCTACACGACCTTAAACTGTACGGTCCCGCACGACCCTAAACTGCATGTTACGGCCCCGCATGACCCTAAATTGCACGTTACGGTCCCGCACGACCCTAAACTGCATGTTACAGTCCCGCACGACCCTAAATTGCATGTTACGGTCCGCATGACCCTAAACTGCACCACCGTATTGCATGACATTAAAACTGTGATATCGTCCTGTAAGACGATAAACTACAAAACGGTCTAAGCTCTATGACCCTAAACTAAGATCTCCCTTGTCTTTACTGCAAGACGTTAAACTGAATGTCAGCCAGTCCTTCCTGATCGAGGCTCAGCCTCAGGCCCTTTGGCCTCTTCGGGACCCTGGCCCCCGTCCTTACTGTAAGAAGTTAAATTGCAAGTCGGTCAGGCCTCCCTGACCGAGGCTCAGCCTTAGGCCCCTTGGCCTTCGTCAACTCAGGCTCTCTTATGGGATTGTATAGTGTCGTGTGGGATACATCCTCATTCACATCGGGTTACCTGTCGTACCGTACATATCCCCAAATGAGACGCATCTCTCATCCAGCACGACATTAAACTACGCTTCAAGAACTATGTATGGCTTGATTCCTAATGGGATACATAGGAACGCTCAGACACCTCTTCTTGAGCCCAGCCCCGAGCTCTTATCTTTCACTGTCCCCCTTGGGTATAGTTTCCTCGGAGGATCCTTGCATGACGGGGAGTAGCATTCCTTATCCCCACTCATACAAGGATTATAAGGGTCGCACCATGTTCCCACTCTAGTTCTTCTATCATCCCACGTCCTCACCCCATGACATTAAATTCAATAGATTTCAAGAACTACGTATGGCTTGATTCCCATCCTCATGGGATACGTAGGAACGCCCGGACATTTCGTTTGTTGGCCCAGCCCAAAAGCCAAAATCTTCCCCTCGGGTTAAGATATATAGCAGGATGCACACTTTTTCCCCAACTCACGTCGAGAAAGCCTTGACCTGGTTGTACGTCCCCCCTGGAGATGTTTGCCTCTTTCGTGGATGGGTACAGCTATGCTTCACCCACTCCTTGACTGGGATTCCATCACTTTCCTCACCCGGAGGGACCCCCAAGAATGCCCTGGATACAATGCCCAAGGGCTCTCCTACCGATACGGGCCAACGCCCCCGAGGGTTTCCGAGCAACAAGCTGATACAAGTCCCGCGTTGCAAATTTGGTCAACGGTCGACACTCGTTTTTTTCTCCCATATCAGGTCACCATAGGGACGCTGTGTTTCAAACATGTTCAACAGTGTTCTTGATCTTCGGGTCCACCCCAAGATGTCCTAAACATCGAGTGCAGTGATTTTTTCTGCCCCATCCTGAAGCGACAAACTTCCCTCTGGGTGGTGCTAGCGGTCGGGCCCATGGCCCCGATTCTCTTATAAGGGATATATGGCGTGGTGTAGGATTACGTCCTCTTTCACGTCGGGTTACATTCCATGTTGTACACATCCCCGTATGAGATACAGTTATCTCTTTCCCCATCCTCATTTCAAGACGTTAAACTGCAAACTGGTCAGGCCTTCCTGACCGATGCCTAACCTCAGGCCCCTTGGCCCTTTCCGGGCCCATGGCCCCCGTCCTTATTGCAAGACGTTAAACTGCAAGTTATTCAGGTCATCCTAACCGAGGCCCAGCCTCAGGCCTCCCTCACCGAGGCCTAGCCTCAGGCCCTTTGGCCTTCTCAGGACCTAACCCGAGTTCTTACTCGGAGTGTATGGTGTGATGAGGGATTATGTCCACATTCACATTGGTTTGTTCACCGTACCATACACCTCCTCTATCCAGGGATTCCTATCCCCCATTCCTCATCCTCACTGCAAGACGTTAAACTATGAGTAGGCCAGGCCTTCCTTACCAAAACCTAATTATCAGGCCCCTTGGCCTCTTCGGGCCCCCTGGCCTAGGTTCTTTCCTATAGGACTGTGCAGTGTGGTGCGAGATTATGTCCCCATTCATGTCAGGATACTCACCACATTGTACACATCCTTTTTATGGGTATTCTTCCCCTGGATATCTTCTAGAACTACGTATGGCTTGATTCCCGTCCTTATAGGATACGTAGGACCACCCAAATGTCTAAGCTTCAGGTCCAGCACCATCTCTCGAAAATCTCCATCCCACCATGGCCCCTTGTCCTACCCTTCCTGAGCCACTTTTCTGACCCTTTGCGGAGGCTCCCCGATGTGCCTAAGGGTATTTTGTTCTATGTTACCTAGAATGTTGGATTCTACTCGGACACGTCTGCACCCGCTTTTCAAGCTTTGTGTCTCCCTTCATCAGGGATTTCATCACCTTTCACACCCGGAGGGACCCCTAAGAACGGCCTGAGTACAAAGCCCAAGGGATTTCCTATCGTTACGGGCCAACGCCCCTGAGGGTTTTGGACAAAAAATCGATAAAAAACTCGCGTTGTGAATATGGTCAGCGGTCGATGCTCGTTTGTTGTTCCCACCTC
Organism: Viscum album; assembly: GCA_963277665.1. NCBI lineage: Eukaryota > Viridiplantae > Streptophyta > Magnoliopsida > Santalales > Viscaceae > Viscum > Viscum album. Next base: position 640,593,472 of record OY728155.1, on the reverse strand, counting down.
AGGCTAACGCGATATGGAGACTGTTTTTCCTCCATGGTTAACAGATATCCTCCATTTCCACTCCAACCCCATTAAGCCCAAAATGCCAGTTACACAATTCACATCCTTCTCCATTCTCATCATGTCCAAGTGGAGTTTTGAAACTCTTGATGATATTCCTTAGTGCACATCTGCGCATTAGGGAAACAAAGCCACGTCAGAGGCTTCTTTTGAGGATCTTCACTAACTTCCCCTAGATGGATGTTTCAGGTATTGCGATAAGGATCTTCCCCCCTTGTTTCCCACACTGAGTTTAACTCACGTGGGCTTAGGGATCGGGTCGAGGTCTGCGCTTACCTAGAAAGTTGTCATCCACCCCTAGTCCGAGCTCTAAGACCATAAACTAAGATCATCTAGAACTACGTTTGGCTTGATTCCCATCCTCATGGGTTACGTAGGAACACCCAGATCTCATGTATATTGGGTCCATCTTGAGTTCAGTGTCCTGCCTTCGGGACCCTGACTACGAGACTGCGTGGTGTGATGTGGGATCAGGTCCTCATTTGCATTGGGTTTACAATAGTCGTACCACGCGCACCGAGTTCTCAGAGTTATCCCTCCTATTTCCTGTATCGCACGACATTAAAAGGCGCCTTCAAGAACTACATATGGCTTGATTCCCATCCTTATGGGATATGTAGGACCACCAGAATGTCTAGACTTTGGGTCCAGCCCCACTTATTAGAGATCTCCCGATCTCCCGGTCACCTAGGCCCCTTGGAGTATCCCTCTCTAAGGGGGGGATATATAGGAATGATACAGATTTTTTGGCACTATGCCCTCTTTACCGGGAGTCCACCATCTCTCGATTGCCCTCAAGTTGAGTCCCCAGACTCCTAGTAGTGATTCACCCATGTGTTAAGAGTACTCTGGTCTAGGACCAAGAGTGTCAGATTCGACTTGGTAAAGTTCCTTCCACTTGAAAAGCTTCATGTTCCCCTTCATTCGGGTTTTCATCACCTTTCACACCCAGAGGCACCCCCAAAAACGGCATGGATACAACACCCAAGGGCTCTCCTACCATTACGGGCCAACGCCCCCGAGGGTTTTCGACAAAAAATTAATACAAATACCGTGTTGCAAACATGGTCAGCGGTCGATGCTCATTTGTTTTTCCCCATTTCAGGCTAATGCAACAGGATACTGTGTTGTGAACATGGTCAGCAGTAATCCTTTGTCATCACACTAGCCCCTCCCGGCTTTGAATGTTGGTTACATGATTCACATTATGTTCCACCCCATCGTGTCCATGTGGAGTCTCAACACTCTTGGCGCTACCCCTCAATTCACCTTTTCATATCAGGGGGACAAATCTGCAACACGGCATCCTTCGGGGCTCCCACAGTCTGAGCTCTAAGACCATAAACTAAGATCTCCTCAAAACTATGTTTCTCTTGAGTCCCATCCTCATGGGATACGTAGGACCGCCCAAACATCTTCGGGTCCATCTTATTTGGGGGCTAAACTCTTCCCCTTCACCTCTCACCTTTATGTGGGCCCCTCGGCTTGAGGTTCCTCTCTCGGGATTGTACGGTGTGGTGTGGGATACGTCCTCATTCACATCGATTATGTCACATGACACCATACACATCCCCCGCTTAGAATCGTCTCTACTACGTCTACACTGCATAACGTTAAAATGCATGTTTGGTCCTATCACATGACCCTAAACTGTGACATTATCATCCTGGCCGCACGACGGAAAACAGAACTACATTATGATGACCTCGTTGTAGAGAACATCACGTTGGGTATTGGTCAGGTACCATTCCATTTGTCAATGCCTACCACGGCTTGATTCTTGTGGCGACACTAGGGATTGAGACCCTAGGCCTGTTGCTTCACAAAAAAAAACTCACCTTAAAGGACAAACAAGATTTATCAAATTATGCTTATTTTGCTTCAAGGGCCACGCCCGCACCTTCCCTTTTTCCCTAGAACTAGTATCTTACCATGACACCCTTCAGAACTATGTATGGCTTGATTCCCATCCTCATGGGATACGTAGGAGCACCCAGGAACTTCCCCACAAGCCCAGCCTAACTTTCATGTTTGGTCCCTTGACTCGAGCACTCCCCAGATAAGGCATGGTAAGTAGGGATTATGTCCTCATTCACGTTGGGTTTTGTGACCACCTTACCGTGTGTCCCCTTCTCTCCTTACCCCTACATGGTCCAAGATATAATACCTTAAACTAAGACCCTTTCAAGAACTACGTGCAGCTTGATCCCCATCCCCATGGGGTACGTAGGAACGCCTTTTCACTTTGCCTCGGGCCCAGCTCAACTTTAGCTTTCGATCCCTTGACCTAAAACCTCTCTCAAGGGATTTTGTGTGGTGTGGTATGGTATTATGTCCTCGTTCATGTTGGGTTGTTCACCGCACCATACACACCCCCGGTTCCCATCCACGTTGGGTTTTCGTAAGTACCTGTCACATGCCTCTTGTGCTTCCTCCCGCCCATGGTCCAAATTCTACGACCCTAAACTAAGATCCCCCTATGGGAAAGGACTCTGCTCCCTCTATCTAATACGTCTCGTTGTCTTATTCAGATTCATTTTGAAAAAGAGCCCGAAGTGTGGGATTTTCATGGGCACATTCCCCTTGTCCCATGACCAAGCTTTGTATGCTCGTTGTTTGGATCCTAACCCTCTTCCACATCCAAAAGTACCCTCGGATGACATAGATACTAGGCTTAAGGGCTGTCCATGAATGATGGACCTAAGGGCCCTCCAATCGTTTCGGGCCAACATCCCTACGGATCTCTGACAACATTTGCGACATGGTCCCGTGTTTCAAACATGGTCAACGGTCGACCCTCATTTGTCTGTCCTCATCCCAGGCTAATGCGATATGGATGCTACGTTTTCGCCATGGTTAACAGTTATCCTCCATCTTTACGCCACCATCATTGTGATCCAAATATCGAGCGTCATGATTCAGACATCTCCACTTCCTCATGTTCAAATGGAATTCCAACATACTCGTCTCTATCTCTTCGCGCATCTAGAAGCGCCACATGGTAGTGTTAGTATCATGGGGCCGGTATTCACTGAGAGTCCCTTCGCCCTAACCTGTCCCTTTCTGTGTCGGGGAAGTCCCACAAGTACTTCTTGTTTTCCACACCGAGCATGACTCACATGGGCTTAGTAGTTTTGGCAGTATGTGTACCAACACGGCCATGCTTCTCATCGACCCCTCATAACTACGTATGGCTTGATTCCCATCTTCATGGGGTACGTAGGAACGTCTGACCACTCTGCTTCAGGCCCAGACTAATTCTCACTCTTGGTCCCTCGACCTGAAGATTTTCCTCCAGGGGTATGTGGTGTGATTTTGACTTCAAGTCCTCATTCACGTCAGTTTCATAACTACCACACCATATGCTCCTCAGGATCTTCCCTTTCACTCCACGTCCTATCATATGGCGTTAAACTACAGGATTCCATATGTCCTCAATGCATGACACTAAAATACGGTTCTACCCTGAACAAGTTCAGGATTCCCCAAGATCCCATTGGGAAGTGACAGACCCCCTTGCTAGAGAGGCATTGTCCCAAAGAAGGAATGATCCATGATCAAACTGATGCGACCATCTGGCGTACTCCCACTGCAGTGCTGCAATTACATGAGTGTTGGATTCTGTTTTGAAAAACCATCACTCCATATTCCATGCTTTTTGTTCCCCTTATTCGGATCCCCATCCTATTTCATGTCTAAAAGAACCCCCTAACATCCTGGTCTCATGCCGCATCAACTCACCTACCGTCCTGGGCCAACATTCTGGAAGACTGGTCATGTTTGGAAGGACCCCCTAACAGTATGGATGCTCGACCTAGGGTCCACCTACTATCCTGGCCCAACGTCCCGAAGGATTGATTGACAACATTTGTGACATGGTCCCGTGTTTCGAACATGGTCAACAGTCGACCCTCATTTGTCTGTCCCCATTTTAGGCTAACGCGATAAGGATGCTGTGTTTCTGCCATGGTTAATGGTTATCCTTTATTGTTGTGCCATCCCCACAGTGTTCTGAATCATGGGTATCGTGATTCACACTTCCCATTTCCATCCGTTTGGACTGATTTAAGCGCCCCTGGCATAACACCATTCGTGCATAAAATAATGATAAAGAAACAGTAATTCGGCTATTTTGAGAACTTCCTTCTCCGGCCAGGTCTCTCCTATTTTCCGGAAATCCAGACTGGTTATCCAAACCTCGGATGCCTGAAGCTTGGTTTCCACTCCTATGTTGGGTGGGATGATGAGGCAACTATCTATTATTTCTCACATCGGGCCTAACCCACGTGAACTTAGGGAATTATCATCGGACGTCCCACAAACATTGTAAGAATGTAATGAACCGATGCAAACAATGGAAATCATGCATGCTACAGCATTCAAAAAATGAAGAAATTCGAAGCATGAGAGTACCATTAAAAGGTTTGTAATTATTACAGTACCTGGGGGTCGACTCCCCCCATGGACGGATTGACCTCATCAAAAGATCGTTGCAGCTCCACCACCCTTCGACTGGTGGCATCCAGGAATTGATGTCGTCGACTGAGCTCTTGTTCCTCTTCAATGGCAATGGGACGCAGTTCATCAGCCCCAGCTTGGACCCTCTCCATGTCACCCTGAATGACGGTCATCTCCCCAACAACCTGCTTCAAGCCCTCTTCGGCCTCTCCCATCTGGGCCTTCAACCCTGAGATCAACTCATATTGTGTATTAAGAGAGGCTGAATGCTCGTTCGCCCGGATCTGCAGCTGTTGGACCTCACTTTCAGCCTCCTGGATCTTCTTGATGTTTGTCGCTTTCCTCAGCTTCCAGCCCATGCTGATCCCACAATCATACTCCTGGATCTTTTCCACCATGAGATCTCGGATGAGCACATGAGGATGTTGGGCATCCACTCCCCTAGTGCACAGTTCACGCAGTTGCGAGTGAAGTCTGTCTATTTCATTCAGCCATGATGCTTGAGGGGTGTACTTGATGAAGCACATGATTAGCTTCCATGATCGGTGGCGGACTATGTTGTTGTCTTCTTCGTTGGAGGCCATTTCTTCCCAGTCTGTGCGATTGGCAGGTTCATACGCAGGATACGCCCGCAGGAAGTCTTCAGCAGGATTTGCATCTAGTGTTGAATCTGGAAAGACATATGGCGTCGGAGCAGGCATGACGGGACTTGGGTCGGCCGATTGATCCTCATCATTGGACTCCACCTCAATAACCTTGGGCACGACCCTACTGGTAGTCCCGCCAATGATAGTGTGTGCTGCAGCTCGGGTAGGTGGGGGAACTATCTCCACCATCACCGGCATGCCCCTAGGATGGGTGCCACCAGACATCCCGACTAGCCTTGCCATAGTAGCCCATGCCAATCGGAGAACTGTACGACAGAGAGGGACATGAATGTAAGTTTCCATGATCTACATATGACAGCAATGAATCTAGTGCAGAAAAATTATGGAGATCAAACTCCCGGTGCTTCTCTGGACTCAATGTCGACGCGACCTCGAGGCGTGGTCCTCCTTATATTGTTGGAAGGTCTGGAGATTCTAGAGGAGCCACCTCGGGTGCTCTGACCCCGCCAGACACAGAACTGGACGCAGCCATATGCGCGGGTTCTGAAGGTCCTGCGTCATCACCCGCCAAAGGGTGAGAGTGAGGTTTGCGTACAAGTTCCTCCTGCACGGTTCAGATGTTCATGAGAGGTCTATAATGGCCTAAGATCATACCTTGAGGAAAGAGATTTGGAATGATACCTTAAGAACCTCTGCAAAATTGTCAGAATCCGAGTCTTGGTCTTCGACATCTCCCTCCTCCAACAGCCTCCCTTCGCTAGCCTCATCCCCCCCCGGGAGGATTCTTCCAATTCTTCCGGCAGGGGGAAGCGCTCCCTTAGATCGGCGGCTAACAGCTGTGGGGGAACCGTCCGTTCCAGTAGTACCCTCACCCGGTCTGTCATTGGGCGTGGGACACCACTAAAGTGAACGTAGTCCTCCAGCTCATCCAAGTATTGATCTGCCTCCACCGGAGATGTCGTGAAACCAGCCCGGACTGGGCCTATACCCGGTAGAACCATCCCGCGACGGTTTAGGAGTTACCACATCTTGGGCAGACTGAGGTGTTTCCGGTTGACATCCCAAATGTCCCAGGACTCCGGGAAGATGGCATTCTCTGGCATGTCGATATGACACAGCCTCTTCCCTAGAGCTTGAGCGGATATCCGGTGGAATCCCCTCAGCTGTCGCCCCTCCGGATGGCCCTGCTCTTTCGGAATCACCTTGTCTTCCACTGCCGCCGCATTCTCAGCTGGTGCAGGTCTCGCCGCCATGGCAGCCCAGCCACCGCGAGAGGCCCTTTCTTCCCTCCGACCCCAACCGTGGGATAGGGGAGGCCCACCGTCACCAGCCCGAATGGTTGGTCGCTTCAACATTTCCCTAGGATAAGATACCTCCCAGCTGATGGCATACTTCTTCACCAGTCCAAAGGCAGCAGTCGTTGGAGGCAATGCCATTCGCATTTCCCCGTCCTCTCATGAGAACATGAGCCACAACTACCTCATTACACACGGGTGCTCCTCATGACACACCTCCCAGTAGACCTGCGGGGTCAGCCGTTGCAGGAACCAGAACATCCTCGCAAACCGATGCGGGGTGTACGGCTCACAAAGTGGCTCACGATCCACTCGTGCCACCAAAACTCCACTTTTAAAGGCCAGGAGATAAGCCAGGTTCTCTTCCGTTCCCTGCCCATCGTCAGTGAGTACCCCCCGCGGCAATGGAAATGAGTGGATGTTAAACTCATTCGCCCTCCACACCCGGTTCATTACCATCGGTACGGTTAATTTGAATGGGAAGCTCCCGACCGCATTCATAATGGAGGGGAAGAAGTTTGATCCCAGTGGCGAGATAGGGTTTGGATACTCATAAACCCCTCTGATGTGTGCCGCAATCCACCCATACAGAAGGTGGAAGGGCCCGTGTATCCTTGGCTGATTCTTGCCCTCGCTAACATGCCGCATCATCTTGTACAATTTGGCGAGCATCAGAATCCCCAGATTGACCTGCCTTCCCATGGCCAGCATGGATGCCATGATGAACGAGCTGGGCCGCACCCCCATGTTGGTATCCCTCACCAGTAGGATCCAACTGAAGATAAGGGCCATGATGAACGCCACCAGCCTAACTATTGGCTGTTGTTCAGTGCTAACACTGAAACCCCAAGTCTTCCATTGGTTGTCCTCCAAGAGTCGCCAATACGAGTGCTCCTTGCCCCATTGAGCCCCTTTCAGGAAATTTCGAGGCCTCGGAGGGAACTCTCGATTCTCTGGGAAGTTCAGGAACTACTCGAACCACTTCTTAAAGTGGGAATCTCTCACCACCTCCTTATCCTCTCCAGGGACCAGTGCCATCAGTGTTGACACCAGTCGCGACATCTAATTCGGATCCTACCATGTGCTCATGACGGGGAGGAACTCATCATACATGGCCCCCAAGATCGGGACCCCCTAAATCTGATGGACATCCCACAGACTGATGCCCACCTCCCCATGGTGCAGGTGAAAAGTATTGGTCCTAGATGAACATCTGCTTAGCAGCTCCGGCATCAGCTGTTTTGGTTGGTAAATGTGGAACTGTGAGGACCATGCCGCCTCATACAGGACCACCCTCCTCATCTCGGCCCCAAACTCCTCGCATGAGGCACTTACCCAGTAGGCCCATGCCCAATTGTTGGTGAAGTCGCTGCCCTGGCGCAGGTCCCATTCATCGGACCACCCCTTCTTTGAATCCTGGAAATCCACCTTCAGCATGGTGCGGTAAAAAGGAGGGGACGTCTCCGGTTGCAGTGGCTTCCCGTCAATATTGTTCACATGGTTGTACATACAGTCAGCGGTGACAGGTGTGAAGTCCTCCTATGCATGACCACTAGCTGCTCTGAACCATTGGCGTTGGCATGGCGTGCTCCTGAACCAGCAAGCTGGTTCGTCCCTACTCGCCTCAGGAATAAAGACCTCATCCCTCAGCCTGAAGCCATAAAAGGGCAGCTTCTTGCATAGCGGATAGTTTTTATGACTCTCTGAATGCAATTCAGTCAAAGAATTATGGTCTGAGTGACTTCGGACCATCTCTCCAAGGCCCAGACAGTTTTCCATATTATCCATCTGGCCGGTGTCTATGATCACCCCAAACACAGCTTCTTGATGGGCCATTTCAGTTTTGGAACTCGAAAAAATTTCGGTTCGGGTCGCAAAGGTTGCTCGCAAAGCTCGGGCGCAAAGCCAAGACGCAGAGCCTGGCCTTGGCCTACAATCAGAAGTTCGATTGGTGCAGTCGTGGAGTTGAAGACTCGCGGCTTTCCACGAATCTCGATTCACGGAGAGCAGGCACGGAGTACGCGGAGCTTCGCGAAGTTGAGAGTGAAAAAGGACAAAATTCACGAGAGGAAAAATTAGAGATCAGCCTTCCCTTATTTATAGATGGTGACCATGGAGCTTCGCGGCGCGTCCCGCCCGCGCGGAGCATCATGGCGCATCCGGACCGTGCGGCCGTTGTCCGCCTCACACACCCTCTTTGCAAGTTCGCATCATGAAATGTCGATAATTTTGGTGATTTTCCCTCAGACTTTGACCCTTGATCCCTCCGCGGCTCTAAGTCTGAGGGGGGTATTTGTTGGCGCCAAAATATTGGACGCAAAGGGAAGAAGGAAAAGAAGCCCGCGCGCTGCCTCGCGAAGCCCTGACACGGAGCTCCCCCAAGCAACGCGGCCGCCACGAATCCCCAGAGGCGGTAACTCTCCGCGAGCCCCCTGACGTTCGCGACCCGCCTCGGAGAAGAGGAGGCGGTAACCCTCTGCGAACTCGGTTGACGTTCGCGACCCGCCGCGAAGCAACCGCAGCCCCTTCGCGCCGCGTGAGCTCTGCTTCACGGAGCCCCTTTCCTATAAATACTAGGCTCCCCCTGATCCCATAGGACGGACAATCCGACCTTTCGGTTTCTCAACTCCCGAATCACGAAGCACCCTTCGCCCCAGGAATCATGAGCTCCGTTAGGTATTTTTGCTTCGCGAGATTCCTTGTCGTGTCTTGTTTTGAGCCCCTCTTCTGAGAGGGATTCCCTTCACGAATCCTAAGGGAATTTGTGAAGTAAGGGGATTCCCAAGGGAACCTGAGTAGATGCAGAGCGTTTTTGCTTTGCGAAACACCCATCCTATACAAGTGATCCACATGCCAAGGCAGGGTCGATGTACTTCGTGAATCACACTGCTTCACAGCACCTTGCTTCGCAAGGCACCTCCATTTCATGAGGTAGTGCTATACGGAAACTATTCCACTTCGCGAAGCACCTCCCATTCACACCCATGCCCCATGATATGGCCAAGGCACTCTACTTCGTGAAGCACACCCCTTTTCTTGGCAATTCCTCTTCCCGTGCGACCCTCCAGGTTTGCATGATGTGATTTCAAAGTCCCATGGACAACACCACTCGTAGTGTTGCTTCTACTAATTCTTCTTCACATAGTCATGCTAAAGGCTATTTTTTCTTCGCAGATTCATGATAACGTGGACCCCTCGATGGTTCACTCTGCGACCCCCCTTTACCACGGCTTGGCTGGTACCTTCACTCCCACAAGGGGAAGGGGGTACCAGTTATGTAAGTCCTAGGGGCGCGGAGTAAACCCACCTCGTCTGAGCTGTATGACATTAAACTTCCAAGCACCTCGTCTTCAACACATGACGTTAAACTATGACCTGACCTCGTGCCTCACACGTAGGGTCCCCCCAGCTCAGACATTCTTTACGCCGCTTGTCTCCATGGGAATGGAATCACCCTCACATGGGATGATATACTCCTTCTCAGAGTAGCGTATGTCCACAGGGGAAGGGCAACCACCTTGGTGTAAGCCCCCAATCCTCTCTTGCAGAAGGTATAACCCATGCACCTCTATACTTCCCCAATGCCAAGGCCAGTGGAGGGCGCGACAGGGAACGAGGCACCTTCCATATTTAGTCCCAAATCCCTCTCCCGCTGCGCTTTGCTGCACTTTGGGCCTCCGTCCTAGAGTAAGTCCCAACACCATGGGATGTGTAATGCGTAATCTCCTCTTCATTTCCCAGGGACGCACCCTTCGTGACATGATCGTCAGTTCTTTGCTGCCTCTTGTTTCTCACACTGAGCATGACTCACATGGGCTTAGAGTAATCATCGACCATGGAAATGCCCCCATACAGCATGACGTTAAACTATATGCCCCCGTCCAGCATAACGTTAAACTGTATGCCCATGTCCAGCATGACGTTAAACTGTATTCCCCCATCCAGAATGATGTTAAACTGTATTCCCCCTTCCATCATGACATTAAATTGTATTCCCCCGTCCAGCATGATTGTAAACTGCACACCTGAACTACGTGGTCTTTGATCTGTGCTAAGGCATGGTACGTAAGAAGCCTCCATGAGGTTCAAGACCACCACCACTTGGACCCCTGGTCCTCCTTCACGTCGGACTTCTGGAATCCAACCTGAACTTCGTGGTCTTTGATCTGTGCTAAGTCCTGGTATGTAGGAATCCTCTATAAGGTTCAATCCCAACACCACCTCTGGACCCCCGGGTTCATCTTCACATCGGTTCGCCAATGAAACCCTACTTGAACTACGTGGTCTTTGATCCGTTAAAAGGCATGGTACATAGGAAGCCTCCACGAGGTTCAATCCCACCACCACCTAGACCCCTGGTCCTCCTTCACGTCGGCCTTCTGGCATCCAACCTGAACTACATGGTCTTTGATCCATGCTAAGGCATGGTACGTTGGAATCCTCCATGAGGTTCAAGCCCACCACTACCTGGACCCCTGGTCCTCCTTCACGTCGGCCTTCCGGTGTCCAACTTGAACTACGTGGTATTTGATCCATGCTAAGGCATGGTACGTATGAAGCCTCCATGAGGTTCAAGCCCATCACTCCTTGGTCACTCTGACCTCTTTTATGTCTTTTCACCAACACCTGGGCAGCCTAGTGTGTAAGCCCCACAACATCTGGACCAAGGTCCTCACTCGCGTTGGTTTGCCAACACACCATTTTGAACTACGTGGTCTTTGATCCATGTCAAGGCATGGTATGTAGGAAGCCTTCCTGAGGTTCAAGCCCACCATCCATCTATACCAAGGTCCTTGTTCACATCGGTTCTTCGATGCGCCCCCGTCCCGCATGACGTTAAACCGCATCCCAATCCAGCGGTAAGTCATTGTGACCCTACCATCTAGTTGTTCTGACACCCCTTCGTGTCAGTATAACACCCCTCTTCCCAAACTACGCAGACTTTGATCCATGTCAAGGCATGGTACGTAGGAAGCCTCACGAGGTTCAATCCCACCACCTGTTTGTTTCGACCGCATCCATGAAATTATCCATCATCCACCCTGATTCTTACCCGGGCTGCCACCTCCCGATGAGATCATGCCACCCCATTCCCCTCCATAGAATTTGGGAAGTCGCTCGCAGGCTGGCCCCGATATCAGTATTCCCTCAAGGGGAGATTCCTCAATTTGATCCACTCCAGCTAGTGTTCTGATCAGGTCGATCCGTCTCCGCTGGACGTTAAACTTGAGGCATACCCCATGTTAAATATGGGAAGCTGAGGAAAACCTCAGATACATGCCTATGGAATACAATACCCCATGTTCAACGTGGGATGCCTCGGGCTTCCACGCCCTTGAGAAACCCTATAATAAGGGACATGACACAGACACGCCAACTCCCCAATGTTCAGACACGTTACTGATGCCTCGACGTGACTACTCCCCCAACTGAAGGTTGCTGCCCTGACCAGACCCTTTGGAATGTCCTGATAGAAGCAGTGTAATTAAATAGAGTCCATGGAGAACTGGAACTGGGAATAGTTTCACGAACAACGTATTAAATCTATTAGGGAGACCCGGACTAGGTCATGAGTTTTGAGGAGGAATCCACGGAAGGAAGAACTGGCATCCCATCATCCTGGTTTCGATCAAGGAGAAGACGTCCCTCAATAAGGAGAAGATGTTTCCCGCCTTTGGAAAGCGGGAATGTAGGGAAAAAAGAAATATGCTCCCGTCACGCCCAAGTGGACGGACACGCGCAGCATGGAGAAAGAATCAGAAACAATGGGGAACTATTTTCCAGCAATGGGTTTTGCTCTGGTTGTGGTTGTTCTGTACTTATGCATGTAGAGATAGAAGCAAGATTAGTTGGGTATGGGATGGTTGTTGTTTTCGAGATCGTTAGGTTGGGATGAGTTCTTTATTATCTATATGTATATAATTTAGTTCTTGTATTTCTTTTACGCACCTCATCCATGTTGAGAACTTCATGATGAACATCCCCATTTCATGGGGGGTGTTTTTCCCAACATTCCTATGAGTGGAAGGTTATTAGATTCTTTATGATCCCTCTCCTAGGGATCCCAAGACTCTTCGTGTAGGATGTGACTACCTAAGTTTCATTATGGCCCAAGACTCTTTGGGTAGTATGTGTTGTGGTGGTTGTCCTAGGTGTGTGCAGGAAGGTTTGTTTCCCAAGCGTCTTCGGGATGAGGCCCAGGTGTCATCGGGCATGGTAGTGGTTTTTATAGCCAAGGTGTCTTAGGGTGTGGAATTGGTTGTTCTTACCTAGGTTTCATCTAGTGTAGAAGTGGTTGTTATGGAATAGGTGTATGTGGGAGTGGTTATGTGTGGTTGTGGTGGCCCAGGTGTTTTCGGGTAGGATAGACGTGCGGTTGGAATAACCCATGGGGTTGTTGTCGAGGAAGAAGAAGGACTGCAGTGGAACCTGTGGGGGAGGTATGGTGAAAAGTATATCCTAAATAATCATGGGGAAAGTGGTGCGGGGTACCCAAATATCAATGTGCGATTACTATTACTTTTCATGACATGCGTTATTTGGGGAGTGTGTTTTGGTGAGGTGGGTGGATAGTTTCCTTGCTAGGTGTTTAGGTCATATCTATTTATCACAGGGCATTAGAATGCCTCCCCACTTGTGCATGAGATCTTTTCATTTTCCCTAAATATTACACCCGTATACTCACCCTATTTATATAAAACTTCTTTCAGGTTTCTAGGATGACTTTGAGGACCATGATGGACCTTACAATCTCGGGCGCCAGGAGTTTTCATTGCTACATTTCCTTTATTTTGGTACTTTCCATCATAGTTTCTTGTGTTTTGTATCACAGTATTTTGGACAAACATATGGGAATGGATTTTGGGATTTAATTTTATTTTATTCCTTGGAGTTGTTGGGATCTAGAATCTTATCTCTAGATCTTATTAAATAAAAATTTTAATTCCTTCCCTTTTGTGTGATATTATATACCCTTGGTGCTAGTCGCCATTTCAGGGCCTATTGAAGGCAGGACTCAGGGATTATCATCTCTCCTTCAACTTAAAGAAGAAAGGGTTGGGAATTTTAATGTCCCTTCCCTCATCTTGGTGAAGGTAGTTCATGAGAGTTTTCTAAAAAGAAAGATGGTTCCATGAGACATTGCATTGATTATAGAGCCTTAAATAACATCACTATTAAAAACAAGTATCAATTTCCTTATATCAATGACTTGTTTTTTCAAATTCAGGGAGCTTAGTACTTTTCCAAGATTGACTGGAGATCTAGATACCATCAGCTGACGGTGAAGGAAGATGGCTTCCTAAAAACAACATTTTATACTAAATATGGGAATTAAGAATTTATTGTTATGTCATTTGGGTTATCTAATGCACCTACTATATTCAGGAATCTTATGAATAGAATATTTTAGGATTTCTTTAATAAATTTGTGCCTGTGTTTATTAATGACATTATGGTATTCTCTAAGAGTAAATAGGTGAATTAAAAACATGTAAGCTCTGTTTTTCAAACCTTAAAGGAAAAGAAACAATATGAAAAATTCAGAAAGTGTGATTTTTTCTTCCTATAGATTTCTTTTCTTGGGAAAATTGTAAATAAGGATTGAATTAGAGTTTATCCTAACAAAACAATGGTTGATTAATTGACAAGAACTAAAAATATTACAGAGATTCATAGTTATATTGGATTAGCAGGTTATTATGGGCGGTTTGTTAAAAACATTGCACAGTTATCTATCCCTCTAACTAAGATAACACAAAAGGGGGTTAAATTTATTTGGATAGAATAATGTGATGTTTGTTATCAGGATATGAACAAGATTTTGGTGAATGCTATAGTTTTGTCCTTGCCTTCCCAAAATGGTTAGTTTTTCATCAATAATGATGATTCATTGAAGGGACTTGGTTGTGTTTTGATGCATAATGATCGTGTAATTGCTTATGCTTCAAGAATACTAAAACATCATGAGTTAAATTATCCCACAGTTAATTTGTAATTGGCAGTAGTGGTTTTTTTCTTTGAAAATTTGGAGGCATAATTTATAAGGAGCCAAATACCAAATATATAATAACCATAAAATTATAAAGTATATATTAAATTAGAATGAATTAAACACGAGGTAGAAAAGATGGCTTGAATTGATAAAATCTTTTGATTTCACGATCAATTAACATTCTGGAAAAAACCAACAAAGTGGTGTATTCCATGAGTCTAAGACATCATGAATCATTAACCATGTTATGTTTTTAACATGATCCCTTGATTAATGATTTGATGAATTTTGGATTAGATGTTGTTGGTGTAGGAAATACCTCTATTTTGTTTTAGGTTTTCATGTAGTAATAATTATTAGATAGAATTAAGGAAGTACTGAAGGAAGAACATGAAATACAGAGAAAGGTAGAATCAGTTAAAATGGGTAAGTTTCCAGAATTTAACCATTATATTGACTGTGTTTTAAGATTTGGTAAAAGGTTGTTTGTGCCTTGTGATTCCCATTTGAAGAAAGATTAGTTGTGTGAAGCTCATAGTTATCTATTTTCAGTTCATCCTATAGTAATGAGATGTACGAAGACCTTCAAGAGTGTTATTAGTGGGATGGAATGAAAAGAGATATTGCAGATTTTACCATGAAATTTTTGACAAGGCAATAGGTTAAATCAACGTTTTAGTTACCAAAGGGAATGATTCCCCCACAACTGGTGACAAATTGTAAATTGAAGAATATATCCATAGACTTTATGGTGGGTCCACCAAATACTTCTCAAGGTGACAATGAGATTTGGGTTATTGTCGATCAACTGATAAAAATCTGCACATTTTTCATTCTATTTTAGATATAATGTCTTTGGGACATCTTTATCATATATACCTAAAAAATAATATCAGGTTACATGGTGTTACTCTTTCCATTTTATCTAACCGGGATCCTAGGTTCACTTTATCTTTTTGAAGGGCCTTTAAAATTTATTGGGCACCGAATTAAATTTCAATACATCTTTTCATCCTCAATAAGATGGGAAGTCAAAATGTATGATTCAAAATTTGGAGGATATACTTAGAGCTTATTCAATGGACTGCGAGGTAAGTTGGGAGCAACATGTTTCTTTTCTTGAGTTTTATTATAATAACAGTTTTCATTCATGAATACAGATGACAACTTTCAAGACATTTTATGGGAAGCGGTGTAGAACTCCAGCTTTTTGAGATGAAGTCATGGAAAGAAAGTTAATGGGACCATAATTAGTAGCAGAGGCGGCTAATGAACTGAAGATGATCCAGCAATACATGAGGACAACTCAGAGTAGGTAAAAAGTTATGCAGACAATAGGAGGAAAGAATTTTCTTTTGAGGTAGGTGATCATGTTTTTCTTAGAATCTCACCATGGAAAAGTGTTATGTGTTTTGGTAAGAAAGTAATGCTAAGTCCAAAATTCATTTAACCTTATGAAATTCTAGAGAAATTCTGACCAGTTTCCTACCATCTAAATTTACCATTGAGTGTATCTCTGGTACAAAATGTTTTTCATGTTTCAATGTTCAGAAAGTATGTACCAGATTCATCTCATGTTTTGATCCCAGAAGTAGTTTAGCTAGAAAAGATCCTTTCTTATAAAGAGATACCAGCTAAGATTCTTGATCTAAGGGAACAATTATTGCAGAATTTGGTATTCCCCTGGGTAAAGGTTTTGTGGAGAAACCACATGGTAGAAAAAGCAACATGGGAATCTGAAAATGCTATGAGGGAAAGGTACCCTAACTTGTTTAATAAGTAAATAAAACTGGGAGGGCGCAATTTCTAGAATGTAGGGATAATGTAACACCCCAAGGATTTCTAAAAATAAAATGAAATCCCTGAAACTTTATTTTATGTAGATATTTATAACTATCCTTTAAACATAATTTTTCCTCTTCTATGATTTTAATCTCAAAAAATGGTTATCTACGGTTGTGATCAGTAAATTATTTAAAGTCTGATAGAACCAAATTTTTTATTAGTGAATAGAAACATACCCTTATGAATTGTAATATGACCTTTATAAATAGTAAATAATAATATTAATTTATTTTCATAAGGTTATAATATAATGAGTTGTGATTAATTTTTCAAGATGTTAAAAAATTAGTTATACATTTCATATTTTTATTTTTGAATAAATTATAATTTATTTAAAAATAAATTAATAATACTTAGAAAATTATTTTCAAAAAATGGAATTATTTTTTGAATTATACAAATCTAAAAATGGTTCTGGTGAATTTTTTGGAATTTTCTGATATTCTAAAATTTATGATTAATAGTAAAATTCAATAAATTATGATAAAGGTTAAATATTTGTTTTTCTGCATCATAGGTGATGCAAGGCTTTTGTAAGCCCACTTGGTTCAAAATAACATGAAACTATTACTATTTAGGGTCTCATGAATTGTGAGTATTTATAGTCTTGAGAAAAAATATTATAATAATGATTAAAATAATGTAAAATACATCCTCTCCTCCACTTTAAATACCACCCTCAATCCCCTCTTCCTATCACACGTCTCATGCCTTGATCATTTCCTAAGTTCTTCCAAATTCTATTCCCAAGGGTTTTCCCCTAGTCTATTACCTTATAGTCTCACCAAAAGTCCAAAACCAAAGGATTTAAGGAGCATCTAAAGGAGATGAGATCAAGAGGTAAGAATCATCTTCCATTTTCATGTGTTTTCTTTCCAACTCCTTTCTTTTCATTTACTTTCTTTCCCTATAGTTATCCTAATGTTATAAAATCTAAAGAATCATATATATTCTATATTTTATCACTTTCATGTAAAATATTCATCATCTATCTTCTTCTCCTTTACCTTTTGTTCTAAAAATAAAAACACCACCCATGATATGCTGATTTACCAAAATCACGGATGATGTGTTTCCAATATCCATTACTTCCTTCAAAGATGATCGTAAAACCCTTTAAATGGTTGAATAAGAATTTAAATTTTATGTTGTAAACTATTTTATGTTAATTAATTAACTTATATATATGAAATTAATTATATAATGAAACAAGTCATGATTATCGAGGAACAACCAAATATGATCTAAACAAACATCATTAATGTTTTATATAATGATCCATTATAATATATGATACCAAAATGATTTAAGTATCATTATTAATTTTGGAAACATATTAATACCATTTCATTCCTCTTCTATAATTTCATTTCCATACGACAAGAAAATCAAACACAAACCGTCCATGGAAATCTTGTAAAGAACTCACCCAAAACAATAGAAGGAACAAAATAATAATAATTAGAGGGTGAAATGATGTTATGAAATGATCATATAAGGTAATATACACATAAATATGTTTCTTTAATCTATTAATAACACTATTTTTATCATTATATGGGATGTTTTAATGAGTTTAATGTAATAAAAACCTAAGGTAGGGGAATTCTTTACCCGATTTCCACTCTTTGGGTTAACCTTATACTTCATTATTTATGTGGTATTAAAAATGTTTTTTTGACTATTTTTATATTATGTTGAATTATGTTTATTTATAGTGTATATACATATTCCATACACTCTATTAGGACTTTATACAATTATATGATATTTATATAGGGATTTTACTTTTAAAATCCTCTTTTAAAATTATGTTTTACAAAATTCAAAATAAATGTTTTTATGAAATTATTCATGTTGTATAATTATTTTCTAGTTATTGGTCATTTTTTATGATGAAGGGTGGTACCTATGTATCCCTCCAATGAATTTTGTATCTGTATGTTGGAGGTCAGCTGTATGGTTACTCCAAGTGTAACTACAATGGTTACACAAATTGTAAGGTAGCCATGAGGGTTACAAATTATAAGGTAGCCAAGAGGGTTACAATATTATGTAATTAATGTCCCGAGATAAATTTTTAGTTCTATTTATTTTCTATATGTTTTTTTAAATCTTAGGGATATCTCATGTTTCACAAAGTAAGCTAATATAGGTGACAAGTTTGTCTTTTTCAAAATGACTTCACACGTTACAAGTGTTCATAGACTAATGTTTTCTTTCCTTCTTTTTATATCCCTTACTGATTTTGTTTTAAAAATTACAAGTTTTTATGTTTTTACAGGTTATAAGTGTGTGTAATAAAAATAAAGAATCCAAGTTAAATGTTATGGACATTTGTCGAAGAAAACATATTTTATTTGAAAAGTTTTATATTTTAGAAGAAATTGATATTGTTTTTGTTGTATCTGCTTTATATGAATGTAGAATGTTATGTATGTATCATATCCCAATTACTTAAAAATAAAAAATTGAAAATATCCTTAATATTAATGAAAGTTAGTTCTTGACTAAAATTCAAGATTATTTACTGTAATAAGGCATGTTCTTTATTGAAGCAGTTCAAGTAGGCAAGTCCTATTAAACCAGGTGGTGGTGATCAAATTCATCATGTTAATTCTTAATAAACCTTCTTTTATGGACTCTTGAAACACCCATATGGATAAAGGATAAAATAATAGACATAGAAAAATTAACTAAAGTCACTTATTTAGAATGGTCTCTTTTACTATGACCTGGTTGTAAGTGGTGAAGGTGATTCATTTGTTAGGTCTGATAGTGTAGTAGACGATCATTTAGAGGTGGATGATTATACTAGATTAAAAATATTTAATCAAATAAATTTTATAATTAACTTTTTTATTAAAGTTAATTATTATGGTTAATTATTAGTGGAAATTAAATAATGAAGACATGAATTTTTATAGTGGTTCTATCCAAGGTGGACATAGTTTAGTTTTATATCTCTCTACACTATAAGAGATATGTGTGACCTACCTAAATTTAAATTTAGAATCATAAATAGATACAAAATCTATTTCTAGTAGAGGAAAAACCAAGAAACTGACTTTTTTATAGGGAGTCACAACCCTTACAACACTGCCTTTAGATACAGGGTGTCACAACCATCAGATCCAGAATTTTGAATCTAGGATTCATAACCGTAGGAAGATAAGATGAAATGATTTTGAATGTAAAATCCTAACCATAAAATAATATTGTGTGTGAGAGAGATAAAAACTAGTGTTATGGACTGTGAAACCATATTAAGGATATAATAGACAATGAAATTGTTGGTACTAGTTCAAGGTAATTTGATTGGAACGTCATGTCAAGGTAGTATATGTCCAAGAAAATGTAATTCACCACTTGATAGAATGTTCAGGTGATAAAATAGTTTATCACATGACTTTAAAAATGTGTAGTAGGTTTAAAAATAAACAACACCTCCTCGAGGAAAAATAGAGTATCAATATGTTAACCTATAGCCTTCCATGATTTGTCCTTGCACCATTCAATAGGATATGTAAAGAAAAGAAATCAAACCAATCTATGGGTAAACCAATTCAAATTTAAACATAATTGAATTAATTAGGGGAGATAAAATAATCCAACATAATAATAGTAACAAAATTTGTTTGAAGTTAAAATATGAAGACCAATTAAAACCTATTTGAATAACCTAGTAAATTATAATAAAAATTCAAAGATACTTCATAAAATAATAATATTTTTTTAATACTAAATACAATTTGAATTTAAAAGAATATTAAATTTATAAATTTATACTCCCTTGAATTTCATAAAATGTGTTTGAAAATATTTAATGTCATTAAATAATAATATATAAATGAATCGTTCAATGAAATTAACATATAATATAAAACATCAATATTTAATAAATTAACTATATGTCTTCATAAAAACATTGTAAATAAATACAATTTTAAAAACTCTTTAAAAAATATTTGAAACAATTTTTTCATAAATATAATATAAATAAATTATATAAATTAATAAAACAGCTAACATAATTATAATACTCAAGAATTTCATCAAAATATCAAATGTTATGAAAATAATAGCATGAATACATCTTCACTAGAGGTAGAAAAATGTATAGTAGTGGAAAAAATGAGTCACCACTGAGTGAAAAGAATGGGTCACTTTTGATAAATGTGTCACCATTGAGAAATAGGTTATCCTTGAAAAATAATTTGACTCACCCTTGAAAAAAAATAATTTGGGTCATCGTTAGAAATACAAAATTACTCAACATTGGTTATAATTTACCAACCATTGAAAATAAGATTTTACCCACCATTAGTTATTAATTACCCTCTATTAGTTAAAAATTACCCACTATTGGAAATAAAATATTACCCACTACTAGTTATAATTTACCAACTCTTAGAAATAGAATTCATCATTGGATATATGAAATATATCACTGTTGGAATGGGAAATAATAAGCCACAATTGGGTATTTGAAATAAGACATCATTAGAAAAGGAAATAATAATCCTTTTTTTGTATAATCCACCATTGGAAAAGGAAATAAAAATCTACCATTGAAGAAATATTTATGCCACTGTTGGAAAAATAAGAAGAAGAACCACTATTAATGTTGAAAAATATGAAGCCTCAATTAGTTATAAGAAGAATAAATGAGTTTCAAAACCCTCTGTTGAAATAAAACCATGATGTGGAAGTTTATTAAATATTGTATGAGATATGAGATATATGTAATGATTCTATGATTGAAGAAGAATAAGCTTCATGGATCATCCATGGAATAAATTGGATGGAGGTAAAATATGATAAATAGTGATTAATAATTTTTTTCCAAAGTGAACACATAAGTTTTATAGAATTTTTAAGCAATCTAAAATACAGAGTATGGAGTTTATACAAAAGAAATATTTTTATATAATTTCAATAGGTTTTTAATGAATAAATAATCACTTAAGTATGATACATATTGAATGAGATATCATCAAAATACTATAGAAACACATTTTGAATAACACATAAAACAATTTTCGTACCTAGTCTATTTCTTAATGTATGTAAGTGTAATTTTCATAGTTTTATTTAGTTGAACAAAATGAATAAAAACTTTTTATAAATCCAACCAAAAAACACTGAATGATTTATGTTAGAAATGAATGATATATCAAAGAAACAAAAAAAATATTTTCAATTATGGAAAATATAGAATTGCAGATCTATTGCAAGATGTTGGACATACGGGGAACCCCATAAAAAAAATAATACCTTCATTTATTCTAATTAAATTAATATAAATGTGTTTTAATTCATATAGTTAAATTTTTAAAAGAATCTAATTAGTATAGAGTATTTTATAATTAAAAAGAGGAAGAAAATATTAAAGCGGTTTATACTAAAAATATTACATGAGAGAAAAAACATGAATCATGTTCAGGATTAAATTCGAACAATATAGGAAAGATTAAGAAAACATTTTAATTTAATAAATATAATAAACACTTTTTATCATTCATATGAATTAATAATAATAAAATTCAGATAACTACATGTCATGTTCTAATAATAATATAGATATTTTTTAAAATAATTCACATTAAATAATAAAAGAGTTTTAAATTATTAAAAACACAAAATAACATGTAATCAGGAAAAACATAAATACATACATGCACACACACACAAAATATACCCCTTTCTGACTAAAAAAATATAGAAAATATTATCCCACTTTTTTAAAAATAAAAAAAGGAGAAAACAAAAACACCACCTAAACAAATGTAATAATAATTAATTAAATTTCCAACATTCAAAGTTCAAATTTATTTTTTGAAAACTGAGTAGAGTCTAAAGGCTTAGTAAATATATATTCTATCTTATAATTAGTGGGTATACATTCTAAAATAATTTTACCCTTTTTCACAATATATTTAATAAAATTTAATTTGAGATTGATATTGTTTGTTCTAAAATGAACCAAAGGATTTTTAGAAATAGAATATACAAGTTTTTTTATAAAAATAAATAGGATAATTATTGACATAAATACCAAAATCAGATAACATTTTCTTAATCCATAATCATTGGTCATATATACTAGTAGGAGAGATATACTCAACTTCTGATGTATATAGATCAAAAGATAATTGTTTCTTATAAGACCAAACTATTACAATTTTCCAAAATAACGACACATACCTGATGTGCCTTTTTAGTCAATTCTACAGCCTCAAAAATCAGATTCAACATAATATATTAAATCAAAACAATTATACTTTTTATTCAATTAAATATAATCAATAGTTCATTTAGCATATCTAATAATATTTTATATCTTTAATATGAATTTATTTTGGATCGGCTAGAAACATAAGACATAAACAAACACCAAACATGATATCAGGTCCTGATGTTATTAAATAGAGAACGATACCTATAATTCATCTCTAAACATTAATATCAATATATTTTCCACATGAATTAACATATAATTTCTAATTATAACCCATAAAAGTATTTATAGATTTAAAGGAATCATGAACAAATATTTTAACCAACTTTTTATCATACATAGAGTAATTAATTAAAATTCCATATTTCCTTTGAAAAATTGGAAGTCTAAGAAAGAAATTTAATCCACACATTAAATTATTATCAAACTCTAAAGAAATCAAAGTGGAAAAATAATTAAAA
Organism: Viscum album; assembly: GCA_963277665.1. Taxonomy (NCBI): domain Eukaryota; kingdom Viridiplantae; phylum Streptophyta; class Magnoliopsida; order Santalales; family Viscaceae; genus Viscum; species Viscum album. Next base: position 640,570,511 of record OY728155.1, on the reverse strand, counting down.
TTCATTTAAAAATATGAACAAAAAACTATATCTTCAACATATATTTGTACAATTAAAATATATTTAGAAATTATTTTAATATAAATTATAGGGTCAACATTGACTTTATTGAAACCATTATTTATTAAAAATAAAGAAATTATTTAATACCAAGCATAAGGATCTAATTTGAGACCATAAAAATATTTTTGATACTTTAAAAAACACTATTATTAAATTTGTCACTTTCAAAAATAGGAGGTTGAGAAACAAAAAATTCTTCACTTATAAAACTATCTAAGAAAGAACTTTTTATTTCCATTTGATAAACATTAATACCTTGAAAAAGTTCAAAATACAAAACAAATATAATATACATTGTCCCAAAAAGGGAAAATTAATCTTCAAAGTCTATACCATCTTCTTAAGAATATCTTTAAGAAAAATGTCTGGTTTTGTTTTTGACAATATATCCAGATTCATCCATCTTGTTTTTAAATATATATTTAGTTCCAATTACTTACCTCTCCCCATGAAAATTATAATAATGGGAAAAATTATTTTTTCAAATTGATTAATCTCATCTTATATAGAAATAATATAGTTAGAATCATTTAAATAGTCATTAATATTTTTAGGGAAAAAATTAGAAATAATAGTTGAATTGAAAAAAATAGACTTTCTTATTTTAACACTATAATAAACATTGCCAATATCATTTTCAACTAAATGATTGTTGTAAATAATATATTAACTTGGAACATGTTCAAAAGGATTATTCTACCCCTTAATTGTGTCATCTTTTTCCTGAGGATTTTCATCACCAAAATTAAAATCTCTAAACTCATCATCAATAAAATTAGATTCATAATTTAATTAAACATTATTTTTATCCAAAAATACATGAAAATATTCTTTAGTAACCATAAATATTTTATTATAAACTCTATAAGATTTATTATTATTAGAATAACCATAAAAACTATATTCATATATTTTAGCATCAAATTTATCTAAAATATGTTTTTAATTTAAAATAAAAACATTACACCAAAAAAATATAAAGTAACCATCCTTAGGATTTTTATGATGAAATAATTCGTAATTATTTTCCTTTAAAAAATGTATAACATAAATTCTATTTAAAATATAATAATCAGAAATAAATAGCCTCAAACCAAAAATGTATACATAAATTATATTCACATAACATAGATCAATCCATTTCAATAAGATTTATATATTACAGTTATAAAACACCATTTGGTTGTGGTGTTCTAGGAGAAGAAAAATTATGAAAATAAATGTTGTTTTGAAAAAAAAATCAATATTTATATTATGATATTTTCCACCTTTATTACTAGAAATTAAAAAAAACATACACCCTTATTCATTTTTAACTCAATTACAAAAAATTTCAAATCTATACAAAGTAACATTTTTATGAGAAAGAAAGTATACCCCAGTAAATATACTATAATAATCAATAATAACTAAATTATCTTCCTTTCCACAGAGACTAGTTATTTGCGTATGACCCAATAAATATAGATATAATAACTATAAGGGTCTATTAGTACTTATCTGATACATAAGTCTAAAATAATTTTTACATTCATTCACTTTCATGAAAGCATCACAAACATAGAGTTATTCTTTCTTTAAGGAAGGCAGTTGTAATACATTCTCATGTTTGGATAGCTTATCTAACATTCAAAAATTATCCTAACATAAACATTGATGCCAATGGATGTTTTCATTTTGTTCAACATTCAAACACCTAACATGTTGAACAATTATTTCAGAAAAATCAATAATATAAATAATATTTTTTCTATTATAATAAAATAAACAATAATCATATTTAAAAACTAAAAATTTATCATTTTGAAACATCATTTCAATCCCATCATCACATAATTATGAAATGCTAATAAAATTATGTTTTAATATTTAAATATATGAAACATTACAAATAAAGGTAGGATTTGAAATACCAAATTTTCCAAATCCTTTTACTTTTTCCTTTGGAATTATCTCCAAGTAACTATTCCTCAATAAAATGTATTGTAAGTGGTAAATTTCTATGGGTATCTGGTCATATTCATAGAGGATCCACTTCGCATGTTCCATTTTTTTTCCTGAATCATCCAAGTAATCTTTCCTATAAAAAATAAATTATTTGAAAAATTAGTTACCCAAGACACTATGGGTCCAATAGGATTAGTAATATAATTTTAAGGTAACCATACACTGTTTAAAAAAAGTATATTAAGGTACACTAAATAACAGAGTTTTATAAATTTTATTTTTTATAAATATCAAAGATAGTTTAAATCTATGTGAATTGTTATTTTCATAGTGACCTTTCATGCCTCTTTTAAAATAGGTAATAGTAGAAGTACAACCATTTTACTTTTAACAAAATTGTTTTTAAACATTTGTTGTAATCATTTATAATAACCACAACCATAATTATTTTTATCAGTTTTATTTAAATACATAATCTTATGATATTATTCATGGCTCTGAATAAAATAAAATAAACATTATTTAACACTCTCAACTTCATTTTTAAAATTTTCATTCAAATCATGAGTAAATTTAAAATTCTTATAAACTATAGAATGAGAAAAAGGCAATGTTTCTTAATTTTTCATTTTCTTGTAAAATTAATTTATTTTATGAAACAAATTTCTCATTATTTTCTTTATGAGTATTATATAAATTAAAATCTCTAAAAATATGATTTCTTATTCTTTCAATTTATTTATTTAATTTATAAATAGTTTGTTTTTCAGAATCCTAGTCACAATCCATATATCCTGAATAAAAATTAAAATTATTAACCTTATCTAGTGATTCCATAAGGCACAAGTGAGTTGTTTCTTTTTCATTTCAAAATTTTTCATTGGAATCAGATTCTTATGTAAAACTAAAACTGGATTTTAATGCCTTTTTATTCTTAATTTTTTATATTTCTTTATTATTTAGTTTAGGACAATAGATCTTGATATTCCCTTTCCTCATGCACTCATAACTTATTAAGTCTGGTGTATTTTAATTAATTCTACCCTTCTTATCTCCCTTGTGTTTTTATTTTTGAGTCTTTTTTATATCAGTTTTTGTTTCCTATATTTTTCAATATTTTGTAAATAGTGGTCACAATCTAAGTCATATCTTCTTTTTCACTATCATGTAGAACCAAAGGAGTCTGTAGAAACAATATTCACATATTAAAGGGATACACATTTGTTTTGTCTCCTCATTAGTTATGTTATTCAGTTCCAGTTCATACTAAAGTAGTGATCTAATCAATTCATCAACCATATTCTCTTTGAAGTTCATACTTTCTTCAATTATAACCTTCTTATCATGTTATTTTTTTTGAAAATATCATTGGAATCATTCAACAAGTCCTCTATTTTCCACTACTTCTCCATATGAATTTCTTCCATTCATAACTCTTGTGAATCTATGGAACATCTGGTTTACTGTTTCATCTTCACTCATCTTTAAGTCTTGGTTTTCTAATCTGAGCATTCAAATCTTGGTTAGGATTAATTTTTCAGATCCAAGGTTAGTGACTTGTACAGTCATACAAATTTTGTGTGCTATATTATAAGAATACAAATCACAAAAACATTTATGCTAATAGAATAATATAAAATATTAACAACTGTTAAATTAAAACATATATAGTTGAATTGTTTCTATTAAGTGTATCTGGGTCAAATTCTACTATAGTGTACTATTTTTACATGATATACCATTGATAAATTATCAACTGTTTTAGGTATGCCACCATTTACGATCTCAAATAGAAATAATAATTTCTATTAAAGTGTGGTGGATTCTAAGGAATCCAAGAATCATTTGGGGTCAATCCATCCATATTAATGATCTTTATCCTTAGACTTTGTGGTATAGGAATAGGTTAGAAAAATAAAATAAAAATAGAATATTCAGTGGGATTGGATTATTCCAAATGTAACAACTTATGAAACCAATTTTTTGTATCAAGAAATATAATTAAAGAGATAAACTATTCTAATGAAGGCTATCATTTGATACAATTTTTTTGGTCAGATAGGGTAATGGAAGATAGTCTAGATGGGGGTGAATAGAACACATTAATTTTTTCTGAAATCAATTTATTAAATAAATAAATTATTGAGTACATTTGTTAGGGTTAATTAATAGTATAAATAAAATTAAGAACATGAGAATTTTTATACTAGTTCAATCCAATGTAGACCGAGTCCAGTCTTATATATCGCTACTCTTTGAGCGATACATGTTCACAGCCTGGTTTTTAATAGGGATTCATAACTTGTTATAGAATCCTTTTCCAGTGGAAGGATTAGAATGAAAATTAATTTTTTACGATCAGTCGCAAACCTTAAAATACTAAATTTAGATACTAGGAATCACAACCCTCAGATCATAATTTCAAAAGTTGGGAGTCACAACTGATGGAAGAGAAGAAGAAATTATTTTCAGTGTATAATAAGAAATAGAAAAACAAAGATTGAATGTGAGATAAGAATTTTATTATAGACTTAGAAACCAGATGAAGGAGAAGATAAAATAAGAAATCATAGGAACTAGTTCTTGATAATTGGATTAACACATCATCTCAAGGTATTAGAAGTTGAATCAGAAGTAATCTGGAACTTGAGAGAATTTCTATGTGATTAAATAGGGTGTCATAGGACCTTTAAAATGCATAGCAGGATAAAATTTTCAAATTTATTTCTTTTTGAAAATAGTGTGTCGAATATGATAACCCATAGCCTTCCAAGTAGTTTCATGTGACCTCTAAATGGGATCCGTAAAAAATTAACAAACCAATCTCCTGGTAAACCAATTAAAATTCAAACATGATTGAATTATTCGAGATAAATAAAATTATCCTCATTAATAATAGTAATAAAATTCATTTGAATTTAAAATATGAAGACCAATTCAAAACTATTTGAAAAAACCTATAAGTGATAATAATAATTCTATTCTATTCTATAAAAATTGTAAAACTATTTAAAACTAATATTAAATAAAATTTATCTACAACACAACATGTAATTTAAATGTTAATAATTATAATAATTTAAATGGAATAAAATTGGTTTGAATATATTTTATTTCATTAAATAATAATTTATAAATGAATCATTCAATGAAATTAACTTAATATATAAAAACATAATTATTTCCTAAATTCAATGTAAGTGTACAAAATAAATAGTAAATAAATAAATTTTCTAAAACACTTTAAAAACATAAAACACTTCACACGGATTAAATATAATATCTTTTAATTTTATAAATTAATAAAACACATAAAATAATGTTAATATTCATATTTTTCATCAAAATATAATATGTGGTGAAAATATATCATGAAAAAATCTTCAGTTTACAAAGAGAAAATAATTTTATATGGTGAAAATTAGTCACCTTTGAGTGAAATACTGAGCCTCCATTGAGAAATGAGTCACTGTTTACAAGTGATTCAATGTTAATAAGTGTGTCACCTTTGAAAAATTATTCATTGTAGAGAAATAATTTGAATCCCTTTTGGAAAGAAATTACTTGAGTCCCCATTGAAAATAGATAATGACTCACCATTGGTTATATTATACCCACCTTTGGAAATAAAATTTTACCCGCTGTTGGAAATTAAATTTTTCCAACCATTGGAAATAAATTTTTACCCACTATTAGTTATAATTTACACACTATTAGTTATAAGCTACCCACTGGTGAAAATAAAATTTTACCCACTATTAGTTATAATTTACCTACAATTGGAAACATAAATCACAATATTATATATAAAATATGATACTATTGACAAAAAAATCTACAATTGGGTATATTAATTAATCCACCATTGGAAAATGAAATAATAAGCCACCATTGAAGGAATATAGAATCCTTTATTCGAAAAGTAAGAAGAATACCCACTATTGCTATTGAAATCTAGGAAGATTCTGTTAGTTATAGGAAAAAAATCAGATTCATAACCCTCCATCAGAATGAAACCTTGATGTGCAGGGTTTGTAAATATTGGATGAGATTATGAAGAGACGAAAGGATGGTAGGAATAAAGAAGAAAAAGCCTGAGGGATCATCCATTGAGGAAAGTGGATAGACGTAGGACATGATAAATAGTTATTTATCATTTTATGTTTAAAATGAACACTTAAACTTACTACAATTTCAAATCCATTTAAAATACTAAATTTGTAGTTTGATCAGAAGACATATTTGTAGATAATTTCATAATATTTCTAAAAAATCAATAATTTCATAATTCTGATAAGTATTGAATGATATCTAATCAACACACTATGTAAAGATGTTTTGAATACTACAGAAACCATTTCAGTACTTAATCCATTTTTAATGTGTCTACATAACATATTTAGATCTTCATTTAGTTTGATTAAATGAATTGAAACTTTAGTTCTATCTAACTGAACAAACTCTAAGTGATTCCTACTATAAATGAATGATATATCACAAAAAAAATATTTTTAGTTCTATAAAATCTAGAATATCAAATCCATTTCAAGATTATCAGACATATGTAACACACCATAACAAAATAATACATTCATTTATTCTAATGAAATTATTATAAATGAGATTTCTTTCAAATGGGATATGTTTTGAAATAATATTGTTAGTATAATCTATGTTATTATTAAAAGACATAATAAAACTATATATTTTTTATATTAAAAATATTAATTGAGAGAAAAACATGAATCATATTCATGATTAAATGAGAACGTACTAGATAAACATTTAGATGATGTTTTAGTTTAATAAAAGTTATATAAATTTTATATTTCTTATGAAGGAATAATTTTACAAATCTACTAACAACCAATCAAGTTATAATAATAATATATAGATTTTTTAAAAGCCTTATTTCATATAAAATAATAAGTGGGTTTTGGGTTTTTAAAAATATAAAATAACATGTCATAAAAAAGACATAAATATGTACATGAAAATAAAAAAAACTTGTATCCTCAAATGAATATCTGTTTAAGTGATCATTAAATGTCAAACACTAATGGCCTCCCCAAATATCCATCTGAGTGATACTCTAAGAATAATGAAATGGGGATCCAAATGAAAAGATAGTTGTAGTAGGAATCATATTGAATATAATAATCTAATATCTCAGTTGGTCTCTTCCTTAAACCATATTTTTTAAACTCAATCATAAAAAAAGAAACAATAAATGAGCCTAGAAAAACTTGGGTGAGGTGAAATCATAGCAGGCGGGTAGGGTAATGGGAAAACATGTGGAAAATTGAGGATGAATAATGCTTGGATGGAATATATTGAATGTTCTTTTCAAATAAGTGAACACATAAAAACTCATAATGACATGTGGTGAAATAAAATATGTACTGAGTTATAAACATGGATCAACCTCATTTTTTCACATAGAGTGTACACACCACAAAATCTAAAATAGGTACATAGGAAAAATTTATTTTTATTAATTTAAAAAACCATAAGTATACCTAAAAAAGAAATATTGTTTATATAATATCTCATTTATTGTGTATATAATATTTCATTTATTTCATGACCAAAATGTGTTACATATGAAACATTTATTTTTATAAATTTTAAGAACCATCAGTATTCTGATATTTTTAATTCTTCTCAAATTAATTTAAATTTCCATTTTAATACAAATTTACCTTAGGTAAACAGTTTCATTTAGATCTAATGATGCCCATGGGGTTTCATCATTATTTTATACAACATAATTGAAATAGCCAAAGAGTTTGAGTTTTTCTTATTTTTTAATAGCACATGCCATCATGCTTGGAAGTGTGGACTTCATTATTAAATACCATGAGGAATAGGGTTTTCTTTATTATTCATGAAGATATATACTTAATTTAAATAAACCTAAATGACTAGGGCCTCATCTTAACATATTATACAACACTCACGACTTGTCAAATATCAATGCAGTGCATGAATATGTTTATTATTCATCAAATGGACCTTCACCACATGTATTTTATGGAAGGTAAGCAGTTTGGGGTAACTTGATATTATAGTCCTCAATAATTATTCTTTTATATTCGATATTCATGAATGAAAGGTGACACTTCAAGAATAAATCTCCAATTTATCGCACTGAAGAAGTAATCTTGAAATTTTAATTAGAGAAAGCCTTTACTAAAGAACATGAGACATCTAGAGGAATGTTTTTTAAACAATGATACTAAATATATAATGAGATCCTCCTCGTGGAGGTTGGATATTATTCCTGATGATCTGAAAACACATATTTGATAGATTTGATAGCCTCTATTATATATTAATATTTTTAGGGATGGTTAACATTACTGATATTCACAAATCCCAAATTGATCTTCCACTTGGATGGTATCCACTTTGTAAAAAATCTCTTCTAGTTTTATATTAAGTTATAAGTGATGGGTTCTACACCCAACTTCCACCAGCATCGACTCATGCCGGTTCACCTTTATTGTCATTCATCCCCACACAGTGGTGCCACCTGCTCTTACATATGATATAAACACACAATCCTTTCCTACCACACAAAAGTCTTATTTTAATGTCTAATCATGCATGGGTTAGTTTCCATGTGGTTGAGATTTCTCCCATATGTAATTGACTTAGTTCTCTATTGGTGTCTTTGGATGGCTAAATTTTTGTCTATAAAGAACTATTCAAGATACATGGTAAAAACTATGTATCCAAAATAAATATTCCAAGACATAAAATATTATTTTTCACTACAAATCATTATCTATTCATTAATTCAACACGAAAAATATATTTCTCATATCCTTTAACATCAATAATAAAATATTACATGACTGTCATCTTCAAATATATCAAAGTCACTCAAATTGAAGATTTTTTAATGAAAAAATGTAATGGTTTTAATTAACTTAATAATTAAAATACTCATGAAATAATAGAATATTTCATTGAAATATTCAAAAAAATCATCTTAAAAATAAATATTTACATGATATTTATATTTATTAATGTTGTAAAAAAATTTCACTCACAATGAATGTAATTGGAACATGTCATTATAGTTTAATAATAGTTCAAAAATCATCAAATTTGAATGATTGAATAAGCATGAATTCCAATGCAATTTCATGAGTCCATAACTATCGTTCAAACACATTACTTCATTTCCACTATAAAAATATATTGAATTATTGAAAATATATAAAATACTTAATTAGGATAAAAAAATACCCCTTTTATTTTTATTCAACATATCCTCACATTATAGAAGTCATTATGTGGTGAAAACTTATTTTATCCCCCTTATTAACAAAAAAATGAAAAGGATATGTAGGGGTCTTCTAATCTAATCAATTTTCCAAAATAAATATGTTATCTTCGCTAATATTATTATTAATTGAACACTTTTAAGAGTGGGATGATATCTCATAATTATCTTATCAAATATCCTTTTGTTAATGAACACAATGTTTATGTGGGTAACCTAGTGTAGAAAAAATGATATATATAAAAATATATTTCTACACTATCCATAAAATACCATTAATATGAAATAATACTCATAATTTTTCAATTCTCATTTTAGGGGTTGTGAATATTCAAATTTATCAATAAATTTTTAAATCATGCATAGATATCAACAAAAATATCAGAGAGTTAAGTTGGAAGAAAAATTTATCTCCCCCTTTATCTCATTTTTAATAAAACAAAAACCCCTTACGAAATATGAATAATATAATTAATAATGATGGATGACTGTATGATTAGAATATTTAAACAATTATTTTTTTCAACTCTATTGAGAATATATAAATTTACATAAAGGGAAAAAATAAAAATTTATTCTCAAATTTTCATCCAATTTAGTGATTCAATCGACTTTTTCCATTTCATGGTTTTCAGTTGACTCCATAAAGGAAAATCCATTTTTTTTATCTAGTAGTTAAATACTAAAAACTCTCCTTAAATTACCTATAAATTTGTTTCTAATACCAAAAATAATAGATAATATGTATTAACCTGTCTGTTTCTTTAAAAGTGACACTAAGGTGAGAGTTTCATATTATCCTAGGTTATTGTTTCTATAAAATCACAAAACATCATTTCTAATGAAGAATCATCAAGTACACATTAGTATATAACTTCTCAAAATTATCACATGAATTCATAATATATTTATTTTAAAACCCATTATTCTTTATAGAATAATGAACCTCTCATTCCATCCTTATCATGCATACTTTAGCCTTATGACCACAAAAAACTGTATCTGATAGAAAATTATTCCAAAAAATGGATTTTTTATATATATAAATGTGGTTAAGATCTGGTCCCCAGTTTTATACTCAGAGTTTTTCTTCTCATATTCTAACTAGTAATCTACCTTGTTGTTTTTCCATAGTCCTAGAAGATACATATAAAACTGAAAAAATAGTCTTTTTTTCCATACCATCCAAAATAAAAACTATAGCATCATGAAAGTGATCTTCCAAATTGATTATATATATATCTCGTATTATGTTGTTCATGTATTGTGTCAATGTTAGACTTATTTTAGATCTTTATTTATTCCTTATATGGGGAATTTTATCGCTTAATTTATATTATGGTCGAAAATTTTAAATTTTTATTATTGAGAATAGTATTATCAAAAATTGAAAAACTATTTTGAGAATCAGATTTTACCACTTTTTTTAACCCTTAAAAACATCATATTTAAAAGATTCTCCATTTTACCCCCACTAAATTTTTATATTATTTAATAGTCTTATTCAACTCATTTTAGATGATGATACATATGAATTGTCTGTCTTCTTCTTCATCAATGGCCTTTTCATCATTATCTCCATAATATTTTTAAGATCAATAAACACCAAATTATTCTTCTAGATCTATTCAATAAATGTTTCTTACTTATTTCATAGATCTTCCTTCTCAGTAGCCAACTTTTTATTTTCTTTCTCATGATTATTATTTTCTTTAATTATAAGTTTTATTGATACCGGGGAAAATTATAATTTTCTTTGTAACTCACAGTCAAGTTATTCCATTTATTTTCCATCATCACAGCTATATGATGAATCAGATCATTTATATAAATGATTAATGAAATTATCATCATCATTTTAAGATCTAATTGATAATGAATCTTATTGGTTATTTCTAATTAAAATAAAATACTCAATACTAAATTAATTATACGTATTCTTACATTATTTATATTTATGATCTCTCTCTTCATCTTCATTATATTTATATTCTTCTTTCATATTATTTGTATAGTCAAAGTAAAAGTGTCCAGGGGTATCATAATTCTATATATTTAGTTATTATTCTCCTTTCCACTTTCATTTCCCTATTCTAAATTTTTTTAAGGAGGAGAAACAATCTTATTGAAGTCATATTTTCCTTCGCCATCTTCAAAATCACTATATTTAATAACTTCTCCTTCTTTAATTTTCACTTTTCTCATTATTTCAAAGTCTATATAAAATGTTCCATTATTCTTGAAGATAAGAATCTTACACATCACAGAAGTTATGAATATTAATTTTAATTTATATTGATAAAAACACACTCTCTCTTTCAAGGAATAATTTTTTGAAGCCAAATGATATTGAAAATTTCTCATTAATTTTTTAACAGTCATATAATCTTCATTCTTCTCCCCAAAACCCCAAATGTTACTGACAATATCATTAACCCTCGTAATTTATTCATCATTAGTCTCATCATATTCAATATATATATCTTCACATTAAATCAGCCTTACTTATCATGTGGTTTATTTTACTTTTACATTAACTTGATAACTACTTTTAATCTTTTCCTAGATTTCAAGTGCAGTTTGAAGACTCATGGACTTGGTGTACACATTTTTAATAGATAAATTATGATATTATTTGTAGACTTTCAATCAACCTCCATATTCTTATTATCATCTTGATATATAAAATAAACGTCAATAATTGGTGGAAAACCCAATTTTTTAGTATATCTCACTTCTAGGATAAGTTATAAGAGAGAGGGTAACATCCTTTCCCCCCAGTTGTGATAATTGTTCCCATAAAATTTTGGAACACATTAGTAGTTAGATGAATTAAGATTTTCCATTTCTCATAATTCATTTTGTATATTTTGGGAGAACCCACTCTAATAATAATTATTCCAATGAGAGTAGATAAATAATTGTGGGTAGTAGAAGGTTAATTAGTTATTTAATTTTCTTTATATGGGATACTCCTTTTTATCCCGCCCTCTTAATATTGTAGAATTTTGCGGTCCACTAACTATTATCACATATTATTACCTTATGTGAATTAGTATTAATATAGAAATAAATAAATAGTGTCTATAAGGTTAGACATAAAATCACACTCCTTTCCATGATTATTAGAAACCCTACCATGTATTCGGTACTATAAACACAGTTTTATATATTTGGTTACACACTTTAGTTATATGTTAACAAAAATTGGTTGGACACCCTCAATTTCAATTCTTCTATGATTGGTTATACACCTTAATTAAATGCTCCATTAGCTAGTTAGAAACTCCAACTCTAAGATCATTCTTCATTGATTATGTAGAGATTGCAATATGATCTTCTCTAAATGGTCTTCTTTTACCATAAATATGGATTTCATTTACTTATGTAAAATATATTATGATCTTCAACATTTTTTTGCAACAATTTTATTGGAATCAAAACTCTTTTCTAATATTGAATGATTCTGATTCTATTTTTCAAATATTCATAGACAGGTGAATGAATTATTTTATAATTTCATGACATTGAATCATTCTTTATTGAATAACAATATATATTGGGCTTCCCAAAATTATCCTACAAAATGGATGCATGATATCTCATTATTTTCTATATCTATCTTCATCACAGTAATTCAAACATAGATACAAGAAAAATTATACATTTAATATATCATATATCCCATGATTTAAATTTCTTATAAATAAAACATTTATTTTTCTCAATTTAAATATCCATAAATATTTGGGTATTTTTATTTCTTATCAAACTCATTTTAAATTTCCATTTAAAAATCCATTTAAATTGGGTATACTGTTTCATGTGGACATGAAGATACATGTGGGGTTCCTTTATTATTTAATATATCTCATTTTAATACCCTAAAGTTCTTGATTTTTACTTTTTTCACATGTAATTCCTTTATTCTTTATAGTGTGGTATTTATCATTAAATAACCAATGAAATCGAGATCTTTATATAATTAAAATAGATATATGCCTCATTTAAATGCCACTTTAATTATGTAGGCCTTTTATTCACACGTTATAAAATACTCATGACCAATCCCTCATTAATTATGTACTGAAATATTATTTTCATATAATAAATGGAAATTTACCTCACAAAATTTTATAAAGGATAAACAATTATGATTAAATACTTATCAAATCCGTCAATAATCTATTTTGTGTATTCCATTTTCATGCATGAAAGGTGAATATACAAGAAACAATTTCCATTTTCATATCATTGATACATTATTATAGATATTATAATAAGTGATATCCTTGTTTTGAGATTTGGTGATATCCATATTGATGTTGATTTGAAAACTAGCCTCAAACTCACTTGCAGATCCTCATCGAGAGTTAGGTGACTATGCATGACAATCAGATGACTCAAATTGAATAGATTAGATGACCTATATTATATAAATATATTTTTAATATGGGTGAATATTTCTACACTACATGTATCCCACATTAATCAAGTAATTTTATAACCATTGTTTGATAAGTAAACTCATCACCTTTTCTGGATAGTTGTGAGTAATGTGGTTCACTCCCAGCTTCCACTAGCGCTTGCCAATATTGGAACCCTTCCAGCAATGTTCTTCCCCAAAATATGGTTCCACCCACTATTTCTCATGATATGTGCATGATATACCTACATTCACCACTGGCCACTTTCTACCATGGATGTCCATGCATGGTTAATCCCCCATGTGGTCAAGAAATCTCCCATACATGGTCGAGCTATAACTCAATGGGTGGATTTAATTGCCAAAATTTATTTAATGAATTCCCAAGTCAAAATATATATTAAAAACTATGTATCCAAAACAAATATTAATAGCCATTAAATATTATCATGTCTTTACATCTTCAACTCATCATCAATTCCTTATGAAAAATATATTTTTTATGGTCTTCAATAGGAATATTCTCTTGAAGTAATAGAATATTTCATGGACATATTCTTTAAATATTACATAATAAAAAAACTTTAAAATATATTTAATTAAAATTAAAAATATTTTTTTGGCCTTTCTAATAAAAATAATCATAGAAAATTAGAATCTTTTGTAACATCTCAGACCCGATTCTCCCCTAAGTTACCCCAGTTGTCCACAAGACCTCAAGGGTGACTCCCCATACACAAGAGGATGTAGAATATTAGAGAGGGTATAAGGTGGTATAATGGGGAGACTATAACCTCATAGTCATAGTAACACAATGGTGTAATAAATGAATAAATAAATAATTGAAGAATAATAATTTCATATAGGGAAGATAAAGATACACCATCCAGATGAAATAAATAAACATCAATAGAAATATCATGTACCATATAAAAAATGATGTAATTTCATGTATCTAAAAAACTAACAGGAAAACATGGAAGAAATAACATATACATACAGGTGCATCAAAAAACCAATAATACCAAAAGAATATCTTCAGATAGAATCACAAGACATAGCTCGATCATGGGATCCCCTAATCCCATGGTATATTCAATCATACATCAATAAGTGGTCGCTTTCCTTTGTCCCTACCTGCAACCATGATGTTTATTCAGGAACTAATCAGCAGCCTGAGAATTGAATGAGATATAATCAGTATACCACTACCAATGGTTTCTATATAAAACCAACTTGTTAATATAAATGTAATAGTATTTTGGTATAATAATCATTAGTGATTTAAAATGAATGGTGTAAAAACCAAGTTGGATCAAGCTCCTTAGGGGATGCTAGGACGATTATAAATTCTTTAAACTATACCAGAAATGTATCTGAAACCATTCTATAATGTATATATATATGCATACATATGACAATCACATGATCATATACACATTCTATGGCCTGAACTCATGGATTAGTTCTAGGTTTCCATGTAATATGTCAATATGTCATAATTCTCATAAATCTAAATAGACAATCATAATAAATATAGTATAATAAAAGTATCTTAGGTGAGAATAAGAAATTCATGACCTTAGGGGTCAATCCAAATCATTGTAATAACTCATGAATCCTATATACAAGGGTATGAGTGCAATCCAAGTGGTACATCCTAGTTATTCCATTATAAAATAGTCTAACCAAGTCTATGAATATCATCCATAGAAATCATGGGCTGAGAAAGGTAGGTCCCATTGGAGTGAATCTATGTTGTTGTGTGTTAAAAGACATCAAGATAAATACAAGGTTTATATCCAAGGATTTATAATATCTAGATGATAAAATAGTTAATCATTGACACAATGGAAAAGCATTCACATAATAATACAATGACCCGATTTCATAGTGGGAATCTCCCATGGAAACTAGATCAATGAATCGGGGTGTCATCCTCTAAGTGATTAACATATTACATTAATAATCCAAGACAATATCATGTATAACCACTTTTATAAATATAAATTAGTCCATAATAAAGGCACCATTAATGTGAATATAAATTGTAACATTATCAATGTAATAATAAAGACAATTTACTACTTCCATTTAGTTAATATCATAAATTTTCCTTTATTGATGACAAGTTTTAATGGTGGAAGGGTGAAATTGGTTGTGTGCAATTAATGTAAATTTACAAAGTTTGTTTATACATATTATTATTAATTATCATAACCAGGTATGTGTGTTAGTCAAGCTACACCATTATAATTATGCATTTTCATTAATGATTTCTAATTTTATATGTCAAACCAAACACACCAATTGGTTCTTTTTTTATAGAACCACATTTTTCAAATATTCATATTATTGGAAATCATAAAGGGGAGGAACGCATTAACTTTGATGACCAAAAACTTCATTAGGGGTATAAAAAAGTAATTACATTCCAAAAGGTAAACCAATTCATGTAATATTAATTTTAGGGTAAATGTTTAAAGAAACTGTCATGAAACACAACAAAAATAATTATAAACATAAACAAATTGGGGGAAAAGTCATTGACCAACTACCTTCTGCCTTCATAAGAACACTCGTCTAGTATCAGCCTTTGTTTTGGTAAAGATTGGAAGAAAATGAAAAAAATAGATAAACACCATGAAAATATGCCATATGATCTCACACCAAAAAAGTGATGAAGATGGAGAGATAAACAATGGAAGGAGGGTAAGATATTAAATCTCTTATTAGTGGTGATCCAATGAATCAGATGAAACTCAAATCTAATGTCTGCTGATGGACAATAAAAAGTCATATATTGAGGCTATTGGAGAGATCCAATGGGGGATAGGGTCTAATGTGTGTGAATAAGGAATAAAAAATGAAGGATATTCTTAAAATTGAAGGATTAAAATATAAAATTTTACCTATTTTTATAGATGTGACTAGTTTGGCTACATGTGTTTCTAAACTCTGTGCTAACAGTGTGGATGACAATGCCAAAATACATCTGCTCACATGGTTCATGAGCACAGTTTGTCAAAACATGTGGACCCCATGAGATATAAATTTTCCGAGTCACAACACCCCTCTCAAATTCTAGGTGCATGGTAAGATAAACTATGTGTAGTACGTATTCACCCACATCCACCATTAACAACACACTGCACTAATTTTCCATAATATGTAGCCTTAGAGGCAAATTTTCGTTAGACTATGCACATGGTCTGTTTCCTATAAAACACAAGGTTTGGGGCTCTGAACGAGTGTTGAACACACCCTATTCTTTTCTCAGACCCTAGGGAACTTATATAGAAAAAATAGGTAATTGAATCCTAGAGTTATAGGGTCTATATGTCATATGAAAAATTAAGTTGTTGCAATCCCCCAACGAAGATAACTCATGAAAAAGTTGGTCTTATAAGGGTATAATATTATCGTTTGAAAATATTTCTAGACATTGATCATGTATTTTGGCCTCACTACCTTAATTCACTTCCTACACTATGTCGTGCTTCCCTATCACCCATGCTAGAGGGGATTACCTACCTCATATATCATTTATTATTTGGTCAAAAATGTGTATATGATACTCCAAAAAGGATGAATCTACCTGTAACTCAACCTAATCAGGTTGAATGATATGATATGGGTATGAATTGTACCAGAAATTATGTCCAATATGGTTGATTTCATGCAAATGCCTGGTACCTTTGACGTAACTACAACTGATAGGCTACTAACCTGACTGTCTCAGCCACCAGAAAAGGTGTAATAACTATGGTGAAATATTTCCTTTATATATAAACAATTGATGTACTAATATATTAGATACATTTAAGAATAAAATATCCCCAACATTGAACAATATAGGTCATCTATGGTGATCACCATTTGAGTTATTCCAATACTGGTCCATAGCAAATTGTTTCATGATTAGATAAACATGATTTGAATTCTCCAAAATTAGACAATGTCCAAGTAGGGCTTCCTCACATGCATCTACCAAGAACAGAGGTGATTGGTATATCCTAACATTTAATGAATCATAAGGATAAATCTATATCATCACCTAAAACTATTATTGTATGAAAACTTGACATGAGGTATATTTTTCTCCCAAATACCTATGAAATCAAGGACAGATGCCCAAATAATTTCCTCTAAAACCACTATCATCTTATTAGACTTTCTGTTATTCTGAGGGTGGTATAGTGTATGGAAAAGTACATGTGTTCTCAATGCCCTCTAAAACCCATTCAAGAATTGAGAAGTAAAACAAACATCCCTATATAATAAAATAGTATGTGGAACTCCATAAACATTTATAATATCTTGAACATATTTCCTTCTAAGATTATTCATAGAAATGGTCTCTTTAATTAGAAAAAAGGGATGGACCATTATGGGACTATTGACCATCACTCATACTATATCATTATCTTAAGGTGATATCATCAAGCTAGCCACAAATCCCATGGTGAAATCATTATATTTGCAGTCAAGAATGGTAAATTATTGAAAAAACCCTACAAGTCACTAGTGTTCAGTATTCACCTGTTTATAGGTGGAATATCTAGTAATAAACCCATATATATCCATTTTCTTCCCTAATCTCTAGTATTTATGGTTTAAGTCAGCATACATTTTGGTAACACCATATTTTACTTCCTATTTTGAAGTATGAAACTCTAAAATGAACCCCCCCCCCCCCCACACACACACACACCTTGAAAATGTTTTTTGGAATCTATATGTATCCTTGGATGCATAAGTTCTCATTATCATCAATGACCCAACCAGATGGTGGGTACTTTCCTGAGACAATCTCCCTTAGGACTAGGACTTCAGAAATCGTTAGCTACCTAATCTTCACTCTCTCTAGAAGTGATAGGGTTACTAATAAGGTTGTACGATTAGATGGCCCATCATGGTCATGAAACTCTAAATACATCTTTGATAAAAAAAGACATCATATGCCACTCACTACAAGCCTCCTGCACCACCTGTATATGATTCTACTGGCTTAGGGAATCTGACACAACATTGTATTTTCCAAAATGATAAGAAATCTAAAACTCAAATTACTGTAGACATTCAACCCATAACCAATGCCTGATATTTGTGTCATGTTTTGTAATGATATACTTGATACTTTTTTGATCTTTATATACTAAAAATTCTATCTAGGAAAATAATGCATCCAACAATGCACATAGTGAACTATAACTTCCATCTCGAGATAGTACGTTTGGTAGTTCCAATAAGGAGGTATCAAATGAAAATACATATATGAAATAGATTGTTCTTCATATATCATAACTTCTCCAAGAATGATTATTGATACATCATAATAAACCGTATAACTTCAACCCAACTACGATAGTATCAAGATCATCACTGATGTCATTATCCTATTCATCTCATGAATATGTGCCTCACATGCTTATAAACATTTTAATGTTTCACCCTTCTTAGTCAATCCCTTAAAAGGTGTGTCACGACTGGACCCGTACCAGGGCTTGAGCCCCAACTAACCCAAGCCTGCCTTCTTTGTCCAGGGGCTATCAACCAGTGTCGAAGGCATTACAAACTTAGGGAGGCCTTTTCCAGAGTACATGTACACACACATGCATACAACTCAATGAAAACAGTGTCGAGGGAAAAGAAAGAAAAATACAACAATGCTATATACAAACCACAAATATCCATTTATCTCTAAACAGTACAAGTACAGGAAAGTAAACTCTAAGGGAAAGGGAAAAAATAAAGGCCCAACTAGAAAAGTGCCACAACCTGAAAATAGCTGTAAAAGTAAAACATTTGAGAGAGCCCCACTCCTTGATCACAAGCTACGACTATTGGATGTGGTCCAAGCACCCTGTATCCATATGCTTCTTTGATGTCAGGATCAACCTGTCTATCGTCTGCAAGGTCACACTAAGTACGGGCAAAGCCCAAGCAGGGGTGAGTATAAAAATAATTAGTAGGATGCCCTGAAGGTGCAAGGGAGTAGCAAGTGAGGTACTGAGAATAGGGAAGAAGTAGATAGAAGAAGGTATAGTAAAATAGTATAGATCAACCCAAGAAACAATTTAAGTAAGCTCATCCAAAAATAAGAAGCTATAAATGGTGATAAGATGAAATTTTGGTCAAGTTTTTGCTACCTATAGTAGGAGAGTAGACTAGTCCAACCATGAGAATCTATACATTAAAAGCACATGGCATACCCCACGCTTCTTCACCTCTCCTGTAAGGAGAGTAACCAAATACCAAGGAGTGGGTCATGAAATACAATATATATATTCTCAACAGAAGAAACCCAACCAGGATAGTAATGGGGTCTCCATATCACTAGCTCATCCCAAGAAAAGAGTCTCCAACAGTCTTAGAAGTAAAAACCATCGATGCCCAGCATCCCACATGTCTGCCTTGAATTACAAGTAAAAGGGGCCCTATATTGGTGGGAAAATAGACCCTCATTCTGCAGTGTCCAAAGTCACATCAAGTATGTCTCATCGCAATCCTGAATGAGTAACAAGTGAATGCCACTACCCACCTATGCTGAATTATAAGCCCTAAAATATATCAGTGAATGCCACTGGCCAGCTGCACTAGAGGGTAATCCCTAAAAGAGTAACTGCATAATGCTACTACCCAGCCTCGCTGGAGGGTAAGTCCGAATGAGAGTAGGGAACACCACTGCCCAGCCTTGCTGGAGGGTAAGCTCGAAAGAGAACGTCGAAAACCACTGACTAACCTCGCTAGAGGGTAATCTGGGATTTATCTGGTGATTTTGAATAAATCACTTCCATCACTATCATCATCAAGAATCGCCTCAGATAGGCACTTCAATCGGAACATCTCGCATCGTATCTCGAAAGCCACTATGGAGGGCACCATCACGTCGTATGCAGAGAAAAAATCAAGAGAGTCTACTTATAGGCCACAATCCATGTTAAGAAGAAAGAGATAAGAGAGGTTGGAGATTCGTAGTGGTACATGGTTCATGTGGGTCCCACATGATGTGTGACCCCTCCTCATTGTCTGGTCATGTACATTGTCATTTTTGGGTCCCAAAAGGGAGAAAAAGTACCATGATATGTCAAGGTACTCCTAGAGTACATGATACAACAGTCGCAAAGCCGATGACCGCATGATGCTCATCGCTAAGCCATAGGGTTAGAATCATAGGTCAGCTAACATGCCTCCTCAAATAGTCCTAGAACATCTATTGTATCTCTTCATACATCTTCTCAACTCTTACAAGCATCGGAGATAGCCTAAGCTATGGATTCTCTTCAAACACATCAAAAGGATCTTTCAATAATATTCCTTTCATGTTTCAACATTTAAGAATAGATTTAAAATAAGTCTCCACACATTCAAACAGATCACATCGTCGTAATCCTTGTGAAAAACACGCAAGATCGACTACTCCTTCATCTGAAACGGACTCTTGAGGAAGATGCTGCATCTCCTAGCGTCATACGCAAACAGTCACCCATGGGGCCTGCACCTCGATCCCAAAACATGTAATATGGATCGCACCATTACAATACACACTAATAAAACACACTGGATTGGATATTCATTCATCCCAAGTGGACCACTAGTGAAAAAGGTGATCTTCACCGCAATGCCTGAACGGTGATCCATCATTGTTGCTCGTAAAAAGTCCACACACCACGGAATGGATCACACCATTTTGATCCTTGCAGAAAAACATGCAAAGTAGGCTATTCATTTTCCATGAAACAGACTTTTGAATCATATGTCATAAAAATGCAGCATACGTTCCGAAGTCTCCTCATGGGTCCCATGCCCTGACCCCGAATTTAAGTGGGGGTATTGCGCCATTGCAATCCCCTCTGAAAAACCCTTGTAAACGAGTATTCAAACACCCCGAATAGATGTCGGGTGAAAAAGTTACATTTCACCATAAAATGTGTGAGCCGGGCCCTGTGGATTACACACCTTATTTCCAACCTGAACGCTTTTGAATGCATCTCAAAAAGTTTTCACGAGGACTAGGTTATGCTACCACTGACGGCACGTCAATCAGACATCCCAAATGAGAGTTAGGTCTGATGAAAAAATTAATTAATTAATTAATTAATTTAATTAATAATTTCCTGCCACCAAGCGATGAAATGAAACCAAAAAGGTATCAAACCAACATTGGAAGGACCACCTCAACTCCAGCATCACAGCGCCTCTGACGACGTGTCCATCGGACGTCGTATGCAGACGTACGGTCTGATACAAGTTTCCCAAATAATAAAAATTATATTATTATTATTAAAAAGGAAAATTTCGTGTCCTCGGGAATCGATCCAGAAATAAAATTTCCACAAAGTAGCATCAAATAGTCCGCCTCGAAGCAAGGGTCGTGTGGCTGTAGACGACACCCAAATCGGACACTCGATTTGATAGATACAGGGGTTTAAATGCCCCTGGACCAGTCTGGCCAGACCATCACCAGAGTTCCTAATGGACAGCCATCACCTTGCCCGAAACCACCATTGGATCCACCAGACCACCACTATATCCTCACTGAGGATGATAGATATCTTCCAAAAAACTTTTTGCAGACCACCACGGTCACTCTGGTGGTCCAAAATGTGGTCCAGGACCAGATTTGGAATCCTCAGGACAAGACCTTTATAGCGCTTGCCACTTCCTGATGATCCATCATCATTTAAGTGTCACGAAAATTAATCACTGCTTATTCGCACCATTTCGGTTCCTCCGGAACCTGAAACTCGAACCCAAGTATAGATATGGACTTCTCGAGTCGATAACTTCGCAATCATATGCCTTGCTCCTCGATTCGTCAATGATTTGGCAAGGCAAAATTTTGGTGGATGAAGAATGCGAAAAATGCAAAGAACGAGCAATCAATAATTTTAACAGATGATTATTTTACTTCATCTGGCCATCGTTAAAGGATTACATAGTAGCGAAAACAAACAGAAGGATTTTCCGATAATGAAATATTTAACCAGGGTGCCGCAGAATCCAAAATAGAAATCTTATCTCAAATCTGGATCCTCCATTGCATTCCCTGCACCCTAATCTATCAGTTTATGATATTTCATTTCAATAAGACAACGTTTAGATGTCAAATAGTCGTCATCAATATCATCACCTTCTGAGAGGGAAAATGATCTAACCCTACTCGTCTTCTTAATTCCCTATTTAAAGAAAACTGTCGGCAGACGCGAAATCTGAATCTCCCGTGCCCTCTCAACTAAGGTCACCCCTAGGGTAAACACCATGTTATAAACTCAATGGTGATCTTAGATTTTCCACTCTGATTATCCATTTGGAAGTGATTCAATGTATCATTTCAAATAAAAAATAATAATTGAAATATTTTATTTATGGGTTTTCCCTCCTAGACATTATCTATAGAAGTCCTATGCTGAAAAAGCATATACCCATATAGGGTAACCAATATTCTGCATACACAACCATGGACTCATATTTCTAATCCAAGTTATCGTTAGAGAGCTATTTGGGTTGGATCTATTAAGTGAATAAATTAATAAATTCATTCATCCATTTACTTACCACTAACGAGCAATGTATCCTATCATCCTATGCTGACATATTTTATATCGCACCTAGGGTAAACACCACATTCTGGACCCAACCATGGTATTTTATTTATGATCCAGTCTTCCATTTAAGAGATATCCCATTTCCATTGTGTGAATAGTGAAAAAAACTTATTTTTTGTATAATTTATTCTGGGCACTTTGGGCCTCGAAATTGCATGTCCTCTTAGTGCCTAGCTCTTGAAATATATGTAAAAATATTCCAAAGTCTTACAAGGAAAAAACTGGGTCTCTACAAGGTAAAATAGGTACGATTTTTTTTATTAAAGAGCCTTTATTATTCACCTATGACCAAGAAATTCTGCATGTCGGGGAAATTATTTGGGTACTAGAAAGAAACCATGGAAATAACTATCTCTAGTCAAGAATACACATCTACCTAAAAAATAATATGGCCCAATAAGTGAACCTTTTAGATCCAAAAGTATAATTTACTGATCATAGCATACAATTGTTGATCTATTAGTTTATTAATTACGATTTCAAGATGCTTTACATGGTTGCGTTGAGTATAGTAATAAACCAAGATATCATCCATGAAGACTACCACAAAGGAATCAAGATATGGGTGAAAAAAATGATTCATCAAATCCATTAAAACTTTGGTTGTGTTCATAAGAAAAACAAAATAAATAGATACTAATAAATACAATAACTACTATGAAATGCTATATGAGGTATGTTTAATGGTCTAACTCAAACATAATGATAACCTGACCTCAAATAAATCATGGAGAAGTCTCTTTATCCATGAAGTTGGTGAATGAGGTCACCAATATGAGGCAATGGATACCAGTTATTAACCATAATATGGTTCAATGATGGTAATATATAAAAAGCCTAATGGAACCATACACCTTCTTAGAAAAAAGACAGATGATCAACAATGTGAAGTTCTAGGTTGTATAATACCCTAGGATTACAAGCTCTCTAGCTTCCTCTTGATCTCATGAATCTCTATATTATTCATCATATAATGTTGAATGGATATAGGTGTTTCTCTTAAAACTAAGTAAATAGTGAAATATACCTCTCTCTCAAGAGGTAATCCTGAAATTTTATTAGGGATAATATCTGAGAAACTATATACAATGGAAGGAAATTCTTCCTGATGCGTTCCTTGATCCTTCATATAATTGCTACGAATTTGGGTGGTCACTCCACCCATCCTAGGATTCTCTAGTCCATCTATACATTTCTAGACATCCCATTCACCATTGTGAAGATAAATATTTCCATTTTATGATTTAAACGATACCCTTTATTGATAACTATCCACATAATCATGATAGTTGACCAACTAGTCCATCCTGACAATGACATTGAATTTCATTATATAGAGGATGAAGAGGTCCACCAAGAAATTATAAACTCCTACCTCAAGGAGGAATTCCTTGCACTAACATGCTTTATCTAATATTATTCCCAATAGAGATTTAAGCTTCTTCATGCCACGTGAATATAGAATCTCAATCCCAGGGATTTCCAAAACAACTATAGAGATATAAGAGTGAGAAGTGCCTATATTAAAAAAGAAAGATACTAAAGTAGGGGAAGATAATATTGTACCTCTTACTATAAATGGCTTGAAACCCAAATCCTTAGGTATATGATGCACTGAATAGATCTTTCATGATCCATGACCTTGTACTCCAAAATGAAAACGCTGAGTGGGTCTTCTCAACTAATACTATGTATCTTGATTATGGTCTCCTCGACCATTTCCATAGACTATATAGCTAGTAGTATTCCAATTTATGAGATAATATAGAGATACTAATCCTTATCTAGAAGGTGGAGGTCTTATATATCCAATTCCACTAGGTACTGATGGATAGGTTTAATAAAATCATGAAACATTACCCATCTGGCTACATTCTAGACACTCGATTGGATCTTTATTACACTTTGGTTTTAAATGACTATTACTACCACACTGATTGTATATATCTGATCTAATTAATAGGTATTTTACCTACAACTACTCGTTCATTAATCCTTGAGTTGATGTCTCTTGTCACTGGATGAACTGCTACCTTACCTTGGTGTGGAACCATTATTCCCTTTACTATTAGCTTCCCTCAAATTATACTCAGTAATAAGGGATTTTATTATAATTCATTTTATTTTAGTCAAATAGAAAAAATTTACCAGAGACCGTATAGAATACGTCATCCCATCAAAAATATCTCACACTATAATGTTCATCAGTAGAAAATGAATGTTAAAAATACTGATGCTTATAAAATTGAGTTGAATAATCCCTAACTAATAGATATCCTTTCTATAGATGTTGGAACTTGATAGCTCTACCAATGCTCAGCATTTTGAAAAAGATGTTATAAAACAAAACATCATGAATGTTTATCTAGAACACATCCTAATGCTGGTATGACTGAGTAATAACATTCTAAAAACTCTTGGAAGAACCATGAACCATATTATCTGTGAGATTGACCATCCACTATAGTAGAATCTCTAGGTTTTCAAAGAGAAATTGCATAGCCTCTTCCCATGTATTAGTGGTTTGTGGACCACCAACACAAGAACACATGGTTATATACTACAGTTGAAACTCACATGTCATATCTTCCATAGAAGGAAAAAGTGACCAAGCTCCCTAAAATGCTCACATAAGTTAAAAGAAAACCTCAAAAAAAATTATGTTTTATCAAGAATGTTAGGTATAATAAGATGTTCCAAAAATGGAACTATTATTTGGTTAGGTCCCACCACCTTAGGAACATGGTCATCACCACTATCCTAGTGATAAACTCAAGGATTTCTTGGTTTCATATCTCTATAAATAATAAGCACATACCTTAGATAATAATTAACTTGATAACATCATAAATAAATGAATAAGAGAGGTATAGGTTTTCCTATGTAAGAGTCCCACCCCTAGACCTATGCCCACTACCAGGTATAGGTGACATATAAGACCAAGATGAAACACTAGAGATATTTTCTACTTCCCACTACTAATGATTTTACTGGTTCAAGTTCTCTATATCATATTAGGGTTTTGGAATACATTGTGTCAATTGCAAATTATAGAGGAGAACACCCATTATGTTGTAATTGGAATCACTATTTAACAACAACCATTTCCATTTAACCTTAGGACACAATAATACTTAAATATATCATTATAGATATCTATATGTGAATATACCATGGTCCATTTAGATTTTCCATTCATTACAATGTTTTAATGTACTATTATTTATAAATTTAAATTGGTATTACACATAATTGAAACTAGTAATTTAAGATGGCTTCATTAGATGGATCACCATTCCCAATTTATATAGGCACACAAACACTTTTAATTGAAATTATAATACATATAATTTCATCCAAATAATTTTTCATCCCATGTATCCAATAGTTCATGGATCAAAGTAAATATAATTTACTAAATAAGGTTCCAACATCACACTTTATAAGAAAAACCATTTATTTTGATGCAGACACTTTAATTATTCCAATTATTTATCCCTTCAATATACATTAGAATTTTTTTAAATATAACTGTCAAAGACACTACCTCATTGAAATACCGTGTCAACAGTAAAAAAAATAATCCACAGTAATAAGGGAAATAATAATCCCTGATTTCACCCAATGGTGAAATAAATATGACCATAACATGCATAATCTAGGACATCATATCCCATCCTAGACAATTTTTATTTTCTCCCATACATGGGTCAACTAATCCTAGGGAATGGATTATTACCAAATTTGGATACATCCAAATATCTTGTTTAATAACCCAAATAGTATATCAAATTTAAGGGAACTCTTTTTTTACCAACTTGTAACATTTTGAACCTATTTAACTCATATGTAACTAAACTTAGATTTCCAAAAGGCCTCAATAAAGACTCCCCATACACCAGAGGCTTCCAACAAGTAGTGAGCATCTCTGGTGGTATGATAAGGAGTCTATAGCCTCATAATAAAAGTATAATAATGATACAATAATTGAATAAATGAACAATACAATCATATAAATGGAAAAATATAGAATAAGATAGATCATCCATATAAAATAAACAATCATCAACAAAAAAAATAAAGTACTATATACACAATGATATAGTTTCCTTTATCTATAACAAATATAAAAGGGAAATATTTCATTAGGAAAACATGCATACAGATGTATCAAACGAACCAAAAAGACCAAATGACAATCTTTATATTACATAATAAGTTGTAGCTTAGTAATGTTCTCCCTACTCTCATACTATAATCAATATAACATTAATAACTAGTTTCTTTCCCATATCATTACCTACATTCATGAATTCTATTTGGATACCAGTCAGTGGCCCAAACAATGTGTGAGCTATACTCAATTGGACACCACCTATAGTGTCAACACAAATCCATCCTGTGAATATAAATGTGAAATCATATAGGTATAATAATCATCAGTGATTTAATATGCATAAATAGAAACTATGATGGACCAGGAACCTCATGGGATTCCATTATGACCATAACTTATTTGGAAAAATATGGAAATGTACCTAAAACCCTACATCTTATATATATATATATATATATATATATATATTCACACATATGAAAATCATATGCACATATATACATTTTATGCCATGAACTCATGGCTTAGTGGACAACATTCCACATAATATGTCAATATGTCATTGGTATCATATTTCTAAATAGACCATCATAAGAAATAGAATATAATAAAATTATTTTAGGTGACACCAGGGAATGCCTGACCTATGAGGTTGAGCCAACTGATAGTAATAACTCATGAAATCTAGCTATTATCCAGGGGGTGCACCCAAGGAATTAAACAACAAAAGAGTCTAACCCAGTCTATAGAGTGTATCTATAGTAATCCTGGGTGAAGTATAACTAGGCCCAATTGGGTGAATCCATGGTGCCTCATGTTTGAATAAATCATGTTAAATCCAAGGAGTGGACCATCGTATCTCCAATATCTAGATTATACATGAGTGAATCATTGGTACCATGATAATGGATTCACGTAAGAAGACAAGGTCCATATTTTATATTGGGTATCACCCACAGAAATCGTCTCAATAAATCAGGGTGGCGTCCTCTAAGTAATCAAGAAATTACCATGATAATTCAAGACTATATCAAATTTGATAACTCCAATAATATGAAATAGATACATTATAAAGGTATAAATCATGTGAATATGATGTGTAACGTTGGATATGTAATAATAATGCCAATTTACTACTTCCATTTAATTAATATCGTTACTTATCATTTATTGATGAAAAGGATTAGAGTGGATTGGTTACAATAGTCCTGTTAAATTATTTTCAATTTAAAATTTATATTTATAAATTTAATTATTAATTATAAAATCCATGTAATTATGTTGTCAGTGATACACCAATATCATTATAAATTTTCATTAATGATATTACTTTTTAGAATTCAAACGAAAAACACTGATGGTTGTTTGGTTGTAAAACCATAATGGTCAAATACGAATACAATGGTCACACATAAATGGGTTAGTCATGTTGATATTAATGACATCCAATTTCATTAGGGATCAAAAAGAGTTATTAGGATTCCAAAAGGGAAACAAATTCAAGTAGATTAATTTTAGGGACAAAAATTGGAGAAACTGTTATGTTAAAAAAATGAAAAAATGTATAAAACATAAGACATTGAGGGAAAATTTTTAGAACACCTGCCTTATGCATGTGTAGGAGCACTCATCCTATAACAGCCTTTGGTTTGGTCTTGATTTTAAGAAAATGATAAAATAGGCAAATACCCTAAAAATAGGGAATATGAGCTCGAATGAAAATATCATTGTATATGGATATATAATGAAGGATGGAAGGTGATGAATTAAATATATTATTTAAAATGATCAAATGTGGCATAAAACATTTGAATCAGATGTCATATGAAGGATATATCAAAATTCATATCTTATGGCCATTAGAGAGCTCCAATAGAGGAGAGTGGATTCAACAAATTGATATAGAAGAAAATGGTTGGGGTTTAAAATGGAAGGAGGGAGGAAATGAAATTTTACACACATTAAAATAGGTGAATGGTTTGGCCACATGGTTTCCCAAACCATATCCCAACTATGATGTTGACACTAACAAAAGAGAACACCTTGCATGGTTCAAGAACATAGTTTCTCAAACTATGCACACCCCGTGCACTAGGTATTCTCTGGGTGACAACACCCTTGCATAGTCTTTATGGGTTATTATAAATACCATGAAAAACACATTTTCACCATCTAAAACACTCTATAACACACCACAAGGTTTTTCAAAACCATGTGGCCTTAGGTGTATGTTTTAGGAAAACTGTGCACATAGTCTGTTTCCTCCAAAACAAAGAGTACTATGTTCCAAAAAAATCACCAGACGCGCTTGATTATATCCACAGACCATAGGGAACATGTATAAGGATATAACATGGAATTTAAACCAATAAATTATGATTCTATACTACATATTAAGAACCAGGTTGTTTCATTTTTCTTGGATAGATTTAAAACATTTCCTCATGACAATAAATATTCCCACTATATTCAACTTCTAGAATGTTATTAAACAATGTTAACTCTCTCCTAGTGCAATTGGAACATGTCCAAAAACTTTAATAATAGTGAAAAAATAATCAATATTGATGGATGATTTCTCAAGCATGACATCAATTGTAATTCCATGAATCCATAACAATTATCCAAGAATTATCACCTCATCTATACTCTAAAAACATATTGAATTATTGAAAACAATTAAAATACTTACATGGAGTAAAATATATATTCAGTTAAATCTACATATTCATCCTTAGTGGTGGAAAATGGAACAATGGATTTCATGTTTTATTTCAATGACATTGGTCCACTATATTTAAGAAATGTTTATCTAATAGTAACTTTGAAAGTGTCTACATTAGCATCAAGGTTAGAATAAACAAAACCAATAAAATCATTATTATAACAACTATTATGGTAATATTAATCATATAAATTATTAGAAACAACCTTGAAAATAAGGAAGAATTTCAATTCATTGCATTGTGTTTTAATAGGTTTTACTATAAACCTAGTCACTATACAAACAATAAAGTATATATATAGTCTTGGGAACACCATAACATACAAAATACTTAAAAAATACTTTTATATGAGATCTAATTCATAATAGTTACATTAGTTTCTTATTTTGGGTATTGGCTAAGGGAAAACACCAAGTACTGATGTAAAGGTATATTAACTGGTTTAAGATTATCAAATATGTACTACCTTAAAAACATCCTAAAATACAAATGTTTTGATAAATACAATACATTTTCCTCTCTATTTTTAAAATTTTCAATTCCCAAAATCTATTTTACATTAACAAGATCATTCATTTAAAAAAAACTAATTTCTTACATGATTAATCATCATCATTTTTATATTTATAAGAAGAATGTCATCTATATTTAAATGTTGTTAAATATTTTCTTTATTAATTATATTGAAAAAAACACATGCATTTTATTTTTTATATATTAAAATAATTTTCAATCATACATGAAAAAAAACATTTATACCATTTTTTAGATGAATTATTTATTTCTAAACAAATAATTTCTTTAAATGAATGTTTTATTAGGATTTGAATAGTTTTAAAATCACATAGGTGGATTCATGTAAATCCATTCATCATGATCAGAATTAAAAACTAACTGTTTAAATTTGAATTGGAATTTCTAGAAATCTTGACACCAAAAAAAGGAAATAACACTCCTACTAGATGAATGTTTCACAACATAAGAAAATATATTTCTATAGTAAAACCCCTCACATTAAAATAATGATTTTTAATACCATATAGATTTATAATTATATTTTAACTCACTGATAGTATCTTGCTTCTTTTTAAAAATCCATTTGTGACCAATTAATTTATTATTTTCTAGTATGGTTAAAATGGTACATGTGTGATTTTTAAGAAGGGAATTTCCTTTATCTTTTGTTGAAGAAAACCATAGCTTAGATTATTCAGATTTCAAAATATTCTTAAAGGTTTTGATTTCATAAATTTTAATATCCTCACCAATATTAAACCCATAAGAATATATGATAGCATGACTGAACTGAGGCAAGGGTTGAACATGCCTCATAACTCTATTTTGGTTCAATTGATAATCATGATGATTATAACCTCAATATATCATTGATTTAAAATCAAATCAGACAAACATTGATCATGAGTTAGCTGATCAATGTAGATATACTCATATTCAAATTGATCTTGAGGCACTAGGGGAAATAGAACATCCAATTTGGGTCTTCCTATCTTAGTCAGGTCCAAAAATATTTTTTTATTGTAGAAAAAATCTATCTTTTTAATGTGGAATTAATTTTATTTTATATATATATATATAATATATACATATATATTATGATACATATTTCTATGTTTATCTATTATTTAAATGTAATATATTCTCTTGTTCTCTATATAATTCAATTATATAATATACTTAGGTATTTTTACACCATGAGTGATGTTTTTATGGGATTTAATTTACATTAATGAAAAACATTAAACACATTGAATGTCAGAAATAAATAAAAATAATCCACCTTAATTTTTTCAAAATTCTAATGATAATTTCATTTTATAATATTATTGATTAAGATTTAATAAATTAATTTATTAGTTAAAAACGTCCTTTCAAAAAAAATCAATCTATATGATTTGTTCATTACCTTGAAAAAAATTATTTATGAACATTCTAGGTGAATGGAACATGAATGGATTTTCAATATCGGAATTACCATATAATTTTTCTAAACAATTATAAATTAAAATCTCACTAGTCTAATAAAACATTAAGGTTCTGAGAGAACTAAAAAATCATCGGGTTTAAGCACATTTTTTATTTTTTTTAAAATTGAACTTATAAAAATTTATGAATATAATGAATGATTACTTTAATTTAATATATATTATCACATATATTTTATTTATAATTAATATAAATATAATTACCACAATAGTGTTATTATTTTGATCAATATTTTGTCATTAAATTCCATGATTTTTTTTCATTTTATTTGAGTATCCAAGAGAGGATACCACTACATATATACACACATTTTCCATGATATTTGGAATGTAATTCTTGAAATCTCATCTTCTATCATTATATTAACAAGTGATTTATATCACTTTACATTTATTTTAATAACGGATCACTTATTTTCTCATTTTTTAACAATATATATAATAGATTATTCTCTTTAATTCTCTCTCTCTATAAATCAAGAGAAGAGATTTCACAAAAATAACATGTGTTTTATGTAATATATATTTGTTTTATTTATCAGTTCAACATTATACTAATTAAAATAAATTTCATTCGACTAATTTAATCCCAATAAATATTTCAGGTCCACATTATCTTAAATAATAATTTAAATTATTTTTAGTTAACATGAATAATAAAACTCATGTCACATATTTATTAAATAATAAATATAAAATTAATATTATTATTCAATGGTTTAATAAAATAATTATATATAACATTACCATATATTATGTTAATAAATATTCACTGAAGTGGTTTAAAAATACCTTACACATGTATTTCATTCCCAAAAGCCATGATGGTGTTGAATGGGATTTTGTGGTGGTGGTGGAATGACCCATCACACAATATATATATTTCTACTTCCATTCTAGGAAGTTTCCAATTAGTTTTATCATGGAACCAAAAACACCCAACTGTTCCCTTATTTGAGACGTTTCACAAACCTACATTCAAAAGGAAGGTGGTTATTGGGAAATAGTTCCATCAACACTTAGGGAATCACATTTGTAGAAATTATGGAAGGATAAAATCATCAAAAGTTTTTGGGACATATCATTTCCAACTCTGGGGCTCTCTGGTAGATTTAATAAATATTAGTAAATCCAATTTAAATCTCAAATACGAAATGGGTCACCCCTATGTTAAAAATTAATTATTCACAAGTATTTTGTTTAGGATCATTTTTATTTATCCAAGGTTCTTCATAGATGGAGACATCTATATGTATCAGAGGTTCTCCATTAATGGCACCCTTCTGTATGTAGTAGGGATTATTATGTCATTTATTATCATGATGTTGGTTTTAATCCACACATTGGGGAGATCTAGAATTTATAGTTATCCAAGAACATGGGAGTTGTTTTAGCGTGAGGATCTATCCCAAGAGAAGGGCTTCCTATGTATCCCCGTGAATAGAATCATAACCCATGTAGTTTGGCACTAGTTAATGAGACACATCATACATTTTATGGTAATGTTATGAGGACCAAATTGTTCATCTTAATGTTATGCAACAATGACATCTAGGCCAATGGTGGCTAGTTAAGTATGGTGGGGGACATACAGTGAAGAAACCTGAGTGTCCTATATGGAATGTACCCTCCTAGGTTTGATATTACCATAATATAGATATGAACTATAAAAGGTTAGGTTGAATTTGGGTCATTGGGTTTGAACCTCAGTGAGGCTTCCTACGTAACCCGTTTAGACTTGAATCAAAACTTACATAGTTTAGAATGGTGGTGCTTACAACTATAAAGGATTTTCATTTCAAGGTAATAGGAAGATCAATAAAATCATTATATATTGAGATAGGTTATATGTTCCCCTTAAGGATTACACATTTAGGGTTTAAGTGTTAATGCACATGCGCCTCTTGATTGGGTTTTGTGTAAACACATCCACATAGGAGTGTCAATTAGGACTTCCAAGGTATCATCTCAATGTAAATATGGCCATTTGGGGTAGTGAAATAGATTTATGGATTATATTTTTAAGTAGGATCCTGATGAAGTCACTTTCATCATGTTGATTGAATGATCATCCCAGATCTTTAATCCCATGTGAGTCTTTATTAGTGTGATAAATAATATATAGTGTAAGATTACTCACATCCCATTAGATTTTAACATGTAATTTAATGGTCTAATTGTGGATAGCACCTAGGAAGATTCCTAGACATCTATAACTATGAGGAGTATCTCAACTCATGGTGATTTAGATGTTTGGTTGGTGCTTACACCTTTAAAGATTCCTTCATTTCCTGTACCTTGAGGAGTATATAAACCCATGGTGATTTTAGAGGGTTGTTAGGGTATTAATCCAATGAGGATGCCCATATTTTCTCATACCATTAAAATTATCTTGATTCATAGTGATTTGGACTGAGTGGTGTTGTTGTATTTGTCACAACCCATAACGTTATCGACATGGAATTAAAATATTATGATGTGACACTCTAATTTTCACGGTGTCAATGATGGAAGTAGAGGAACCATACCATAGGCCAAGGACCATAAGATGAAAATGATCCTTAGTAGGGGTGTTTGGGTGAACCCCCTACAAAAGGGACCACATGGTGTCAAGGGTTTCTTATATAGCATGACTTGGGAGAAGGATTACCCAATTGAGGGTCTCTTAAGTATCATGACCTGGGCGAAGGTTTAGAAAACTAAGGTAAAATGGGAGAAGGGTAACAAAAGTGATGTTATCCCAAGTGGGGACTCCCCTGGGTGGGGGCTTTCGCATATAGATTCCCTTGGTGGGGCCTCATTGAGGTTGATTTTCTAGGCGGGGGCTCGCCCATGTGGTTCTCCTAGGTGGGGGCTATCCCAAGTGGTTCACATGGGAGGGAGACTCATCTAGATAGAATGGATGGAAATAAAATTTATCCTAAGTTTTGATGGAATAATTGGGTGAAGGATTTGTGTTATCAGATCTCTCACCCCACTTCGTCATCCGATTGTTTGCCCATCATTCAAAATTTAGAGGTGGGAGGGGTCTATTTATAGACCAGATAGATGACCAATGTAAAGGAGATGCACAAGTGGACTAGAGAAAAGGACTTGAACAAAAGGGGTGAACAAATGAACTAGTGTGAGGGTGTTAGACGTATGGGTTGTGGTAAGGGACTATGTGAATGTACGAGCATGATGGCCTTGCATGAAGGTGTTGTTCCAATGGATTGTGTGAATAGAATAGCATGAGGGACTTAAGAGAATGGGATATGTGAATTGTTTGCACTAAGGTATTGAATGAAGAAGATATGAAAATGGATTTCATTCAAAATTTTAATCCCTTTATAAAAGTTTCCCAATGTCCGACCGCCAAAACTTTTTATCTATTATTTGTGAAATCCATGGCCCACCTTCAAGGGAGTTTTGCACCACCGCACCACCACATTGGTAAATTATTCAGAAGAATATCCATACTTTTATATGTTATCATTCTTATATAATATGGAAATATAATCTACTTCTTCTTCCAAAATAGATACACATTTCCACTCAAACTCAACATCGGTTGGAAAAGTGAGGGTGATATCATCAATTGTGCAAAAAAATTATATGGCATGAATTTTTAGATCCAAAAATCATGTCATCACATAAAAATATAAATATGTATTATATTATGTTAATAATATTTATGTAATATCATTTTAAAATAAATTCATATTTATTTAAATGATATTAAAATATATTTATAATTTAATTAACTCTATTTAAATCCTTAAAATTATATAACCTTGAATAATATATTCACATCATATTTTTTTAAATTCACATAACTTTTGAATAATTTTTTATTTATATATATTGACAAAACATTAATAAAATATATATTTTACAATATTTACTAAATTATAGAATAAATAATTAATATATTCACTAACTACTAAATAAATAATCAATAAATTAAATTCATCTCAGATAATTTAACATCTAATATCTTGTGATTTAATTTTATAATCAACGTAGAACAAAAAAATATTAATCCACTATATGGGAATAAATTTATTTCAATATATAACTACAATAATTAACTACTGGGCATGCATAGTTATTGATAATCTAGGTTGTATTACCCCCGGTTTCTGGTAAGTAACCCTAGTTTTATGCTTTTTAAGTACATGAAGCATATGAAAAATGGTTGAGAAAGTTTGGAGACTTTTAATGTGTTAAAGGGGAAAAAGTGGCGATGCACAGGTTTCGCACGGGTGGCCCAAACCATATGGAAGCCGTGAAAGTGGTGGTCACTTTGGACAGAGGAGACTACACGGTGTGCACACAGTTTGGGCAAACCGTGCGAGGAGGTCATGCGGAGCGCCCCTTCAATGCAATGACTACGGTGCGGTTAGCGCACGATTTGACTAACCGTGCGGACTAACCGTGCACGGAGTAAAGCTAGATCATATTTTTAAGGATCTATTCCATTTTATCTTTAAACCCACTTGTGTTTTCTCCTAAACGTCCCTAACTCGGGATTTCTCTCTAGTGAAGGTGGAAGAACACTTACTAGGCATTTTGGAAGTGATCCGGAGGTTTGGCTTGGCGTTTAGAGGCTGATTGATCAAGGTAAGTCTTGTTTCCTTTAGTTTCCTTAGATCTCCTTCTTCCCTCTTGATGGATCCTTAGATCTACGCCCAAAGTGGGTAGATATAAGGTATTGGATGACTTTTAAGTTGGGTTTTGGTTTTTTTGGTAATAGGGGAAGGAATCTAAGGAGGTTTTGGGGAGTACATGACTCGGTTTTGTTGGCGTTCTTTGTCTGTTGGTTGGCTTCGCCTATTTTGTTGAGGTAGGTGGCTTCACTCCTGAAGCCTCATTCTTATAACTTGAAGGATTAGTTTCAAATTTTTTTCCTTGATGGAAATTATTTGTTTATCTACTTTGAAAGAATGGTTGAAACCCCTTTTAAGTAACGGGTGATGGAAATTGTGAGTTTTTGGAAAGTGTTTGTTGAAGTGAATTTAAAATGGTGATTTTAAACTAGTTATGGTTTTTCTGTATGAAATAAATTGTTTTTAATAAACGGTTTGATGCTTTATTGAATGTTTTGAACACACTTGGTTTTGGCATAGATTTCCATGGTTTGTGGTGTGTGTTCATATGCATTGGGATGGATAAGGGAGAGAAGTACCCCCATCAAACATTTGGGATGGATAAGGGAGAGAATTACCCCCATCAAAAGGGATGGATAAGGGCGTGAAGTGCCACCATCAAGGTAGTCCACTAAGTGATATATTAGTGGAAGGAAAACTCACCACTTGTGATTATAGGGAGTTCTAGGTGGCATGCATGTTTGGTTTTGTGGATTTGCAAAATGGAATGAATGTTCCAAAATGGAAATTGGAATTTTATTGGAAACTTTGCTTGGTTGCTTTTCTTGAGAAAGATGGGTTTTCTTGTAAAATGGTTTTGACATGGAATTTGTCATATTGTGAACTATTTTGGAATTGTTTTATATAAATTGATTTATATAATTGTGCTAACATGTTTTATCCTAGAGGCATGGGTTGGGAAGTTATCAGGGAAAACCTACTGAGATTCATTACTCACCCCCTGCTTTGGCACGTTGGTGCTTTTGCAGATGTCCTATACCGGGATGTTGGCAAAGGTAAAGTTTCACATGTTTATAGCACTACTTCGTGAAACATGGGTTGGTTCATGATGATTGGATCTTGGAACTTGTGGAGCATGGAGTTGGGTTGTCGTCTTATAGTCTTTTAGTTTGTATTTTTGATGTTTACTCTAATTTAGTGTTGGTTTCTATTGTGGTACTCTGGGTTGGTTTAGGATAAAATTAATGGTTAAGTTGTCTTAGCTTTTTCATGCATCATTTGGTTGATTAGCTTGGTTATGGTTGTTGGTTATGTGGTATGTTCTAAATGGGTAAATCATCCCCCACTTGTTTTGAAACCCTTTGGCATTTATTTCCAGCCTTTGGCGCCTTGGGTATGTCGCTTAAGGCCTAGTAATGACTCTTTGTACTCTCAAGCCATTGAGGATAAGCGGGTCATCACAAATGGTATCAGTTTGTTTGGTCCTTGGGGTATTAATGAAACCAGCTTGTTCATTTCTTTGTGGAACAAGCAGTGATCAGTTTGTGTTAGTGTTGGCATTGAATTCTTACATGTCTATTCCTTGGGTGGTCATCGTAGGAAAGAGTTGTATTGTCGGAACATGGAATGTAGAGCATAAAAAGGCATAGCTAACCTTTTTTTTCTAAACTTCAAGTTATCAGGGATTTGGGTATATAAGTGTTTTGGAGACACTTATAGGATAACACATCTCATTTTCATGGTTTTAGCCAATGATATGAGCATGACATGCATTAGAGGAATGACTTACCACTAGGAGTGTATATATCATTTTGTGAAATGGATTATGGTTTGATGCAAAAGTGTGATTTCTGAAAATTTTAAACTTGTTTTCAAATGAATGATTTTGAAAAGATAATGGTTGATGTATTTTAAAAATAGATTGATTTTCAAAAGAGAGAAAAGTTTTTTTTTCTTTAGAAATGGATAAATGTGGAAAATCTTGATGATTGGAAATCAATGTTGTGATATTGATGTGATAGAAATTGAAATGCTAAGACTTCAGTTGCTAGGAAGTGAGACTAACGACGTCCATTGTTTGTATAGAAAATGGCACCCATTAGGCATCATAGAAACCAAACGGAAGATGTTGTGGAGAATGTGGTCGCACCTGAGCCACAGGTGAACTAGTAGCTAGTACAAATTATAGTTCAATCATTTCAGGCTGTGGACACAGGGAATCTGATGGATGAGTCAAGGCATCAAGACCATTCCGTTGAGCTCCAGAAGTAGAATTTGTAATGCCCCGACCCCAGTTACCCAGATTCGGTGCATTATTACAAAACATTTTCATGATCACAAAAAATCAAATCTCGAAAGAACGATTAGTTTAGTAGCCTTGGAAACACTAGATACATTCATAAAGTTTACATTACATCATAAAGTTAAAACTACAACAACAACTTGTCTCCACACTCACATCCCCTTATATTATCCCTACAGGTCATTCATAAAATACTTCTTCACATCCTGGAAAAAATAAAACATAGAAAGGGGTGAGCTCAAATGCCCAGTAAGGATAAAAATATAGCGGAAACTTTCATAAATAAGAATAAACATTTAAGGTAATGTATAACTAAAACAAAATCCTTCTAAACTTGAACTTCAGCATAATATGGCAAAGATAAAATGAAATAATTCCATTTACTTATTCACATGGATATTCTACTAGTCGAATAATCACATTCAATATCAATAACCACTTTCATAATGATGGAATGCATAATGCCATACTATCATAACCACATAGTCAATGCCTTGTGCCAAGACTAAAAATAATATTTTTTCAAGGCCTTGTTCCAAGACACTAGTTTGTATCATGAGACCTACCAATGCATCGAGTAGCTATAGCGGGCTCCATCCATCACTTATTAAGTCTAATTCATTCCTCACATGAACAGGTTTAAACATAACATAAACATTTGTATTAAAACTA
Source organism: Viscum album (assembly GCA_963277665.1). Lineage (NCBI taxonomy): Eukaryota > Viridiplantae > Streptophyta > Magnoliopsida > Santalales > Viscaceae > Viscum > Viscum album. The sequence goes on along the minus strand of OY728155.1, from coordinate 640,530,761 downwards.
GCATACCAAATGTCAATACTTTCTCCATAAACCATGAATGGTATAAAAATTACACATCCATAGTCAAACATATCACAAAACCTTCAATACAATATGGAAGTTTTGTATAATAATAAATAAACTTCAAATAAGCTTAAAATCCATCAAAGGATGTTGACATAGATAAAATCAAAACTATTTGAGAGAAATATACCTTTTTTGAAATAATTTAAAAGGTACATAATTATAAAAGAAAACATTTAATTTGAAGATATTCTTATAAGATAGTAAGGTAAGCTTCGACGATTTTATAACGGCGGAAAATATTCGCACCCGCCGTATATGTTAAAAAGAAATTATTACCTTGATTCTGTCGAAAAGGTTAAAAAGGACCTTATTTGGAAAATGACAGAAAGATTCCTTTATAAAATTCTTATAAAAAGTCAACAAGGGTATAAATGACTTTAACCCATATTTTTTAAAATAGTAATAATTATTTGAAATACATTTTTAAGAAACATGGATGTGGATGATAAAGAGGCCCCAGTAGAAAATTACGTATAAACAACCTCGGATAATGAAGAGATTGTGAAATATTCCCTTACCTTGTACTTTTCCTTGGTTGAGGGTAGGTTAACCTCTTGTATAATGGTGAAATAATTGTTATTAAATTATACAAGAATCATATACATTAATATGGTATCATGTATAATCTTTTAACATTGCTTTGTTAATAATATCTTAGTATTATCGTCATTTCAGGTGTTAACTTAATCGTTTTCTTTTATATGGTTTGTTACATAAGTCATGTTTGTTATGGATAGGTTTCATATTATTCATATCCAGAATGATATCAAGTCCTTAAGCATTATTTTTAATAATCAAATGAGAATTAGACTTTAATGGATACGATGGGGAATGAATCTCATCACGTTCGTGGAGACGGTAGTCCGTACATACGCACGAGCGACAATATCACTCTTTTGATATTAAAATAATTTATAATTGGATAGTATATTATATATACATAATAATTATCATGTTATATTTATTATTTTCATGAATTACACATCATTATTATACCCATCCAAATAATAATGTTCTGAATAACAATTACACCACGACGTGGAGACGGTAAGCCGTACGTACGCACGTATGGTAACATGTCATTCAAAGGATGGATAGAATATTGAATATGGTTGTACCATATTTATAATAACATAATGGTATATAGAAGATACTGGAGTTATTATTTTATAATGGGAATAACAAAGAAAGAAGATGTTGAAGAAGAAAGGAACTTGAAAGAGGGTGGTGAAAACATTACCTCTTCTTCAGGTTCTTCCTTTTGATTTGATCAAAAGGGCTCCATAGGTTGGCTTTATGATCAAAATAAGGCCTCTAGATTTAAGTGATGGAAGTTTAGAGGATATTTAGGAAGGGTTTGGTCGAGAAAAAATTCTTTAAAGGAGTGAATTATAGTTAAAGGGGAGTTCCCTTTTATAAGAGGGGTGAGGGGCACCATTTGAAAAGCTGGAAATATTATTTTATAATAAATTCATATTCAGTTTTTTATGGATTAAAAGTGTATTATTTAAAGTTTAAGGTGGGGATGGGTCTAAATCCTTTCAACCAATATATTTTAGACAGGATTGGGTCACTATAATAACCTTATAATTTATATTTAACTCTTAGTTAAATAGTTTGACATTTACCATGTCTCTTTGTTTTTTTGTATTATATTGTTAATAAACTTACTATATACCTCCAAGAGACCCCCAACTGGTCCATTAATGATACACCTATCATTATATAAGTCCTTTGGATGAACCATATATTTTTAGGAATATAATTTCAATTAATAATATAATATTTGTTTTAAAAAATCTTTTATGTCAATTTTGACACTATTGGGTATTTTGTTTTTGATAATTTTATAACAGCATTATTACTTCGAAAAAAAATTATATAACCAATCCGAATATGTAATATTAACCTATAAAATTAGTTGAATTCATTAAAAGTCTAAAATTAAATTTATTTTGATATTTATAATATCAATTATTTTAATATTTCATTAATTAGGTAATTACTGCATCACCATTGTGTCATAAATAAATTAAATTATTTAATGTCTAAAAATTATAAATAAAATACCATTATGTTGGAAATATTTTTATATTTTTAATGAATATTTATAATCAAATTTATATTATGTATAACTTTATATTAAAAATGTTTTAGTAATAAAACATTGATTTTAACTCTTTTAACTCTTCTTTGAATTAAATAATAATAAATGTTCTAATCTAATCTAAGTGGACCTAAATGATAATATTTTATTCATAAGGTTTCTTTCTGTCGAGATACACTTGTCCAATAGAATTAGGACATGTGTTAGGGTAATATTAATATCATTTTTACCCTTAATTACCCTATTTACTTTTAATTGTGGTAAATAAAATAAAAAGTTACTATTCAACAAATATTATTTGTATCTTATTGAACCACATTTTAATACTTGATATTAATTGTGTCTCTTGGATTTTTTAAATTCCACTCACAGAAGAGGTAAAATTAAGTTTTATGTGAATTTCCAAATTCTCCTAGGAGGTGGGTAAAAGACTTTGAAAAGTTCCATAAAATTTTTATATATCTAAAATTATTCTAAACTAACTCCAATGAATTACAATGAAATTATATGGGTATTATGTATCCATTTTTACCTTATTTAAATTTAAATAAAATAAATAATTATTTAAATAAAAATTCTGTTTTAAACTATAACTCAGTGTTTTTTCTCTATTCATCAAAAATTGAATGTTTTTAGAAAAATACCAAAAATTAACCCTTAAATAATTTCGATATTCCAAATCCAAAAATGAAGTCTATTTTGAAAGATAAAATTTATAAAATTTTAAAAAGTGGGTATTAATATTCATAATGTCTAGTTTGATTGGTTGTGGTGTGTGTTAGAACTCGAAGTTGCGTACAACACACGCTACTGTATTATTAAATGAGAAGCGTACCGTGGAAGATTGGGGTGTTACATTCTCCCCTCATTCAAATAATTTCATCCTCGAAATTTCATGAATAATACCACATGAAAAGACTCGGGTGATTCTTCATCATAAGTTCCTCAGGTTCCCACATTGCCTCTTCCATCTTTTGGTTTCTCCATAGAACTTTAATCAGACGAGTCGTCCGGTTTCTCAGCACTTGTTCTCTGGTATCAAGAATCCAGATGGGATCTTCTCAATAAGACATATCAGGTTCAAGTTCTAATTCCTCATAGGTGAGTACATACATTGGGTCAGGCCTGTATTTTCTTAATAGTGATACGTGGAGCACATAGTGAACTTTGGAGAGATTTGGCGGCATTTCCAAATAGTAAGCTACAACACCAATTCATTCTAGAATTTTGAAAGGTCCGATGTACCTGGGACTCAATTTACCTTTCTTACCGAAACGTATAACTCCCTTACATGGAGATACCTTCAAAAAAACTTGATGTCCTACCTGAAATTCCAAATCCTTCCTTTGATTATCTGCATAGCTCTTCTGCCTACTTTGAGCTGATTTGATGTGGTTTTGGATTACCTTCACCTTTTCAATCGTGACCTCCACCAGTTCTGGGCCTATGAGTTTTCTTTCACCAACGTCATCCCAACAGGTTGGTGTGCGACATCTCTTTCCGTACAACGCTTCATATGGTACCATCTGAATACTTGAATGGAAGCTATTGTTATAGGAAAATTCCACCAGAGGTAAATATTAATCCCACATACCCTGAAAGTCAAGTGAGAATGATCTTAACATGTCTAATAAGGTTTGAATAGTCCATTCTGATTGTCCATCTATTTGAGGGTGGTAGGCAGTGCTCAAACTAAGTTCAGTATCCAAGTCCTTCTGAAGACTCTTCTATAATCTTGAAGTAAAACGGGGATCATGATCAGAAACAATTGATAGGGGTAATCCATGAAGTCTCACAACTTCATTAATATATAGTCTTGCTAGATGTTCCAGTGGTAGATCTTCTCTTATAGCAAGAAAATGTGCTGACTTGGTATGACGATCAATAATAACCTATATTTCATCGTTCCTTCTAGGAGTCTTTGGTAGCCCCATGACAAAGTCCATCGTAATATTGTCCCATTTCCACTCCATTATGGAAAGAGGTTGCATGAATCCTCCAGGCTGTTGCCTTCCATCTTTCACTTGTTGACAAACCATACATCTTGACACAAAATCAGCAATCTCCCTCTTCATGTTATCCCACCAAAAATGTTCCTTCAAATCTCAATACATTTTGGTGCTCCCAAGGCGTATATAGAAATTGGTGCTATGAGAATCATCTAACAATTCCCTTTCCAGATCAGGTATATCGGGAACACAAAGTCTCTTCCCAAATTTCAAAATTACTTCTTCATACACAAAGTCTCTCAATATCCCATCATTCACAGCTTTAATCTTCTTTTTAAATTCTTCATCATAGGTTTGAGAACTCTTAATCCTTTTTAGTAAAGATGGTCTGTCATCCATTTGAAAAAGCATTGATGTTTCACCTTCCATGGTGATTCTCATATCTTTATTTACTAAATCCATGAAAATAGGATCCCTTTCAACTCTCATATTTTTATAAATTCCATGATTATTTCTGCTCAAAGCATCTACCACCTTATTTTCCTTCCCCGGGTGGTAGTGTATCGTGCAATCATAATCCTTGATTAGTTCAGGCCATCACATTTTCCTCATGTTGAGTTCTTTCTGTGAGAAAATGTAATTAAAACTCTTGTAATCAGTATATATCTCACATTTTTCACCATAGAGATAATGTCTCCATATCTTCAAAGAAAATATTACAGCAGATAACTCAAGATCATGAGTAGGATATTTTTTCCCATGAATTTTTAGCTGTCGTGATGCAGAGGCAATAACCCTATCATTCTTCATAAGGACACAACCAAGTCCTTTCTTCGATGCATCACTCTAAATAACGAACCCATCATTCCCCGATGGTAGAGTCAATATAGTAGCATTGACTAATATTCTCTTCAGTTCTTCAAAACATTTTTCACACTCTTTTTTCCAAACAAATTTAACCCCTTTACGTGTGAGCTTCATTAATGGGTTAGCCAATCGGGTAATGTTCTGGATGAAACATCGATAATAACCTGTTAAACCAATAAAACTACGTACCTCAGTTATACTCGTCAGTGTAGGAAATTCTTGGATTGCCTTGGTCTTAGAAGGATCAACAGAGATTCTATATTTAGAGACAATATGGCCAAGAAAAGAAATATCCTGAAGCCATAATTCACACATACTAAACTTCCCATATAATTCATGTCTTATCAGATTCTTCAGGATAATGCGCAAGTGATTTTCATGATCTTCATAGCTTTTGGAGTATACCAAGATATCATCAATAAATACCACTAAAAAATCATTGAGATATTCCTTGAAAACTCTGTTCATTAGATACATGAATATAGAGGGTGCATTAGTCATCCCAAAATAAATTACTGTAAACTCATAATGCCCATACCTGGTTCGAAATACTGTTTTCAGAATGTCTTCCTTATTTACACACAACTGATGGTATCCAAATATAAGGTCAATCTTTGAAAAGTATTGATCTCTATGCAGTTGGTCAAATAAATCATCAATGCAAGGTAGGGGATACTTGTTCTTTATTGGTATAGCATTGATTTCCCTGTAGTCGATACATAACCTCATAGATCCATCTTTCTTATAAACAAAAAGGTTAGGGGATCCCAATAGAGAAACACTAGTGTGAATAAATCTATTATTACTCAATTCCTCTAGTTGTTTCTTTAGTTTAACTAATTCCACAGTGGCCATTCTATAAGGGGTCTTCGATATAGGCCTTGAACCAGGAATTAATTCAATGGAAAACTTAATTTCTCGTTCTGGAGGATGTCCAGGTAGATCTTCTGGAAACACATCATCATATTCTCTCAAAATTGGTACATCCTTTATTTGAACTTTCCTTTCCTCACCCTAATTCATTTCATTCTCTTCTTCCCCAATAATTGAATTTAGTTGAGCTACTTGGGGTGGATCTAGGTAAGAATTAGGTGGTGATGATTCGACTCTAAAGATAAGGTGTTCCTTATCATCATCATCAAAAATAGTAACCTCTTTCTTCTTACAATAAATTTTTGCATCGTGGTCTGAAAGCCAATCCATACCGAGGATGATATCAAATTCAATCATAGGTACGAAGTTGTGATCCGTAGATACAGAACATTTATGTGCTCTAATGGGGACTGATTCACAAAACTTTGTTGCAATGATACTTATCCTAGGAGTTTTGACTGACAAATCCCTTGTTAAATCAAATTAAAATCTCTAATTTTCTTAGCAAACTGGGAAGATATGAAACAATGTGATGATCTAGAATCAAATAATGAATTTTATAAACTTGAGGAAACCAATAAATTACCTGCCACTATGTCTTTCAGAGATTCTACCTCAACAGTAGTGATAACATAAGCTTGGCCTTTATCCCTTGTCCTTTTCTGAGGTAAGTTCCCCTGACACTTAGTACATTCATTTGCATAATGTCCCATCACCTTTCAGTTGTATCATTGAACATCGGTAGCTTCTTTCTTCCCCTTGCAATCACGAGCTTGGTGGCCATTTTCACCACAATTGTAACAGACTCCCATTCCCTTCAAGAAAGTACCAGGGTGTTTCTTCCCACATTTACTACAGGATGGATATTCAACTTTTCCCTTCTTCCCCTTATTTCCATTTCCATAGTGATCAGTAGATCTCATCTTCTCTTTCTTTGCTTTAAAGTCATAATACTTAGAGAATTGTTTTTCTGTCTTGATATCCCACGAGACAATATCTTCGTATGAAGAGAAGGATTGTGAGACTAATGCTCGATAGAGAAATGGTTTTAACCCATAAAATAAATGATAAATCTTACTTCTTGGGTTACTTATATAATCTGTAGCATGCCTTTCCAACCTTGTAAAGTTATCCCTATACTTTGCGACATTTTGATCCTCCTTTTGTTTTAGAATTAGAAATTGTATTTCCATATCTGCTTGATGGTCACAAGGAAATAATTTTTCTAAAAACATATCTTTGAACTCCCTCCATTCCATATTTGATACTTCATCATTTTCCTTCGTGTTTTGAATCAATGACCACCATTGATCAGCATCTCCAGTGAGGCGGTAAACTACCATGATAAATTTTTCCCTTTCACTACTCCCCAAAGACTGAAATATTTTCTCTAGGGAACTTATCCATTGCTAAGATACCAATGGATTTGTACACCCATTGAATGTTGGTGTTTGTTTCCTCATGAAGCAATCTAACATTGATCCTCCATGTTGCAGATCAGTTTTCTCCATACGGTTAAGGTTATTATTCATAACCTGAGTGAGTTGTCCCAATATGGTGGTTAGCTGATCAGCACCAGTTGTATCACCAGCTCTACTATAATTATCTTGAGCAGGAGGGAAATCCCTACATTTAGTGCGTGCATTTATACAGTTTCTATTTCATCAACTAGGTTCCTATTCTAAACAATGGCATAAACTATATCAGTTTATGAATCAAAATACATAATTCTATACTTGTAAAACACTTAACATAAATTGAACTATTTATGGATATAATCCATAATCATAAAAAAAAATTATTTGAGGAAGTATATACTCATAAACCCTTCATAGTGGTTTGTAAAGAAAATGAGAATTATCCTAAGCATATCCACTGGGAGTATCGTAACCAAGAGTGCAGCAAGGCCCGTTGTCATGCACCAGTTCCCATTCGAGTCAAGCGCAAAGAAGTGTTTTCAAGTTTTACCCCTAGGTACATCTGTTCCAGAGCCACCTCTACCTGATCGTAACCCTATAGAGATGTATTTCTTCAAAAACTCAAAAAATCTCTACAATACCAAAATTCTAGGAAGTTCTTCTATACTAATCCTCAAAGTCTATCTTAGGGATATGTGCTCTAATCAGAGTTTATCTAGATATAGCTTCCAAGGTTTGTAATAAACTTCCTCTAATACCAACTGTAATGCCCCGAACCCAGTTACCCAGAGTCGATGCATTATTACAAAACATTAGAATGATCACAAAAGATCACATCTCGAAAGACCAATTAGTTTAGTATCCTTGGAAACACTAAATACATTCATAAAGTTTACATTACATCATAAAGTGAAAACTATAACAAAATCTTGTCTCCACACCCATATCCCCTTATACGATCCCTGAAAGTCATTTGTAAAATACTTCTTCACATCTTGGGAAAAATAAAACATAAAAATGGTGAGCTCAAATGCACAGTAAGGATAAAAATATAGCGGAAACTTTCATAAATTAGCATAAACATTTAAGGCAATGTATAACTAAAACAAAAGCCTTTTAAACTTTAACTTCAGCATATTATGGAAAAGATAAAATGAAATAATTACATTTACTTATTCACATGGATATTCTATTAGTCTAATAATCTCATTCAATATCAATAACCACTTTCATAATGATGGAATACATAATGTCAGACTATCATAACCACATAGTCAAGACCTTGTACCAACACTTCAAATAAGATTTTGTCAAGGCCTTGTTCCAAGACACTAGTTTGTCTCATGAGACCTACCGATTCATCGAGGAGCTATAGCGGGCTCCACCTGTCACTTATTAAGTCCAATGCATTCCTCATATGAATAGGTTTAAACATAACATAAACATTCGTATTAAAACTAGCATACGAAATGTCAATACTTTCTCCATAAACCATGAATGGTATAAAAATAACATATCCACAGTCAAACATATCACAAAACCATCAATACAATATGGATGTTTTTTATCATAATAAATAAACTTCAAATAAGCTTAAAATCCATCAAAGGATGTTGACATAGATGAAATCAAAACTATTTGAGAGAAATATCTCTTTTTTGAAATAATTTAAAAGTCACATAATTATAAAAGAAAAAATTTACTTTGAAAATATTCTTATAATATTTTAAGGTAAGCTTCGACGATTTTATAATGGCGGAAAATATCTGCACCCGCCGTATAAGTTAAAAAGACATTCTTACCTTGATTCTGTCGAAAAGGTTAAAAAGGACCTTGTTTGGAATACGATAGAAAGATTCCTTTATAAACTTCTTATAAAAAGTCAAAAAGGGTATAAATGAATTTAACCCATAGTCTGTAAAATAGTAATAATGATTTGAAATACATTTTTAAGAAACATGGATGTGGATGATAAAGAGGTCCCAGTAGATAATTACGTATAAACAACCTCAGATAATGAAGAGATTGTGAAATATTATCATACCTTGTACTTTTCCTTGGTTGAGGGTATCTTAACGTTCTATATAATGGTTAAATAATTGTTATTAAATTATAAAAAAATCATATACATTAATATGGTATCATATATGATCTTTTAACATTGTTTTGTTAATAATATCTTAGTATTATCGTCGTTTCGGGTGTTAACTTACTCATTTTCTTTTATATGTTTCGTTACATAATCCATGTTTGTTATGGATAGGTTGTATCTTATTCATATCCAGAATTATATCAAGTCCTTAAACATTATTTTTAATCATAAAATGATAATTAGACTTGAATGGATATGATGGGGAATGAATCTTATCGTGTTTGTGGAGACGGTAGTCCGTACGTACGCACGGGTGACAATATCACTCTTTTGATATTAAAATAATATATAATTGGATATTATATCATATATACAGAATCATTATCATGTTATATTTATTATTTATATGAATTACACATCATTAATATACCCATCCAAATAATAATGTTTTGAATAACAATTACACCACGACGTGGAGACGGTAAGTCGTACGTACGCACGTATGGTGATATGTCATTCAAAGGATGGATAGAATACTGAATATGTTTGTACCATATTTATAATAACATCACATTATATATAACATACTATAGTTATTATTTTATAATGGTAATAACAAAGAAAGAAGAAGTTGAAGAAGAAAGGAACTTGAAAGAGGGTGGAGAAAACATTACCTCTTCTTCGGGTTCTTCCTTTTGATTTGATCAAAAGGGCTCCTTAGGTTGGCATTATGATCAAAATAATTCCTCTAGGTTGAAGTGAGGTAAATTTAGAGGATATTTTGGCAGGGTTTGGCCGATCCTAAAGGCTTTTAAGGTGTGAATTAGAGAGAAGGGGGAGTGCCCTTTTATAAGATGGCTGAGGGGTACCTTTGGAAAAGCTAGAAATATTATTTTATAATAAATTAATATTCGGTTTCTAATGGATAATAATTGTATTATTTAAATTTTAAAGTGTGTAGGAGTCTAAATCCTTTCAACCAATAGATTTTAGACAGGTTTGGGTCACTATATTAACCTTATCATTTATATTTAACTCTTAGTTAAATAGTTTGACATTTACCATGTCTCTTTGTATTTTTATATTATATAGTTAATAAACTTACTATATACCTCCAAGTGACCCCTAAGTGGTATATTTATGATACACCTATCATTATATAAGTCTTTTGGCCGATCCTTAGATTTTTTGGAATATAATATCAATTAATAATATAATATTTGTTTTAAAAACTCTTTTATGTCAATTTTGATACTATTGGGTATTTTGTTTTTGATAATTTTATAACAGCATTATTACTTAGAAAATAATTTATATAAACAATCCTAATATGTAATATTAACTTATAAAATTAGTGTAATTCATAAAAAGTCTCAAATTATATTTATTTTTATATTTATAATATCAATTATTTTAATATTTCATTAATTAGGTAATTACACCATCACCATTGTGTCATAAATAAATTAAATTATTTAATGATTAAAATTTATAAATAAAACACAATTATGTATTAAATATGTTTATATTAATAATTAATATTTATAATATAATTTATATTATGTATAACTTTATATTAAAAATGTTTTAGTAATTAAACTTTGATTTTAACTCTTTTAACTCTTCTTTGAATTAAATAATAATAAATGTTTGAATCTAATCCAAGTGGAAATAAATGATAATATTTTATTCCTAAGGTTGTTTTTGGTCGAGATAAACTTGTTCAATATAATTAGTACATGTGTTAGGGTAATATTAATATCATTTTTACCCTTAATTGCCCTATTTACTTTTAACTATGGTAAATAAAAGTAAAAAGTTATTATTCACAAAAAATTATTTTTATCTTATTGAACCACATTTTACTCCTTGATATTAACCATGTCTATCTGATTTTCGAAATTCCACTCATAGAAGCGGTAAAATTAATTTTTATGTGAATTTCTAAATTCTCTTAGGATGTGGGTAAAAGACGGTGAAAAGTTCCATAAAATTTTTATATATCTAAAATTATTCGAAACTAACTCCAATGAATTACATTGAACTTATATAGGTATTATGTATCCATTTTGTCCTTAATTAAATTTAAATAAAATAAATAATTATTTAAATCTAAATTCGGTTTTAAACTATAACTCAGTGTCTTTAAACTATTCATCAAATATTGAATGTTTTCAGAAAAGTACCAAAAATTCACCCTAAGCTAATTTCGATATTCCAAATCCAAAAATGAAGTCCATTTTGAAAGATAAAATTTATAAAATTTCAAAAAGTGGGTATTACTTTTCATAATGTTTAGTTTGATTGGTTGTGGTGTGTGTTAGAACTCGAAGTTGCGTACAACACACGCTACTGTATTATTCAAAGAGAAGCGTACCATAGAAGCTTGGGGTGTTACAGAATCCACCCATATTTCGGGGTGATTTTGACCCAAAAAGGGCAGAGGTGTAGCTGAGTAAGATGAATTGTATCTTCTATTTCATCGACATACTAGCAGAACTGAGAATAAATTTTGCGACGTATATGCTGGAGGATCTTGCACGACAGTGGTGGGAGCTAGTGGTGTAAGCTAAGGTGGATCAAGGCCTGAGCTGGGAGGAATTTGAGGATTTTTTGAATGAAAAATTCTATCCTCACACATTCAGGATCCTGAGGACAATGGTCTTTTTCAGAATAAAGTAGAATAATCTCTCTGTCACTGAGTATGCGGCTAAATTTATAAATTTAGTGCGCTTTGCATCAGAATTTGTTACAAGTGCGTTGCTGAAGGAATTCATTTTTGAATCAGGGTTGCGATGAGATATTCACTCGAAGATAGATGTGCTCTGTATTACGGATTATACATAGATGGTAAATAGAGGAACATTAGCCGAAAGAGGCATCTCAGGAGTTATGGGAGGAGGAAGTATGATGATACCCATAGGAACGGGTGGGAACTCTAATTCTGGTAACAAGAGGAAGAGGGACACCTACTTCCAAGGTAGGAGTGTGAATCAGAATCACAAAGCTAGATCGGTGAATCTTCCTCCATGACCCATGATAAAAGCTGGGTGTTTTCAATGTGGCTCAATTGATCACATGAAATGAGAATGTACAACACCACCGAGAGCATGCCACAATTTCAACAAGATGGGGCATCTTCAGTGATATTGTCGCAGTGCTCCACGGTCGGGTGTTCGTGACACTTCTCAGGTGTTGCAAGCATCTTATGATTTGACAGGGCGAGGAAAACAAAATCAGTCTTTCTAGAAGAATAGAGCTAGCGATAGTGATTCTAGGAATACCATGACTCCTCAGGCATGACAATCTCAACAAGGCAATAAGAACCAAAGTGCAACAACAAAGAAATTGTATAGAGCATAACTGGTGATTGTGGATGACCAGTCTATACCGTCTACGGTGAGAGGTACGATTCTTTTGAATTCTACCCTCATGCAAGTGTTGTTCGATACTGGTGCATCGCATTCTTTTCTTGATTCTCATATTACTGATTTGGTTAACATAAAACATGAAATGATTCCTTCTGTTATAAAACTACAAACTCCTCTCGATGAATGAAAGTGTAGAGCCTTCGTGTGTAGAGCATGTTCTATAACTATTGATGGAGATGAGATGAAATGTGATTTATCTGAGCTAGAGATGGATGTGTATGATATAATCATGGGTATGTATTGGTTGACAGAGTTCAAGGATCACATTGATTGTTATAGCAGAATTATCAGTTTTATGACTGAGGATGGAGTCAAGCATCTCTTTAGAGAAGAAAGAGTGTTGAAGGTAGGTGCAACGGGCTTGTTGGCACCAGTAGTGGCAACAATCTCATACCAGTTGGCTGTGTTAAACTTGGAATCAATGGACGAGATCGCGAATAACAGTTTTACAGTAGTTGTGGATAAATTTCCTGATGTTTTTCCTAAAAACTTCTCAGGGTTACCACCTGTAAGAGAAGTGGATTTTACGATTGATCTCCTTCTGGGAACCAGTCTTATCTCACTTATATCTTATAGGATGGAACCAACAGAGTTAAAGGAATTGAAAGTGCAGTTGGAAGAACTAGAAAACAAAGGTTTTATTCGGCCAAGCGTGTCTCTGTGGGCAGCACCAGTTTTGTTTGTAAAGGAAGAAGATGGAACTTTGAGGCTATGTGTGGATTATCGTAAACTTAACCAAGTTATGATAAAGAATAGATATAAGCTTCCATGAATTGATGACCTGTTTTATTAATTGAGGGGATCTCAGTGGTTCTCTAATATTGACTTGCGGTCAAGATATCACCATTTTCGAGTTTGGAAGGAGGATATTCCGAAGATAGCCATCAGAAGCAGATATGGCCACTACGAATATGTAGTCATGCCTTTTGGTCTTACGAATTCACCTACAGTCTATATGGCATTGATGAATCGGATATTTCAGTGATATCTGGATTATTATGTTGTGGTTTTTGTGGAATACATATTATTGTATTCAATAACAATGGCTGACCATGAGCAACACTTGGTGATAGTGTTAAAAATCTTGAGAGACCATCATTTTTATGACAAATTATCAAAGTGCAATTTTTGGATACAAGAGGTACGCTTTATGGACCATGTTGTTTCTGAGAAATGTGTTTCAGTGGATCCAGAAAATATAGAAGTTGTTCTTTCTTGGAAACCACCAAAGAGTGTCTTTGAAATATGATGTTTTCTTGGTCTATATGGTTATTACCAACGCTTGGTGCGTGACTTTTCATGAATATATTCACCTATGACAGCTTTGACAAAGAATAATGCTTCATTTCAATGGACCAAGGAATGTCAGAGATATTTTCATGATTTTAAAGTTCGCCTTACATCACCCATATTGATTTTTCCGGAATCAGGATAGGGGTACGTGGTGTATTGTGACACTTCAGGATTTGGGTTGGGATGTGTTCTCATGAAAGGAGACCATGTTGTTGCATATGGCTCAAGACAGTTGAGAGTGCATGGAAAGAACTACCCAACACATGATTTGGAGTTAGCTGTAGTTGTCCATGCCTTGAATACTTGACAATGTTATCTCTTTGGTAAGAAATTCACTATGTTTATGGATCATAAGAGTTTGAAGCATATTTTCTCACAACAAGATTTGAATCTGAGGCAGAGGAGATGGATGGATTACCTTCAAATATTCAACTTGGACTTCAATTATACACCGGGTAAGGGAAATTCAGTGGCCGATGCATTAAGCAAAAATTTGTATGCTCAGTTGGTGAAAGAAGCTTTAGATGAGTGGCAGTTTGTGTCGGTCCTAGATGACATGCGTATGGAATGTGAAGACTGAGCTGATGTTGTGGTTTTCTTTCCAGTTGCACTTGTTCCTGATTTGGTAGAGATAGTAAAGGAGGTACATACATCCGATGTAGATTATGTTGCAATGAGTTCAAAACTAAATAGTGGGGAGACCATTGAGGGATGGAAGCTGGATGGCAGTTCCGTTTTGCGCTTTTGAGATAGGATGGTTGTACCATTAACTACTCAAGAACAAATCCTTCATGCTTACCACCATTCTAGATGGGTTTTTCATCCAGGAATGTAGAATATGTATAAGGTGATAAAGGCACAATTTTGGTTGAGCAGTATGAAACGGAAGATAGCTGAATTGGTTTCAAGGTGTTTAACTTGTTATTAAGTTAAAGAAGAACATCAGCGGCCAGAAGGTATGTTACAATATTTACTTATCCCAGTGTGGAAATGGGATCATATAGAAATGAATTTTGTTACATGTCTTCTAAGAATGGTCCGGAAACATGATGCCATTTGAGTGATAGTGGATCTTCTAACCAAGTCGGCCCATTTCATCCCTATTCGTGAAACCCATATGGTGGAAGATCATTCAAAAATCTATATCTGATAAGTGGTAAAAATACATGGCATACTAGTTCCAATCATATCATACGGATCTCTGAGTTTCACATCTTGCTTCTGGCGATCCTTACAGAAAGCCCTGCGAACTCAGTTGAATATGAGTACGGCGTATCATCCTCATTCGGATGGACAATCCGAAAGGACGATATAGATATTGGAAGACATGTTTCGGGCTTTTGTAATGGATTTTGGTGGCTCATGGGAAGATCACATGCCTTTAGTAGAGTTCTCATATAACAACAGTTATCAGGCCTTGATACACATGGCTCCATTTGAAGCATTGTATGGGTGTCCTTGTCGTTCACCACTTTGATGGGTAGAAATAGGTGAGGCTTCACTAGTTGAGTCGAGCCTTGTCCAAGAAACAACAGAGAAGATTCAATTGATAAAAAAGAGGATGGATATGGAACATAGTTGTTAAAAATCTTATGTGGATCATCGCTGAAGACCGTTGTCGTTTGCGGTGAGTGATCATGTCTTTTTGAGAATCTCTCCAAGGCTTGGACATCGTTGTTTTGGGAAGTAGGGAAAATTATCTCCTCAATATATAGGCCCTTTTGAGATACTAGAATGGGTTGGTGAGGTGGCATATCGGTTGGCATTACCACCACGATTCAGTGTAGTGCATAATGTGTTCCATGTATCTCAATTGAAGAAGTATCAGCCCAATCCTGACCATGTGATCAGATCGGATCACGTTGACCTGGAGCCGGATGCTTCATTGGTACATATACCGGTGCAGATTGTGGATAGGTAAGAGAAAGTATTGTATGGAAAAACCATCGTTCTAGTGCACGTTCTGTGGAAACATGGTCAAATTCAGGAAGAGACTTGGGAACGTGAGAAAGAAATGAAAGAGTAGTGGCCAGAACTCTTTCAGGAAAGCGATGGTTTTCTAATTTCTTGGGACAGAAAGGCCAATGGTGGGGAGAATGTATACCCCTGATTTCTGGTAAGTAACCCTTGTTTTATTCTTTTTAAGTACATGAAGCATATGATAAAAGGTTGGGAATGTTTGGAGACTTTTAAAGTGTAAAGGGAAAAAAGTGGGGACGCATGGGCTTCGCACGGGTTGCCCAAACCGTGCGGAAGCCGTGTAGGTGGTGGTCAATTTGGATAGAGGAGACTGCACAGTGTGCACCCAGTTTGGGCAAACCGTGCGAGGAGGCTGTGCGGAGCGCCCCTTCCAAGCAGTGACTACCGCACGGTTAGTGCATAATTGGACTAACCGTGCGGACTAACCGTGCGTGGAGTCAACTTAGATCCATTTTTAAGGATCTAATCCATTTTATCTTTAAAACCACATGTTTTTTCTCCTAGAAGGCCCTAACTCGGGATTTATCTCTAGTGAAGGTGGTAGAACACTTACCAGGCATTTTGGATGTGATCTGGAGGTTTGCCTTGGCGTTTAGAGGCTGGTTGATCAAGTTAAGTCTCATTTACTTTAGTTTTCTTTTATCTCCTTCTTCCCTCTTGATGGATCCTTTGATCTACACCCAAGATGGGTAGATATAAGTTAGTGGATGACTTTTACGTCAGGTTGTGGTTTTTTTGATACTAGGGGAAGGAATCTAATGAGGTTTCGGGGAGTAGTTGACTTAGTTTTGTTGGCATTCTTCGTCCGTTGGTTGGATTCACCTATTTTGTTGAGGTAGGTGGCTTCACTCCAGTTTCCTCTATCTTAGAACTTGAAGTATTATATTCAAAAAAAATTCCTTGATTGAAATTGTTTGTTTGTCTTCTATGAAAGAATGGTTGAAACCCCTTTTAAGTAATGGGTGATGGAAATTGTGTGTTTTTGGAAAGTGTTTGTTGAAGTGAATTTAAAATGGTGATTTTAAACTGGTTATGGTTTTGCTACTTGAATGAAATGGTTTTCAATAAAAGGTTTGATGCATTATTGAATGGTTTTGAACACACTTGGTTTTGCCAGGGATTTTCATGGGTTGTGGTGTGTGTTCATAGGAATTAGGATGGATAAGGGTGAGAAGTACCCCATCAAAAGGTTATGATGGATAAGGGAGAAAAGTACCACCATCAAAAGGGAAGGATAAGAGCGTGAAGTACCCCCATCAAGGTATCCCACTAAGTGATGACTTAGTGGAAGGATAACTCACCACTCGTGAGTATATGGAGGTCCAGGTTGCATGCCTGGTTGGTTCTATGGATTTGCGAAATAGAATGAATGTGCCAAAATGGAAATGGGAATTTGATTGAAAAATTTTCTTGGTTTATTTTCGTGAGAAAGATGGTTTTTGTTGTAAAATGGTTTTGATGTGGAACTTGTCATATTGTGAACTATTTTGGAATTGTTTTAAATAAATTTTTTTATATAAATGTGCTAACATGTTTTATCCTAGAGGCATGGGTTGGGAAGTCATCGGGGAAAACCAACTGAGTTTCATTACTCACCCCCTGCTTTGGCATGTTGGTGCTTTTTCATATGTCATATACCAGGATGTTGTCAAAGGTAAAGCATCACATGTTTATAGCACTACTTCATGATACTAGGGCTAGTTCATGATGGTTGGAGCTTGAATCTTGTGGAGCATGGAGTGGGGTTGTCGTCTTGTAGTCTTTTAGTTTGTCTTTCCATTGTTTACTCTGATTTAGTGTTGGTTTCCATTATGGTACTTTTGGTTCGTTTATGATAAAATAAATGGCTGAGTTGTCTTAGATTTTATCATGCATCATTTGGTTTATTAGCTTGGTTATGGTTGTTGGTTCTGTGGTATGTTCTAAAAGGTTAAATCGTCCCCCACTTGTTTTGAAATCCTTCGTCATTTATTGTTAGCCTTTGGTGCCTTTGGGATGTCGCTTAAGGCCTAGTAATGAGTCATTGTACTCTCAATCCATTGAGGATAAGAGGGTCATTACATAGGCTCATTTTTTAATTGGAATAAGAAGAACATAATTATTGTTCAATATTGGTTTCTAGAAACACTTCATGACAACCATAAAGAATGAAGTTATTGTGAAAACCATAATAACCTTCATATGAATTGTACTATGTAATATAATCCCTTTTTCGCTTGATATATCATCAATTAGGATGCATAAATGTGTCATTATTAGATATATTTTACTAATATTTTTTAATTTTTGAAACAAAATTTTTTATAAACTAAAATGGTCATTTTTTATCATACATTTCCATCTCAATCACAGGGTCATAGATATCATCTTCCATTAACTCAAAATGCAAGGATCATTTAATTTCCATTAAGTTAATTTCATATCTCTTGTAATTCTCCCAACATATAAAAACACACTACAATAATATTCCTTTTAAATTTTCATCCCTAAATTAATGTATGTAATTCTGGCTTTATAATAACAATAATCCTATTCAAAAGTCCAATAAACAAGATAAATAACAGTAATATTAAATGAATTATAAAACATATGGAGTTTCTATGATTGGGTTTATCCTTTCGGCATCATGTATTGGAGATCACCAAGTGAGAACTTCCTAATAGAAACTCATATTACTTGGAAGACTATAGTCTTTTGTAGTCAAACATCATCTATGTCACATATTATTAATGTATCTATACCATAAGATATATTATTTAAGATACTTATAAGGTTTTTACAACCCCCACCCACAAAAGGTACCCAACCTTGGATTATAATGAGAGGTAGGGGATGATGACTACCTAAAGCCCACCTCCAATAGGCCATCGGTCGGTGAAAATAACCAAGGGGAAATGAGCATACAAATGGGAGGCATTACCCTATATGTGAACATGTACAAGATATATGTAATACAAGTACACCAATCAAATCCTTCTTAGATATAGTTTTGAGAAATATCCCATGTACATACATGTAATTCCATACAAAAATTAAACAATCAAAAAAGAAATATACAAGTACCAAAAATGTAAATTTTATAGTGACCATGAATCCCAATCCGCTCACGTACAACTGGGATCTTGTGACATCTAGGACAATATCTAACCTGATATTATTGACATGAAAAATAGTTTATTTATATATAGGTTGAGAAAAATAGTTTTGCTCAATATAATCCTCCTCAAATACTATCTAGGAAAATAGGACGAAATCATATTAAATCCTAGTGAAAAATAAGTGAAACTAAATATTCACCTAACCATGAAAACTAAGTTTGAAACCTATCCATGGATATATCTCACCATGTATCACATACAAGATATCATAAACTATATTAATACAACAAGGGTACCCTTATTACACTTCCCCACTTGTTTTTCAGTACGTCCCAACATCGCATGTCCTAAGCCATCTCTCTCCAAGAGAATCTATCTCAAAGACACATGCGCTAAGTATTTTAACATGAATCTCATGAATCACATAATCTCATAATCCTATCCACACATCCTTATATTAAATGAGTAGTTTCTAGGATCCTCCATGACCTATATTTCATGTGTCATACATCAGGTATTATACCTAAAACCATTACAAACCAGACACTGAGTAATGTACCTCAATCCATCATATCCCAAACATGTAATACCTTTAATAATCAATGGGATACTAAATTTGGAGATACATGTGTGTGAAATAACTATAAGACATTACATCCTTATACACACATATATGGGTAAACTAACCACAATGCATACCATCACATAATACTACCTGGAGAAGAGATTGGAGCGAGATGGTATAGTTACCCTTATATCCCTCATTAACCTAGATGTTAGGGGAAAAACACTCTTATATTTCATTTTGTATCAGTCACCCTACCAAAATGGGTGTGGTAGTGTATGGAATAAAAAAATATGGGAAATAATATATATCACAACCACACTATTGACATTAACCTAGTCTTAATGTCAACTATAATTATCATCACACAGACACCTAGTTACCACTTTTAAGAACCAGATATCCTATAAACAAACAAGTATTTAAGAACAATTTATTAAATTCATCATTTCCATTTTAATAAATTCACTTTATGTTAATTAATTCACTATAAATTAATTAAAATTACTCCAAATTATATTTTATTAAACATTAGAGTAAAGAACATGCCCCAAGAATAATCCAGCTAAGTCCATAGTTTCTAAAAATTATCATCTTTTCAACATTTGAACAAGAACCAACCCCATGGGTTAAAAAATTAATTATTTTTTACCGTTCAATAAATTCATGGCACTCTAGGAAACATCCTAATAAATTAAAAGGATATGCATAAACAAGAACATTCCTATGGCCCAAGTATCATGGAAAGGAATGTAGATAAAAAAGATACTGGAAAATCAGGACATAACCATATCATTAACATGAAAGAACACCATCATTCATCACAAAAATTATTAATCTTATATTCAACTCATTCCATAAACTATAGTTCTATACACAAGATCCTCAAGAATATCACCATACATCTCTCCATAATAGCCATCAATTGCTGCCACAAACCCTAGCTTCCCTGCCCATATCTCGTTATCCATCCTAGGGTCACATCAAATCTTATTGGATGGATCACATCTAGATAAAAAAATAATGTATAAAACAAACAATAAGATCAATGTGAAAACATTTCCCTAAAAACAATGCATTTAGCCTTCCCATTAATATAGGATCGCTTGACCCTAAACACATGGAATTTTTCCTTCATATGAATATGGGCTCACAAAGCCCCCAAACATTATCTTTATCAAATAACTAGTTTTATTTCATTTTGAATTAACAGATTAATTTATTACATGTTACAAACATAGGTAAACCAAGGCATTATCTATGGAAATATATTGTATTATTTAAAAATATATTATATCATGAAGTCTAGTTTCAATAAATAATAATAAGAACAATTCATATTTAATATTCATTTCTCTATTATTTTCCACAATAATTATTATAGATTTTGGTTCTTTATGAAATTCATATAAAACATGAAATGAAAATTTTAATTAAATATTCATTATGCATCAATTTGATTAACATAAAACAACAAGATTTTACGTATTCATTAAAATTGTTACTTTATGTTATAGATCCAACAAAAAATTACCAGAGTTATGTTCATTACCAATTTCATCATATTACATATGATAAACCAAGAGTAAATAACATGCTAAAAAGAATATCATAGATAATACACTATCTACAAAATCTATAGGTAAATCATTATCACAATATAAAATAATGATCGGTATCACTACAATTGAAAATAAATTATTTTCATTATATGGATTATCCATTATTAGGATTAATTCCCCCACCACCCAAAAAATTAGTGAATCGTATATTTATTATTGCACATAAATAAAAGAATAATTAGTGAATCCCCTACCTCATAATTTCAACATTATTAAAATGATAATGGAACCACAATATAGTTATCTGATCACCTCTCCTATAAGAAAATATATATCTCTTCAAGTACATTGCAAGATAAGAACAAAAAAATTCGATGAAACTCCATTATAAAGTTGGATATCAACTACCATTACATTTAAAGATAGAACGAGATTAAATTAGATCAAAAGGAGAAGAAACCAATTGAAAATAGTAAGAACTCACATTGAATAAACAAGGATAAAAAATGGATAGATGGGGATTGAATAAAATTTAGAGGGGCTGAAAAGGAAATCAAAAATATCTCTAGGGAACCTATGGGTTAAGAGATTAAATTGGGATAAAATTTGGCTTGGAGGGGATTTGGATATTTATATACATTCTGATAATTGGAAGACCATGGAACTGCCTCCTGGTCCATTACATATAAACATATTAAACAGATAGGAATATGATGTAATCCAAGGGAACACAGTTAATGCTACAAAGTAAAACCATGTATGAAAAAAACACTATCTACACCCTAGATTATATAAAACAAGAGAGAATACCACATTAGAGGCCAATCAACTATGCTTTAGATCTCCATAAAAAAGGGATATTATGACACAACATAACCACCATGACGCAGCTACACAAAAAATTACAAGAACACCCTTATAAAACGATGTTGCATCTAAGACTATACACACTACATAAGTCATCCAGCCTATGTTGTAGCCTCGCTCCATGAAAGAACAACCCATCCATTCGATGTAAAAACCTACCTCAATAGCACAACCCTAAAAAATGGTAGTTTCTCTAAGTATCACACATATTTCCTCCTACTCTATTATCACCCCCACTACACTATAGTGACCACTCTTATGATGTATCCCATGTATCCATTGACCATAATCCTATGAAGCTCCCTCTTTCCTTTCAAAACATCCTTATAACTTTATTAGAACACCTATACACCCAACACTCCCAAATGATGTGGATTCTAGGATTGAGACCCTTACATCAGGTACTTCTCTGGCTATTCTAATCCCCAATAATTTAAAACCAACCTAGAAATAAATTATGGGAAAAGGGTTGTCTGAAGAACCACCCTATGAGATACCTCTAAATGATCTCACTAACATAGGAGATCAACCACCTAAATTATAATAACAATGTGAAAAAACATGAGACAACAACAACTAAACCCTAAACACTATCCTTGGGAAGATACCTATCAAACAAGAGAAATGTAACCAACAAAACATTGAAAGTAACCCATCTCATAAATAAGAAATGGTCTATATAAACAAATGAAAAACATTATAAGAAAAGAGGTAAACATAAAATATCTTGTATATTGAGCATGTATCTATTACTCATTTTACTAGGTACTCAACTATAATCCATAATTCCTATAAAGGAAGTGAACCTAGGGAATAAAACACTAACATAACACGTTATCCTAGCAGTCCTAGATCTTCACATGTCGCTCCGTGAAGAACACATCATTATTAACATCTATCTATTCCCACACAATTATGTGAGACTCATCATGAAGGTAATGGTAGAGTTGTGACATATGTAAGACATCATGTTTATGAATAATCTATTGGGGGTATTATATATGATATTCCAAGAATAAAATGCATAGAAACACATTGAAAGGCCCTACAAACTTGGGAGAAATCTTACTACCATGAACAAAACTTCTCTTCCAATTAAGAGGATTCACATTTTGGAATACTTGATATCCAACATCATAATTTAGAGCTCTCCTTGTATGATTAGAATAATATTATTGATGATCCAACACAACATTCATACATCCATTAATTATTCAAACCATATCTATTATGTTTCAAACTTTCTCTAGCATGGGAATTATTGAATCTCAAACCATAGTTTATAATATTGAAGAACAAAAATGCTAAATGTTTTAATATTTAAACGGTTCTATAATAATGGTTTATTGAAAACTACTTATGTAAGAAAATTATACAAAAGTTATGTGGATCATCCATGAGCAACAAAATTCTAGTACAGAAGAGAAAAACATGTTTTTAATATTCTATATAGTCTTCTCTGTCAAACCATTCATTTTTTGATGAAAAGGTTTTCAAATTCATAACTAAGGTCTATAATATTATTAAAGTCCTATCCATGCCCTAAAGGTAAGATAAATATCATTATTAGAGATAATCATGCTCAAGACTCTGTGGAGTCTCACCACCTCCACCAGATACAACATTGAAAAAAATCTATCGATATTGACTACTTGAATTCTATAAAGTGGGTTGATTTTATTAAATGATCCACTATCACCCAAATATAATATAAGAATCCATGTGTTTGAGGTAAACTAGTAAAAAATTATATCGATATGTCATCCCACTTCCATTGAGGAACATCTAGTGGTTGGTGTAAACCACGGTTCTTAACCCTCAACATATGTATGACCAAACATCGAGATAAAAACTCTATAACTGAATGCTACAACCCAGGTGACGAAAACTGACCTCTCAGATCTTGGTACACCTTTTTTTGTTAGGATGTAGCACCAAGTGTGATCTATATATATCAGGAAGAACCATCTCACAAAAAACCTAATGGATGAAAAGGATTTCCAAGAACAACACCAGTGCAGATCATCCTTGGACCACCCATCATGGGAATCACCAAATAAAAATTAGTCACTAAATAACTCCAAATCAGAGTCCCAAAGTTGTGACTCCTCACCTTCTGCAATGAATATGAAAAAACCATCATCTAAAAAATACTAAATCTACCTATAACCTCTACAGTATCATGATGAATCAATAATATCTCATCTATCACTCTCTAGGAATCAATATATTCACGCATGCCATCAAAGTGTGACTACCTACTCAACGCATTAGCCAAAACATTTCCCTTTAATGCTCTAAATGAAATTTTGAATTCATAATTCTATAATAATTCAATACACTAAAATTATTATATGTTCAAATCATACATGGAGAATACATACTTCAATCTCTTATGTTTAGTAAAAAAAAAATCTCATTGATGAGGTAATGTTGCCACTTCTTCAAGGAAAACACAATTTTTTGTCAATTTGAGATCATGGGTTGTATAATTACACTCATGGGGATGTACATATAGAGACCCAAAATAAAAAATTTATATCTTACACATTAGAAAAAATATATACCAAGACATAAATCAACATAGAAATCCTAAAACTAAACTCCATTTAATGAAAAAAGGGATGGGAGCGATGACTAGCTTCCACCTCAGGTACATGAAAGTTTCCTAACACTAGTTAGTACATAGGCACACCAAGTCCTTTAAAGTCACGTCATTCAGTGGAGTCACAACATGAGAGAAAGAATCTATAAACCTCTTATAATATCATATTCAATTAAGAAAATCCTCACCTCAACAACTATCTTGGAGGATTCTTAAGAAATGATTGCCTCAATATTTGAAGGACCTATATCTACTCTCTACTACGAAAAAACATGCTCCAATAAATGGACTTCAATATTCTAAAATTAAAACTCCAAAAAAAACATCCCAAATAGCTATTGATGTTGAATAAATCCTAAAACTACCCATAGATTATAAGTGTTCTCTTCATTATACATGAAATACACAATGATTTCATTAATGAAAACCGCCAAGAACCGATCCAAATACACCTTGAACATTACATTCATAATACACATGAACATGACTGGAGTGTTCTTCACATTTAACATCATAAAAAACATTAATTCCCATGAAGACATCTAAAATATGTCTTTGAATATCCTCATCCTTTATCTGCATCTAATGATATCCTAAACATAGATCGATATTGGACAACCAACAAGCTCATTTCAGTTGATCTAATAAATCTACATCCATGTATGAGGATATAATTAATTCATCATCAGCTGATTCAATCATTGATCATCAATACCAAAACACAATATTCCACAATCCTTCTTCATGAACAAAACTAGTACCACCCAAAGTAACACACTTAACTGAACAAAACCCCAATACAATAGATCATCAATCTGTACACACAACACTCGCAACTCATAAGATTCCATCCAATATAGAGACATAGAGATATTAGAAACAAGTAGTTTTAACACTATACTAAACTCAGTATCCCATTAATGGTTAACGCCATAATCTCCTCCCAAAAACACCAGGGTACTCTTCCAAAACAATGGGAAATAAAGTTTAATGAACCTAAAAAATCATAATTAGCATGGATAATAAGGAATAAAAGCACATGACATGCCTCAGACCCATCTAAGGGTCTCTTTAACCAAAAAACAAGACAAATTCACTCTAAACATCATAGAACAGATCCATCCCCCTGAAAAAATATGTAGTATACAACACTAAATACAATATTTCCATACCAAGGATGATTTCATATAAATATTTTCATAAATATACGAAGTATACCAATAATCCATGACTCCCCATCACTATATCATAGTATCTACATAATTAATAGATATATATCTGACCTCTAACTGGGGTAGTAAATACTATGTGAATTGGAAGTATCTCTATCTCATGTCCTAGTTCATGGACTTGGGAAAGTGATATGAAGCATTGTGTAGATATTGATCCAGACAAATCATGAACCCATGTAGATAAAAGTAAAGGTTACCTAGAATGATGTACATCTCATCTAGTTCTAGTAACAAAAGGGAACATAGTAGTACACAGCCTACTACTTAGGCTCTCTAACCCTTATGATGACCACCAATAGGGTCACACTATGATATCTGAGGTTAAGGAGCATCTCAAGACATTCCTCTACCTAACATGTATCATCTCTACTAGTCCCAATATGAAGCATCCTACTGCTATTACCTTGGATAAAACTACCTCATTAAAAGAACATAAAATAGAACATCTAATGTATGTTGTCTGCAAAAAAAATTAATGCAACCTTCCCACTAATGACCACATCCTTCAAATAAAAATCATGTGTCTAGAACACTAGAATGGGATTGAAATTTCCAACTCTGGCTGAATGAATATGAGGTAGGTCAAGACCTTTTCTGAGGTTTCTAAAAGATCATATGTCCATGTAATAGGGAATGTCATACCACAGATCCTCTTCATGATTAATCTTGAAAACTCCCCTCCTAAAAGGACAAGGTTTTTGCTAGCATCCCCTCATTAACCTATCCTCTCACCTGCACCTCGTGATATAATTGTATTATAAATACGGAGAATTGGTTCTAGATATATGGATTAAATTCTCTTCCTAATGAAATTCCCTTACCTACTATTCTAGAAACAAGTCTAAAGAATAATAAAGAATGTTACTAAAAAGGATCCTGAACTACCACATGTTAAAACTCCCCTTTTGAAGGGTAAAAATTTCTTAGAAACTGACCACATTTAATATCAAAGAAATAAATTCTGTTCAAAATTGGTCACTGAACATGCCCCCCAATGCCTCAAACTCCACAAAATCTCTGAGGAACAAGATCCAAAACTTCCTCATTGTTCTATACAGCATCAGCACAGCCAAGGAAGCCCAGTTCTTCTTATGAGAATAGATAAAATATAAATCAATATCATCCTCCTAAAAATATATTACAATTGTAAGTCCAAAACAAATCCTTCATGATTTTCTAGGCTTTGTCATTGAAACTCTTAGATTGTTCTCATAAAAATATCATCAACCACCTCTACCCAATGGTGATATTATAGCACATCCTACTAAAAATATTAAATGAAAACCTCATGAGGAAATCAATTTAGGTCCATACCTACAAGAGAATGATCAGTTAGGAACACAAAAACATTGAATATAGAATATTTAACATTAATTAATTATAAATTTACATTATTTTTATTTATGGTTTAATTTTATCCAATGGTCTACCCATTTTTAACACATGATATTATAATAATGATACATGATTGATTCCAAGATATCTAGCCCAAAACTAGTATCACATCACGTAGGAAACTCGATAAAGTTAATGGTCTACACATCGTATCACATAGGGGCCCAAATAATCATGAGTATTTTAGTCTACCTTGTTTTCATTACTTAATAAATTTTTACAACACTATTTTACTTCCATAAAATGCAGTATCACATGTTCCAAATTAAAAATTACATCATCTCCATCAACCTAAACCTCTTATATCACTCTTTTATGACCCGTCCCTTAAAAGGAAACACTCTCAGGATGATATTGAGAGGTCATAAATAGTGTATTCCTAAATCCCACCTTCAATAAGCCATATGTTTGTGACAATCACTAAGGGTATAATAAACACAAAAATAGAAGGCTTTACTCTATAATAGAATATAACTAAGATAGTGATAATACATGTAAACCAATCAACTACTAATAATATATAAGTTAAAAAATATCTCCTTGACATACATGTGATTCCATGGAAGACTAACTAGAAAGGAAAAAAATAAGAACCAATAAGGTATACCCATCATTGACCTGAAATAGGGAACATCTCAATGAGGGAAAACATATTACCAAGACAACTCAAGGGAAAAAAAGAGAAAAAATGGGGACTATAAAAAAAATATCAATCCACAAGGAGGGGACTCAACTTCACTCATCCATTTGGAGTCTAGGAAAGGCCATCAACCCAAATATTACACTCCCTAACTATAAAAATCATTGATCATGGACTTACTAAGAAAATAACTCCCAAAACCAATTTATATAGTCTAGGTAAATCCAATAAAAATATAAAAATTAAATTTGAATTAAGACATATCAGAAATTAATTCACCCAAACTAAGTAATCCATAGGGAAATGGAAACCAAATGAACAAATCACAATCACCACACCCAATATTAAATCACAAAAAAAAAATTATCTCCCATTTCAAACTATAAAATAAGGACATAATGATCATATTTAAATATTTAAAAAAATTGAAATTTGTCCCCTTTTTAAAAAATAAAAAACAATAAAGGTCTTTACAATATTTTAAAAACCAAAAAATAATCTTTTCATTTAATTATTTAAAGTCACATTATAAATATTATCTTCAAATTTCTCCTTTAAAAAATATTTCTAAGATAAAATTTTACTCTAAATTTTGAAACACCCATATTAAATTTGAAATAATTTTATGATTCCACAAATTCCATGGAAATTTTTATATTATAACACTGATATTTAAAAACATTTCTCTCTTAAATCCTATATTTTATTTACAACCACTACTTTGGAAAATTTAAACAATTTTTTTATAAATTTGAAAATATCATTTGTAAATTTTTATACAAATCGAAAAAAATCCCTTATTTCATAGTTACATGGGAACTCCAATCACTAAATTTATTTTAAATCATTTTAAGGAAATATAATATATTACACTACAATAAAAATCAATCTTTTAGCCCCAAAATATTAAATATTATATTCAAACATTTTAATTTTATAAAATTATAAACCATTATTTTAAAATAAATTTTCCCAATATAAAACCCCTTTATTAATTTTCTTATAACACAATCATTTTTAATTGAAAAACAACACATGCAAAGGAAAATCCAAATAAATATCATTACACAACTCCCAAAAATAAATATTATGGGATGGTGATTGTGCATGACTGGGATACATGGTTTAGAGGACCTTGTTCTAAGTATACTGCTGACACAAGAATTCATGCCAACTAGTGCACAACGGCTCTAAAATGGGTTTCTAAGCCAAGAAGTCTCAAGGTGTGAAACCAATTCAACTCCAATTTTTATCCCTCCAAACACATAATTACTCAAATAACACTTAAAACATCAAACAAATTATAACTATTATCAATACATTTCAAAATAAATCAAGAATAAATAAATAATAATCAAATATTAAATGTATAATATGATATCCATTAGTAATTCATGGTTTAACACTAAAATTATTGGCCACACACCTTTTTTACCAACACCCAAATTTCAAAAGATCATATGTACATGTACTTTTATTACCCCAATATGAAAGGGTGTTTGGATACCATTTTTCTAGGAACAAACCCATGTTGTACCTCTATCAGATACCTGAATTGTCCCATGACATGGCATGAGGGTTTTTACCGATCCCCACATGATGAAAACTAGTGCCGGACATTAAAGTGAACCAATTGAAAATTATTTTTCTGATTAAATAATTAAGAAAAAATTATAATAATTTAAATAAAATTTCAGAATGACATATATGTTCATAATATTATGATGTAAAATAAAAAAATAGGGTAAAATAATACAACATATAAAAGTAAATAATAATAAATAAATGTCTATACTAATCTATCTACTCACCCCGAGTCTCCCACCCCTACACTAAAAATACAAAAAGGAATGAAGTTGCTAAATTATATTGCTATATCTAAAATAATTTATTATTACCCTCCATATGTATAAATATATTAAAGAATATGAAGAAAATATGATTAAATAAAACCAAACTAAAATAAAACTTCCAACATGCCTACATGTGAATATAATATTCACCATCCAACTAATAAACCCTCAAAGGGAGATCATTAATATAACTAGAAATTGAAACTAAAATTATTAATATAGGTGTGAGTAATTAATATTAGTAAGAATTCCAAATGTGAACCAATCCCCATGTTATAGTCTTTAAAAATAAGATCCTTTTTTACTTGTTTAAAACATGTTATAAAAATATGTATATTTCTAATTTTAATTTATAAACCCAAAAAAATTCTTATTTATTTTTAAATGTAATAAATTTTAAAAACATATAGGGCCTTTATTTTTTAAGAAAACATTCATTTTAATCATTAAGTATATGGAAACATTTGTTTTAGAGAACCATTTCACTTTTCATAAATTAAATAATTTATTTACATTGAAAATAAACTAAAAAAATGTAAATAAATAGGTCAAGTATAATGGGCTAACTTGGACCACTAAAGATAGGCCTCAACCTTGGAGCCTCATATTATCAGTGATCCAACCACACATTACCATTCTATCAGAAAGTCCAATAGAAGAGAAAAACAAAATTGTAGTGGTAACCAATTTATATCTTAATTATGTAGTTTAATTAGTATTATAGTCTAAACCATACGATGTAGGGTGCACCATTCCTATAGTACTTGTCCCAATTTACCCACCAAAGTACCTGAGGGTTCCATGTGCCATCCACATTATGTTATGACTTATAAGACATTCATATAGATGGAACACCATTCGAATAGTCAATAACATGAATGTTTCCCTAAAAAACATTTCATATATCAATAAAATTTTACAAATCATTGATAACCAAAGTAAACATATTTACATTATTAAATAGTTGTGTAATATGAATCCACCTACCTGAATGTGCCAAACATGGCACATCATCTAAATTTTGGAAAATCACTTAAATTTTTTAAAAATACCAATTTAATAATCAACCAATTAATGTATAGATTCCCCTAACTCTACTCCCATATACATTTACACACACACACATGTGTGTGTTTCTTGTGTGGAACCAATTTATAGAAAACTATTTTAATTGTTACACACACTCATAGATATATATATATATATATATCTATGTGTGTGTGTGTTTATTCATATATATTCGCATAAAAATTTATGGAGAGAAGGTAATTACAAGCATTATGGATTTAAAAAAATAAAAAAAATGTGAAGTAAATCATCAACGTATGGTATTTGAAACACTACATGAAATTATAGGTAAATAATAAAAAGACAATTAAAAAACAACTTTGATGATCCAAAATACAATATAAAATTTAGATTAATTATCTATTAATGTTAAGGGATTTTTATTAAACATTATGATATAGAAAATTAATTTAATCAACTTTTTCACCTATATTAAATTTTAGGAACACTTTTAATTGAAGTGGAAAAAGAAGTGAAACTTTATTTCTAATTCAAATATTCATTATAAAAAATTATTATTATTATTTCATATCTAATTGAGGGATCGAAATAAAATAATGAATGGTATAAGAATTTAACGACCAAAATTAATGAGAAACCTACTTTGAACTCATTATCATTTAGAACATATGTGTTGTTCCACCTCAAGGACTTCCGAGACCTCATGAATAGAAAATAGGAAACTAAAAATCAAAGAATGCCTAATTAAATTTGTTCTCAAGTTAAATAAAATGTAAAAAACTACTTTGAATAAACTATAATCAATCACTTTCTTTAAAAATTAATAGAATTTTCCTTGAATTTTAATTTAAAACACTAGATAGTGAAAATGAACATGTATAAATTTTCCGACCAAATTGGGGTTTAGCTAGGTCACATACATCATACGGTATTGGAGAAAAGAAACAATTAAAAGAGCAGAAATTTTATTGGATGATGAAAACCCTAATTATAAGATTACATACATGAAAACTAAGTGAGGGATGGTTGAATTCCATGGTCTAAGGAGGAGGGAGGCTTGTGAATGGTGTTCTTCATAGATGGGGAGTGTGACATGGATAGTGGGAGGAGGGAGGTATCGAATGAGGTAGAGGGGGAGAGAAATTGGTAAAAGAGAAAAATTGAAATATATAAAGAATAATAAAATAAAAATAAGAATGATATAAAATATTAAACAATTAGGGAAAATTTTTAAAATCTCATTCAACCTGCCTAGTTTTGTTATATAATTTTCCAAACTATTCAGTGGCCACATGACCATCAAAACTTAATAAAAATGGACTCATAGGGTTACTCCATAGATCCCATATGTTTTAATAGAACATGTTACATCTATGAGAAATTTCAGTACCCTAATATAGAACCAATTTCATGGCTCCCATATGATTTCTCATACCATGCACCCTCTAAAGACTTTAAAATTTTTAGATTTGAGACCCAAAACTCCTTCATCTCCCAAATACTCAAAATAATTTTAATTAATACTTAATAAATTAATTACAAAATCATGGGATGTGGAGATCGCACTTTATGTATGGATTTTTTTGTTTTCAATTAATTTTCATTATTTTTCAATGGTGTTCAATGAGATAAGATTAACTCATTACAGTTAATATTATCAAGTAGTTATAAAGGTAATGTAACATAGATAAAGTTTTCAAGTCTTGATATTCTAATAAAAATGTGAATGGTTTTAAGAAATTGAGTTTAAATGTGATTCCTAGAGAATTTTTATGGATTTATTAGATGAAATTGGATTTCATGGTTGAATAATTCTCCATGGAAAATATGATGATGCTTTACTAGTTTTTATTTCTCAAATATCATATGTTGTTTGGAGAAGTTTTTATGAATGACGTATGAGGAAAAGAGGGGTAGAAGTGCTTCCAATCATATTCAGGTTTGATTGGAAAGAACAATGTTGCTAGAAGATAGGGAAGTTGAAATACTTTATTTGGTAAATATGACATTACTAAAGGTGATGAATCAATGATTATATATCATGACATATAAGGTTCATGATGAAAGAAGATGGTTGTTGACAAAGACAGATGACCACATTTCAATATGGTTGGTTTTTCTAATCGAATATTATATATCATGATAGATAATGTTCTTAATGAATGTATTTTGTTGTTGAAAAATCCACATGACCACGAATCAATATGTTTGGTGGAGTTGAAGCAAAAATTTAAGATGGTGTCATTTGCCAGTATTGGCTAAATTTTTGGGGCTTAAAATTGAGAGTTTTTTTGGGAAAAGGAAGATTTACTACAATGGTGTTCAAGAAGAATAGTTCTCGTATCATGAAGTATGTTTCAAGGATTTCATAGTAGATTTGTATAGCGGTGAAGGAAGATAGGAAAGGGAATAATTTATGCATAGTAGTGGAATATGGACTGCAAAGGACGGTATGCAGACCACGTAGGGAAAATAGTTCGTGGAAGGATTGTAGTTTTCAAAAGATTGTAGTTTTCGGTATGTATGTCGCTTTTGGTTGAGAGTTAGTTATTCATTTTCAAAATTCATTGGTCATCATGAGGAAGTAAAGGCACTACATGCACTTTAGAGGGAACACAGTTCACTAAAAGAGCATAGTTCGCGGTGAAGGCTATACAACATTAAGAATTTGGGTAAATCATATTAGCAGAATTTTTTGATCTGTATTCCTATATATGGTCCCCTAATAAGATGATTACATAGAGTAAATTTGATAATAAGTGATCATTTATGTGGAAGAATTTGGTAAATTTTGAAGAAGTTCATGAGAAATAATTCTGAGAAGGGAAGTAGTTTGCGGAGGAAAGATTTTGTGAATGAGAAAGTTGTCTGAGGAAGAGGAGATGGTCTGTGAAAGTAGAGGCAGTCTAAAGAGGAATTAGAGATTCGTGGAATGAAAGGTGTCCCATGGATTATAAGTGGTTCATGGAGCATCGGTAGTATGCAGGGCATTGGCTTTCTGTAAAGTAGATGCATATTGCAGAAGGAAATGCTATTTTCAAATAACTTATGCCACATGGTGAAACTCAATACATGGTGAAAGATTGGCATTTCATGAAGTATAAATACCTTGTACATGTGATAGATGTTTATACCCTCATCTTGTGTTGTGTAGAAGATAATCTGAGGATAGTCAAAAAATTCTAAACTCATACTTTTGTAGTGATTTTCAATGAATTCATCTGTGAACCAATGCATGAGTATAATACATCCACTGTGTTTCATAAAGTAAAAAATGTGTGTGTGCCTGGTTGATACACAATAGGCATAGGAGAGAAATCACACATAATTTTTTTGTGGGAATAAGAACTAGTCATGCACCTAAACTCATATATTCACCAAAGAAGAAGAAAGTGGGAAATAGAAGATAATGGCCAATCTATACTCAGTTATCCATGCCATAATAATTGTGATGATGCTAAGATGATATAATATTCATTTATTTAATAATCACAAAGGAATTTTATGATTCTAGTAAGAATTAAAAGAAAATATCTTAGTACATTTCGTTTTTCACTGAAGAATAAGGTGAAAAAAAGAGAAGAAGATCTGTTGACCAAATTGATATCAATTGATTGTAATTTTTCTCAAAGAGAATTCAGTTATCACTCTACAACATTTTCATATTATTGTGACTCATGGAAGAATAATATAGTGCAGATATCATGTTTTCTACTAGGAAGAAACAATAGGAGTTTCTTGTCTGCTTTCATACAAGTATCAAAGTAAATAAGAAGGTTGTGGATGAACATAGAAGAACTGTGAAATCCGACATGACTCAATAGGTGCTGGAATTTATTAGTGTTACAAACCCAATCAACAATGAGAAGAATTTCGTTGAGTTAGTATAAAGATCCATCCATTTGTAGTAAAACACGCACTATTGGATTGTTTTCCAAGTGTTACATGAACACACTATTTTATTTTTTATATAGTGATTCATGAGTGTAAGAGTATATCTTACTCATTATTAACAAAAAAGTATTTATTTTCTAGTGGTTGTGTGGTCAGGATTATTTCCAACCCATTGTAATGACTATCTACTCTTATTGAGTAGAGATCCTTATAAAACAATTTTGTTCTTTCTTTACTACTTTCATATATATTCATGTGAGAGGGAAAAATAATAATAGAATCAAGATCTGAATAGGTCTAGGAGGTACTTGGATAAAAAGTTACAATTGGTTTAAAAATTACCCAACCTTGATTCACCCCCCTCTCAGTGTTAGCAATATCCCAAACTGGTCCTCTCTAGGATTAATAGTATTAAATCAAAATAATTACATAAAATCCACAAATAACTATATTAGGAAATATTTCTAAGGATAATAACAAAAAAATCACAGGGATAATAAGAACTAATTTCAAAAAGATGTAATGCATAATGAAAAACATCATAATATTATCATCAATGATCTGTAACAATACATTATGAACAAATAACCAATGAATACTTTAAAGAAATAAAAATAAATTGGTCTTACATACACCAAATACCCACTTTAGTTTGGCTAGTGATACCTACTGATGCATTGAGGGGGTATGTATATTTAGGTCCTAGCCTTTACTTACTTTGTAAAAATCATTCATTATATGAAAAAAAAGATTAATAAGGGTTTTTATATATTTATAATTATATTTTTGAATATGTAATATAATGATGTTTTTATTTGATCATTATTCAGATAGAATTGAAGGAGGTATAAAAAAAATAAAATGAAAGGGCATGATGATGAGTTATGCATCTTCTTTGTAATCGTAAATTGACCTAGCCCTTAAGACTTATTAGGTTGGTATTAGTTGAAGACCATAATATCTAGTAAGTGGATAATTTATCAAGGAACGTATTTGAGAAATTCATGGGTGAACTAATCTTCTCATGTGTTGTGATTAAGAGAGTAGAGGATGTTCCCTTTTATAAGTGAGGTGGGTAAGTATCTTATAAAGACATGATATATTAATATATATAATGTGTATAAATCATGTTAAATGAATTTAAAGTTAAATTAAATATAAAATAATGACAATAAGTTTTAAATTAATTCCACCAATAAAGTTTAGATAAGTTTAAGTGTCATTTTAAACTATATCTTTTGGTTCAACCCCTTCATTAACTTTGTTTAACCTTAATAGTGGCGACACATTTTTCAACCTTTAATGGTAATGAATGTAATTTTCAAAATTATAACTATTACATACATGAACCATTAATGAAATTATAGAAAAGTTCCTAATAAATTGATTCATGATATGATTTTTATTATTTTATAATACTTTTTATTGATTACATTCAATTTATTATCATTTTCATTATGGTTCACAAAATTTGACATTGAAGGAATCAAGATAAAAATGGAATTAAAATATAAACACATTAACCATAAATAATAATTTATATATTTCCATTAAATTCATTAATCTTAATAATTCATCAACAAAAATATTATTTTTTATGTTTCAAAATTAATTTACATAATTTTTTTACTGATTGCATGAGCACTAAACCAATAGTGTCTATGATTTAAATGAAATTATACTATATATAAAAATTGAAATTAAATTAATAAAAGAAATATTTTTTTATTAATAATTAATTTTATTATCTATATTATTTTATATATCATTTTTATCTATATCCACATTAAGACAACATAGTACGTTAGAGAGAGTGACATTCTGTAATTACTGTTGCCATAAAAAATTATAAAGGTTATAATCCACCGAGATTGGAACAAAAATGAAACATTTTCTAATATAGGATTTTGATATTCTAATAACAATCATATAACGAAATAAATTAATTTTTCAGATTATTTTCATAACTTATCCCATAGTTTTAACCACACTTGACCCTTTATACTCATTAACATGGTTATAAAATTTTACCAAAATTAATATTTTCTATGGATAAAAATAAAATAGAAATTATTAGATAATTTGAATATGATGATTCCATATATGGAATCCATTTTCTATAATTTAATTTCTATAAGTGGTAAAATATAATTCTAACATAAGTTCCCAAAACACAATAAAAACCATTTTTATAAGTAATGGTTTTAATCATTAAAATGAACTTATATCAAAATCAACTATAATTATGATTCATTTTTAATCAATTGGTTTGTTTTTAATAAAATATATCTTATCTTAATTTAGAAAAAATCCTAACTAAATTATAATTTCAAATTAATTGATTTAAAGAAATGAAAATTTAGTTTTGAAAAAATTATAATTTTCACAAATCATTCAAAAATTAATATTTTTAGAAAAATTGAAAATATTGACTCTAAGATAAATTTTAACGATTATTTCAAAAATTATTTACATTTTTAATATAATATTTAGAAAATTAGAAGAAACTATTCAATATTCATTCAAAAAAATCTCATTAAAACCATTTTTAAATAAAATGTTTTTTTAAAGAAAAAAATGAATCTATACTCACTTCATATCAAGTAACCACCATTTGATGAGTGTTAATTTAACTTATTATATATATAGGCTTTAAATTTCATTAAAGTCATTCAATTACCGTGATTAAATTAATTTACATTGACAAAAAATATATTACACACCTTAATGAATTTTCTAAAACATATCTCATATAATCCTATATGATTTTATTTAAAATTTAATTTTTACTTTATAACTAGTAAATTTGTATTATAAATAATTATGTACATATATTTAATAATTTAGTTATTCTAATTTATATCATCAAATATAATAGCTATTTTTTAATGATCATATTTAAAGACTAATATTTCTATAGTATATCATAGCTTAACTATGCTCATTGTTTCATACAGTAAATGATATTAATCTTAAAATTACATAATAAAAAAAATGAAAAATAAAAAAAATGGGGTGTTATATTTTTTTCTTCAATGTGGTGGTCGTTTTAGAATTGATACATTGATTGGATTTCCAAGATTTGGAACAAATTGATGTGATGATTTTAGGAACAGGATGAATCCCATGAGATGTTTCATGTGCTCAAGTGGATGGTGGAGTGATGTATGACAAACTCATAGTTATATGTCACTCTTGGTGAATCACTATGGTGAGATTTATGAAAATTTGGACCTTATAGTTGAGGATGAAATGTGTAGGCCAGTGGGCAGGGAGTACTGGTTATGATGTGGCACTTGGTGATCCCACAGTGGGATACATGCTGGAAAAAACCCATTTCCATCAGTTTGGAAAGGTGTAAAACATTTAGGGTAGTTATCCAAATCGATTTGTATCACTATGGTGGGGGATTAGGTTATATGAGTCTAGTAATTGTGTATAGTATGGTACCTAGGTTAGGTTTGGGGTTCCTAGGGATTATCTCTATTGAATGATCATAGGAGGGCACACCATGGTGAAATTGTGGTTCCTATTTTGAGGGATAATGTTTATAACTAAAATTTTGAGATCCTTGTTGTTTAAGGAGAAATTATTATTAAAAAAAAATCATGGGCTGGGTGTGGTTCCTGGTAATCCCCACCACAACATTGTACCCTAGGGATTTGTGTTTCGTTGTCCATTTTGGCACATGGGTTTCTCCTCTATAAATAGAAGACACCATCTTTGCATGGAGGATTCTATGGTGGTTGATGTAAAAATTGGGGGGTCAACATTTGTAGTTTCAGGTGGTAAAAAATTCTTCTCCTGGATCATGGTTTACATATTCTCGGTGTTTCTGGAACTCCTAGAGCCTTGGTGTTCATGTGTGGTTGTTGTAGAAAATGGCTTGGGGAAAGGTCATATGCTTTATTAGTGGCCTTTTTTAGTGGTCAGGGTGCCTAAAAAAAATTGAGAGTAAATTAGGCACTTCCAAATTATTTCTAATGAGTTGGGGGCTACCTAATGGCATACTGTGATTTAGTGCAATTTGTAGTGCACTATGTGGTGCGGACCAATGTGTTTTAACCCATATTTATTCCATTGACATTAAAAATCCATTTATATTTTCATCTTATCATTAAATTGTTGTTGAACCTTAGTATGTCAATAGATATCCCTCCACTATATCTCTCATCATATCACATTGGAAATGTGGTTTTTATTTGGTGATTTCTCCATCAGTTGAGGCAATTCTTCATCTCAAACCTCAGTTCATCTTCAAATGCATTGACTGTTGATTTCGATTCTGCATCCTAGGTTTATCTGAGATTTAAAATGAAGAATGGTGTAATTAATTATAGATTATAGGTATTTTTATTGATAGGATTAGAGTAATCCTAGGATGATGAACATACATTTTCCAATGTTATTCCTTTGAAAGCATGTTTTTGTATTATTTTATTCATAGTTCTTATTTAAGTTAAATTAATTTAATATCCAAAATTATGTAATGACATAGGTTTTTTTCATAAAATGATTCTAGGAGAACATTATGACCATCCATGGGTGGGGATTCATAGTTTCGATGTTATGAGGTCACTCATTTAGTTATTTTATGGGTTTTGATAACTGGATATTTTTTATAAAAAAATTATTATTTTATATTTATATTGAATATTTAGTTATAATTATTTTATATTTAATTATGGGATATTGTTTCTTAATCTAGGTGATAAAGATATTAATATGATATTACAATATTAAGGGAGTGGGTTTCTCAAGAAAAATTAAGGGATGGTAACTCCAAAAATAATTTAGGAGGTTTTAATAAATTGAGCCTTTAGTTTATACTTTCAATATGTATCATTCGATAATGTGGTACTTCTAATGAGGTAGATTAAAATTAATTTTAATGAATTTTTTTTTGAAATTAAAAATTAAACTGTTTTATTTAAATTAGAATGATTGAACAAAGTGATAAGTCTATAATAGACCTTTTTTATTTCCTTCTTGTCAGGATTGCTGATGGAGGAGGCCTTAATTGAGTCACCCCGTACCCATAATCCATGATATAGTGATAAAAACAAATTTTTTAACATTTTATTTGATTTAAATTGAGATAATATTATATTTATTTTATATTATTTCCATGCATTAAACATCACGTATCAAAAATAATCACAAAATCTCAAGAAGGAATGATATATTTTATTTGAGTATTAGATACATAAGAAACATATTTTTTGCCTTGTAAGGGTTCCCCCTCTTCCTTTGAAAGGGGGGATATCAAAAAACAATAAAAAGAAAGCCTTCAGTCCATTCGGTCTAAGAAACATATTTTGTGATACTCATGAAAATTTCCCCACAATCAAACTTCAATAGACCCCCTTATTGACTTCTCATAAGTTATTCTCATCTTTGTAACTTGTGGGATGAAAACATAAAAAATGGCTGAGCTCAAAATGTTATAAAGTAAAAAACCTTGAAACATTTGATCATGGGTTAGATCATAGGTATATGGGGAATCATGAGCATGGAAAAAATATATTTTTATAAATATCATTGAATAATAAAAGTCATTTTAAATGCATAATAAAATCAATTATGGTATAAAAAGATCAAACATATACCCTATTATAGAACTATAGAAACATGAGGCTATAAACAAGATACATGTCAGTATAACATAAACATATAAAAAAGGTAGGAGTCATAAGAGAAATAATATTAAATCATAACCTAGTGAGGCATGCATTACAATCTGATTCTCATAACATAGTGGGATTGGGATGACAACTCATGTATCCTAAAGGGATTGAACTGACCACTAGTAAACCATCTTGGGATGGGGCTACAAATTCTTTACACTCTTGTGCTACTACACGTATACCCTATTTGGATTGTGATACTACTCATTATCCATCTTTGGCTTGGGATATTATCTATATACAATCCAGGTCCTTGGCTACTACGAATGTACCATTTTTTATTTCATGAGATATAATGCCTTAACCATTTCATTTATGGGAGATATTGGCCCCCCCATTATAAAAATTAATCATTGATTCTTGTTTTTTTTCAAAATAAATTATTCATTTATCATATCATATTTGACACATGAAATTAAAATGCGGTTTTTAACATTTCTTTGTTGTTTCACATAAAGAAAATTCAAGAATTATATCAGTTGATAAAAAAAATTAAATTACCTAAATTAATGTATTTCATAATGTTATTTAGAAAGTTATCCTAAAAACACAACTATTTAGTATATAAATAGAGTTTAAAAGAAAAATTAAAGTGATAACATAAAAGAGCTTTTAGAAAATGGTATTAAAATTTTTGTAAAAGATGATATTATCGGTCAATATAATTTTTTTTTCAGAAATCTATATATTGATAAGTTTAAAAGGAATTAATTATAAAAATTTGAATGTGGAATAAAATCTCATTAAGGAATCTATATTATACATAAAATTTCCAAAAATGTTAGATTATTTTTTATAAACAGTTATCTTTTAAAATAATATTCACAAATAGAGACTTGAAAAACACCTAAAGGATTAAAAAAGGTTAATTTAAACCTTGAGAAAAATTTTAATTTTAAAAAATAAATAGTAGATCCTTGAACAAAATAATGGTTATCAAATATAAATTTGTAGTGTAAGAAAAAACATTAGATTTTTAAAATATGAAAATCCTTTTTAATATATCAAAATATAATTGAAACCCATAATCATAAAAAGGGTAAAAAAATATTTTGGAAAATATTTGAATGAAAATTATATGGTCACATTAGATAACACATAATTAGGCTTCCAATAATAAATTAGAACATCGGTGGAAAAGTAAAATATGGAAATTCATCAAAAACACTATTAAAAATGATATAGATAATTCAAAACAATGAAATACATTTAGAGAACAGAATTAATCTTGGTAAAATAAATAAAATAAAATTTATTATCACCATAGGGTTATATGAAGTTCAATGAAATGAAATCAAATGTTAGAAGGAACCATGCTTTGAAGAAATAAGTTCAATATGAAGTATTATGATAATGAATGGAGTTGGGTTAACAAAAATCCTAACAAATTTAGTGTATTTAAAATTGAAAAATATTTAATGAAATAACATGAAATATATATTAAAAAACAATAAATATCATGATTTTTATAAATGATATTCCTTAGGTATTAATCAATAAATTTAAAAGATATCTTGGGTTGCAATAAAAAATATATCTTAAGAAATGAAATATGAGATAAAAAATTACTTACCATAATTATATAGTTCTATTAAAGAAATTAAATCTCATACGTAGAAAGAATAACTATATTAATAACCTATTTTATAACATTATTCAAATCTATAAAGTTATTTATATTTTTTTATGAAAATTCTCAACATGTATATAAATTAGTTTTTATCTATTTTCAAAACTTGGTATGAGAAATCATGATTGTTTTGAACAAGTTTTGTAATATCAATGTTGTTCATTATTCATCAACAAAATTTCATCATTACCATATTATAAAAGGAACTTTTATTGATATTTCCTAATTATTTATAATATTATATGATATTAATAATTCATATATACAATTTATATTCAATTTATTGCCTATGGCCTGTGTTTTATACTATAATACAGTGATATTTGATTAGGATTCATAGAAAATTAGAGATCATTATGTAAAAGATGTACTATTTTAAATTGAATTAATTTAATGATATTCACAACATAAATATAATTCATGTCTTTAATTACTTGAATAAATGATACCCATAAATTGAAGTTTGATCCATGAATCTAGTCTAATATGTGAATCCTTCAGATGTAGAAAGCTCAAGATGTGAATCCAATTCATGTTGTGAAATCCTCAGCCTTGGTCTCTGATCCTATAAATTAAATTTGATCCATGAATCTTATAATATACCAATACATTATAGTTTAAATTCCAATTCAATATGTAAATACAAACACATGATGAGAAATTTTTAAGATGGAATAATTATATGTTGACTAACGATGTAAAATCCAATCATATCATGAGTTTATCCAACCTATATATATTATAAGAAACATTGAATTCAAGGAGGATTAGTTTTAATCTTTAATCTACATTGTTTATAGATAATTTTAGTTTGTTTTGTATTGTTTTTTTATTTTTATACTGTTATTTTCTTTGAAGTAGTTTTCAATTATCTTTCATTGTTCCACACATGAGCCTCAGCTCAGTTGGTGAGGACTCTCCAAGTGCATCCAAGAGACCGGAGTTCAATTCTGAGCAGAGGCCTATTTCTAGGTACTATAGCATTACTATAGTAGGTACTATTTAGTACTGTAGCCACTGGAACTATTCATCCATTTCACCTTCGGTTCACCGGTTTGGTCCTCGTGTCCTACAAGGCCTTCGGGCCAGTAAGGATTTTGAGCCACCTCAAGACCTTCAGACCACCTAAAGGCCTTCGAGTCACATGTAAGGCAGATGCAACTAGATAGAATCAATGGAACTAGGCTCTAGATGAGGATTCAAGTGTGGGAACATTCACAAGAGTAGAGAAACCCAAAATTGGAAGAATGAGACGGCACGACATTGCCCTCAATACCAGGCATGTGTATCTTTGTATAAGATAACTAGATGACTACCCTTACAAAGGTAGAGAGTTGACATCACAATATTTACTAGGGAGAGGCATTTTTAAGTAGTCTATTTGGGATGAATTCCTCAAAGGATTGTGGGTCATGTAATGTGTCTAAGCCTACGACACATGTAAGTTTTCCCCCTCATCCCTTAAAAGGGGGATTATCAAAAATCAATAAAAATTAAAGGCATTCGGGCCATTCAATCATTCATTTATACCAACCCATTTTAGTGTTTAATCAAATTCTTGTGAGAATTATTCTTATTCTTCATTAATTTAAGTGCTTGATTTCAATTGTTTCTTAAGAATTTATTTTATTAAATGAACATTCCATTTATGGAGATTTTTTTTCACATTTAAAATTCCATCATTTCCATGTGTGGCTAGTCCACATAGGCTTATGAATCGATGGTAGGGGTAGAAAAATACCAATTTATTCTGAAATCAATGCTTGGGTGATCTGTTAGCTATGAATTAGTTTAATAAATCTCGACTAACAAATTATTTTTCATGATCCTGACTAGATGAAATGTAAATTATGGAACCTAACATATTTGGAATGAATCCCGTTATGACCAATAGTTTGTTTAAATTTATATATTTTAAGCTTAACCTAATGAATATATCATGACAACCACCTCTAGGCCAAAGAGAGTTTTCCAATCTGGGTAGATCCAATGTGCTGGACCAAATCCAAATTAGAGATTCCTGATAAGCTTAACGACCAAATCTAATAGACCTATCAACATTAGATTTTGGGATATCTTCTATACATTATCCCATAAATTAATACCAAACCCTTTATTAATCAACTACAAATTAATCCAATATCGTATAATAAAGTTTAATTTTATGAAATACACATGAGAAATACATCCTATGTTTCAACATCTAGTTATTAAATCAGATTTAGTCAAATCATAGTAGGTTTGACCATATATTTCCATTATTTTTTATACCCTCTAAATATTTAAAGTTATGTCATATTTAAGTTTATAATCTGATAACCCCATGTGGAACTAAAAATTTCATGGGAGTGTCGTCAAATTTTTGTGGCATTTTTAGGAAGAATGTCAATAACGGTGTCCTCCAAAATAAACATATAATTACCTTAAATACCTCCTCATTCCAATTTCTTATTACTTTAATAGATAAATATTTCACGTAGGTATTTATTACATCATCTAAAATAATCTTCTAGTGCTTGATCCATGCCCCTCAAACTCATTCAATAATCCAAGAACATCAAGAACCTCTTACTCTAAAACTATAAATTGAGATATAATTTTTACCACAATGTTTATAAACCATAGTCGTTAACAAT
This sequence comes from Viscum album, assembly GCA_963277665.1. Taxonomy (NCBI): domain Eukaryota; kingdom Viridiplantae; phylum Streptophyta; class Magnoliopsida; order Santalales; family Viscaceae; genus Viscum; species Viscum album. The sequence goes on along the minus strand of OY728155.1, from coordinate 640,485,992 downwards.
AATCATGTTAATCCCAACAAAAATAATGCCCAATGTGTACCACCCAAAAATGAGGGAGTGATTCCAATACTAATGGAGTGTAGAATTAGGGAATATGGATTTCCATCCATTATTGGTACTTCACCAAAAAATTTCCACCCTCCCTTCTTAACACATACCTTCTAAATAAAACTCAGTCCAATTCATATGATAGACAATATTGGTCAATTGAGTGGAATTTAGAGTGATGATCTGCCTGAGAATTTACCAAATTTTCAAGAAGTATGTGAAACATTTATGAATCAGAATTTATATTTAGATTCTATTAGGGTTGGAGTCTTCCCATTCTCTATACAATATAAAGCCATGGAATGGATAAAAAGTCAATCCATTGAATCTATTATGAATTGGAATAACCTAGAAAATTAATTATTATGTAAATACTTCCAACCCATATGATTCTAGATATTGTGGAATGATATTAAATATTTCACATGGGTAGATAGTGGATGAATCTAGGAGGCATGATATCAATTTACGTAATTAAGATAAAAGTTCCCACATAATGGGATTGATGTCTAGTTTTTGTTTTATAAATTCAACCATGGACCACAATACACAAATGAAACCATAGTTGAAACAGATGCAGAATGTGGAATCCTTCTAAAAAACACCAGATGTCAGGATGTTCATCCTCAATGAAATATGCCTCAATTCCATCCTTTGGAAAACAGATCTAGGATCTACGAGTCATGGGTTTCACCAAGAAGAAGAGACCACCTGCCTTATATCCCATGTTAATTAAGTTATAAAAAATTTAAAAAAAAAAATCTTTTTCCTCCACCCAAAACAGAACCACCTACTAATGTTTTCAAATTCCAAGAATTTGAAATGCATGGAGGTCCACATCGATATTAGGACTGTCAGGATGGAATGGAGAAAAATCATTGTTAGGTTTGTAATTATATAAATTTAAATAAATAACCATGCTAGTACCAACATCCTTACAACTAGAAAAAACCCCTTCAATAACACTAATAGACTAATCAAGGTTACTATAAATAAAGACATAGTCAAACTCTATAATTAAATCAAGTACTACTTTGGTACCCACCACAAAACCAATCCCCTTGACCACAAAAATATTTTCCCCAACAACCATACCCACTAAGGCTCAATAGTTTCTCTGTCAACAACAATTCTAACAGTAAGATCCACATTTACTGAAAATGGAAGATTAACCTCCACAATAAAATTTAGAAAAACTGGATATTTTTTTTAAAATGAAGACTAGAGAATGGTGACCTAATAAACCAAAATGAATAACCAAAGAGCTGCACTTTGTATCCCTGAACACCAATTTGGAAACAATCATAGACACTATAAAATCGACTATCAGAAACACTTATCTATATTACAGAGACTCGTCAAATTATGGTATCTGAGGATGTGTTCCTCTATAGTGGAATAAAGATAAATTTTCAATAGCCCTATAAAATACATGTGCAAAAGAAAGAGGATTCAGAGCTAAATGAAGAAATAATTGATCAAGGAAAAGAAAAAAAATAATATGATCCTTAATCAGAAGTGAGTAAAGGATAAAATTATCAAACACAATAGAAATGAATAACAAAATTGATACATATGTTGCAACATAACTATACTGGCCCCTCCACCATTCCCAGAAATTGTGCGACATTGGAAGATAGAGGGGACCAAGTAGTTTATCGATCTACTACACCATAGGAGCATACAATTTGTTAAAATTTCTATGTGATCTCAGTGAAAGAATAAATTTCATGAAAATGGGAATAACTACTACCAAAATATCCTTTAACAGTGCTATTATTTATCAATTCTATAAGAAAACACTGATAAATGGCATATTTATCAACGCTAAAGAATGAGCTGATAAATTTAACTTTTTTATCAATGTTTTTTATTTTGAATCTAATAAAGAAAACCTTTATCAACACATTGTTTTTAGCGATGATACAGGGTTTCCTTTGCCAACACATTATTTTTAGCACTGATAATGGGTATCCTTTATCAGTGCATTATTTTTGGGGTTGATAAAGGGTACTCTTTGTTAGTGCTTTCTCTTTAGCTCTGATAAATATTTCTTTCATCAATGCATTTTTAGCACTGATAAAATGAAATAATTAAATAAATAATAAATATGGTTATTAAAAAAATATTACAAAATTGTATTAATTAAATAATTATTGATAAAAATGAACTTATTGATTACACGTTATTAAATATTATGAATTTTATTAATTAGATTATTATGATAATTAATGTTATTAATTTTTATATATTAAATATACATATATATATTAATGTATAAAAATATAATTATATAATAAAAAATATTTATTTCCTTTACATTAAATTGTCTTATATTTATTGAATAACGGTATATAAATAAAATTAATGTGAATTGAATATAATGTCTAATTTAATAGTATTCGACATATAATTGAATTTCATTTGTTTTTTCAATTTAATATAGATCAAATGTGTGTTATATTGATTTAACATATATATAATTAATTCATTTGTATATACAATATTCACACACACAAAATTTATAATTTTTTTCAATATTGTTAAAGTATACCTATAGAATTAATTTTTTCAATTTCACTCATTTTGTACATTTATGCATGTACTCCAAATTAGATATTCATTAATAATGTTAAAAATATATTTGTAAAAAATGGTTTATAAATAAATAAATTTATAGATAAATATATTTATAAATGTAAATTCAGAATATTTATAAGAATATATATTTATAATTATAGATAAATAAATATTTTTAAGGATATTTATATAATTATAAATAAATAATTATGTATATTTAAATAATTATTACATTTATAATAAATTTACATAAATAATGAATATATTTTCTATATTGATATTCATATATATTTATTAAATATATATGTGTATAATTATATAAATATATATAATGATATAAATAATATTTTTTTAAAATATTTCTATAATTATAAATAAATAATTATAAAATAATAATAAATATATTTGAAAAGGAATATATTTAAAATATTTATATTTATATATATATTAATTATTTACTAATATTTACAATTTCTTTTTATAATTATAATTATAAATCCTTTAACATCACTTCAATAATAAGAACTGATAAAAGAATCTTTTTCTGTGATTTTTTCACACTGATAAAGATGAGGAATTATCAATGTTATAGAAAGAACTAATAAAATGATCATTTATCATTGTGATAAGATTAGCGCTAATAAATATAGGTTTTATCAGTTCTTATTGGTAAGCACTGATAAAAGTGTCCCAATTTATTTGAAAAATATTAACCATTTGAAAATCCATCACGATATAAAAGCCTTCCACGGAAGCCACCTACCATCGGTTCTCCTCCTCAATGAGTCAAAGGTCAAATAACACAGCTCGACTACCTATGAATATCTCATCTGACATCCAAAGAGGGTCTCAAATTTTCTTAAACCTAGAGAGTTAGGCCTTATGATTTCCTTTGTTTATTTTTTTTGTTTAGTTTTTCATTTCTTCTTCTACGATTTGTTTATGATATTATGTTTAAGATTTGTTTGTGATCCATTGTTTGTAGAACTATTTTTTGTCTGTTGTTTGAATTGACTACGGATTTATGATCCATTTGTTATATTTGACATTGAACCATGGATTTATTCATTATTGTTTTACTACTATGTTTTCTATGTTCTTACAAATTAGTTTTTTCATATATGTATATAAAAGTGTAGAAATTTTCATGTATATTATTATTTATTGTATACTGATTTGAGAGACATTGGTGGTTCCTTGATGATTATATATATGTTTACACCTTTCATAGACACCTTAGTAGACATTCATCTTCAGATGCTATTTTTTAGGAAAGAAGTTAGTGCAGTGATGTATGTCCCTCTATTTGTTATATGTATCATAGGATCTAGTTCCTATTATAATTAACTACGGTACATAGTTTTCTTATGGAGAAGATTCAATGGGGCCATCCCTAATTAAGCACATGAGGTTTTATCACATCAAGCCTTCATTTTTTAAATCATTATGGTGCTTTTAGTTCACATTATGATTGAATATCAGGTTATTATCCTTTTGATATTTTTTATAGATTATAAGTGAGTGATTTTTTATACTGGAGTGACATGTATGTGTGTCTATATAGCTATTGAATTATTTATTTACATATTTTTTTTTCTAACAGGTAATCCTATATCGAGTAATGATGACTTTTGGTCTGCATGTCCATTGACCCCCAGGGTCATGCTAGAATTTTGTTCAAACTCTGTTACTAATTGTTTATATTTCAAGGGGGGATGCCTCCCATTTATGGTTTTTTACACCTAAAGTTCAAACTATCATTTAGTGACTTTGAGGTGTTTTAGAGGTCATAAGATGATCTAACTTGTTGTTGTTTGGGTAATTCAGGCTAGGGTCATTACACTATCCTTCTTCTAGTTTACACCTATAAAGTTTAGTGATAATATCATTTATAATCTACCCTTATCTCCCTATATTTTTAAATAATCGAATAGACCTTAGTATAGTATCTATAATATCTGGGCACTCTGATATTCTAGTATAAATGGCCCATATTTTCTTTATTAGAATTTTCTATAACCTTCACTTTTGATAATGAATAAATAATGTGTATTTATTAATATATTGAATAAAATTAATATTTTATGAACCCATTAGGATAGATAAGAACCAAAAATGTATGAAAAATAATAATTTGACAAAAAAATATAAAGACAGAGTAAAATAGTTCATCATGTTTTCAAGAGTGCATGTAGATAAACCTTCAAAAATCTATTGTCTGTGTTTATGTTGTTTTTATTCAAGACAAATTAGTCCGGATGGGTTGGAAGAACATTTAATTTGTCATGGAATAGATCAAATCTATAAATGTTGGACTAAAGACACGGAAAACTAAATGTGGAAATCAATTGGGATGATATTATGGTTTATGAATCATTTGATAAGAATACCTTTGTAATAGATGATGAATATTTCATGGAAGAAATGAAAATTTCAATTGAATATGACCTTCATGTTTTTCAAAAGTTGTTTTATGAGTTAAATAGTCATTCTAAGAAACCATTGTATACTGGTTTTACTAAATATACAACATTTTTATCTATATTGTAGATATATAATTTGAAATCTAGAAATAGATGGAGTGACAAGATCTTTACAGAATTGCTTGGTATTCTGAAAGATATGTGACCAGAAGAAAATGAACTACCATACTAAATATATAACGCTAAATGAATTTTGCATTCAATGGATACGATCTCTAAAAAACATGATTGTACAAATGATTTCATATTGTTTTGAAAGGACCATGAATCCCTCATGTTGGTAAATTATAAATTTCCTCTATGATTTTGAATGAAGTGAAAATACATTCTGTTGTCTATGCTTATATCCAGACCAAAGAAACCCAGTAATGATATTGATGTCTATTTGGATCGATTGATCAAAGATCTGAAACTAATGTGGGATATAAGTGTTACAATGTATAATTCTCATAGAAGTGAATGACTCGCATTGAGGGAAATACTGTACAGAATTATAAATAACTTCTTCGCTTATGGAAATTTCTCATGCTATAGAATTAAAGTCATGTTGGGCATCCCGTTTGTGAAAAAAACACATACTCAGTTTATTTGAAGAATTCCTCAAAGACTGTATTTTTAGAACCTAGAAATGTTTTACATCTATCACATAAATAATGATCATAGATGACAAAATTCTATGGGAATATCAAACATGGTACAACACCATCTCCAAAAATGGGAAATCAAATATAAAAAAATTAAAAATAGAGTGACCTTATTTTTGATAAATTATTTTCTGAAACATTAAAAACCAGGTTGGAAGAAGAGATAATTTTTCTTTGAATTACTGTTTTTTAATTGTTTATATAGTAGACATTTTCTTAATGTCATGCATGTAGAAAAAAAATTATAGTGTTATTAGAATGTTACTAAATGTTCCTGGAAAAACAAAATACAGAATAAAGGATAGGTTGGAGTTGATTGAAATGGGGATAAGAGAAGAGTTGGCACTAGTGAAGGTTAAAATGCATAATTTTCTTCCTCTAGTAGCTTACACTCTATCCAAACAAGAAAATTTACAATTTTTTATTTTCATTATGAGTGTAAAAGTGAAAAAATTGTATTCATCAAATATCATGAATCTTGTTTCAATGACTGATTTGAATTTACAAGGACTAAAATCACACGATTTCATGTTTTGATGAAAAATTTAATGTTCATTTCATTCCATTGCATTCTACCTCATAATGTACAACATACATTAACCAGACTCTGCTTCATTTTCAAAGCCATATAGAGTAAATTTGTAGTCCTGGAGAAGTTCCAATCATGAATAAGAAGATTCAAATCATATTACTTGAATTATAAATGTTATTTCTACCAACATTATTTGATATAATGGTACACATTATGGTTCACTTGGTCAGATAGGTTCAACAATGTGGTCTTATCCATTATAGATGAATGTAACCCATTGAACGATATATGAATATTTTGAAAGGGAATGTCAAGAATCAATGTCATCTAGAAGGTTATATTATAGAATGATATATTGTTGAAGAAGATATTGAATTCTACACTGATTACCTATCATATGTTGAAATCATCAGTCTCCCAACCTCTCATCACAGCAAGCAACTTATGGGTGAAGGGATTTCTGGAAGAGATGTTGTTGCAATTACCTTGATAGAGCATGATCAAGAACCTATTTACATTTTACATAATAGTAAGGATGATGATAAATACATTGAATCCCATAATGAAATTTTTAGAGATTTAAATCCATCAAGGTCTGGAATATGGATATCAGATACACATAATCAATAGTTTATGGGATGGTTTAGAGATCAAATTTATAATGAGATATCTGAAAATCTGAATTCAATTGATGAACAAATTCAATGGCATTCCATAGGACAAAATGAAAATTCTATATATTATACTGGGTTTGTAATCAATGGTCATATATTCTACATAAAATAATATGATGACTTAGTATGATGCAAAACAATGGTGTTAATCTTATGGATGAAGCAATGGACATATCTAGTTCCATGGATTGAAATCCAATTTATGAAAATATGTAATATTTTGGAATTATCGAACATATATATGAGTTGTATTATACAACATTTTAAGTGAATCTTTTCCATTTAAAATGTGTTTCAATATCAATGGAGTGAAATTTGATGAAATGGGATTTGTGAAGGTTAATTTCAGTGTATAAGGGGGAAAAGATGAGCCATTCATAATGGAATCACAAGAAGTGCATGTAATTTATATATTTGATCCAACAAAAAATAATTGGTTGATTTTACTTCTTGATACTAAAATAAATGTTGAGTCAGATGAACATTCAATAGAGGATGACCCTTTAATTTAGGCATCACAATTTGTTCATGTCGGTCCAGATGTAGAAAATGTCATGTATATTAAAGGCGACCACAAAGAGAGGATTTAGATTCTCTAAAGAGGAACCAAATCCCTGAAACCTTTAAAAAAGAATGATATTTCAATGAGAAGGTGATAGGTTTTTTAATATATTATGTTTTTCCTCATAATATTATATTTTTTCAAATATATTAACAAAATATAAATTAAATGTATGACTACTCATGCAGACAATTTCTTCTTCACATGATGATGTTACCAATCCCTTTAAAGAACAAAGTATAATTATGGATACTATTTGGATAAATGCCAAGTTAATGTTATGATATATTATTTGATTTTATTAAAAAATTATATAATGGAATGTTGATTTAATTTTCATTATTCATGGAAGATTTCATTTATTTTAGAATATTTCTATCCATGTGTGTCATGAACCAACCTGGGTCGACCCTGAACCGGTCACCCGAGTTGGCCCGCGACATGGCCCGAGGGGCGTTCCCGATCCCCATGGGCTGGAAACTAGTGTCGGGCATCAAAATTTAACAGTTGGGAATGATTTGGCCCAAAAGAAAATAACTAACCAGTGGAAAAAATAGAACAAAAGCAAATATATAAAGAGCAACCAACAAGGCTACTAACCTGACTATGACCAAAACTTTACATGACCCCGTGGGTCACTCTCCAATACCGCAACCAACGTCGCTCAAGGCGAACAACTGAAGCTGGAACCTACAACAGAGCTAAAAATAAGAAAACGCTATAGGCATGAGTATTAAAACTCAGTAGGCTAGCCCGATAAATCTATTCCCAATGCACTACCACTAAATAAATAATTTATCAATTCCATGTTTGAACTAAATTATATAAAATATTGGTTTTCACACACACACTTCCATTTCTAAAACAAGTCACAGTCCATTTACCTTTTTAATTTATAAAGAAGTTTAATGATTGAAAGAAACAAGTGCGTTACATTTTAAGACATTTCGGAAAGAAAGTTAGAAATTCAAATTTCAATTGTTAGTCAAAGGGTAAAACCACACACTACACACAACACACATTAAGGGAAATGGAGAAGAAAAGTGGCATACATGGGCCAGTAACTGAACTATACCTCTCAGTCGTCCACCAAATAAAAATAAACACTAAAAGAAACATGGGTCAAACCTAGGATATCGTGAACAATCCAGAACATACTATACATGTGACTCATCCTGAAGGCATGCCCTAACTTGATGACATCATAACGCCCTAACGCTCGGCATATCCCTACATGGCCTAACCGAGGGGCCCAATCCCCATAGAAGTAATAACTCATTATTCCCCTGCTATGGGGCCACTAGCCAGTGCGTATTCTAAACTAGTGCAGCAATCGTTCTCAGAAGATTCACTCAATATGCCAGGTCCCCATGTCAACACATACAATAAAAAGGGGTGCGTCCACAATGTAAATCAATCAGTCATGATGCAAAAATATCACACTCAACTCACGCAATCAACGCACACTAAATATCACCCATGAGTGGGTTTTCCAAAATAATTTATTTTATTAAAGTGTCAAACGGGTCTTCACCAATTTTAAAGCAAAACCTCATTTCTCGAGAAAACCCAAAACACTTGTTCAGAAGAAATCATTTATCTTTAAAACAAAAAGTACATTTGAAATTCCATGAATTATGTTTAAAGACCAAACGAGCATTCTTTCAATAATGGGTGTCCGCTCATCAAGAAAATGTTTTAAGTGTTCGGTATAAAATAAACGGCTCTTTTCACATTAAATAATCTTTTAAAAATTAATTATCTTATATTATTTCTCATTCATTAAAATTAATAAAACAACAAGAAATTAATAAATTATAAATTTAAAGGTGATTGCAGTGGGAGACCTACCTCGGCTCATTGTCCAAACACAAGGGCGAGTCACGCCTCACACAGATGCACAAACACACGCTAGTCGATGACCGCAGTATCCCTGGTTTTCCTCACCGACAATGCGCTGCAACAAGCGCACAACAACTAAAAACCCATAACCATTGACTAAAAACAAACCATATGAACAGATGACACAAAAAACCACCTCGACATATTTTCAAAACATAACCTGAACCGTCGATACTATTTAATAAACCACTTTAAAATTTGTAATATAATTTCTGAAGAGTAACCCATGTCTTTAGACACCCAAAACCATTTAAAAAAATACAATTAAATAACCAAGGTACTATATTGGAAATACTCATCACACACTAAAACCATTTATAAAACCACTTTTCAAGTACTAACATTAAAAAAACCAAAAGAGCACTCGAAATACATCACTAATTTCTAACTAGGTCGAAGACATATTACTCTACGAAAAAAATTCAAGTTGGAGGTTTAGACAAATCATGTATAACAAATAAATAACTATTTCTAACAACCACATCCAGATCTCATAGCATGTAAATACTATATAAATAAAAAACATATTTTTAAAACAGTGAAGAAATTATGGATTTCAGATTAAAGGGAATGGCATAGGGAACCTACCTCAATTCGCAGTCTGAACTCGACGAAGTGAAACGCCTTGCGCACGCGCATACGCACGCGCAAGCCGATGATCGCTGCATTGCGGAACTATTCTGCCAATGTACTGCAACAATTGAAAGAAACAAATAAAACAGCCAACACTGACCTAAAAATATCACAAACAAAAACACGTCACAAAACTACCTCGGCGCAGAGACGCGCTCGACCCATGGGGTCGCGCGCCAGTCAGAAGGGGCGGCGCACACTGGCAGGGAGACCGTCGGGGGTCGCACACCGATCGTCGGGTGCGCCGCTGGCTGGTGCAAGGTGGTGGTGGCTGGTCGGGTCACGGAAAGTCGGAATGCGGACGACCGGAGGTGCGGAGGGGCCAGCTGACCGAGACAGCTAGCCGGACAAAAGCGGGAAGACCCGGAGGGCCTGGTGAAGTGCGGTGATGGAGGTCGGAGACCGGAGGCTAGGCGGAAGGGCTGGCCGGAGCGCTGGGAGGAAGCTGGGATGCCGAAACGGGCGGGCGGAGGCTGCTGGCTGGAGCGGGGGGCTCGCCGGAACTCGGCCGGAGGCCGCTGGCCGGCGGCGGGGCTCGTCGGAGCTTGGCCAGAGGCCGCTAGTGGGGGGCCGGAGGTCAGGGCCGCGCAGGTTGGGTGGATGGGTGCACAAGGAGGTGGCAAAGGGGAACACCGGAGGTCGTGTGGGTAGGCGAGGAGTGGCGAAGGCCGGCGCGAGTGGAGCTGGTAGGGGAGCGGTGGATCTCGACGGGTGCACGATGGGGGTCCATCGGCGAGGCAGAGGAGGGTGGTGTGGCAGACGATGGGAGGCGGCTGGGAGCGGCTGGACAGTGGAGGACCAGGGAGGGAGGGGGTCGTAGCTGCGGCGCTGCGCACAGGAGGAAGGCCAGATGGGGCGTCGTCGTGAGGAGAAGGTGTCGGATGGGGGCAGATCGTGGGGAGGGGCGGCTTGCGCTAGGAGGCACCGCTGCGCAGGGGTAAACAGTGGGGGGCAACGGGATATGAGGCAATTAGGGTTTTTGTGCTTGTTTTCTTTAATTTCAAATTATTATATCAATAATAATAATATTAAGAATATCAATATTAATAATAATGACAGCAAAATACCAGAATAATTATAATAGAATTAAAAATAATAAGGATGATATTATTGAAATTTATTAACGATAAAAAAATAATTATAAAAACAATAAGAAGAACAATAATAATATTGCAAAAAACAATAATGATAATAATAATAAACATAATAAAAATAATAATAATACTATAATAATATTAATAATCTTAATAATAATAATAGTATCACAAGAATAAAAATAATAAATACAACGAGATGAAGATTAATAAAAATAAAATAAAAAAAAAATTATAATGTCAATTACACCATATTATCAAAAATACTAAAAATAATAAAGAAGGGAAAAGTGCCCGACACCTGGGCTGACTATGCGGCGACCGCCAATGGTGTGGTGGCCGCACATGGGTTCAAAACCCAGTAAAGGTGTTAAAAGACAACAAATTTTAATCCGGGGCTCAGCCCGGGCCTCAGCGCGAACGCTCGGAACCAAGAAATAATAAAAAATAAAATAAATATAAATGGCGGTTATGACAATTCTCCCCACCACAGACACTTTCTGACCCCAGAAAGTCACCCAGCCGAACAATGGACCAAACAAGAATCCATGCCCAAATAAAACTAGAAGAAACCACTGCATAAGATAATGGGAGAACACGAGAGGGTTCTCCCCACCACAAGAACTCAACTATTGTGAAAATTTTAACACTCAAGCATACCACCTCGGGAAAGGGGGGGCGACGCAGGAACTCTCAACCGATCCAGACTAACCTCTATAGCATGAGCGAAACAACACCTCCACCAAAACTTGGAACTCTTGACTCAGACAAAAGAAATCCCAAACACTAGAGAAAAACCTCCGAACATAACTTAACCAAAGAAGTAAACTCGGGCATTACCACAAACGTCAATCCTTCCATAGTCACTTACACCTCCAAATGAACACAGTCAAATTTAGATTAACCCATACAATGTCCAAACACACTCTTAAAGAAAAGCGTACGATTCAGACAAACCGGACTGTTTGGATTACAACGAAAACGTCCATCCCAACTTCACGATGAAACAATAGACCTAAAACAATGCCAAAACTTTAACAGTGGAAGAACAAGAGCAGAAGGGCTTTAAATTTTTCGTTGACAACACAGAACACGAAACCCGAACTGAGGCATCACACCCCCGACAACTCTTGACTGCGCGCGAGCTTCACCCCAAGACCTATGGTTGGGGATCTGATGGTTGAAGCATCTCCTACCTCATAGTCAGGCACTGGAATCTTCTGGTCACAGTTTCTTCCTTAGGTGACCCTTCATGCAAAGCTTCCCTAGATGATCCAGACACCTGAAATGGTGGCACGTCTTCAGAGGGGTGTGACATGACAGCTCGTATGCCCTAAACGTCCATATTGATGGTACACCATTAGACGGTCTGACGAACTAGAAGTTAGAGCCACTGCAGAGTACTCTTTAGAAACAAATTCACCTGACACACTCTACTCGTCAGATGGGGGACCTTCACGAGCAACCGAATACGGTGGATTGCCAACTGTTTGTGTTCTAGAGACCAACTCGGCTAAGAACACCTCATGCACCAACTTCTCAAAAGTGATGCTCCCAAAAAGGGAGGACTCACTCCTTGTTCACTGGACGAAGACCCCTGATGATGGGAGAATTCTTCATCCAGTCCTGCGACACTACCCCTGGAAAAAGAGACACAAGATCCTTGAAATGGTCAACATACACTTTCACCGTCTGCTGACCATGTTGAACACACATGAGCTCATCCATTTTCTTCGTCTTCACCTCCAAAAGTATAAACCATTGAATGAAGACGGCTTTAACGACACACCACATCATCCCAACTTGCATTAATGGCGGGTTGAACAAATCCTACTCGTCCAGAGCTGGACCTTCGAACAGACCCAAAATAGCATGCACTCTAAGAGTTTCGAGAGTTCCCAATACCCTAAAGACGCGCTCTACCTCTTCAAACTACTCCACTGTCTCTAATAGACTCCAATCACCATGAAGGACAGACAACATCCGAGAAAGACCAAAAACTGGGCATGAATCATCAAAAATTTGGGGACCTTTCTGGGCAGAATTTTTGAACAACATATATAACAACAAGCTGAAACTGATATCAATCGAAGCAACATCAATAATGCACCCTCATCCAAAAACAACCAGCTCAAAAGAAACCAAACAACCACAAACACAACCCAAAATTCCCTATCCAAAATTCCTGTTCCATTTTAGATTCCAAAACTACCCCTTTTTTTCAAAACCTCTTTCATTCAAGACCACTTTCCAAATACCAACTCCACTTTTCAAACCAAAGTCACTTTCCAAAACCATTTTCCTCTTTAAAAACCAATTTAGAAAACAAGGTCAAGCCTTTAATTTCAAACACGCCTAGGTAATCCCATGAACTGTTGCACATGTCTTCATCCACTTTCATTCATACACACCAACACACACTTTCCACACATCCTCTCACATGTGAAAACATTCATAAGGAGTACCTGAGGTTTCACCCCAAACCATTCTCAACCAATTTCCAAGCAAACACCAGTTTTCCAAACCCAAGGCTTTCAGTTTTTAAAAACCCATTTCATAAATTTAAATTCATTTAAAAGAAATCAATCCCATTTTCCAAAAACCCTTTTTCATTTCCAAAAATTCACGTACACCAACCAGAACGAAAACAACACTCAACTTGCATCAAACCATTGGAGTGAGGGACTAGCAGTCACACTTAACCTGGCGACAAGGTAGTGGGCCATGCCCCAAGTAAGCGTCAACAACTAGGAGGAATTCAAGTCGTGTAACTGGACTCTACATGGGTCACTACTCCATGTGAGATCACAATGTAACATCAGTTTACCTCTGTTGTCATCCCTCAATCCAAAACATACCAAAATGAAACAACGAATCAATTCCCGGACTATACCTGGTGACTCGAGGTGCGAAACAGGCGAGGGTTCATGAAGTCCTTCCCATACCTACCTCTCGAGTCCTGACAATCCTAATCTAGATCTACCAAACATCCCAAATAACTAGGGCGGCCTCTGATACCATTTTGTCACGAACCAACCCGGGTCAACCCTGAACTGGTCACCCGAGTCGGCCCGCGACATGGCCCGAGGGGCGTTCCCGATCCCCACGGGCTGGCAACTAGTGTCGGGCATCAAAATTTAATAGGTTGGAATGATTTGTCCCAAAAGAAAATAACTTAAAAGCGGAAAAAAATAGAACAAAAGAAAATAAATAAAGAGCAACCAACAAGGCTACTAAACTAAATACGACCAAAACATCACGTGACCCCGTGGATCACTCTCCAATACCGCAACCAACGTCCCTCAAGGAGAACAACTAAAGCTAGAACCTTCAACAGAGCTAAAAACAAGAAAACACTATAGGCGTGAGTATTAAAAATCAGTAGGCTAGCCCGATAAATCTATTCCCAATGCATTACCACTAAATAAAGAATTTATCAATTCCAAGTTTGAACTAAATTATATAAAATATTGGTTTTCACACACACACTTCCATTTCTAAAACAAGTAACATTCCATTGCCCTTTTTAATTTAAAAACAAGTTTAATGATTGAAAGAAATAGGTGTGTTGCATTTTAAGACATTTCGGTGAGCAAGTTAGAAATTCAAATTTCAATTGTTAGTAAAAGGGGAAAACCACACACTATACACAACACACACTGAGGGAAATGGAGAAGAAAAGTGGAATACATGGGCCAGTAACCAAACTAGACCTCTCAGTCATTCGCCACATAAAAATAAACACTAAAAGAAACATGGGTCAAACCTAGGAGATCATGAACAATCCAGAACATACTATACATGTGACTCATCCTGAAGGCATGCCCTAACTCGATGAAGTCATAACGCCCTAATGCTTGGCATAGCCCAACATGGCCTAACCGAGGGGCCCATTCCCCATAGCAGTAATAACTCAGTATTCCCCTGCTATGGGGCCACTATCCAGTGTGTATTCAAAACTAGTGCAGCAGTCGTTCTCAGAAGATTCACTCAATATGTCAGGTTCCCATGTCAACACATACAATAAAAAGGGGTGCGTCCACAATGTAAATCAATCAGTCATGATGCAAAATTATCACACACAACTCACACAATCAACGTACACCAAAGATCACCCCTGAGTGGGTTTTCCAAAATAATTTATTTTATTAAAGTGTCAAACGGGCCTTCACCAATTTTAAAGCAAAACCTCATTTCTCAAGAAAACCCAAAACACTTGTTCGGAAGAAATCATTTATCTTTAAAACTAAAATTACATTTGAAATTCCATGAATTATGTTTAAAGTCCAAATGGTCATTCTTTCAATACTGGGTGTCTTCTCGTCAAGAAAATGTTTCAAGTGTTAGGTATAAAATAAACGGCTTTTTTCACATTAAATAATCTTTTAAAAATTAATTATCTTATATTATTTCTCATTCATTAAAATTAATAAAACAACAATCAATTAATATATTCTAAATTTAAAGGTGAGTGAAGTGGGAGACCTACCTTAGCTCGTTGTCCAAACACAAGGGCGCGTCACGCCTCGCACAGACGCACAAACACGCGCTAGTCGATGAACGCAGTATCCCTGTTTTTCCTAACCGACAATGCGCTGCAACAAACGCACAACAACTAAAAAGCCATAACCATTGACTAAAAACAAACTAGATGAAGAGACAACACAAAAAACTACCTCGACATATTTTCAAAACATAACCCGCATCGTTGATACTATTTAATAAACCACTTTAAAATTTGTAAAACAATTTCTGAAGAGTAACCCACGACTTTAGACACCCAAAACCATTATTATATACAATTAAATAACCAAGGAACTATATTGGAAATACTCATCACACACTAAAACCATTTATAAAACCACTTTTCAAGTAATAACATTAAAAAAACCAAAAGAGCACTCAAAATACATCACTAATTTCCAACCAGGTCGAAGACATATTACTATATGAAAAAAATTCACGTTTGAGGTTTAGAAAAATCATGTATAACAAATAAATAACTATTTCTAACAACCACATCCAGATTTCATTGCATGTAAATACTATGTAAATATAAAACATATTGTTAAAACAGTCAAGCAATTATGGATTTTAGATTAAAGGGCAAGGCATAGGGAACCTACCTCAATTTGTAGTCTGAACTCGACGAAGTGACATGCCTCGCACAGGCACGTATGCATGCACAAGCTGATGATCGCTGCATTGTGGAACTATTCTGCCAACGTATTGCAACAATTGAAAGAAACAAATAAAACAGCCAACACTGACATAAAAATATCACAAACAAAAACACGTCACAAAATTACCTCAGTGTAGAGACGTGCTCGACCCACGGGGTCACGCGCCAGTCAGAAGGGGTGGCATGCACTGGCAGGGAGACCGTTGGGCATCGCACACCGATTGTCGGGTGTGCCACTGGTCGGTGCAAGGTGGTGGTGGCTGGTCGGGTCGCAGAAAGCTGGAACGCGGCCGACCGGAGGTGCGGAGAGGCCAACAGACCAAGACAGATGGCCGGACCAAAGCGGGAAGACCCGAAGGGCCTGGTGAAGCGCGACGAGGGAGGCCGGAGACCGGTGGCTAGGTGGAGGGGCTGGCTGGAGCACTGGGAGGAAGCTAGGATGCCGAAATGGGTGGGAGGAGGCTGCTGGTCGGAGCGGGGGGCTCGCCGGAACTCGGCTGGAGGCCGCTAAAGGGGGCCGGAGGCCGTTGGACGGTGGCAGGGCTCGCCGGAGCTTGGCCGGAGCCCGCTGGAGGGGGGTCGAAGGTCAGGGCCATGCAGGTTGGGTGGATGGGTGAATAAGGAGGCAGCAAAGGGGAACACCAGAGGTCGTGCAGGCAGGCGGGGAGCGGCGAAGGCTGGCGCGAGCGGAGCCGGGAGGGGAGCGGTGGATCTCGACGGGTGCACGACGGGGTCGACCGGCGCGGCAGAGGAGGGTGGTGCGGTAGGTGATGGGAGACGACTGGAAAGGGGAGGACCAGGGAGGGAGGGGGCCACAGATGCGGCACTACATGCAGGAGGAAGGTCGGACGAGGCGTCTCCGGGAAGAGAAGGAGCTAGACGGGGGTAGATCGCGGGGAGGGGCGGCTCGCGCTGGGACGCGCCGCTGCGCAGGGTTACACAGTGGGGGCAACAGGATATGAGGCAATTAGGGTTTTTGTGTTTGTTTTCTTTTTTTTCAATTTATTATATCAATAATAATAATATTAAGAATATCAATATTAATAATAATGACAGTAAAATACTAGAATAATTATAATAGAATTAACAATAATAAGGATGATATTAATGAAATTTATTAACGATAAAAAAATAATAATTATAAAAACAATAAGAAGAACAATAATAATATTGCAAACAATAATAATAATAATAATAAACATAATAACAATAATAATAATATTATAATAATCTTAATAATCTTAATAATAATAGTAATAGCACAAGAATAAAAATAATAAATACAACGAGATTAAGATTAATAAAAATAAAATAAAATAAAAACAAATATAATGTCAATTACACCATATTATCAAAAATAATAAAAATAATAAAGAAGGGAAAAGTTCCTGACACTTGGGCCAACTGCGCGGCGACCGCCAACCGCGCGGCAGCCGCGCACGGGTCTGAAACCCAGTAAAGGTGTTAAACGACAACAAATTTTAATCTGGGGCTCAGCCCGGGCCTCGGCGCGAACGCTCGGAAACAAGAAATAAAAAAAAAATAGAAATGGTGGTTATGACAATGTGTCCTACCTTTGTATGAAGAAAAATGATGTTGTCTCTGCTCAATTATAGAGGTAATATTGATGTTTTCATAGTAAAATCATTACCCATAGAATTAATATATTATTTCTTATATATGTTTAATTTAGTTTAAATTATTATTACTCACAAAATAATTGTTTTCTTATATAGGCAGATTATTTTTCTAAGAGGGGGGGTGCTCTGTCCAACTTTCATGATCCTCTTATAAAACCTTTTGACCCATTCCGTGGTTCATTTATCACTTTATATCATGTTACCTCAACTTCCTTTGTAGGAAGTGAAATGATGCAGCCTCTACTCAATTATAGAGGTAATATTGATTTATGTAGAGTAAAATAATTTTAAATAGAATTAATGTATTGTTTAATATGTATGTTTAATTTATTTCATTTTAGTATTACTCAGGTAATTATTGTTTTCTTATACTGGTGGATTATTTTTTTCGTTTTTTGGTGCTTTTTCCATCTTTTATCACTTTCTGCACAACCACATCTATACACTTATTTTCTCACAAAACCATTCACTCATATAGTTTTGAAATTTATCACTTTCTTTCAATTTCTCTCCACTACTCAATCATAGAGTCAATCTTAACATTTTCACAGTAAAATCATTAAACATAGAATTAATTTATTATTTCATATTGATGTTTAATTTATTTCTTTTTTGTATTACACATAATAATTATTTTATTATATATTTGGATTATTTTTTTGATTTGAGGTTCTTTGTTTGAAACTACTCAAGCTTTGTTGGCAGTTCGACTAAGAAAGTCAATTAAAATCATGGTAACATTGAAAATTAGTATTTTTTTTGAATGTATGTATTAATTTGTATTTATGAAATTTTATAATAAATTGTTTGGAATTTCTATAATATAGTTTATTTTATTTTATTTGTGTTTTAAATTTCATTTCATTTAAATTTTTTATTGGGAATTGTTTTTGTTGATATTTGATGTGTTTTTGGTGTGTTTTTGGTGTGTTTTTGTTGCTGTAGTGTGATGTTACATCACACTGTAGTGATGATGGAGTGTTCTGTAACAGAAAACTATAGTATATCCATTTATCATCATTTTTAAATTTTCTAATAAATATTAATTTTATGATCACTTTTAAAAGTGGTGATAAAAAACACATTTATCAGTGCTTCTGAAAGCACTGATAAAATTCATGGGCTTTTAATGTCGCTCATGTTGTCAGCATTTTTCTAGTGATAATAAATTCCATTTATAGTGTTGTTAATTTCCCATTTTATAGTATTTAATGCTCAAAATACAAGTTTATAATACTTTAATCCAACAATATTATCACTATAACATGATAAATGATCTTTCATGTACCATCATCTCCTTTTGAAGGATGTTTTTGATAAGGTTATCAAGTTAATTTTCTTTGATTAATTTCTCAGCCAAGACATGGTGGAAGAAGGTGATATACCTATAATTATAGGTATTACTTTTCTTTAAATTGATAAAGTGATCATTAATGTCAACCAACATATACTTATCTTAAGAGTTAATAAATAACAAATAGATTTTTATATGGTAAAAGTAGCTAATTGATGAGGCTACTAAATAGAGAATTCAAATATATTTTTTACTAATGTAGAAGATGATATTATAAATATTGAAGATGAGAGGTATACCCTATTCATTGATAAGGATACAAGTAGTGAATATGAGGAGGTTCAATATATCGAACCTCTAATAAGAGAATATTTCTGAGAGATCAAACCTTCAATCATTAAACCACCAACATTGGAACTAAAGTCTTTAACAATAATGCTCAAATCTCAATTCATAGAGACTATGGACAAAAATACAGTAATTATAACATCTAAGATGACTAATGAAAATGTGGAGAAATTTTTAGAATTCCTTATAAGATAGAAGAATTCTATAACATGGACTGATTATATAAATGGAATCAAAACCATGACTATCACTCATAGAATTTTACTAGAAGATGTCTCTAAACCAAAAGGACAAACCTAAACATGAACCACCCAACCTAAAAAAGATGTTTTTAAAAATGAAGATTTAAAACATGTGGATACTAGAATCATTTTCTCAAAATCATAAATTGAATGGGTGATCCCACTATAAGTGTTTCCAATGAAGGGAGGCCTTATAGTTATTATGAATAATCAATATGAATTGATTCCCACTCAGGTCATTAATTGATGAGGAGTCTATATTGATTATATAGAACAAAAAATAACCTAGAAGGAAACATTTACTTTATCATTTATGGATCAGATGGTGGATGGATTAGTCATACAAAAATTCTGTTTCTTCCTTGATGGTTCTTTAGGATACAATCATATCCATTTTGAACCTGTTGGTCATTCAAAGACAACATTAAAATTTTCATTTGGAACCCCATCCTATCCTTCACAATCATTTGGAAATAAAAATGTACTAGAAACATTCAAATAGTGCATGAAACATATCTTACATAATATGGTTGATGTCTTTTTGGTGATATTTTTAGGATAATATCTCTATTTATGGACAATCATTGAGGTTTGTTTTAATAATTTAGAAACCTTGTTGCAATATTATGAAGACAATTTTCTTCTTCTTATCATGAAAATAATTCCATTTAATAGAGAAATGAGTAATATTACTCAGGAATAATATTTTAAAGCATGTTATAGAAGTGGTTCAATCGATAATCAATGTTTTCAAAGAGTTTCCAATACCCACCACTCATAATTGAATTAGAAGATTTATGGGACAAACATTATTTAAACATTATTTTATAAAATAAAATGCTCAAATAACTCATCTAAATACACAATTTATTTCCAAATATGTTCAATTTGAGTTCCAAAAGGATTTTCATAAATACTTTGACACTCTGAAAAACTTTTGAGTGGAAGCTACTATTATGATATTGCATGATTGTGAGAATGATATTTAGCTCTTGTGTAATGCAGGTTACTTCACGAAGGGGGTTGTATCATGGAATCATGATGAGTATATTTTTTAGCCCATCTACTATTCCAACCATACCATGAACAATTCTCAAATTAATTACAATGCTATGGAGAAATATCTTCTTAAGGTGGTATTTTTTTGATAAATTTTTATTGAACCTATTGCCCTCTAGAGTTGTTATCTTTCCTGATCATGAAAAGTTAAAAATTTCTATTGAAAAAAAAAAGATGCCAAAACAAGGATTATATGGGTGAACCTGCTACTAAAATATTTTTATATTGTTATATAAGTCACAAAAGATGAGAAATTTTTTTTCCTGATCACCTATCATAATAACCACTAACCAATGTTAGAAATTCCATGTATAATTTTTTTTGAATAACTTCCTAGATAAAACACTTTGCAATGTGGATGTGAAATATTGACTAATGTTATCTAATATAGAAAAATATTTTCCCCTAGGTCCCATTACCTACACTTATCCTTTCAGAAAAGGAAGATTGTTTTTAATATGTATCAAAGTGCTAAAGTGAAAGCCACTATTATTTAAGATATCTACTGATGGTTTAATGTCATTTTGCATCCAAGAAGATGAAATTTAGTGTGTTTAAGAGTTTTTTCAAGAACCACTGACTAGAGAAAACCATGGGCTGGATGCAACCTCTTTTAAAAAAAATAATTTTAATTGTTCTAGACTACATTCAAATGAGATGAAAGAAGCTTCATGAAAAGATACAATTAGTTCCAATAAATAACACCATTAGAAAAGGACATGAAATTCAACATTAACATCTTATTGAAGATTCAATATTTGGTGTATAGGAAATATAATTCATGATACCATTTACTAAATCCTATGGAAATATATATATATTGTTCATTGTAAACTACATCTCAAATTGGGTAGAAGAGAAAGTTTCCACTCTAAACCAGGTGAAAATTCTCATGAATTTTCTATAGAAAAACCCATCCGTATAATACCCTTTATCTTGTATATGGTAAACCATGTAACCCTCTTGTTAAATTCGAATATAGAACCTTTTAGGTGATCAAAACAATAAATATGGATGCTCAAAGATCTTGGAAAAAAGATTTATACAATTGAATTAGATAGAGGAAATACAAAGGGATGCCTATAAAAATTCCAAAATTTATTAAAAAAATGGAATGAACCACTAATTGATTGAATGATATTAAGACTGAGAGATTTGGTTCTATTTTTTAATTCATGAATAAATTTATTCCACAAAAAATATAAATCTAAATGGACAAGACCATTTGAAATAATAAAATTCTTCCACTATGAAATAGTAACAAAATAAATGTTTTGAGGGACCACCCTTCTAAGTCAATGGAAAATGGGTAAAACCTTACCAAGATCAATTTCAACAGGAATGTGTCCTAGATATAATGGTAAAATAATTCCAAATATTCCTAGATCTCAATGTTAAAATGATGCACTAACTAGGAGGAAACTCAAATTAGGTTGCATATATTACAATTGGTTTTAAGAGATTAGGGCGGATCAGTGTTAGAAGATGTTACTCGAAAACACATGGAAAAAATTGTTATGTTAATAATAATTCATTTCATGAATGAACTATTCATATCATGAGTTGTATAGGGTCATAAAATTCCATTCTTGGATAATTCATGTCGTGAATATCTAGTTCACTGTGTGAGTATTTTGGATCACCTACTTTATCCATGAACCTAAGGTTCACAGGAAACAATCCCTATTATATTCCACTATTTTCTCCACACTCATTAATCCTATACTCCTCCATTGGCCACACTTCCTTCCCTACTCCAATAAATCCTCCAATAATCGCAAAACTGCCCTCATCCACACCCTCTCACCTCCATAATCATCCCATCCATCACCTTCCACCCCCACTGCTCATATTCATAACAATTATCTGCCCCAACAAAGGTAGACTTCTATATAATATAAGCATAACCTGGTGTGAATAACCACATAAACCAAAACTCCCAATATGAGATCATTCACTACCATATACATGAACCTCTTATTAGCTCTCTCTATTGGGTTTAACATCTTAGTATACCTCCCACCATTTACAAGATGATGCCTGACCATCACAGTTTCATCCATACCAATAATGTCTAGACATGCAATTTTAGGTCCACCTGGTTCATATACCATCTAAGCCTATGAGGACCAATAAGACCCAAGAACATTATATTCTAGAAAATATACACATGGTTGAATAAGTTATGGGGACCTGGAATTGATTCACCATTATTATATTTTCATGGTATATGAGGAGACATACTAAGATCTATTTCATGGGTTTACAACCACCTTATACCTAGATATCAATCCATACTCTTTCATATTTGGATTCAATCTATGGGAGCTCACACTGGATGAAAATAGAGGTTTATTGGGAATCTATTCCTTTTGAATTTATTCCATATTCATCATATGTGGCATTGAGGCTAGACCACAACAATGCTAATAAAATGAATAATTGGACAACGATAGCTCGCAAAACATCCATATTACATGATCCACATATAGAGAAGACCACCCAACATAGGGGTGCTTCTATATGGATCATCTATCATTCTTTTTCTCATGTTTCTCCAGACTAGAGTGACCATCATTGTTCTATTAGTTAGATTGAGCTACTCCTTCTTTCAACCTCAATGAGATCCCCCACAGTAAACATACATGGATAACTATCTCCCCTTATAGTATAAGGACCAGGTTAGGAGATCATGTAAAATTATTATGGTAGGGAGATTTATTACACTTTTGTATTAGTATCTTTATGTTTTTAAAACATCACAACCCCGATAATAATAAGGAACAATGCAGTCTATTGGCCTTGTCCTCCTCTACAATACGAGGCTTCTTTGGAAGCTAGATATGCATTATGTGTGGGCCCCCAAGAATGATATTTCCAATGAAATGGTTCCAACTCCTTTTAAACCGCCATTTTTTTATGAAATGTTTTTTTCAATTAAATTTATGTTCTACAATTTCTTGTGATACATGAAACATTGATTTTTAATGAACCGATATATACTATTTATGTTTTTATTTAAAAATATCTTTTATAACCTTACAGTTAAACTTGGGAGTCAAAATAGGAAAAAACAAAATTTAAAAATTAAGTATAAATGATTTATATAAATATGACATATTGATACATAAGCACTTATTTTTTATAAATTTATTTAGATGACTCAAAAAATCCCATAAATATTAACATTATTATTATTTGTGAATAAATAAAAATATTAAATATCTCCGTATTTTATACAAAAATAGAAAAAATACATACCATTTTAGAGACCAATAGGTCATAATTATCATTAAGTTAATTTTTGATAATTTTTTTTAAAAATTATTTTTTGATGGATGTTGAAAAATACTATTTCATATAGAAAAATATTTTTCCATTTAAATAATTTTCAAACTTCCTTTTTGTTAAAAAAAATTAAAATTAACATTAGTTCAACTAAATTATTATTAATCCAATTTGGATAATTATAATATATTTTGTGTTGAAAATATTATATAGAAAATTATTAATCTTAGGAAAACTTTTCTCTTGAGAACCATATTTTCAATGTGCTTGTAATTTTATTTTTAAATTAATTACTTCTAATTATATGAATTTAATTTGAAAAAATGTGTGAAATATCTATAATCAAAAAAATTAATATTATTTAAGAATTATAACAAAAATTTCATCACATTTAATAGTGAAACCATTTAAAAATTAATTATCAGCGTTAACTTTAAAACAAAGTTTTACGCTTTACATGCGCATGTGTTAAAATTAATTTTCCACAGATATAGAAATATAATTTGATCAATTTTATTTCATATTTAGAATTATTGGGGCTAAATAATATAATAAGGCTCATTTATTTTAGTCATATAGGATAAATTACCTAGGTAAAAAAATAAAAACTACTTATAATGGTCAAAACTAAAATGAAAAATGTATGAAAATATAAAGAATAAATGAATGAAATGTTTATTTTTTATGGTGGAGGTTTGGATTAACCTTAAAATCTATCTACTACATTATAGATCAATTTTTGAGGATCTTGTCTTGAGAGTGACTTCCCATTATTTAATATGTTTTGGTATTTACAAAACTTTCACTCCCCTCAATTATAAAAGGGATCCTCCTACCCTCACTTATTCCCACATATTATGATAGTTTTTTCAAGAAACCCATACCAAAATATTTTCACAAAATCATAATATATGTTATAGAGATGTTTTTTTTCAAAAAAACCTAAACTAGGGTCCTTATTAAGAGATACAAAGGATTTATTTCTACGAGATTGAGGTTCTCACATGTACGAAGGTTGTTGGAGATGAGGTAAGTTACATTCCCCTCACTTTTATATATATGATACACATTCCAAATTCACTAAATTTTTATTTTATCCATTTTATATACTAGTCATGAATTAATTTTATCATGGTTCTCATGGAAATATTAGAATTTACATATCTGTCTAAGGATCTTTCTTTCATTAGGCTTTCAATTCAAAAGTTATAAAAGTAGTATGGTTTTTATATTATAATCTCATATTTTATAGAAATTATTTATGATTATGTTTTTTTGATAAAATAATATTATATATCTCTCTATAAACTCAAGAGTTTTTTTATTCTATGGTTATTTCTAGAGAATACATGATTTCCTATCATTTTCCTCAATTTAATAACTATGAAAAATTGAGTTTATATCCATATTCAGTAAAAAACTATTCTCTTCAATGTCTATGGTTTCCAAAAATGTTTTTAAGATTATTTTTAAGGCATTAAAATTTTTAATTAAATAAATTTTATCTTTTTTTAATTTTTTTAAGAAAAATAAAAGGAATCATATTTTCATTTTTAAAAGGAGGTACTTTTTGAATTTTATCACAATAAGGTGAAGGTAATGTTTTATCTTAACTTTTAAGACATGAAAAAAATTTACTAACATCAATACTAAACAATGATTTAAATATTTCTTTATATGTTTCTAGGTATAATTTCAATATAAATTATTATCAAAATATTTTTTGTATTTTTATTTTGAAAACATTTATTTTAAATATAGAAATTATATTTTCCTCAAGATTTTTTTAATGATACTTTTGTATTATTTATATTTAACAATGACCAAAAACATTGATTTTCCTTATGTTTTAATAAGGATATGATCTAATTGAAGATTACTTATTCATTATCCATATGGTTTATATTTAAAATGAAGAGATTCTTATGAAACCCATTTGTTTTCCACATGTTATGATATGATAGAGTGGTAAAATGTATATGAATACCGATTTCATTTCACATGTTATGATATGATGATATGAGGAATCTTTATTGATTTTATGGAAATATATGTATGGTTTTTATTATGTGATGGGTGTTCCCAAAATTATATATCCCTTTAATTTATTAGGTAAATGCTTACATTTCATGTTAATATTATGGGAAACATGTAAATATGGTTGATCCACTTTGGGAAAAAATTTATTTGGTTGATCTAGTATAGGAGAAAAGTTGATTTGCCTGAACTACTATGGGAAACAAGTATATGCGCTTGATCCAATATAGGAAACAAGTGTTGATTCCTGATATGTTATGATTTTGTGGTCTTGGTAGTTAACCATAAATATAAAATGGTTTCTATACATATAAAGATTCCACAATTATATGACATGAACATATGTTTCATTATAGGTTTATAATGTTTTATCAGTCCAATGATTCATGTATTTTGAAATGATAATGTTTTATACCATGAATCATGTTTATAGTCCATGATAGATTGGTTATGAACATTGTAAGTTATATTCATGACATCATAACATTATGCTTATATTATTTATTCATAAGATGGTTGATTTATATCTCCTGTGTTTATGCTTAATAGGAATCTTGGCTCACGCTTTTTTATGTTTCAATTCCCCATGATATGAAGAAATGTTTAAGTAGGGAATGTTTATGAAGAGTACTAAATGGGATGATCATAATGAGAGAACTCAAAAATATTTCATAAAATAAGAATATTGTGTATCTATTATACTAAGGCATTAAAGGTTAATGGTCCATAGGATATCATATGAGAAATATGTTGAATATTGGAATGAAAATATGTAATAATATTCTAAAAAATCTTGGGTGATTATAATATTGATGCCTTAAAATCCAATGCACCCTATCCTTTCACTTCTAGTATTGATACACCACCTACTAGTTCCAAGCCACACCCTACAAGGACTGAAATATCCCACTATAACCATTTAGAACTACCTTTACCTACCCTTATGCAGAGGTCGTGGTATTTTTGGGAAGACATGTTTTTAATTCTAGAGAACCAAAAAATTATCTATACTTTCTTAGAGACCCCCTTTATCTATCCTATATATTTACCATCCTCTAGTCCACCCCCACCAGAAGCTACCACACTTCCCACTTACCCACCTCCCACTACAACTAATCCATATTCTTTCTCCTTTGAAATTCAATCCACCTTCACAAATATAGTTCCCCTGGTCATGATCTCTCTATAAATAATGGACACTATTGATCAGAGGTACTTTTGAGTGCACCTTTCTCGATGGGGAATGGGGTCTATTATGGAAACTCAATCCCAGATGATTTTCATCGATATAGCTTCTAGACACATGATCTCTACACATATCGAAAACTCATCAGCACTAATGATGACCAAGAATGATGCCAGAACCATGACCCTTATTCCAATGGTCAATCCACCCACCCTTACCACTATTTCTTATTTTGAAATGGCAGGGATGATCTAGCCACCCAACCCCAGAGAGGGGAACACTGATGGAGATCGAGCATATTATTCCTCCCTTTCTTAGTCACGCCTCATTTTATCATGTATTTTGATATTTATGGATGTATCTTTTTTATCATATACCCTA
This sequence comes from Viscum album, assembly GCA_963277665.1. NCBI lineage: Eukaryota > Viridiplantae > Streptophyta > Magnoliopsida > Santalales > Viscaceae > Viscum > Viscum album. Next base: position 640,458,183 of record OY728155.1, on the reverse strand, counting down.
TCCTTGATTTTTATTATTTATTTTACATAATGTAAGGAATATACATTTTTATAATAATATTTTTATGTATTACCGATTCATTGTGAATCCAATAGTACTATGTCTTGATAATATGATTTTTTTATCACTTTTGATGCATATCTAGGATACCATTTTCCCTCCCTCACAGGGTTTTTCCTTGTGTTTCTATGATTCAAGGAAAACAATAGGATATTCTTTCATGGGCTGCATGGATACTCTGGTTACCACGTGTGTGGTTCAGTCTGACCGTTTCTGAGGTTGGGCATCCTTCTAATCGACCATTAGTGCTGGAGGATGCTATAAACAGTACCATAAAGAGGCTGAGGACTACTAAGCTAATGGAATATTCTGACAGATGTTTTTCTATATGTCAATTTGAACACATTGAAGTTATCACTTCATGGTAATACACCCATATTCAAGTCTTTTTATTATTAGTTGTGTGTGTTTAGTTTTTTTATTCTATTTTTATAGGTAGTTAATTTTATGTAGTTCATTAAGGTTCTCTCTTTGAACTCTAGGGAATCCATATTTATTAGATGACATTCATTTTTACTCATATGTATTCCTTCCATTTATCAATTTCATATATAACATATCTTAAGGACTAATAATTTCTCTAGTTAATGTATTATTTTTGTATGAAATTATTGTAGTTATTATAGACTAAAATCATATTTTTAAAATATTACCCATGGAATTATATAATTTATCATTGATCTATCTTCCCTACATGTATTTCATTATTCCTATAAAATGAATTTCCTTACTGTCCTTGATATCCCATACAGATCATTTACAAAATATAGTGGACAATGTTTCATTATATGGGGTGATATTTTTTATCTATATTAAATTTCCAATAGGTTTTATACCTATTATCATTATTTAGGGAGATATTTTTCATTTGAATCAAGGTTTAACTAAAAATCTCATTGAACCCATGAAAATAAATGATAACATTTGGATGGAAATTGTTAAAATTCATTATTTTTTCATATTTATAATTTTTTCATTATTGATGAGTAAACCATTTTAATTTTGATTTAAAATGACTAATATTGTTTACTCATTAATATATTACTTGTTATTATTCCTTGGGTGATTTCCATTTTACTTTTATTTCTATTCTTGGTAGAATTCTAGAAGTAATATTTCTAATTATTTTATTTGGATATTTCTTGAGAGATATAGGAGACATAAAAAACATTAAAAACTAAAATCGGTATTTTGTTAAGGCTATGAATGAACAAATGAATTTTATAAAATTTATTGATTCATTTAAATTGATTTACCCCTTTTTTATTGAGAACTAGCTTCAAATTATACCTATATAACTTGTAGTCTTCATGAACAACCGTGTTAGGATTCAACTGAGTTTCAAGCCATTTTATCCCTTCCTACACAAATATTTAGTATGTATCATGGTTTTCATTTGAATAATTATGTTGTAGTAGTGATTTATATTGGACATGGGATACTTACTATTGAGGAGGTGTGTAGTGGTATTTTCACTTGATTTGTGGTACATGGTTCATGGTTACTTTTGATGTAATATTTTTATTACTATGTATTAGTAATTTAAATAACACTTGGTTCGGGTAGTATGGGGGTTAAAAATAATCATTAACAAACTGATGATCACATGACATATCATATATGGTTAGGTGGTGGATTTGATATTTTTATAAAAGATGACTTATGAAAGAAAATAAAATAAATAAATTGGTTACCATCATTATAATTTCATGGCATATTCGTGGATCTACGTTGAGTTTGGGAGTGTTGTGATTTTACATTCTATAGAAGGTTAATCATCAAAATATTCATGATTATAATTCATATTTTTGTTGTGTTTACCTACCATTTTAACAGTTTTTAGTAATACCAATCTACCCTCATCCCTAGTTTCATTTTATCTATAATGTTTCTGTCCTAAAGATTGATTGTGTTATATGTATTCATGCAGTATAGAAGTTAGATCCAATGAAGTCCTATGGTTATGAACATGTATTCACTGTATATAAATAACTATAATTATTTTTTTCCTTTAGTGATGAAATAATTTTCATGATGTTGTAAATTTCAAAATGTGAAAAGCAATCTAAGTAACATTTGAGAAGTTAATATTAATGGAAGGAGGTATTTAAATTAAGAACATGACCATGAGGGATGCCAGATTTTCTCTAGAGGGATAATTTTGGAGAGACAACACATTTATTATAACACCTCATTTCATTTTCATGGTTATAATAACTATTTCCTTTTAAAAAGTGTATTTATTGAGATTCTTTTGGAGGTGATTTTTTTATTAAGGATAATCAATCGTTCATGTGTAGGGGTATTTATAATCATAATTCTTATATATATATATATATTGGATTCAATTAATTATTCATTACACATGTTTTATACAATGATAACATGATAACATGATATTTGATTTGTTTTTCATGGAAACTGATTCTTAATATTAAAAGGAGTTTCTATTATAAATTATACCAATTTTAGGATATTCACATCTTGAATATGATTTAGGATTTTTATTCCACGATCACAGGGACCTCATAATCCAAAGTTCGGGTCATGAATCTATTCCATGTGAATAATTATCTATATAAAGAAATAAAATTATGTGAATCTAATTCATGATTTGAATTCCATGGTCTTTGGCTCTAGTAAACCTTATTAAAGGTCACATGAATTAAGTATGAACTATGAATCACAGAATAAACCAAAACTTTGGAGTCTTTAAATTCCCATTCATGACATGAATACCAGAATCACGATGTAATTTTTTTTTGAGAAAAAATAATCTTACATTTAATATTGATGATAGATCCAAAAAATTCATGAGTTGATCCGAAATATATATATTTAAGGTGCCACCAACTTCATGGATGTTCAGTTTTACTCCTTTATTTTATTTTTGTCATGTTTTCATTTTTTTTCTAGTTTTTTTTAGTTTACTGTAATGCTTTATTCTAACGGATTTTTCAATTATTGTTCATTATTCTTTTCACATTTCTATATTCAATGCTTTTTATTTTTCTATTCTTTATATTCATTTAAATATGTTGTTTGATTTTAATAGTTTCTCAATTTTTTCTTCTCAAAAATAAACAAGCAGATTGTGATATTTTTTAATTCACATTTGAAATTATATCCTCTCTATGTGTGGATAATATTCATAGAGTTATAGATTAAGATAAGGGATAGAAAACTCCAATTAAATATTTATTCAAAGTTTGGGTGGACTGTTATATAGGAATTATAATAATAAATCACATCTAACTCATTTAATTCCATGATCTTGAATCAGGGAATCACAATGTAATGACCTTAACCTCTTTGTAACGAATAAAGTTTGGAACAATAACTTTTTTCACTTTTAATGTTTAACCTAATACATATATTCTAAAAAACAACTCTTGAAAAAAGATTGGTTTCTAATTTGGGTAGATACAACATGTTGGACCAAATCCAAATAGGTGATTCCTGAAATGATTCACGGACGATGTCAATGAACATACCCATGTTTGATTTATGGATATACTCTTTATATAATCTTTTAAATTCATATAAAACCTTTTTTTATTAAAATTTTAAATAATACAATTAATTTTCTAAAAATAAAATTTCACTGAATCATTTTTAGGGATCCACCCTAGGTTCCAATCCCTCAGTCAAAATCTGGTGTCCTCAATTACTTATATGTTTAACACCAAGCATCTGATGTTCATCATAACTTTTACTAGTCCTAGTTGGTTTACATATAAAATTATAATAAAATCTCTCTTTTGGAACTAACAAGTCCATGAGAATTTTATCATTATAATTTCATTCAATGTGACTTTTGGTTATGATTGTTTAAGATGAAATCGATAATGATCATGTATTGGTGATTTTTAATGAAGAATATTTGTATATTAATCAATGTTTTTAATACTATCATTAAAATTAAAGATAAAAAATAAAATCATTATTCAAATATTTATATCATATATTATCAATAAATTTTTTTCTCATGGTCATTAATAAAAATATGTTATAGAATTATTTAAGTAGTTGGTTTGAATTTCCCAAACCTGAACATACCACAATTAATTTTTGGTTATGGTTATAAAAATGGTATATTTTTATATAATATCATTTTCATATAAAAATATTAATATTATATAGATGTTTATATGGTGGTGAATCCTATTTGAATATATTCTAATAAATATGAAAATACCTAGAAGAAAATGATATATGATACTTCATGGTGATGGTAGTTCGAATATACTCAAAAAATGAGAGGGAATGAAGATATATTTTATTAAATATCTTAATAAACATAATTATATTATATATATATATCACATTTATTCTTAAATTCCATCCTTATTAGTGGTTAAAAGTGGTAGTGCTGAAAATGGTATATATCACTTTGTGGAGGTAGTAGTATGTGACCACAGACAAATGAAATTTTCATTTTCCATAATGAAAATGGGGAAATTTATTTAATTATTATTTCTATAGAATAATAAAATTCAATATAAAAATAGTAATTATTTCATATTATAGTAATGATAAAATAAAATCTAAAAAATTAATCTAGAAAAGAAAAGAAATATGAACGATTAATACTCATGTCAAGAACATGAGTTTTCCCTTGGTGGAATCCTTGGAAATGGAAGGATTATGTGAAATTATTGTGAAAAAAAATGAAAATGAAGAAGAATTTTATTCAGGAGGATGGAATTGGTGAATTTTTTCATGATGATACTGAATTTTTGGAGTGTTCTTTAATGGGTGGTGATATGCCCCTTTTATTAGTGGTAATAATGGTATTTTTGTAACTATTTCATCATAATATAAAGATGGAACATGTTTCACATGTAAAGAAGAATAAAAATGGAAAATAATTTATTAAATATAGGTTTTAGTTATCTAGAAATAAATTACTTAAATATAATAAATGTTTATCATGGTATTAATTTTACCCCTTTGGTTAACCATTTTTAACCTTTCAACTTTTATTATTTTAACTTTTTTTACCCATGTAATTTATTTTTTGTTCCTAAAAATATAATATAAATTACTATATAACATATAACTAATTCAAAATTGAAAATATATTTTATTATATTAACTTTATAAAAGTTATAAATATTATATTTGAAATAATAAAGGTATATTTTATTTAAACAGTTATAGAGAGTAATGTAACCTATGTTCTAAAATATCAAAGATATTGTTTTAAAATAAAAGAAATGTTAATATTTTAACCACTACTCTTATAAAATAAATATTTTTTCTTGAAAATTGTTTTGTAAATATACAAGTCTTACATATATACTGATTATACCATAAAAGTCACAGTATTTTTTAAAAAATATTTTTCACTATTCAACTATAAATCAATTATTTTGGAAGAATTATAAAAAATCTTTATATTATAATATATAAATTCTTATTAAAATAATGAATTTTTTTCCAATGAAAATTATATAATTTATAAATTTTTCTTTGAAATCAAAAAAATATATAAATTAATAGTCACTTTATTAAATAAAGTCCCTTTTAAAAAATCAAGTTTACTTATTCTGATTTTGTTTGAATTTATACATTATTGTAAATTTTTTATTTAAATTTGGTTTCATTATTATAATATTTTATTAATAATATTCATCTAATATTCTGTGGCACATTTTAGTTTGGTTTTTCATGTGAAACAAGATAAATAAATAATGTTTATTTAGAGGATGGTCATATTATAAAATATTATGGAGTTACATTAATGATAATTGTAATCCTTATAATAAAATTAACCATAGGGTTAAAACTTATATGAGTTATGTAAGTGTAGTAGGAAATTGTGTAGGTTCCATGTTTACCTATGAGTACAGGGATGCAATGAGTTTGGATTGATTATCAAGGTAGGCCATGTTGGAATAGTGACATGCCTTACAGTCTCCATGCTAGTTGAGAAGAGTATGGGGTGACGATTCCCTCTACCTTGGATTGTGAGTGACCAATTTAGTATGTACTATATAGGATTTTGGGATAAGTAGGATTAGTGGACCAATCATTGACTTGGGTTATGAAATTATCATTTTCTCATCTCTTGATATTTATTCTAGTGATGCTTTCCTTAGGTGGAAAGTGAATCCATGATGTGATTATGATTGTATTGAGGGATTTATTTCTCTCTATGTTATGAGTGAGGGATTGAGTGGTGATACTGAGACCAAGGAACCCATACAGGGTGATTGTGTAGTGACAAGACCGTAGGGATCCTAGAGGGTTCCCAAGTTATGTTTGACCCTAGAGAGGGAGCATGAAGTAATGTGAAGAGATGATTCTGGGTGTCACCTTATAACATAAATAGATGATGTGAAACTAGTATGACTATATAAATTATTTTTGTCCATGCACATGAGAGTCCAACCACTCTTCTCTGGGATAGTTTTGGGAGGATGGCTAACCCATATTTTACTATTGTTTTGATGAGATATTATAGGGGATGTACCACCCTCATTATGTTATGTGGATTATAAAGGTGATAACATATGATTTAATTGATTTTCACATTATAGAATTGTGCAGTCTCCTAGGATTCATTTATTAAGCCTAATTACATTACAATTCATTAAGAAATCCCATTAGATTCATCATTTGGGTCTATGTTGAATGCTCAATCTATTGGGATTCATCCCTAGGGTCTAAATGTTTGTCTTGTAATTGATCCTTAATATTGGATATACTCCTTACCATGGATTTCCTTGTGTTATCTCTATATGAATCAGATATATGGATGATGTAACTAGATTTCCTAGAACATACACCTTGGAATCTCCCATTGAGAATAATAAAATAGTATTTCCCATGAGTTTCTCTTAGAATCTATCCATGGTCATGTTTCTAAGTTTTATGAATATGTGGAGTTCATAGAGAAATTATAGTACAAGACGAAGTGAGTTTATTCAATCTTGGGTGTCACTTTAGAACCCATGTATTAACATTAGTTATTTAATTTATGATTTCAAAATTAATTTATGTTTTCTAAGAATATCACATGGAAATTCCATCATTTTACTAGTTATTAAAAGAACATGCTAGTGGTTTCCTTATTTATTTATACTCACACCTTTCTTTGGATGCCATGATATTGATGTACCCATGCTGCCTTCACTAATCAAAGGCTCAGGTCGAGTAGAGGTCCATGTTTTGTTCTTTTAGTTATACACCTTAGACAAAGTTAGGATATTGATGAGGAGATACTCGAGTATATAGTAATGCACCATGACTTTTATTTTATTATTTGTCTTTTATTTTTTATTAGAAAAATGGATGTTTGGTTTTATCTTTTATTAACCAAGAGTTTGTGTGACTTCTTACATCAACATTACATTTATTATAGCATTATTGTTTATTTATTAAGTTCTTATTTGTATAATTTATTATCATGTACATCATTTTGTTATTTACAATTATATTTATACTATAATATAGGTTTATCGTCTCCCTACAATACTACATTGGACCCCATTTTCATGTTAGTATCCATTGGTGATTGGGGAGGCATACCTGAATTCCGAGTTTCCCACCATCTAGGACAATAGTTGAGTGGTCCACTACTGGGGAATCATTAAGAGGTATTATAGATTTTATTTTTTTAATATTTGGGTATATTCTATACAAGCTAATATAAATTTTTCATGGTCTTTTATAGACCTTGAACTAGTGCATCAAGAATAAATTTTCTAATGGAATGTTGTAATTACTAGATATATGGGATTTTGGTTCATGTTTAATAATTTTATGATTGTATGATTGAACATAGTGTGAAAAAAATCAGTTTTTATATTTATGATTTTATGTGTGTTTTTCACTTGTCCCAATGGAAAATACTTGTGTATATCCATTTCTAGAATATATGATTTGCAATATGTTTTTTCTTGATTTAGTGAAAGTGTGAATTAGGCCTCTGTAGAACTAGGAATTTTTCTTATTCAATAGATAGTCCACAACTTACATGATGAGGAATGCCATGACAAAAATGTTTTCCAATGAACATTGACAAAAACATTCATTGAAACTAGAAAATAAAGTTTTCATGTTAATTTATACTTCATTTAAAATATAAGAAGAATGGTTATATTGGTTTATAGATCCTTCATCACTAATGGTTTTTATTTATTAGCCTCAATTGGTGTATCATCATTGCCACTTAAGTACCCTAAGTAAAGCCCCACTATCAGTGATCTACATGTGTCCCTTCGATCTTTGAATAATTACAATGAAACACTTGGTACTAGCACAACACATTGATTATCTTACATTATATGTTGTTTAAAACATGTTATTTTAGGCTTTAACGAATCTGTCATATTAATCTTGGTTATTGAGAGGAGTATAAGAGGAATAAGAGGAGAGTAATATCATGAATAATGATTAAACTCTATACAAAGACATAACTATATATATATACTCAGCATTAGGGTTTAATATTTAATTAATTACTCAAGTTCCCATAATAATATATTAAACACATAATTGACCTAGTCTATTTATATAATAATTATATTATTATTTTTTCATGGAGTGCGCAAAAATATCCAATAATAAATTATATTATTTCAATTTGATAAAAAAATATCAATTATTAGACTCGAAACTCTCTTCGTACACCCTCCTAGACATTTATTGAATTATGGAATAAATATTTAAATAAATATTATTTAATAAAAAATAATTCATTCATAGTCTTGTGAATAAATATATATTTATATTTTATTTTTCAAATAAATTAATTATTAATAAATAAATAAATATTTATTACTTTTCAAATAACAAGATATAAAAAATATTTTATATATTTTTGTAATTATATAATTATCTTATGAATTATTATTTATTATTTATTACAACAATCATTAAATCCTGAATTAATATTACTTATTTTTCTAGAAAATAATATTTATTCTAATGGTAAAATATAAAAAATATTTTTCTAAAATAATGGATACACTTTGTGTCTGGCCCTATAGGCATATTAGTTAGTGTCATTGAACATGATTACCTAATTCCAAGGATTACAATACAATAATGAGCCAAATAACCCATTGGTAAGAAGATATATCCCAAAAAAATAACAACATATATTCACTCAATGTGTAACATAATCCCTTTTTCAGGATTTAGGAGAAAGCATGTTAGACACCCTTGTCATCAACCTATATTCTTGGTACGTATTTCTTTGACAATTTTAAATAAACTCATATATACACCAGCGCTATGGAATGTAATGTAATTGTTCCATTTCAATCAATGTGATTAGATATCATCTTCAATAAAAATGAAAATTAAATATACTTCATTGATTTATTCATTAATGAAACAAGATTTATGACACCCCCAATACACCCAACTTCCCTAAATACATTATATTATCGTTTTGGTTAGTACTTAAAAGTACACGTGTCGGGAAATGAATTAATAATAATAATAAATTTTAAGTATTATCATATAAGATCATAGATAGGAATATCCAATGTCACATAAATATACATATTTTCTAAAGGATGGTCTATTATAAAAATATCCAAAACTTGAGATTACCATGTGTGAAAAACGTGATATGAAGTGACATATTCTTATGAGTACTCATACATGACGGTCAACATACTATTTGTGCCATTAAATAATTTTATTTGACCATAGAACAATATTTAATACTTTTATCATAGCATTTCATGGTTCTCATAATAGTGGGTAACTACTTTGAGCTTTTTAATGTGATAAATACTCTAAGACATTATTACATTATAGTTATGAAGAATAGTGAACAATGCATAATAATATATTTAATTAAAATTCATTTTTTTAAATAACATTTAATCTAAATAAAAAATTGTTTGTTCTAGGATACCAACTCAAATAGACACACACTTAGGATTGAGCCAACTGATAACAACTTTAATTCTTATAGATCTCATATGATGAATATTTTTATTCTATGGTAAGGCTTTAGTTAAGGTTTCCAGTAAATATTCATCCATGAAAAATCTTATTATTTTTATGTCACCTCTCTATAGAAAATCAATCAAGAGATGATAATTCCATAGTATGTTCTATGTATATTGATGTGACCTTGGATCCTTTGAAAGATCCACTATTATAGTGTTATCACAAGGGAGCGTGGTAGGGTTTTTATTACTAGGAACTGTGTCATACTATTATATGAATTTACCCTCCATTGTTGTATCAGAATCCAAAATATACTCAAATGCCACCATATAATTTGTGACCATAACATGATTCATGCCCTTCATTCTCAAAAAACCTCTATTAATGGTCAATATGTATCCTAATTATAATATCAAATCATCTTGATCTATTTGGTTACTAGAATAAAAAATCCTCTAATTACTAGTTCCCCATATACACCATAAACCTGGAACATATATATAGTAAGCCATATATATTTAAGGATAGTTTTTATTACCATCAAATGGTGGTCACCTGGCTCAACTTGCTATATTCCTACCACACTAAAGGAAAAAAGTTACATCTAGGTTAGTACATAACATATTATTCATGACTAATTTAATTGAATATTCTTAGTGAATCCTTTCCATCATCTATCTATCCCATGTGTTTAGAGAAACATTTTCTATGAAAGATGAATTTTATTAGACTTTGTTAAGACTCCCCTATATGATTGTTCCATAATTAATCACTTTAGAGACTTATCAGTGTATGTTCGTTGATTTAGTCCAACCATCCTCTAAGATTTGTCATAATGAACCTTAATCTAAAGAATGTATGATGTCTTTATTATTTACTTCATCGAGAAGCATACATTTGGTGAAGTATTAATGAACATTAATTTTCAAATCTTATTTTCAATACATAATATGTCATCTATGTATACTATAATAAAAAAACACTCCCACAAAACTATATATATATATAAAATAATCAAAAAAATTATAAAACCAATTTCCACTGTGTATATATCAAAATAAATTATTAATGAAATAGATTCTTTCATTAATCCATAAATGGGTCATTGTAACTTTCATAAATGGTTGTCATTGTTTGGAATCCAAAACACTTAGGGTTTTGTGATATAGACATCTTCCTAAAGATTCCAATTAAGTAAGGCTATTTCTATATATATATTACCAATCTCATAATCATGGAAGAACACTACGACATGTACAACGTTTATGGATTTTAGTATTACAAATGTTGAATTTTTTTTAGTAAATTCATGTGTGTTTTTTAAATCCTTTTTCAATAATTCGAGCCTTATATGTGATGACTTGTGAATTCATGTCCAACATCATCTTGAATCTACATTTAAAAACCATGGTCTTTACATATCAAAAAAATAAAAATAGAATTTCAGTACATTTAATCCATTTTATAATTCAGTACATCTTTCCATTTTTAATCTTTTATTCCTCTCACTACTTATTTTTGGGTTACTAGATCATTATTATCAACTAATATTAAGTCCCTATACTTAGTGACTAGAAAGAAATATATTTCTGGTTCTCTATCCTCTGTTACACTCTGACATGGTACTTTTGACTCTAAAATATCTACTACCATCAGAATTTTAGGAATTCATTCATATGTAAAATCTTATGTATCTTGATCTAGGAATTATTCAATGTCTTTTTGGATCACACTATATATTTTAGAGGTATTCTATTTATAATATAATATAGTATGTCTTACCACTATTAACAATTCATTTTATGGGACGTATATTTTTATCCTCTTATACCATTGAGGTATCTTGTAAAGGTATACTTCATTCCTTAATGTGAATGTTTATTACCCAAAAAAAGTATTAAAAAATAATTTTCAACCAAACACATTTAAATTAAAAAATAAATATTTTCATCCACACAATTGTTCATATAGAATATCATTTTTGACTTTATTTGGGACTTGGTTTAGTATATGTACCACTACCTATAATTCATATCCCCAAAAGGATAATAGAAGATTCAGATGACTCATCATTGGTCTCAAAATTTCTAAAAGGGTTCAATTCATCCTTTAACTTACAATATTCTATTGTAGTGTATAATTAGAAGTGAGTTTAGATAAATTCCCAAAAATTCATAAATAACAAAGTAAGTGTTAATTAATATACTCTATATCCTAGTCTATGTAGTGTTTTTTAATATTTTTAACAAGGTTTTTCACAACATATTTCGTGTATTAATTTAATATTTCAAAGGAATATGACTCATACCTCATAAAGTAGACATATCCATATATAATAAATTCATTAGAAAAGGATATGAATTATGAGTACCCACCACTAGGTTCAAATTTAAATGGTCTGCACATATTGGTATTAAACAATTTAAGGCATCCTATAGCCCAAAATCATTTTCCACTAAATGGTGATTTATCTGTTTTTACTTGAAAACATTCATATCATAAACCATGTTGTTTCAATTCAAATTAATCTAAATATCCCCCTGGTGTAATTTAGTCAAACAATCCACATTAACATGACATAGTTGATGATTCCATATTTGGGTGGTGTATGAGTCATGTGATATTTTTTGGTGATCGAATTATCTTACTTGTTTTATGTAATTAAATAAATTTATTACATTATCTAAATATTCCTCACCATAAAATAATTCTTCTTTGTAAAATATGAATAACTTATTCACATATTCAAAAATAAATCCATTTTTTTCATGAATGGAAATTGAAAAATTGTTCTTTATATCTAATAAAATATAACTAAATCTTTGAAAAATAAGATCATTCATGTTAGAAAAATGAGGTTGTTGTTTCTAATATCCAAAATAACATGTTTGGGTCTATTAGATTCTTATAATCCCACCTTACCACATGAAATCATCAGGAATCCAATAAGTTCCTATATTTGAATAAATATGTTGGAAACCCAAGATTTATAGAAAAAAAATATTTCTCTTGATAAAAAGTCATGTAAATCTTCATCTTTATTCATTTTATGGGTGTAGTTTTTCTTTCAGTGTCGCTCCATGTAATGTGAATAATAGATAATATGTTGTTCCCTTTTATTCTCCTTAATCCTTTTCTTCTTAGATGGGTATTTTTAAGAAGCATTACACTTCGAGATATCTTAGAGGTCATTGTTATGTTTGTAAAAGTATTCATCATAAGTATAGAAGGATTTTAGGGCTTCAAATCCTTTTCAAATTGCAAAACTATAGTGATAATATATGGGAGATACTTGAATATATTGTTTATAATGAAATTAACATCAAAAATAGAGATTATCTATAGGAATGATAAAATAATGAGACTATTACAAAATTCAACCGAGATATTAAACTCCAAAACCTCAAAGCACTCAATATAGACGATATGTTTTAAAATATATGGCTAAAATATGGTACCTTCTCTAAGTTTTCTAGTGAACATTGAATTGGAGATCTCATACAATTATTTTCTAGGTCTCTCTTGTTAAAGATCCTAAAGTTGTTCTAATATGATCTAGGAATCTATGTTCTCATTAAACGTTTTGAGTTATCTAGACATTTATGAAAACATAGAACAATAAATATCTACTATATAATTCATGTTTTTTATATACAATGAACTCCACATCAGTCACCCCCTTAGCAAGTGGATTTTGGTTTGAGGATTTTAATATGTAGAACATCAATTCATGGAACACCACAATCCTTAAGTACCTAAAATATTATTAAAATTTAATTACAATTATGAGATGTTTGTTCTATATAACTATTCATAGAGGTAAATTTTTTTATATACATTTCATTATTATATATCAATATAAAGGTATATTAACATTATATTAAATTATTAATAATTATATGAGGCATACTAATTTAAATACTATTATGTTTCCCACTATTTTATAAAGTCTAAATATCCCTCACTATTGATATCATAATATCCTTATTATGGAAATTATTTGTGGTTATGATACATATTTTTCTTCTCATAATCCATGAAAGGGTCCATTCAATTACTAAATGGTTTTTTGGTAGGTATTTCTCCCAAATACAGCCCTGTAACTCTACGATATGTTCAGTAGACTCCTAAATATTGAAATCAGGACTTCAATTTCCTCAACAAATACATACTAGATACATCATTTAATTCAAGGGATACTGCACATGATGTAAAATAGGTTAATTCGGACCCAAAACTATCATTATAACTTCCCTGAAAATGTATGTTCTCTAATAATGGTTGGTCAAACACTTAGTCCAATTATATTATTCTAAATCTTATAATGGAATATGTTTTGAAATTATTTAACTTTATGGATTTTTATATTATGATAAATTTTATTATTTAATCCATTACAAATATTTTTAATATTAATTATATTTTACCTATGTTACTAACTAGGAGTCTATAAAAATATGTATGAATAATATTTTTTATTTTAAATCCAAATTTTTATATAAATCTATTTATTTATGTGATCGGGTTCAAGAATCAATAAAATAAATTATTCCTCAGAAAGAAAATAAAAAAATATATGGAACGATCATGTTCTTTAACTAGTGCTTTTTTATAGATAGGACACTAAAAACCCATTTACCCTTGGAGAAAAACTTATTCAGTTGGTATGGGCTAGAGTTGAAACATTACACCTTAGTCTGTTGAATCTCCTTGGTTCGGTTTGTCCTCAGCTACACCTTGATCCAACTTCGTGTGCATGAGAGATCCATTCTTATTTTGTTTTTAAATCACATATAGGTGAAGGTAACTAGAACGGATGATTATATAACAAAACCAATGGAATTAAATATCATACATAATAAGGATAAAGGGATGAATCACAATCCCTCAATATACATTAATGATTAAAATTAAAAACCCATTAAAATTTTAAATTAAAAAAACCAAAAACATCCACAAGACTATATATAATCAGGATCATTCACTTGTATGATGAATACAGATTTAAAATAACTAGTTATAATTCATATCTATTCATTATTTTATATAGATAAAACAAGAATAAAATTCTGATAAATTATATAATTAATAAATCAATTAAATTCATCATAATGTGTATTAAATATTTCCTAGAGATACCCATCCACTACGATTTTAACTAAATTAAATAAATTAATTTTTAAAAAAATTAGTAAAACAATATAACATACTTTATATGGAAGAAAATCATATAGTACATGTTTGAAATACTCATCATGGTTCTTATTATTAAAATTCACCCACAAGACATATCACGTACAAAACAAGTGATGTAATTTCATGGTGTGTAAATTAAATTAAATACCAGGTAGAGAACAATGAAAATATTTTTTTGTATTGATTTAATGCACATGGAGTATGTAGTATGTAACAACATTTCCTTGATTATAGTTTTTTATATTATACAAAATTATATTTAAGAATTTAATATCAAATAAAACATATAATATATTGTGTAGTGTTAATTAAATGACACACATAACACAAAATGATGAGGTTTCATTGAGTAATAAATTCATTTTTAAATTTTCACATAAATAGATTGGGTCAACATTTTATACATCCAGTGACACACCATGTATCATTATCATCATATTCCCATGATACACATCTAGGTACATGTCATGAATTTCTTCATGGAAATTTTTGAGATACCAGATGTATAAAACCTATACACATGTTTGACCTCATAACACCATAAGAGGGGAGGGGTGAATCAGGGTGTCAACTTTTTTCTTTTAAAGTGTCGAATCATGTTCCCATGTTGGTAGGAACTAATTAAACCTATATGATGGATTATAGTATTAATAAAACAATCACATGCAAAGAGATGAAAGACATCAATTTTACATGGTTCACCACTAAGGGTCACATCCAAGGAGAATACACTAATAGTGTGTTGGTCATACCGAAATCCGCTAATCTTCACTAGTTTTGGTGTACAAGAGATTGGTCACAGTCACTCTACACTAAGAACACAATCATTATAAGAATTTCTGGATAGCACACTACATCCCACAAAACACTTCCATTGACTCCCCTGATCTCTATTATGGGTGAAGTATTACTCAAATTATCATCTTGAAGGTATCTTAAAAAAAATTGGAATTGAAGTGTTTTTCTCTATATTGGATGATACACTTCTTGCATCGAAGTACTTAAATGATGCACATAAATGAAAAAATCACACAAGCTGGATATCAAAATCATGTTAGAAGATTAACACTACACTTGTGTGAAACACCTGATCATGCACACAATATTTGGGATTTGTCACGCAATATGACATTTTCACAACCCCTATTTTTCGTGAAACCCTTGTCGTTCATGAAACTACACCAAAGGTTTCACAAGGTCTTTTTAGACAATATTAACACCTTGTGCGCAATATTAACTATTTGTAATTATTTCATGCATAAATCTGTCACATGGAAGAGAAATCAGTTCTTCATTAGAAAATTCTTAAGCCTTCAATGGGGGTATCCACCTATTTATTGGCCTTGATGACCCTGCACACAAGATTCCAACACATATTTATTGGTGCGTGTAAGATTATTTCTGAGTGCGCAAAACCCCTTTTGATGTCACATTGTTCATGTAAGATTCTTCCATGCAACCTAAACTTTTTTGCACATTTAAATCTTGAGATCACATTTTACCTTTTCCATATTTTGGTGCATTGATCCCAAATTAAGAATTACATGTAACTTTCTAAAGCTCCTTCAATCTGAAACACAAATTACTTTTATAAAAATACTTTTCTCCATTCTATAATTTTTGGACTCAAAAATTTGGTAAACAGTGCTAAATGATGTTTCCCTCAATACTGTTGTCTACTTGAATTGTATGATCCCTTTCCTTGAAAAGTTCATGATCTTCAAATAAGGATTTGAAAAAACACAAACCATAATCCATTTCCAGCAAAGAACATCCTTGATTACATCAATATCCCACTTTTGTTTTGTAATCAATCTGTAGATATATTCAATAGAGCACCAACTATGATCATAACCTGGTATGCCAAAATCAACTCTTCCAACACTCTACATCTTTGTGGGTAATGAATGGTGTAGAAAACAAGAGTTGAAGATTGAATTGGGTTCCCATGTTTTGTATTTATTAATGATGTCCAGGATATTCTCTTATCATGTCACAGAATCCTTACATGCCCATAACTATTTCCTCATAACACCGAATTCTCATCATTTTTCATTATCCATTCTCTTGTAACTAGAAAAATATTTCATCCTCCTCCTTTATACCATTCAATTTATTTCTTCTCCCCCATTGTAAATAAACCCAAAGATCATTATTTGTAAACTGTAGAGCTCAAAACACACTCCCTCTAGATCGTATCTCCCCCATAAACCGTCATCCCTTCCACAAACCAATTAAAAATAGTTAACATAATTGGGGAGAGGGGATCACTCATAACCTCCTCATGAATAGGGATTTTTTTTTGAACACTGAGGTATAGCCTATTCTTCTTGAACACCAATTATGACAATGGATTGGTCAGTATGTCATCCACTTGATCATCAGTTCGAACATGATCCATTTTAATCCTTCTTTTTTCAACCTTTTCCTTGATAAAGAAATATCTGATTTCAATGTGTTTCATATGAGAATTATGAAAATGATTCTTCATAAGATCAATTGTGATCTTATTATCATAGTGAATCACCACTGATTGTGTCACATCATCACCAATATTGGTAAGATTTTCCTTCATCCATAGTAGCTGAGTGAAAGCCTTTTTAGTGGAGATATACTCTACTTTATCAGTAGTGAGATAAGTGATTTCATGATTCTTACTCAACCAGCTCACACGTTTCTTGCCAATAAAGAATGATCCACCAGTTTTTGACTTTCTGTTCCCTAAATCTCTATCCCAATTAGCATAAAAACATATATAGTTCACTATCTCTTCCTATGACAATGTATAATCCACAATTATAAGTACCATCAATGTACCTTATGATTCTTTTCACTACTGTCATATGTTCTTCCTTTAGATTACTCTGAAATCATGCCATTAAGAATGGTGCAATGAAAATATTTTTTCATGTCATTATCAAGTACAATAATCTTATAATGATTCTCCTATACATGGTGGGATCTATAGAAGTACCATCCTCAAGAATTCCATGGTTTATTCCAACGGAAATCAGATTCGATATAGGTTTCGAGTCATAATTGTTGAATTTATTCAAAAAATATCTTGTATACTTTTCCTGACAGATAAACATGTATTATTTCTATTTAATCACTTTCAACCCTAAGAAATATGTGATTTCACCAATCATAGAAATTTAATATTATGATTTCTTGTGAATGTAAAATTCATATGTGGATCTCTGCCTACTTCTTCCAAATATAATATCATCTATGTACACCAACACCATAAATTGAACTTCCTTGGAATTATTGGAATAGATGTTGTAGTAGAAACCTCTTATTTTAAATTTCAGCTTCTTCATATAGGAATCCATACAAGAATACCATGCTCATGGTTCCTACTTTAGACCATAGAGATCTTTTTTCTATCTAAAAACAATTGTTTCATCATTTTCAGCTAGAAAACTCACCGTTTTTTGATATAGACTTCTTCATCAAGAACACCATTTATGAATGTTTTTTTGACATACATATGATATACTTTATATTCCTTTTGAATTTCCATAGAAAGGAAAATCTTGATAGACATTATTCTCACCACTGAAGAAAATGTTTCTTCAACATGAACACATTCAATATGTGATTTTCCTTTATAAAACAATAATTCTTTATTTCAGATCACATTACCATGATCATCATATTTGTTCTTAAAAATACACTTGGTACTAATAAAATTGTGACCTTATGGTCTCTTGACTAGATACCATGTTAGGTTCTTATAGATCTGGTCTAAATCTTCAATCATTGATATAACCCATGAGTTATCCTTTGCAGCTTATTTAAATGAAGATGGTTCCATAACTAAAAAGAATGCATATTGTGCATTAATTCCCATTCTTCTTGTTTATGTGGGTACAATGAAATCCTTGATGATATTGGATTGATCAATTTATACTCTTTGATTTTTCCTAAGAGGTTTAGAATGATTTTATTTAGACATAGATTATTATTATAATTCTTCATTTCAATCCACATCATTTTGTGACCTCGAAATGTTTTTCACACCTTCATATAATTCATCATTTGAATCTGTTCCATATCTGATTTCTTCTACATATTTAATCACATCATTATAATATCCTCTCTTGGTATTTGTGATCTTGTCTTCAACTATCTTAACATCACTAATTTACACAATTTTTTTGAGATTTTTATTGAAACACGTTTATGAATTTATATTCATTGAATATCTGAGGAATATTCCCTCATAAGCACGTCACCATATTTTCCCTAATTTCATTCATTGTTTTTGATAAAACATTTACTTATGAAAACATGGAAATACTTCAAAGACGACTTCCATCCAAGCCACAACTCATATGGTGTCTTCATTTCTCCCATATATATAACTATTAAATTTGTAATACACATCGTAGTATAAACAACCTATTTCTAGTAATGTTGTGGGATAAGACTCTCAATCAACATAGTTCTGGCCATATTGTTCACCTGTCGATTCCTACACACAAAAACTCTATTTTTCTATGGGGTTCTCACATCAGCCACCTCATGTTGTATTCCATGCTTCCCCAAGTAATTGTTTTACTCATTGGATGTGTATTACACTCCATTTTTAGACTGTAGATTTTGTATTGTACATCCAATTTCTTTCTTAGTGATTCAAGGATATGATTTCATGCAGTCATGCACCTGCCATTTCCTATGTATAACCATCACATAATCCATTATTCTATAATCATTAATGAAAAGAACAAAGTACCTTTCACCATAAATTCTATCAACTTTTATCGGGCCACATACATCTATATAGATGATATAAAAAAGATTTGATTCCCTTTTATTCTTCAACTAGTATGAACTATAGAACAATATTCCTTGAATTTTGAAATTACACATATTTTCCCATTCATGTTTCATATTGGGGG
Organism: Viscum album; assembly: GCA_963277665.1. Classification (NCBI taxonomy): domain Eukaryota; kingdom Viridiplantae; phylum Streptophyta; class Magnoliopsida; order Santalales; family Viscaceae; genus Viscum; species Viscum album. The sequence continues at coordinate 640,438,102 of OY728155.1, read as the reverse complement.
TATCCTTGACATGCTTAATATTAGATATCATTTCCATATCATATTCATTAATGTGCGCCAACCTCCGATTCCACAAGTCATTTTCTTCTTCAATAGTTATATTGAAAATATTCTATCTGATATTAACCTAGTACATGTTTCCATAAGTTCTAAAACCTTTCATGAGATAATTTCTTATCATTCCCATTATAGTGCAGGAATTTTTTATTAAAAGTAACTATATGTCCTGAGTCACAAATTTGACTCACAATAATGATATTCTGACACAAACCATCCATATAAAGACCTTCAGTTTTCTTTTGCTCTGCATTAGCTAGATTAGTACTTCCACTAACTGTTATTTTAAAATACCCATCATTAACAATCCTTAATGTTCTATCAACATTTTTCATAACATTAGTTAATAGTTCTGTATTTCCTGTCATTTGGGATGAGCAACCACTATTAATAATCCAAGTATTTTTGTTCTTTGTAGCTTTGAGAGCAACTTATGGAAGGTTGTATTTTTCATTTTTAAACTTTTCCTTCCATGAAATATTAGATTGAGTGGAGGATAGGGATGGACATTAATATCTCTTGTCCTCATCCTCATGTCCTTCATATTAATACTCATCTTCCAAAAGAGAAAACATTTTTGAAATAGAAACATTTTCTGGTTGGAAAATATTGACATGTCTCTCAGTTTTATATGAATTTATCATGTCATTCCTCTACCTTAAATATAGAGCTTTGTGTCCAATGTTAGAGAAATGAAAACAAAATCCATAGAAATTATTTCTAATATAAGATGTAGGGTATTAATTTGTTCTCCTTTGTTGAACTCTTAGCCCTTCCCCATTCAAACAGCTCTTTTCCTCTTCACAATATGACATGGTATGGCCAGATAGCCATAAAATTGACATTTCATAAGTATAAATATCTTATCATTTAAATTCCTTATCATTTCTCCTTCTTTAGGAAAAATGTTTGGATGCCTATCATATATGGATTCCAAAGTATAGTTTTTTGTTCTTCTTTTATTTTTTATAAGGGATTTCTTTTTCAGCACTTCGGTAACTTTTCAAAATGTCCAACTTTCAACTTGCCTTTATTCTAGCCCACATTATTTGCAGCATTTGATGTTTCAACATCACAACAGATTCCACTATTCCCCATGTATGTGGTTCTTTGATCATTCACAATTTTTCAACTCCATCAGAACCAAATTTTTCTCTCTCAAATAGCTCGTCATCTGAAAACCTTCCAAACAATATTTTTATCTTTGTTTCTTTTGAAATTGAATGACTTTCATGTTTACTCATAAGAGTAACATCTTATTCTTCAAGATCGTCAATAGTCTTGGACTTCTTTTCCAGTTTAGAGGTAAGGTCAATAATGAATGTTTCCATTTCTACAATTCTCATCTTCAGTTCTAATACATATTCTATGATTTCAAGGGTTTTTTACTATACTTTTACTACTTCTTCAAGTCATTAAATTTTAGCTTCAAGCTGATAAACATATTTTAATGATTCTTCCACAAAATATCTCCAATTATTGCATCTTTAACCTTGATTAATGAGCTTACTAAGTGCATCATTAAGATGAAACATGAAATTGGCATCAAAAGTCAGTTGATTACCTCTTTCTTTATCTCCCAATGGTTTTGAATTTTGAATTGTATCTATCGTGTAATCTTGTGTTCCAAATTTAGATTCCAGTTATTCTTCCTCAAAGAATTCATTATCATCATCTTCTTCACAGACAAAACTCTTCCTCTATAATTTATTTCAATATTTGTAGTCTCCCTTTTTGAAAAATCATTTTTTGAAGATTCTCTAGGTTTCCATCTTCACTTCCTTCATCATTAAATGTACTTGAGAAACGAGGGGCAATGTTCCCAACTCTGCCAAAATGAAAACTAGCCAGAGGTAAATTAACTTCAAATTTACCTTTTCCATTCATGAATTTCATGTAAATGAGATAAATATATTCATTTTCCTCTTTATCTTCATAAATACTATCTCTTGATATTTATAGTTTTTTATGGATTTAAATACCATTTCCTTGTTGAAATGTGTCCTTGTATATTCTATCTTTACTCTCATCTCATATGCTATCAGACTGCTCAGCAAGTCATCCAAGGAAAATATAGAAATATCTCATTCCTCAAGGGATGAAACTTTTGGGTTGTATAGAGGTGGAAGCCTTCTAAAAATTTTCATCACAATGTCAGTGTCTTTTTTTTATTCCCCAATCCCTCTAATTGTTCCTACTACATCAGTAATTTTATTGAAGAATGAATCTACATTCTCATAATGGTGATACTTTAGATCATAAAACCTATTTTGTAGGACTAATAATTTTTCCTCTTTCACTATGTTGTCTCCTTCATATATATTCTACAATTTTTCCCACATAGAATTTTTTGAATTACAACTCATCATCTTTATATATATTTGATGAGAAATAAATGTAGTGAGATAATTATATGCTTTAGCATATGCATCAAGGATTTTCTAATCTAAATCAGCCATATAAATCTTTGCAGTATCAGTGACATGTATTCCTTGTGTATTAGAAAAATGGTCTTCCATTCTAAGAGATGTTAGATTATATCTCATCCAATTATTCTATATATAAATGTTGATTCCATAAAAGATGGGTACTCCTCTAACATTCACTATATTTTCCATGATAGGAATGAAGGACAAATTTAATACCAACATCCTTTATACTCTGATACCACTTGTAGGACCCCAAAATTCCCTGAGAGGGGGTGGGTGATTCATGGTGTCAAATTTTACTTTTAAAGTGATGGATATTGTTCTCACATTTATAAGAACTCATTAAACATGTATGATGTATTAGAATAGTAATATAACAATCACAAGAATAGAGAAGGGGGACAATAATTTTACTTGGTTCCCCACTAAGGGTAATGTCCAAGGATAATACATCGACAGTTTTTTGGTCAAAACAAAATCTACTAATCATCACTAATTGTGGATTACAAGAGTCTGGTCACAGTCACTCTATTCTAGGAACACTTCCATTATAAGAATTCTGAGATAGCTCACTATATCCCTTGTAACACTTCCATTGACTCCCCATTTCTCATTGTTGTGGTTAAAGTCTTACTTAGTTTATCAACTTGAAAGTCTCTTCAAATATAATGGCATTGAAGTCTTTGTCTCCGTCTTGAATGAGACACTGCTTGCATCTAATTCATGAAATGATGAAATTTAAAAAACTGATCACACAAACCATATATCGAAGTCCTGTTAGAATCTCAACACTACACTTGCTTGCAACACCAGATCTAGAACTTTAGATTTGGGATTTTTCATGAAATATGACTTTCGTGAAACCCCTATTTTGTTGTGAAACCCTAATCATGAATGCAACTATACCAATGGGTTCACTTGGACCATTTATACTAAAAGAACACATTGCACACAAGATTAATTATCTGAAATTATTTCATGTGAAAATCACTCACATGGTAGAGAAACCAGATCTTTATTGGAAAATTCTTAAGCCTTCTATGTGGGTAGCCACCTATTTATAGGACTTGATGGCCCTGTGTGGAAGATTAAGATGCATCTTTTTCAGTGCATGTAATATTCTTACTAAGTGCACAAAACCCCTTTTGAGGCCGCATTGAGCACGTAATATTGTTCCATGCAACCTCATCTTTTGCACACATTTAAATCTTGCACGCACTTTTTTTCAGTTTCCATATTTTGATGTGCTAATCCCAAATCAAGCCTTGCTCACAAGTTTCCAAACCTCCATCAATATTGCACACAACATACTTCACCAAAAACACTCTTCTCCGTTCTCCAATTTTTGGATTTAAAACATTGGAAAACACTGGGAAACAAACCCACCTTCAATACTATTGTCTTCTTGAACTACTTGATTTGTTTCCTTGAAAACATCATGATCTTACAATTAGGATTGACAACCAACACAAACTATACACCATTTCCAGTAGAGAGCAGTCTTGGTTCCATCAACACACTATGTATCCTCCTTGATACATAACCCTATGTCCTTAAAAGTATTTTAATTAATACATGATGTGTATTTGAACATGGTATTCCTATATGAAAAAAATGTGGAATACATGATGTGTAATGTAATGACATGGTGTGTTATCCAACATTCCATGATATAGATTTTTTAGTGAACTAGTTGAGTGTATTTAATACATCTTCATGACATTGTTATATGATGACCCATATAACTCATGGTTCATACTCAAGAAATGTATTGAGATACATAGTGTGTACCGTTAGGTTGCATATCATTTATTCAAGTATAACCATACAGAATTTCTATCATATATAGATGATTTGTGCTATTATTAATCACTAATTATTAATTAGATCAAAGTTATAGGGGTGAGAAATGAATTGGGGAAGTAAATATCATGAAAATCATATTAAAATAATTATTATTTATAAGAATAATTTCTTATAAAAACATAAATGATAAAAAATTATTAAATAATTTGAAATTGAATTTTATTGATCTAATAACACTTTTTGGTTGTAGACATAGCGGAATCACCTATTAGATTGATCGAATACTTTTTTTTATAGAATTCAACATATAATATGAAATGTACAAGAATATGAATTTCATGACCAATGAATATCTGTAGAGAATACTGATAAATGATTTCATCAGAACTAAGGGAATATTTTTTCCTGTTAATTTATAAATAATTTAAAACAAAAAAAGAAATTTTACTTATGCCTTGATATTTTTCATTTTTGATGTTGTTTATCTTTCAAACTTGATTATTATTTCATCATTTTATCGTTATAAACTGTTTTAGAACCATTATAAAGGTGAAATACACATACTTCTCCTATCTTGAAACAATTTCAATGACATATAGGATGCTTATGGGTTCATTTGTTCATCTTGTGTTGTTTTATTTCATATAATCGCATTAATTTAAAGTATACGTATTCTATCTTGTTCACCTCACTTCGTGAGAGGAATAGAGGAGGAGGAAGAGGTGGGAAGAAATGGTGTTCATTGTATTTAACCTCTTCACAAAAGTCATAAAATTATATTTATAGACTTCGATTTAGAGTTCAATATTTTATTAATTGCTCAAGTTCTCATACCAATATCACAAAATCATAGTGAACCCCCCATGGAATTTAAATAAAAATATTATTATTTTATATCTTGGAGTGAACAAACCAATACATTGATAAATATTATTTTGTAAATATTATAAATAAATATCTATCATTATATTTGAAACCCAAACCATATTTCCTCATCAAGATTTATTAAAATCAAGGAAAAATATATAAGTAAATAATATTTATAAATTATTAAATAATTATATTAATTATAATCTAGAGAATAAATACATTTTTAATATTCATATAATTATATAAAATATTTATTGATGAATAGATAATTATATATTACCTTATGAATAAAAATATATAAATAAATATAATATATGTTCGTGTAATATCAAATTACCTTCAAAATTAATATTTTTTATTTAAAATACATAATAAATAAATAAATATTTCATATTATTTTGAAATATAATATTTATTCTAATTATTTAATATAAGAAAATTATTCTAGATTGATGGAAAAACATTGTGCATGACCCTGTAGGTCTCTTCCTCAATGGAATATGGTAGGATTTACTAAAACCAATGATTATTCGGCCAGGACACCCTTAAAAGGAGACGATATATCACAATGACAAAAACCACATATAACAAAGAACTATGTAATATAATCCATTTTTATGATATCAAATCAAGTATGTTTCACATCCATTTCATCATCTTATGTTCCTGATATGTCATTCTTTTACTATTTATAATGAAGTCATCTATACACCATGGCCATGGAATTTAATGGTATGGGTCTATTTCAATCAGAGGGTCGATATATCATATTCCATAAAGGTAGAAGAGACAAATCCTTCCTCAAATTATTCATTAATGACACATCATTAGTGACGCACCCAACTTATCATTCTTCTTATGAACATATGGAATCACTATTTTAGTAAGTACATAAATGAACCTAAGGAATGAAATGAATTAATAATCATTTTAGAGTCCATAGATCATCACACATGCTCACATATCTGAATTTCCAATGGCACAAAAACATATTTATTTCTTACAGGTGTGTATTTTCTTATGATATAACAAATTGGATATTACCAAGTGTAATATTCATGAGATGAAGTATTATCCTATTAGGAGTACTAACACTTAACAATCAACATACAATGTGACCAAGAGTATAATTTTTTCAGATAGTAGAAAATTATTTAAGAATATAGTGATAGAATTTCATGGTTATCATCACATAGGGGAACTATGACTTTTATTTTAAATAAATAGACACTATAAGCCATTATTAAAGTTAATTCATGTATAATAATGAATAATACAAAATTTGATATTCATTTATTATTCACTTTCAGGAATATAAATGATATTGAAGGAATAATAGTTGGTTATGTAACACCAACGTTACCACAGGACATACATGTTCTTGTGTGTGATTTATATCATTATCAATGAGGGAATATTTTTTCATGGTGCCAACAAAAACATATACGACATTCTTCCATTTAACTCATTACTGAAATTCTTATTAGTGTATCTACATTATAGTTTGTTTGGATGAATGTTCAAGTAGATATTTTAACATGATACTCCTTTGTGATATATAAACATCCCCTATATATAATTTATATATTGTGATAGTTAATGAGTTGATATAGGAATTTGATTCCATACCATAGATCCTATCATAAACCAATATATATAACCCACCTAAATGTTACCCGAGCAAGTCTTAATGTGACATGATGGGTATTCCTAATCTCCATGGGCTAGATACAAGTATCATTACATCGATAAAATTAAAGGGGGAACAATTTCCCCATAAGAGTTTCAAAACACTATAAAGTATAATATACCAAATGTCGATATGAAAAACTCTCAATATGAGAAAAGTGTCAACAAAACACTGATAGAATTCTCAAGACAGTAAAAACAAACTGACACAACTGGTGGATCACAAACTTTATCAAGTGTCATCAACTTCTAATGTTCCCACAAGTCAGGAACACCCTCCACCTCCATATGTTCCCTTTACTCTACCTGGACCTAGCATAAGAAAATCTATAAATTCTCAACTCCAATGGTAAAGTGTGAGGAACAAGAATAGTAGGATATCACCAATAGTTTCATTATAATTCCATATTTTATAAAACATTTAGTATTAATGTAAATAAAAATTTCCATAGAAACATTTTCATAGTTCATATCAAAACATTCTTAAAAAAACACTGACTATTATAAAACATGTAAATAAAACTATACCATCAAAGAATACATAATAAAGCATCTTTTTTGAAAAAACATAAAACAAAATATTTATCAAAATATGGAAATAATAAGAATTTATATCAAAATATAAATGAGTAAAACATTTATATCAGAAGGCATGAAAATTCATTTTCATTCATAGATCCATGTTTAAGAGATTCAGTGTTAGGATATCAAAGGATTCTCACAAATATTTGGTGAAGAAAGAGTTCAAATGAGCATAAGGGACATCCCTATGGATGAATAGTAGAAGATATTTAAGGACTAATCTACATTCCATAAAGTAGTTTGGAGTTCATTTTCAATGTAAATATATTCATAGGTAAGGTTTATAAATGATTAGCGTGGTTTTTTCTCACTTAACTACCTAGTCTCGCATGTGATTTAGGGTAAAACAAAAAATTTACAAGTGGATATTGTTGGTTCAAAAATAATTTTAATAGTCATTTAATTTATCCTCAATTAAAATTTAAAATCCTTCCTTTTATTTTAAAAACCAAAATAAAATGGGTTTTAAAACAAAACTCGTTTCATTATTTCAAAAACCAATAGTAAATGGTCTTTGTTAAATTTAATTCCATTTTATTCAAATACTAATATCAAGTAGCTGTTTTATCAAAATTCATTCCATTTGTTTCAAAAACCCTTATAAATTTTTTTTTATCATAATATATTGAATCATTACAGTTCAAACCATCAATATCACATTCATTTGATTTTCCAAAAAATCCAATCCATAGTCATAATTTTAATTCAAGAACTTTTCATCACATGCCCTGCCTTTTTGAAGTCCATTTTTCAGAAACCAAACTCAAGGTATAGAAATTTATTTGAAAACCAATTTAATATATAAAATGATCAAGGATTTTAAATACTATTAATATAATTGGTAACCATATACCTTGATAAAAATTTCAAAATACCCTGAAAAGGTAACCACTGGTAGGAAAAGTGAGGCCTCTATAAATTTTGGAGGGTCTATGATGTAATTATTGTGTTTCAAATCATAATCAAGTAGCACAACATAGGGTGGAATAACATGAGAAAGTGGTTCATTAGATAAGATCACCAAAACAAAGAATGTACAGTTATGGTGTGGACAGTCCCACTATGATGTATAAGGGACTTTTATGGAATAGTAAGCACTGAAACACATTAACTATAGAACAAATATGGGGATTGTGTTGTGGAAGTACATGAAACTCAGATATTTTCATCATATCATTGGAACTATGGTGTCGAGTCACCTCTACCGTAGTCCTTTAATGATTTGTAATGAACCCTAGTGAAGAGGGAGATTAGTATTTATAGGGGTTTGATGCGTATTTGATAAATATTCATAAAATTCCTCTAAAACATAAATGTATACTCCCCTTATTAACATATAAAATTCATAATACAATCCATAACCCCTGATGTAGCATGATCATATGATGTTCCCAATAATTAATTCTGAAAAGTCCCACAACATGTTTCATGACACCATGGTGAAACTATTTCCAAAATGCCCTCAATATTAAAGGATATGACAAAGCCTCTTATGATTGGGGTTATTACCATGCAACCATTTTTTTTGTGTTACCTTAATCCCTGTTGTACCACTATGGTAAAACCATGATCACCCTGGAGATTTCAAATCCTCTATAGAGTGGTATGGGGTGCTACGTTGTAGTGCCAATTATATTGGTTTAAAGTTTCCAAAAACATACATTTAATATTCCAGAATATTTTTAAAGTCTTTAATACCTTACATGTACATGTATCACTCAAAATATTGAGGATAATAAGGGGAAATATCAAGTATTTTAGAACACACGTGAAAGTGAAGTTCAAGATTATACAATTGTTTACACTATAAAATAATTCCTCCATGAGAAATCATATCATCAATACACCACATCAATGACCAAACGCAACTATTATTTCATTAATGACTCATACTCCCATGTATCATGACTATTAGAGCCACTCTACCGTAATACCTAAATCTAGGGTATGCATTTTCAAAAAAGAAACATTATCTAAGTATCAAAAATATAAATTGGTTTCTAGGTCATAGAAAATTTAGTTCTACAACTATATCCTCCCAACATAATACATGAGATGAATCTGAGAGATTTATCATGAGTAGATAAACAAGTAACACTTTGTGGATAGATGTAATTTATAGTAGAAATTCCAAAAGGTAACCCACATTACCAATCTGTTCAATAACCACTAATGGTCCCGCATATCACGGTTCTAACATTCTGTATTTCCCAACCATTTTGTGACCTAACTATGGTGAAACTATTAGAAACAGTAGATCACCAAAGACAAACAAAAAATAAAGCTGATAAAGATCATCATAATATTTTTAATGTCTTCATTACATTAACATTATCTAATGGATTTATTAAATCTTATCCATCATCTCCATGACCAAACTAGGTCAATCAATAGAAGATTCACTAATATTCATCCAATAATGTATATATTTCCATGGCCAACTATAAAAATCCCCAAAGGGATTCATTGTGATGGATGAAAAGTATATTTTATTGTAATAAAATTATAATAGCCCCAAATGGTTATCCAAAGAACCTCTAAAGTCAATGGAAAAATCATGTAACATGAATTCAAGAATCTAAATTTTCCATTTTTCTAGCCATCTGTTTGAGGATGGTATGTCATTCTCAACCTCAGGTGGGATCTCATTACATCTTAGAGGCCCTTCAAATTGTAATAATTGAATTGGGGTTCCTTATAATAAAGTATTTTATATATAACTCCCTTCAATTTAATGATTTCGTGGATAAAAAAATCCATATATCTTTAATCTTAAACAAATCAAAAATTGGAATTTAGTGACACGATTTGGTCATTAGGCCTATCACCATACAGATTTTCATTCATACACGTAGGTGTATATGTAAATCATATCTCAATGTCAAAATATATATCATCTCATATTCATGTCATCACTAGGAGGGTCTGAAGAAAACCCAAAGGCTTCTGATGCTCAAACATATCCTTTTGATAGGTATAATAATGGGAATCAAAATTATAAATTTATTGTATTAAAGCTTCCCACCAGAAACATTAACTAATATTATAAAACATATTTCTGGTGTAAAGGTGTATTATCCAATGGGTAATGAAAATTAGTTATCATAACCTTCATCTAAAAAATAGAAATGAAAAAATGAATCTAATAGAATAGGAAAATCTGAAGTTAGAGACCACTCACTGATGGTCTTCCCAGTGTCTATAAAATTCACAATTACTTGAAATAAATCACTATTTTTTTTAAAGAGTCCCCATGATTAAAGTTAAAGTTAACTAAACCATGGAAAGTGTAATACTGATATCATCCTTATAGATTCCAAAATACATCTCATAAAATATGGCTATTAACTTCCACTTCTCATAAGATTAATTCACATTAAAGGATGTACTTTTCCCACTCAAAACATCAAAAATGAGACTCCACTTAATAGGATTATATTCAATGTCCAAATCAAAATCTTATAGGTAGTCTACCCCCAGTATTTTCAGATGGTTTAAATTATTTTTATAGAAGATATAACTCAACCATTTATGATTAGAGTGGATGATAATCGTTTCACCAATCATGTAATTGCGACATCTCTTCAAAGAATTTACAATGGTTGTGGGTTCATGATTTTCCATGGGGTATTTATTTTAATGTGGAATAGGTTAATGAGAACTATATACCACCACCTATTATCCCTACATAAGAAAAAAACCCAAATCTAAAACTAATGCATCATAGAAACCAACATAGCCATATCCAGCTTACAGAATAGTCAAAATGGATGCTAAAGTAAACTAGTTCATCAAATAATCAATGGAAACGTGAAATTTGGAGTTTTTAATGAACTTCACTCATTTTTAAGTAATACCAGTCATCATAAAATCTAACATAGAGAAATACTTCACAAAAAAAGATAAAATATGACCTATCCTAGGGAGGTTTAGATATCAAATACAATTCATTGTTCATCCCAAGTCATAAAATAATTTATCTTCTTATGATCAACTGAAACACCCTGTTCAAAAAAAATCTTATGAAATTTACTTCTTGCATCCATAATTTAAATTTAGAAAACATGGAATAAAGTTTTTGGTTTCTAAAGATATTAAGAACTTCTCTTAGATGACGTATGTGATCCATAAACATCTTATATTAAAAAAGAATGTCATCCACAAAAACTACAAAAAAGGAATCAAGTTATTCGTTGAAAATCCTTTTAATTAATGTTGTGGGAACTGTAGGGGAATTGGTTATACCAAAGTATGGAACAAGGTACTCATAATGTATATACCTACTTTTTAAGATAGAATTTGGAATGCTCAGCTTTTTAATCCTAATATGGGGATAACCATATCAAAGATCAATCATTGAGAAACAATTCACCCATTTTAATTGCTCAAAAAAATCATTAATCCAAGACCATAGATACTTTTTCTTGATGGTGACCCGATTGAGATTTCTATAGTCAAGAAAAATATGAAGTGCCACATCATATTTTTTTAAAAAAAGCATAGGTTCTTCCTAATAAAAATCATGAGGTTAGATGATGCCTTTGAAAATAGATCATCAACTGAGTTTTTAACTCCTTATGTTTCACTGGTTTCATATGGTAGGAGAGAAAATATATGGGTTAGGTATCTTTTATAAAGCTGAAGGAAAATTATACCTCTCTCACTAGTGGAAAACTGGAAAATCCTGATGGAAAAATGTCATGAAACTCAACAACTACTATAAGAAGTTTAGTACTTGGTGGTTCATTCTCTTGTTCAAAGGCAAACAAAAATTTCATCATACCCAACTCATAATGAGGAAATCTTGACACAACTCAACCTTGAGTCCCAATCTCCTTGAAAGACATTACTTACACCATTGATTCCAGTAATGGAAACCCATCTAAGATGAAACTCAATATATGAATTAAGGGATATCAATATATCCATCCCATAAAATAAATCCATAGGTTTTATGTCTAGAACTATAAAGTCTCAATAAATATCAACTTTTGATTAAGTGAAAGTATCATAAGGGAATCAATGACCCTATTCTTAATTCATCTTGTGAGTTGTAACAATATATATTATAGAGGTAATGATATCTATTATAAGATTAAAAAATTTCATGATATGGATAAATAAGAAGGAATAAGTGGAAGAAGTATCAAATAAAAAACACTAAATATGAGGAAATAGTAATGGTACCTCTCACTAATGCAGGACCTACATCAGCATCCATAGAAGATTCATCCATTGAATGTAAAAGAATTTTTCTTGATTCTTGTGATTTAATCCCAGTTTTTATTGAATAATCATACTATGGTTTTGATCCTCTTGGAGATGATGCGCTCGAATCACTATTTGGAGTAGAAAAAATCTGAAAAACCCTCATTAAATGTCCCAAGCATCCATAAGAGCTGTAATTATTTTGTTACTCTTAGAAATAAAACTTTTTTGTGCCTTAAATTTCAAAACAGATAGAAGGTATGAGGTCCTTTACTTGACATTGAAGATGATTTAGTGGAGGTTTACTGCTAAGATCTACCTCCACAGTTTATACCATGAGACTAATACCAATATTTTACCTTTGATGAAAAAAATGAAACCACTACTAAGTGTATGATAAACTCTCATTATCCCTGAATTCCCAGTCACATCATGTTCACTGTTAAATCTATAACCAAAACATCAAAATATAAGGTGATTTTTAGCATAAAAACCTGATATCAAATATCTAGAAGAAGACCCGTCTCACACCTCTAGGATTTCATATTCTTATTCAATACAAACTTATCTAATAAGTGAAATAACATAACAATTGGTTGACATATTGAGTCATATATTAATTTACTTTAATGAAATTAAGGAATTATATCAATATATCTAATATAATTAGCTCAAGATAAAACTTCTTTGTAAAAATAGCCTTGAAATAATTCCACTCCAAGCCCACATTTTTTCTTATGTTAACTATCTAGTCCTGGAACCTTGTTCTAGAGCCTTAAAATATGAATTCAATACAGTTCACCTAAACAAAATTAAGTATATACAATAATTCAAAGATCTAATCAACATTCTTCAACGAATCCTCTACCTCCTGAGGATCATTGGTACCATGGAAGGATGGTGTTGTGACATAAATAAAATCATAGGTATGATATCTAATATCATTACTCAAAGGTACAACATATATACCCTATGTAGGAATATGTTCGACTACCTAGCCTAGATCTTGGACTGCATGCACAAAGACCACATTAAGGTTTAGATCAACATGAGGTTTTTCTTTCAAAGGTTCATCAACAGCTCCCTCCTAAGGTCTATTCATGTGTATGTTAGGACAAAAAATTTTGTTGTTTTATTTGTTTTCAATAGATAAATATTTTGATTATGTTGAAGAATTCATGTATATTTAATATTTGGTGATGGGAATCTGGACTAAAGAAGGGTGTTTGTATGAAGTTTTTAATAGGATCAAGCACATCAGCTTGAGTCATCATGATCAAGCATATAGGGATGATGATAGAAGAAAAAATAAGCTAAATAAGGTTTTTGAAAGGTTCAAGATGTTTGTTTTCAATGGAATTTCAATGGAAATGAATCACCTCAATTAGTAAAAGTTTGTGATTAGACTCAAAAAACTTATTCATGAAATCGTACTCACAATTCTTAAGATAAATGATATTAATGAGGTTCTGATCATAATGGATTTCAGATCGTAATGAGGATCTAATCGTAGTCAGTATCATCATGGATCTGATATTAATATAACAATTATTTGTTTTTATTTTTTATTTTTCACATATCATAATTACATTTTAAAACATGTGATGATAGATTGATGAAAGAAAGAGGGAGAAAATTTTCTTCCCACCATATTCATGTTTTATTGAAAAGAAATAAAAGATATAGATGGAAGATAAGGATGTTACAATAGATTATTTTGTAAATCTGATGATGTTATAGCAGATCTTAAATGTATTAAAAGTCATTAAGTCATGAAACAATCTGAAGTTTGTAAAGGAAGAAAGTGGGAGAATCCAAATATTTCTAGTCTGAAGAACATCATAATGATATTTATAGATATAGATTTTTTTAAAGGGTAAGGATAATAATCCTAACAAAGGTATTGATTTTCAGTTAGAACAAAATCCAAAATATTTAAATCTTAAGATAATGGAGTTTATGAGAATCGTATTCAGAAAAGAAAGAAGCATGTGATATCAATCCATCGGATTAATAATTCCATCCTATTCATCAGAGGAAGAATTTCTTGAGCATAAGAATCATTGGTATCATATTTTTAAGAGAAAAATGTTGCTATTGATACTGATCCATCGGACTCAGTATATCATTATAATCATCAAAGTAAAAAAAATCTTTGGGAGTTGTTGGGAAAAATGAAAAAGTGAATAATTTGATGTTGTTATAGCCCAGAAAAAAATAATTCTAGTTCTTTATCAACAATGTAGTAATCCATTTTCAATAGGTTAGATTACTTTGTTCATCATCCAAGTGGGTCGAGATAAAAGAATAATAAGAAAGATTTTATTTTACATTTTTCTTCATTGTAATGAGGAAGATTATAATGGATAATCAGAATTGGACTATTGTTTTCTATAAATATTATAGTTGTCTATTTATTCATATATGAAATTGGTATGGATCGTCGTAATAAAGAAATCTTTTTGGGAAAATTGGAATTAGGTATATGTTTTTGAAGAAAATAAGTGGTGAGGGGAATTTTATATAAGATTCAAGAAGTATTTATAAGAGTTTATAAGCATTGAAAAGGTCATAAATTTACCCCGAACACAATGTAAATTCATGTTTTGGGTAAAATTTTTTATGTGAGAATATTTTTAAAAATCCCACCAAAACCATATTTGGGTCACCTATAAAAGAGAGAGTAAATTGTACTTTCATTGGGCTATAGTATTATTCTTCATTGAAGAGAGATAAACTCTAAATTTTTAGGGAGAAGTAATTTCTAATATGAGTTTTATCAATGAAATTTTGATAGATAGAAGAATAAAGGAGAAGAGGTGATATGGTATTCAGTTAGGAATCATATTCATATGAACATCATATTTAAATGGGAATCATATTCATCTTGGAATCATATTCAATTGGAAATCGTACTAGGATTTCTAGACTCATAATATAAGTGGTTTATAATTTTATTATTCATATTCTAAAAGAGTTATATTATTTTTTTGAGAAAATTAGACCTGGGAATTAGACTGG
Organism: Viscum album; assembly: GCA_963277665.1. Classification (NCBI taxonomy): domain Eukaryota; kingdom Viridiplantae; phylum Streptophyta; class Magnoliopsida; order Santalales; family Viscaceae; genus Viscum; species Viscum album. Next base: position 640,422,440 of record OY728155.1, on the reverse strand, counting down.
GATATCAGACACATTCTTATTACAATGTCTAGAAAAATTATTACCAACTTCTCGGTATGAAAGTAAATAATTGTTTTAAAATATCACATTTGTGAAATATGTTCAAGAATCACCATAACATTTTTTGTTCACAAAACTTTTATTATATTATCTATTATTGAACAAGAACATGAAATACTATATTTTTTACATAGTGCTACATGATTTTAAGGTTATAACCTACACATTGTATTCCACACACATGACTTTTTTCTAGTGGATCGTGTGGTATAGAATAATTTTGAAACCATACCAAGGACATACCTATTCTTGTTAAATAGGTAACCTTTTAAATACTTTTTTTCTTGTTGATGTGTGTTCGATTTGTTTTTTTCAAGGAAAGAAATCATTAAATGGAGGTGAAGGTTGTTTCATTAGTAAGGAAACCAAAAATAAAAATAGATAACTGATTCACCTCTTCACCATCTTAGTGATACGAATATCTTGACGAGCACATACAACTATTATCAAAGCAATGCTCCCTTCATTAATTCTTTACTAAAGTTTTAAATAATAAAATGTGATGGATAATATTTGTTTTGTGTATAATAAGGGGATTTTGATATTAAATTATTGGAATTATCATAACCAAAAAGTAAGAATTATTCTATATCTTATGTATCTTGGGAATGATGTTTCAAAAGATATTTAATATTGTTTTCCTCCTTGTATTGGGAATGATACTCTCACATATGCAAATAAGGAAAACCATGAGAAATATAGAAGATTTAAGAATAATTTATACTCATCACATTTTGAAAGTGAGTTTCTGAGTGTAAAAGTAGTTTCCCCTTCCAATGTTATCTATGATAAGATGAAAAATATCTATGATGAAAATAGAAAAGTGAAAAAATAAAAGTTAAAAATATGGATATTGAAGTATGAAGATCTAAATATGGGTGAGTATGAATCCATTGGTGACTTCTTTACAAGGTTTAATGACATTGCTAGCACTTAAGAGGTCTTGGTTAAAAGTTATATGATTCTACTATTATTGAAAGGATCATGAGAAATATTCCCAAAAAGTTTGATGCCAATGTTTCTTCATTTGAAGATAGATATCCAGATACATTATCTCTAGATTATTAACATATTACTCTCATCACATATGAGATGAGAAGAGAAAAAAGTTATGAAGGGAAAAACAAAATTTTAAAGAGAAATTTCTTTCAAATATTCTAAGTAAGAAACGGTTATGAAGGTTCCTAAGGAAGAATATATTGTTGAATCTAACTCCAAAAATGAGTTATGTAAAAATCTTGATGAAACTTTATCCTTATTTTATAAAATGTGAAAATTGGTACAGGAAGGTATAAATGGAAACATCCCTTAAAATGTTTTTAAGGTGTCTTCATAACTTCATTCCCTATTGTCCCCAAAGATGTTATGAAGTAGAAAGTTATGAGGAATAAAGTGATTATGAAGAATGAAGTCCATGAAGATCTTGGAAGAAAAAGAGTGATAAAGAAAAATTCTATTGTAGAAGTAAATATAAGGAGTTATCTAAATCCAAAAAGAAAATATTTTTATCTAAGGATGATGATACTGAAAATTTTTCATGTTAAAGGGAAGAAAAAATGTTTATTTCAGAAGTTTATGAGGAAAAGTTTTCTAATAGTGAAAGAAATTATTCTAAAAAGGAAGACAGTGAAGGTGAATCCAAAAAATCAACACAAAATGTTGGAAAAAATACATTTATTGAATTATTTGACAATGAATAATATGAAAGTAACTACTATTAAGAATAAGAAACTCCATTATAATATAATCTAATGAATTATTTAATGATTGCCTAAGGAATATTGGGAGACATGAAAATGAGATCATAGATTTGAAAACTGAAAACTCTTCAAAAAAATCAAGAATTTATCCCTAATGATAAAGTCTAGATGATGGAAGAGAAGTATACTTTAAAGAAATATATTGATGAAAAATAGAATTGTAAAGATCATCTATAAGTGCAGCTAAAGGTAAAAGAAGAAGATTTTTAACTTATCCTACTACAACATTATAATACTGAAGAAATCGTACAAGTTTCAAAAAAAATATCTCTGAAGCTGGGGGAAGTTTTCATAAGGAGAAACCTGAGAGGTATCAAAAAAAGTTAACTTCCAAGGTTGAGCACAAATAGGGAATTGTTTCTGAAAAGAATAATGATGGGAAGGTTATGTACATGGACAGTATTAGCAAAGTGGTGAACTCAAAAGTTTCTTAAAATCAGGAGTTTGAAGATTTTTCTAAACATTAAAAATATGAAAATGATTCTATTACTTATGGTTCTAATAAGGCTAAAAATAATACCATGCTGAAGAATAATGTTCTGATTGAAAACTGAAAAGTCTTTTATCAAATAATGTTCTCTTAGGAAGGTTTCTGAGAAAAAATTTCACAGATACTGTCAGTATGGAATTTAATAAATAAAATACTCTTTTTATGGATACTAATATAATTTTGGTGGATTTGGTCATACAACTAACATGTGCTAGTTCAACCTACAATATTACAACTATTACACAAGCTATAGAATGCAAAGTTTGAGAGGGATATAATCCCCTCAAGGGAAGAAGTCTCAGAAGGATTTTCAGATGAAACCTAATAAGGATAGTGTGAAAATTAAAATATGTTATAACCTTTGGACAATGTCAATAAAATATGTGAGAAACATGTACATATTACTAAAGGATGTATTGTTGTGTTACTATCACAATTAAATTTTCTGAGAAATTCTTAGAAGCTTGATGTTATGGAAGTTATGTAAAATATATCCCCTGATTCTGAAAAGAAACAGTGTTAGCTATTTGGATAAACATGTTGAATTGGATAAGAAGATAGTGAATTAGAAAAATCAATGAAAGAAGAGAAAAATAAAGGGACTTCTAAAGATATAATCAAAGTTGGAAAAAATTAATCAACAGATTGTTGGAATGAGAAAGAATGGCATGATATCAAAACTTGTTCTAATATCTCTCCAGAATAAAAAAGACATGCTTCGAAAAAATGATAAAAACTATTTTTAACAATGATGTTACTAAAGATGAAGAAAAATTTACATCCTCGTTATAAGATTCTATAGATAATTAGGAATTTGTTACAAAAGATTAGAAGTATGAACAAAATAAACAAAACACAATCAATTAAAAATCCTATAAAAAGATGAAAACGTCAATGTTGTGAGAGGACTCTCAGTCTGATTCTTTCTTCTGAGAAACAATTTATGTTCTTACTTATTAACCATTTTTATATACTTATACCAACATACATGGAATTTAAGGAGTTGAAATAAGTAATATAGTGTTAATAATTATCTTACTATTCTTGAAAAATAAGTTAATGACATTACAAATTTTTTTTGTTAATTACCATGTTTATACACCTGAACATTCTGATATTTTTTTGAGATTGGTGCATGTAAATTTTACCTTGAATAAATTCATTTCCTGATTTCCCAAGAAATGATAATTTTGATGAATAAATGAAAAGGTATTACATGAATGATTTATAATGGAAAACATTGATAAATTTTATTATACACTCTTTTTTTCTACACTGGGTTTTCCCATATAAACATTGAGTTTTTTAGTTAAAGGATCTTTGTTAAGAAACTCATGTGATACTTATTCTCCCCTAATGAAGAGTTTCAAGATTTTTTCGATGAAAATGATCCATCATTTTTGAAATGATACATTTTTTTGTATGGAATGAATCTTTTCAAGATTACCTTTTGAATATGATTGTAAATAAGTGGGATAGAATATATTAAGGGGGAGAGATAAGGAATATTGGGAACACATAAAATAATACATAGAGAATAAAAAGTAATAAAATAAATCATGTGGTATTATTTTAAAATTGTTGGAGAAAGTATTGAAAAAAATACATAGGGGGAGATTTTTAGAGCCATGTTGTTGTTTTTTCTATATTTATTCAAGATAATAATATGTTTATTATTTTGAATAATGAAATTATGTTGAAAATTTGGTGACGAAAATATATATTGAAGGAGGGTATGCGTACAAAGTTTTCAGTCAGACCAATCACATATGCATGAGTCAATACAATCCAGCATATTGGAATGATGATAGATGTTATAATATACTAAATAAGGTTTTGGGAAGTTTGAATATGTTTGTTATCAAAGGAATATCAAATAAAAGGAATCACCTCACATTGTAAAATTTAGTGATCAAACTCATAAAATGTATTCATAAAATCATACTCATAATTCTAAATAAAGTTGATCAAAATGTGGTTATGATCATAATGAGTTTTAGATCATAATGAGGTTCTAATCGTAATCGAATTCAGCATGTATTAGATGTTAATCTAATGATTCTTTTCTATTTTTTATTTCCAACAAATCATAAGTAAGTTTTGAAACTTTTGATTCAAGTTTGATGAAAGAAATACAAAGAAAAGGTGTTTCCAATCGTATCCAGGTTTTATTGGTAACAAAGAAAATATGTTTGTGGAATATAGGGAAATTACAATACATTTTTTGGTAAGACAGGCAATGAAAATGTTGATCTTCAACGTATTCTATGTCATGAAAGAAGTCATGATACAAGCAAAACTTTGTAAATGAAAAAAGTTGGTAAAGGAAAATATTTTTTGTCTTAAGATCCTGATAATGATATTACTAGATGTATATTTGTTTAAAGTCTGATGAGGATGAGCATAATAAAGGTAATAGTTTTTAGTTATACCAAAAGATAAAATATTTAAATCCTCAATGAAAGAATTTTATGAGAATCATATTCAAAAAATAATGAATCCATTGATACCCATCCATCAGATTAAGTATGTCATCATATTCATTAGAGACAAAATTGTTTGAGAAGAAAAATCATTAATATCATATTCATAAGAGAAATAAGTTTTTGCTGATATTAATCTATTAAATTCGGTATATCATCATAATCATTAAAGTTATATTTGTTTTCATTGGGAGTTTTTGGGATTAATGATAATAGGAAAAGGATGAAGTTGTTATAGACAATGTGAAAAGAATGTTATAGCTTTATCAAAAATGTAGTCAAGCATTAATAATATGTTGAATTAATTTTTATATCATTCATGTGGGTCAAGATAAAATAATAATAATAATATCTTATTTTACATTTTTCTTCATCATAATGAGGTAGATTTTAATGGAGAATCTAAATAGGAATTATGTTTTCTAAGAAGATTAAATCATTCTATTTCTTCATGCATGAAATTGGTATAGAGAATCATAATGAAGAAATCATTTTGGATAAATCAGAATCAGATAGATGATTTTGACGAAATTCAAAGGTGATATAAAATTGATAGAAAATTTTAGAAGGTTCGATAATAGTTGATAAGCATTAACAAAGTAAAAAATGTACATGGAATTTAAGGTAAATTAATTTTTTGGGTAAATTTGGTTAATCATGAAATGTTTTTATAGTCCTGCCTAAACCATATTTGTGTCCCTATAAAATGGGTAGTAGTTTTCACATTCACCTAACTATAGTACTATTCATCACTGGAGAGAGAGAAGATCTGAATTTTTTAGGAGAAGAATTTTATGAATAGAGAATTTTGAAAGAAGTTTTGTCGAACATAAGAAGAAATAATAAGAGAAACAATCATATTCAGATAAGAATCATTGTCATCTAGGAATCATATTCAGCTGGGAAATTTATTTAGCTAGTAATCGTATTGGGATTTCTAGACTCGGAATAGATTTTGTTAAGAATTTTCTAAATCATATTTTAATAGAGTTATATTATTTTATTAAGAAAAATTGACTTGGAAATCTGGTGGGGAAATTAGACTGAGTTTTATTACAATGTCCAAAAATATCTTACTGCTTCGGGGTAAGAAAGTGATGAATTGTTTTAAAATATCATATCCGTGAAATTTTTACAAAAAGCACAGTAACATGTTTTGTTACAAAAACATTATATTACATCATTTGTGGTAGAAGATGCTAAAGTACTATTAGATTGTTTACAAAGTTCTACATGAGTGAAAGGGTATATACTACTCATTGTATTCCACACAAAGGATTGTTTTCTTATTTATTTTTTGATATAATATCATTTCAAAACCATAATAAGGACATAGCTATTATTTTTGAATAATGATCCTTATAAATACTTCTGTTCCAATGGATGTGTGTTTGATTTATTTTCAACTGGGAAATAAATCTTTAAATGGAGGATAAGGTTGATTCATTAGTAAGGAATCCCAAAATAAAAAGGTATCATTGATTCACCCCTACCCCTCTCAGTGCTATAACTATCTTGAATGGGAACTTATAATGTCTTCTTAGGGGCATGCTACCACATAAAACATATGAAAACATTGTTATGGAGAAACCAAATTAAAAAATCTATCAAGAGGAAAATTATAGTGTTATTCAGAATATAGATCAAATCATGTGAAAATTCTATAATCAAATTCTTCAATTTTCATCAAAGACAATTCCCCAATACTCATGGTAACCTAAGTCTCATTATAATGATATAAATACATTAATTCACTCAAAACATACCCATTAATTCCTAACAATTCTATCCCAAACTATCATACAAACATGAAATATGAGGCTCAACATCCTTTGATACCAATTTTCCTTTAACCAAAATTGATAACCCAAATACAATGTACTCGATCAGATCTGACATGACCCGAAGGGTGTCCCAAATCCCCATGGGATGGTGAAAAGAACTATGTAATCTATAAAAGTAAATAGGGAACAATTTCTCCACAAAAAATACCCAATAATGTAAATAATCAAATACAAAAAATTGGTATGAAAATTCCCCATATAAGAAAAATGTACCACAAAACCATGATATAAGTTTCAAGATGGTAAAACAACCCAATAAAATTGGTGGATCACAAACTCCATCTTGTCATCCCAACGAATGAATGTACCGTAAGTCATGTGCATCCAACACCACCATGTGGTGCCTTTCCTTTAACTAAAAATGGAAAATGGAAATCTAAAAACACATTGAGGAAAAGTGTAGATGTGATATACAATCCTTTTTGGCATTCATAATCATTTAATAAGAATTCCAATTTTGATAAACCATTTTATCTTTATGTAAATAAAACATGGAATGAAGTCATTTCCACAATTCATATCAAGACATACTTCAATGAACATTTTAAATGAGTGTTATAAAAGTGGTATAGAAAATTTTCCATCGAGGAAGAAATAATAAATCATATTTTAGAAATATGAATGAATAAAACATTTATTAAAGGAGGGAATGAATAATAATTTCTATCAAAACTAAAATGTGTAAAACATTTATATTATAATGCATGAAATGTCATTTTCAATCATTGTACTATGGTTAAGTGACCATGGGTATGATATCAATGTATTCTCACACATACTTGGGGATGTATGTCATCTAATGTGCATAATAAAAAACCATAAGGATTAAAATTAGAAGATCCCTAAGGACAATTCTATCAACCCTCAAGTATTTTAGAGTTTGTTTCCATCATTAATCCATTTTTATGTAGATATAATGCATACCTAGAGTGTTCCCTTTTTTCTAAACTACCCATTATCCCAAGTTCTTTTAGGTAGAAACAAATTTACAAGGGGATATCATTAGTTCAAAAAAATCATTATTTCATTTGGTGCCAATTAAAATTTCAAATAATGAATTTCATTTGAAAATCCTACCAAAATTATTTTGTTTATGAAAAAGTCATGTCATTCTTCTTAAAACCAATATCAAAAGTTTCTATCAAAATCCATGCCATTTAATTCAAAAACCAACATCAAATGGGTTTTTTATAGAAATTCAGGCATTTTGTTACACAAACCAATATTAAATGGTTCTTATCAAGATCTATAAAATCATTATAGTTTAAATCACAAATATCACTTTCCTATTATTTTTTATAAAATCATTTCTATTGACATATTTTTAATACAATAACTTTTCATCACACAACATGCCATTTCAAAGTCCATTTATAAAAAAACCAAATCATGCTTTAGAAATTAACTTGAATCGAAATTTAAAATATAAAATCATCAAGGGGTTTGAATAATATGAATATCATTGGAAACCACCTACACTGGTAAACAATTATCAAGACCTTAATTTGGGAATCATTAGGAGCAATGGCGAAGCCTCTAAAAATATGGGATGCTCCATGGAGAAAGAATGGTGTTGTAGCCTAGAATCAACCACCATGGCATAGGGTGTAACACCATGGAATAATGTTATGCTAGTTGAGATCACCCTATCAAAGGATGTACATCTTTGTCATGGAATGTTCATTTATGGTGTAGAAGGTACTTCTAAGGTGTATAAAGCATTGAAAAACAAACCCTATGATGCATAGAGGGTTAATTTGGCATGGAAGCACATGAATTTTATTCCTCTACAACATATAATAGTCACTATGGTGTGGATTTTGCTCTACATAACACCTTTGGAGCACTGTAATGAAAACAAAAAATGGATATATCATTATATATAGGGGTTTGATGTATGATAGAAAATTATTCCCAAAATACCTCAAAAAATGAAATGGTGGCTCTTGGTTTTAGCTTAGAGATGGACTGGTAAAACACGTAACTCCAAAATTAGATTGAAAATTCATAGTTCTATGTAACTAATGCTAAATAGGTCTGAAAATGTAGGCCAAGGCACCACGGTATTTCCCTTCTCAAAAAAATAATCCACGGTGAAGGGTAGAGTGAAGCCTTTAGAGGTTGGGGTCACTACGGCACAACCATCCTCTCTATGGAATGAAATTAATCCATATAGTATCACTATGGAACAACTTCTTTGTCCTTAGACTGGCTAAGATATCTATGATGTGGTCTAGGTTGAAATGGAATGGTACCACCTATTTTGGTATAAATTTTCTAAAAACATATGTTAGAGATTACAAAAGGTTTTTGATTCTCTTATGACCTTACAAAAAAATCTATCAACTCATAAACAATGAGGATAAGAATGGGAAAAGTGACTAATTTGAAAATGTACCTGAAAATGAAGTTTAAGATTTTATAGATCCATTAAGGGTGATTGAAAATAGTTTCAATTATTTAATGTGTTTAAAAAACATATATGTTTTTATCATTTAGATTATTGGTGGAATTATACTTAAAAAAAACCACATGACTATTTATACTCAACTATGATCCTTATAAGATTATACCATTATACATATGATTAAGAGATCATGGTCTTTAAGTAGGTTATATCATATTTTTATTCTTAGTGAGTATTAGTACCCAATTAGGTTGATAATTTGGCATATGATTTATGATGCATATAAACATATGTAAATAGTATTAGTATATTGTGTGTGTTGGAACATAAGTTGAAAAGTGACATTTGGGATGGGAAGAAAAAGGTGTTTCTTGTGACATGTTTCTTATGTGAGATATGATTATGGGATATATGGGAAGACTTAGTGACCTTATAATAAATCTCAAAATGTTATTGTGTCATGTATCTACATTGACTAAGAGGAAATTTCCATAGTACTGGTGAAAGGTGTGGTGATATATTAGGTTATTTTGAGAAAGGTTTATCCTACTCATGGGAGTGACATAGAGATATCAATCATGGTTATATGATTTATGTTATGAGAATTGTGATTTTGGAGGTGATAATAGGTATATGATGTTGTTATATGTATTCCTTTTCCATCATTATATAAATCACTTAAGGTAATTGGGTATCAAGGACATTTTTGATGTGAAGGATCCATAGGATGCCTAACACCGTTGATTTTGATTCACTTTCAATGGAATGATGAGAGAATGTGTAGATGATTTTGGTTTTGGAATGATACTTGGTTTGATAGGTTGTCACACTATATACCATGTAATTGTGGAAATTTTTGATTTAAAAGTGGGAAGATAAGGGTTAATTTGAATATATGTGAATGGAATATAAGAAAATTGTTAGTGGTTTAGGTGCAAGATCCTTAGTCGATATCATGTGACTCATGGATCTATGAGTCGGGTTGTGTGTTTAGGTGGTATGAGGGAATACACCCATTGTATTTGAATAAGATAATGGTGGTTTTCACATAATATGTGTGGTTCTATTTGAATTATTCTATGTTGACCGATCATGTGGGATCCAAGTATAAGTGGTTTTCAAGGAATTCATGTGAGAATAATTATTGAGAGTTCTGATAAGATAGTAATTATCCCATTTTTGTTATTGGAAACATTGGAGATTGATCAGGGCGTCTTCATAAGGTTGGATGAGTGTAGGCATTGGCCTATATTCTTAGGGAAAAATATTGGTTGGAGATGTTGTTGTTTCTCTTATGGAGAATTATTAGGGATGGAATATTATGTAGAGCACACTAATATCTATTAGAGGTTGTGAACCTCATATCCGATATAAATTGTAGAGGATTCCAATGGTGGAATTCCATGCATGTTATAAGAAAATGACACTTACATTTGACCTTGGTACCTAGGATTGATCGGGATGGCTATGAAAATTCATTATATTCCATAAAAAATAGTATGGGTCAATGATGAATGACCCTCATGTCACACGGTCATGGGTGTGTTGTGTCACATCATTGGATGATCGATATGGAACTAAGGTAATATTTTATGGTTGGATCAAATTTATTCATGTTTCTTGGTGAATAGTAGATATGGGATTTAGATATAATATTAGTTCAGTCTATTACTTGGCATTGAGCTCAAGATACTTTCTATAGATCTATGTGTGAGTAATATTGAAGGTTCACTGATTATCATGGTGAGTTCATGTTGAATTATTTATATGTTCGGTGATCCAAACAATGTAATTTAATTGAATTTTGTGTTCAAACATCAGTTCCAATGTATGGATGATCATAGGACATATTTTAGAGTAAAAGAATTATGATTTGGTGATGTGATAGTGTGTTCGAGGGTGAGAATGAGTGTTATCAGCACATTTTAGCCAAAGGTGGATTGACCAACGATTTTCATATATATTTTTGAATGATAAAATAAATAATTAGACAATCCTTTCATTAGACCAATAGAAATGTGTTTCGTTAGGTGATTCTAATGATAGGAGGCACTAAGTCTTGGAATATGCCCTTATGTGTCTGGTTTTATGGTGGGAGGTTCTATAACCCTGGGGGATAACATAAAAAGGGTACTATGGTTTCATGGGATAGATGAGAATATGTGGTCACGTTCATGGAATTTTCATGATATTTATGAGTAGTGTCATGAGATTTAATGAATAATGAGCCTCATGTATGGAGTTTCATAGCCGAATATTATTTGATGTTATAGAGTAAAATGTGAAGAATAATATATTTATTGAAAATTGTGATAGGTCAGGTTGATAGTTGACAAACAACAAAAAATTCTTGGAGATACGAGGTGTTATAGTGGGGAGGATATAAAGAACCACATTTTTATAAGTGGATAATTTTTTGGGGAAAATTGATTTTTTTTTTGTTTATTAAATGAGAGGTCATTTTTTATGTAAGACTTGGATTATATTTTCTTGATTTGGAACATATTTAGGAGATGATTTCAAAAATTGAACAATGATTTAGAGGTTCACTGAGTGATTGGGTGGATGAAATTGTTAATCCATGGGAACCTGTAATGGAATTTCATTGTAAGTACACCTCAATGGGTTGATCCATGTTGTGGTAGACCATTAGTAGAGGGTGAAATTCCCTAGATAGAAGGAGTATGGTAATATCAAGGGAACAACACCTGGGGATTCCATGGTGGGAAAAGGCAGGTTGAAATTCTCTTTTCCATGGGTGTGGCACGATGAAAAATGAGTGTGTAGATCCTCCGCATCATGGGGATTTTCATAGTAGAGTTTAGGGTGAGTGAGTTTGAGTGTTGACCAATGCATCATTGAGATTGAACAAATTTAAATATATAAAAACTTACTTACTACTAGTGTAGTGGTATGATAGGGTCGAACTATAGGGAAGGGCTGATTTTGTGCTTAAGAACAAAAAAACAAAACAAAAAAATAATTGAAATAAACACAAAAAAAGAAAGTAAATAAGTAATAGTGGATGGTGGGTGATGTAATTAAGTAAATGAATATTTGTGTCTAAGAGTGGGTGTGTGAGGAGAAATGCAAGATAGAAAAGTAGAAGTTTCAAGGGACAGTGAGATCAAGAAGTATGATGGGTAGAGAAAAATCGTCTGCTCAACATCAATACGAGTTTACCATTGATCATGAACATAAATTAGAATGTTAGGATCTAATAGAAAGCGGCTGACCATATTTTTCATATGGTCAAACTATGAAAAAATAACCCCTGCATTTTATCAACTATAGATATCATTTCATCATAAAGCGAGAAAAATTAGAAAATATTGAGTTCAAATTTTCAGTATAACTCAATGTGTTTCTCTCTCTCGATCTTGATTAGTTTTTAAATGAAATCCTAAAATTAAAAACAATTATAATTTAAATTCAATAAAGATCGTTTTTCACTGATTTTTGATGATTTGTAAAAATTTCTTGTCCAGAAGTAGAGATAAAAACATCCAGGTGAAGAATGCATACATGAACAAGGGAAGTAAATATCTAAACAACTCAACCTTTTTCCCTAATGGATAATAGTCATGTATCGTGGTTAAAATAAATAGATTAATAGAAATTAAAACAAAGATTCCAATGTCGAAGAAAAATTCACAAAAATAGTGAAAGGCGAAAAGGGTTTTGTCTACTTGTTTGATCTCCAAAAATATTCAATTGTATGATTTGGTGTGCTCTGCTTCTGCTGATTATGAATGGAATGGTGTTCTATATATCTCCCACCCTGGGAATATGAAATAGTTGATAGGTTCTTCTATAATCTACTACTCGTGGATGTGAGGTGGTGAAGTGAAGTCTAGAAGTGGTGGTCTCAAATGATCTTCTAAAGTGGATGTTAGGTTATGATATCATTCTTCTCGTTGAACACTCTCGAATGTCTATCAAATGTAAATTGAAAAAATGATCTCCCAACTCTACTTCTTCATCTGGAGTCTTCCAATCCATCTCACCTGCTCTTGCATATCTTATCTATCCTTTGCATGGCACCTTCATGTGAAAATTCCTTCTTGCTGATCACTAAAGTAGAATCCCTTAAACAGATGGAATGATCACACCATGCAACGTGATCCCACCCTCCCTTCACTAGGACATTAGAAACACAACAAAAAAATATTACTTAATTTAATTAAATTACTAATATAATTACATTTGTACATAAATAAATATTTTAATACTTATATAAAAGTATACAAACACATTATAACTATTAAAACATTTATTGAATTCATTAAATTAAAAATAAATTATTTGGTATGCAAAATTATAGTTGTTTAAATATACAAAAAAACAATATATTTATACATATTATTGAAAACCAATTTCTATACTAAATTATTATTATAATTTTATAATTAAAAATTTATAATTAAAAAATGATTAAAAGTGTTAAAACAAAAAAAATATATTTTTTAGAATTGTTATAATATATATGTTACTGTTAAATATATTTAAATAGAATATATATATATATATATGTGTTATGTTATTTTTTATTTTATTATTATTATTATATATTATTATTTTATAAAATAAATAAATTAAAATAAGATAACAAGATAATTGGTGGAGGGGTTTGGCTATGAGCAGAGTGAGGGGGAAAGGGAGTTGGGCCCGTGGAGCAGCACCATAGGGGAAGGGGTTCAGGCTTGCGGCTTGTGGCGGTAGGGAGAGAATAAAGGGGGATGATGTCAGCCTGTGGAGGCTGGAGTGGGGCTTGGTGCGGTGGTGCTCCCAGATTTGGAGGAAGCATGGGCTTCGATGAGGAAAATAGACTCGAATTCGACCTCCTTCGAGTGGTGGCACTCCGATGTGGTACGTGGTCGTGCTTCAAGCTTCGTCTTCTGGTCCCACGCAGAAGCAAGGTGCGATAGTAGCTGGGGTAGGCTAATTTATTCATACATCAGATCTTGTTTTTAGTGGTGAATAATTTAGCCACCGCTGCTTTGTTTTGGACATTAGGTGCACCTTCAAAACAAACTCAATATATTAATTAAATTTATAAATTATAATTGTATGACATAACAAAGAAAATTAAATACAACAATGGAATAATTTTTTTTCAAGTTATACAAATGAATTACATTAATAAATTTGAAACAACAAAAATAAATTGAATGCTAAATAAATTAAAAGAATGAATTAATAAAATTCATGAATTGAAATATTTGTAAAATGATAGTTAATTACATCAAGAATTAATTAAATAGAAGAACGCGTGAATTTTTTATTTTGAAAAAAAAAAGAAATGAAATAATGATTGAATTAAAAGAAAGAAAAAAATGAAAAAGTTTAAAAAAAATAATGAATTTAATTTTAATATTTATAATTTAGATGACAAAAAAACAAATAATAAAATACATAATTGAAAAAAATACATTTTTTTATTAATAAAATACAAAAAGGACAATAGTTAATAAATTTTAATTAAAATATATTATTTTTATACTAAAAATTCAATAAAATAAAAAAATATTTGGAAAAGAGTGTGAAAACAAAGCCACATCAAACTACTCCAAACATAAATGTTTGTTTGTCCTCAAAAAAATGCATTATTTTTTGACATTGTAAAAAAAAAGTATGATTTTTTCATAAGAAACTCAACATGTGAGTGTAAAAACATTAAAGGCATAGGTGCGGGACCAGGAATGGATTTTCAGAAGAAAACAAATCAAGGTCCTTCCTAGATTTAGAAACACACTGGAAGTCAAGGAAATATAGATTCATCCATTGTCACGGATGTCATGCCTCCTATATGAAATAACATACTTCCCTTCTTTAATTCCAATTCATGTTCCAATACTAAGAGTAAGGAGAGGTTAAAACAAGTTGAATTAAAATATTAACATAAGGAAGATTCAATTATCACATTCTCCTAGATTCGAAAAATCAGTGTCCAATTTTTTCCATAATTTATTTGTTTAACACAAATGATTTTTAATTATGTCAATTGTTTTCTTCTTCATTTGTTTTCAAAATTCATCTCACCTAAATGACATCATTTTTTATAGGTCACCTTATTTTAATTTTTCCCAACCATATTTCTTGTGCAGAACACTATTTATAGCACTTATTGAAATTGAAATTGTCTTTTATTTATTAACAAAAATTAACTAAATTATATTGTCTCAGAGGCTCACTATGGGATCCAATTTTCCTATTTTTACTCCAATTACAAATGACTTAAATAATTATCATTTGAGTTTTCTTCTTAAAGTGACCATTTTTTTATTAAAATATGAGTCTCCTAGGATCGAATTCAAATATCTAGTTTTTTAAAGTCATGATCCTAATTCTAAAAAAAAATCTATCAAATCTCACTCTTTTACTCGGTTCCTAAATAAAAAAATCCCTAAGGATAGTGTCCAACTTCACTCAAAAATCATACATCCTCAACGACTTCATCCTCTGTGCAACCCTCACTACCCATTAAGTTGTTATACAATGGGAATGATAATATTTATGTGAAATTTGAATCCAAATTAATCTAATAATGTGAAACATAATATGAAAAAAAATTTAAAAAACTTTGAAAATTTTGGGAAAAAATAGATAATTGTTTTATTGAATTCAAAGGGGGATTTTAAAATAACTATAATTTAATCACAGTAATAAATAAATCCCCCTCTACACCACACATAAAACCCAACATTGTCCCTAATGTTGAATATCTAGGCAGGATACACTTTTCCACACAAAAATAAAATATAAAAACAAAAAACAAGAACAAAAGAAACCCAACCACCACTAGCCAAAAAAGTGGAAAAAAATATTTGTTTTTTTATAATATTATATGCTTTTAAGATTTACAGGAAGTAAAAAAATTAAAGTTATTTAAATTAGTATCATTGAATGGAAAGTGTGCACGTCGTAAGTTGAATCAAAGTGGATGCAATGAGTGTAAGTAGGTTTCACAATTTAGCTCAAATAAATTTGTTACTCACTAGAATTTAGTAGCTAACACCAATGCAGGAAATACATATTCACATTTTTAAAAGGAAGTTGGGGGACTCCCCAATAATTTAAAATATGAAAAATAGTAAAAAATCGAAAAAAAAATAAAAATATTGAAACAAAACAACACTTCTCTGAATTTATTTCATTTCTAATTTACTGTCATCCAAAATGTACTCTTTTATAGCACTAAGTGAAGTTCTCTAGTTTTTCCTCTCCCATTCCTGCATGTTTAGAAAAATATATATAAGAAAACATAATTTAATGTTTAACAAAAATTTAAACAAATAATGATTTTAAGAGGGTTTATCCAGAATAATGCAGTGTGATTCTCCATTGGTTTTCCTTTGCATAGTTTCTGGAAATAACTGTTCTCTCGAACAGTAACAAGCCAAGTGACACAGACAGATAGGTATAACATCAAACTAGATAATCAAGAAGAAAGAATTATATTTATTGAAAAATATAAATAAAAATAAAATGGCACAATGACCATGGGATAGTTCTCATGAAGCCCTGCGTTTATAGTTCTCGATTAGACTTGAGACAACTTCATTATTCAGGTAGAGAAATAGAAGCCAATACATTTGTCTTATATTCAATTAAATGTTTGATCCTTTGACCATTGATAAAGAATATAGTGTTTACTTCCTCAACTAACTCCATAACACGATTGGAAATAATTCTAAAAATTGTGAAGGGTCCTGACAACATGGTCTTCAACATACCTAGAAAATTTTTCTGTGTAGAATTAAATAACATAACTCTTAGGACAACCTTAAAATATCTATTTTGAATTATTTAATAACGAAAAGATTTTGTTATTTATTTTTAAATTTCATCATTCTCATAATTCTCCCTCCTAATATCATACATATCACTTATCTCTAACAACCTTCTCTCACCATCAGATTTAATATCAATGGTTAGGGCCTTCACTTCCCAATAATATTTTTGATGCAATTTAATATGAAGATGAAAAGTTTTACCAAAGTGTATCTTGTATGGTGAAATCATTATGGGATTATTTTAAGATGTTATATAGGCCAACGGATCCTTATATAACATCACTGAACAATCATTCCTAGATCTAGAAACTGTCTTTTCCAAAACACTCTTGAGCTCTGTATTGGACACTTCTACCTACCCACTATACAATGGGTGATGGGTGGTACCTTTTTAATGGGAGAGTCCATATTTCACCATTTAAATTTTGATCTTATCTTTCTTAAAGTGAGTACCATTATCTATAATGAATTCTCTTGGCACCCCAAAAATAAAAAAAATGTTTCTCTTGATAAACTTCGCAACACTAGTAGCATAATTTTTGGGAAGAGCCACAACCTTATCCAACTTTGACACGTAGTCCACAGAAACCAAAATACAATCCTTCTAATAAAATTATGGTAAAGGTACAATGAAATCCAACATCCATACATCAAAAACTTCAACCTCCAGAATTCATTTTTGAGGCATATCCCTCATTCTTCCAACATTTCCTTGTATCTGACACTTTGCATAGATAATGACCAATCTTCTAGAATCTTTGAATACATTTGGCCAGTAAAAGATATCATAAAAAACCTTCTATGAAGTCCTCTATCATCCATGAAATCCATCCTAAGGTGATGAATGGAAGCTCTCAAGTATGGGAAACATTTCTAACTCAACAAAACCTATCCTCAAAATACCATCAGCACATCTCTTGAAAATAAGAGGATCATCCTAAAAAAATATTTAAATTCATAAATAAACCATTTTCATTTGTTTTGTGAGCGGTCCTTGGGAATGAAACCAGCAGCCAAATAATTGGAAAAGTATTCAAACCAAGCTGACTACTGCATAAATGTTCATCAGAAAATGAGGTATTTATTTCTCTTGGTTACTGACTTTGGGTGTTGGGAAGCCTAGACAAGTGGTATGCTACAACATTCTCAACCCCCTTCTTGTCCATAACAACCAAATAAAACTACTTCAATTGGATTGAACACATTATGAGTTTGGGTTTTGATTCTTTCTTATCCCATAAGTACTTGATGGTTTCATGCTCAATGAAAATGTTATCTTTAGACCTTATCATGTACTATGTAAATTTTTCCAGGGAAAACATCATAACATACAATTATTTTTTGTGGTGGAATAATTATTCTAGGCATCATACATCATCTTTATGGCATAGTAAATAACATGAATCCCCATTTCTTTACTTTTCCCCAAAAAATCACATATGGCCAGGTCACTCTCATCACACATTACCTTAAATGGGAAGTTCCAATCTGGGGAAGTGATCACTGGTGAAGTGGTTAGTTTCTCCTTGAGAATATTAAAGGACTCAAATAATTTTTCATCAATGAAAAAGGATATTTCATTAACCAATAGTGAGAAGAAGGTCCCAGTGATCATAGAAAAATACTTAATGAATCTCCCATAAAATGTAGTATGCCCCAAAACACTTTTATCCCCCTATTCAATTTTGTGTGGGGGAAACATTTGTATTACTTCATCCTTGGAATTATCAACCTCTAGCCCATTTCTAAAAAAGTTTTGCCCCAACACAATTCCCTCTGTATCCATGAACTAGAACTTTTCTTATTTTAAGACAATATGTGTCTATTGGAACCTTTCCAACATAGTTTCCATATTTTCAATGAAATTATCAAAATCACATCCTTCAACTGAAAATGCATCCATAAAGAATTCAATTTTCCTTAAATAATATCTAATAAGTGTAGTTTCTGATCATAGAAGATGCGTGTGATGGGAAGTGTCCAACATTGGTTTTTTCATGTTCAATGATAAATCCGAGATATAGATGACGATGAACACCATGTTCAACAGGAATGAATCAAAGAATACAGACAACATGAATCACACTGAAACCAAATAGTGGATAATAAAATATTATATGTAATTAATTTAATTAAATTAGAGTTACCTTGATGTAATTATTTCCTTTTTGATGGATCTAGTAATAGATCTACGATGAATTGTTATTGCGTCGTAGAAATCAAGTGTAAATTCTCTCTAGGGGTGATCCACATGTGTTCCAAAAGTCTATAGATGTCATTGAAGGAATATCCTAGTTCTAACATTGTATATCCTTTTTCTTGTGTCATCATCCTTTAACCTCTATTATAATTACTTCCATAGTGTTCTCTTTGATCTTGTAGAGGAATATTTCTCTTTGTTCATGGGAGTGATCGAAGGGAAGAGTGATCTCATGTTCTTGAGATAATTCCACATTTTTATTGTGCACAAACCAAAAAATTTAATTGTCTAATTGAGAAAATAAAATAACTTGGATTATATATCTCTAGGGTTAAAATAAAATAATTTAACAAGTTACCTTAGTTATTTATCTAGTCCAAGAAAAACCCCAATGTCAAATAATATTATTATTATCATCATTTTTCTACGCGTGCTTAACATTAAAATTAAAATTAAGTATTATTTAATAAAATAATATTTAAAATTTAATATTATATTACCAAACCTAAAATTTAGGTCATTCACTCCTCTATAATAATTAAAAGGCCATGACTAACATCTATTTATTTTTTAAATAAATATCACTACATTATTCAATAATAAATAAATAATTAATATATGTACTAAATAGAAAATATATATTTATACTAAATAAATAATACATGAATAATTATTAACCCATGTGAAAGAATAATATTTATTCAAATTTTTAAATAATTAATAATAATATATTATTTAACTATAGTTATGGATTCAATTAGCGTGTGACCCTCCAGGCCTCTTTCTTAGTGGCGTTAGGTGAAGCGGCCTATAGTCTATGGTCTGCATCTAGCTGCATGATAAGGCACCCATTTTGAAATAATTTAATACTTCAATGACATCTTACATCATATGGATTCTTACTATGTAATATAATCTCTTTATCATGATATCTATAATCAAGCAGGTTGCATGCCGGTGTCATCAAACAAAGTTCCCAATGTCTCTTTCATTGATTTCTAAGAAGATAAACTTTCCTATAGAACACCAAGGCCATGAATTTATTTAGGATCTATCATTTCTATAAATGGTCCTAATATATCAACTTATGTTAAAATAAAAGGTACATATCCTTTCTCACATTATTCATTAATGCAATATTACTCATGACACACTTAATGTATTCTACAATTCTATGAACATATGTCGTCATGATTTTCTTCAATACATCAATTTTTGTGACTCATAATATTCATTAATAATAATATTAAAGTCTAAAAATCAACACAAATGTTAAAATATTGGAATATCCAATAACACATAGAAATGTGTATTTTTTACTAGTGGGTCTCATTCTCGTAATATCCTACCAGATATTACGAAGGGAATACATCATGAGAAGATGCCTAAATTTCCTATGAGTCACCAGTAGAATATATCAATTTTGTCCCTCAAATAAAATAATTCATCTATAGAACATATATTCATGAATATTTTCATAGCACTTCTGGTTTATGATCGTAGTTGGTAACTGTTATGACCTTTTAGTGCGGCAACTACTCTTAGGACATTATCACATACTGTGTCACGCAAAAGAACACTCATTATGTGATAAGTAGTTTGTTAATATTGAAATCAATTAATTGATGTTATATTAAATTACAAAAAATTTGGTTTTATGTCATCAACTACAATAGACTCCCACTTTCACAAAATCCATCGTTTAACAACCATAAATCTACTAGCTCTCAAATGATACTCATGATTCAACTAAGATAGGACTTTAGTCAAGGGGTCTACCACATTCTCTTTTGTGGGTACTCTTCTTACTAAAACTTAACCCCTCAGATGAAAATCCATCAAGGGGTGATTCTTTCAGAGTATATGATTTCTCTACAGGTGTGACCATGGATCCTTTTCAAGAGCCATTGTTGTAGTATTATAATAATACAATGTTAAGGGATCATTACTTCTAGGTACCACATCATACTCATGGTCAATGTTCTAAATCCCAATAAATTACTTAATGAAATAAAAATCCACTATATAATCAGACACCACTGTAAAATTAGTGACAATTGGCTTCTTTGAAATCTTTCATATCACAGATCCTCTATTGAGACATAAAACATATGCTGATTGCAACTTAAAATCATTCTGATTTGTCTAAAAATCATCCCCGTTATAACCCCTGATGACCAGATTCTTGTCTCCTCTATACACTAGGAACATATTCCTAGTTCTTCTCAGATACTTAAGGTTAGCCTTAACTACAGTCCAATGCATTTCACCTGGATCATCGTGATATTTTCCTATCATTCTCAATGCTTAGGCAACATCAATTTTAGTACATAACTTGGAATACATGATTAATCTTTTCACTAAAGTGTATGGGATCTTACTCATTCTATCCTTTGCCTGTTGTGTTTGGGGACACATTTTCTTAGAATAATGAAAACCATGTGACACTAGAACCAATACCCTCATGGATTTTTCTTTACTAAAACTCTTTAATATCTTGTCAATATTTGTACTTTGAGTTTGTCCAGAAAACCTCTGGGATCTATCACGAATGATCTGGATCCCTATAATGTAGGCTGCTTCACCTATGCCTTTAATGGAGATAAATTTGTTTAACTAGTCATTAATATATTGTATGAATGATATGTAATTTCAAATAAGTAATATGTCATCAACAAATACTAATAGGATAACAACCACATTCCAACTAAAACTATTGTGAACACATGGATCACATTCATTCTTAATGGAACCAATTTTTTATGGATTCATCGAATAAAATGTTCCATGTCATAGATTATTTCTTTAATACATAAATAGATTTATTCTATGTTAATATTATTTTGGAATAACCATTAGTCACAAACCCTACTAGTTGTGTCATATTGGCATATTTTTGAAGGTTCTCATTAAGCAATCAAGTTTTTCCATCCATCTGCCAAATCTCATAGTCATGGAATGATTCTATATCATGTATAATTATAATGGATTTAAACATGGAAACTGGTGAAAAGGATTAATTGTAGTCAATTACTTAATGTTATTTAAACCCTTTACAACTAGCCTTTCTTTATCAGTACTTCATTACATTCCTTGTCCAATTTTTTCTTGAAACCCCATCTGCACCCAGTAGGCATTATATCAACTGGTGCATCAATAAAAAAACAAACATGGTTTTGATACATGGAATCCATTTTAGAATTTAGGGCTTCTTTACATCTTGAAGCTTCTGAGCTCTCTACTATCTCATTATAGGAGATAAGATCATCATAGTCAACCAATAATGAGTCACCATCTTCAGTGACTGGAAAACTATACCTCTCTGGTTCTCTTACCTCTCTTGTGCTTCTATGCAGTACTTGGGTTTCAGGGACTAGTTCTTCCACAAGGACCAGTGGAATATGTTCTTTTACCAAATCTTGGGTATCTTGAGCATCAAATTCATTAATGTGAATATTTCACCCAATTTCCTTTTCGATGATGTGCTCCCTCTTATATAAGATGACATGTTTGGTGGAAATCACTTTTGTTTTCAAATGGGTTGTATATGCAGTATCCCTTTGTTTCCTTGGGATACCCTATAAAGATAAACTTTGTGTCCTAGGTGCTTGTTTGTTTCCCGAGAAGGGCTTAACTAATGAATCACATCCCCATACACATGTATTTAATAAAAATGGTTTCTTTCCACTCCATAGATCGAAGGGAATCCTATTTCCTAGTTTAGTTGGTACGTAGATTAATGTGTATACTGCAGTTTGTAATGGATATCCACAAATGGATAATGGAAGATCTTTATGAATCATCACCAAACCTTCCTTTTATAATAAGGTATGGTTCCTCCATTAAATAACACCATTTTAATGTGGTGTGTAAGGGGGTGTGAGTTGAGATATAATACCAAACTACTATAGAAAATCGATAAACTCTTGGTTTAGATATTCATTACCTCAATCCAATCAAAGATTATTTATCTTCTAACAAAGTTTATTCTATACTTCATTTGTGAATTCCTTTAATTTATAAAATGAATCAGACTTATACCTCATCAATTAGTTATAACCATATATACTCGAGTCATCAGTAAAAGTTATTAAGTAAGAATATCCCCTTTTAGATTCTATTAGAATGGTCTACATAAATCTGTGTGTACCAGTCCTAGAATCTCTGTGGACCTTTCACCCTATACACCAAGTGGAGGTTTGGTAAATTTTTCACATAAACAATCTTGACAACATTCATGTGGTTTTTGGTCAGAATAGTCTAAAAAACTATCCTAATAGAGCATTTTCAAACACTTTGCATTTACATGACCAAGACGTTCATGCCAAATTTGGGTGTTATTTGAGTCATGTAAAATTGATTCACTATCAATTTCCAATACTTTGTTTTATTAATTTAATAAATAAGGACCATTATTTAAATGATTCATACCTTAATATATGTTGAATTTATAAAATAAACCACTTTTATTTCCAAACATGATAATAAACTCATTTGTATCTAGCAATGATATTGAAATTATGTTCTTGGTAACCAAAGAAACATAATAAAAATATTTTAAAAAAAATCCTTCCCATTGGAAATTTATGGTGGCAGTCACTAATGGCTAGGGAATCCATCCTCGCTCCATTAGTTGCTCTCAGATCCACCTCACCTCTACCAATATTTGAAAATCCACTTGGATCCTATACTTGGGTACAATTGTGGGCCATAAAAGTTGTATCTAATACCCAATGTGTAGATATTGAAAATTTTCACTTGATAACAAAGACACCTTTAGTTTCCCCTTGCTTCTAGATGCAGTTCCTCTTCCAGTGGCCTGAAATTCCACGTGAAAAACATAATGTGTCTTTTTATTTTACCTATATTTGGATATTCTTCTTCTTAGAAGGATGGTGCTCAAGAGATTTAAATTTTTTATATGTATTGGGTGACATTGCCTTATTCTTCCTTTTTATTATTCACTATAAGGACCGTAGGTTTGTCACAACCCATGTTCTTATACATTTTTGAATTAATGCAAGATGTTTTCAAAGACTCTTCTCATTATTTCTAATATTTTAATTAATAATAAAATTAGAGAAGGCCTTGGGAAGTGTGGAAAGTATAAGCTCGGTATGAAACTCATTTTATAATTTAATCCCTAAGATGTTTAAGCATTCAATGTAGCCAATAAGCTTGAATACATGAGGCCCAACAAACATTGACTCTTGACCATTAGTTGTAAACAAATCATGAAGATCTCGTACAAATATTGTATCGTTTTCTCTTTATATAGATCCTAAAGGTGATACATCATGCTATGCAGATCCATTTCCTCATGGTTCGTCAAAAGATCATTAGACATAAGTGATATCATGAAACATTTAAAATATTTGGAATCATTCAACTATTTCTCATAGAGTTTTAACTATTCATCACTTGCCTCACTTCTAGGTGCTTTTTGGAAAGGTTTTTCCAGGATATATAATTTACAATCATGGAGAATGATGACACATAGGGGCCTTTTCCATTCGTGAAAATGTGTGCCAGTTATAAGGATTTCCATATCAAGCATGGAACACAATGATATGTTTGATGTCATTTTAATGATGATTCTTCAAATAAGGTGAGAATTTTTTTATTATTTCATCTAATTATATTATGACAAATAAATAAATAAATATTATATTTATTAGACTCAAACTATTTTATTTAAACTCAGTATCCCTCACCATTAGCTTCATAATATCACTTTGATTTTATATTCTAGCAGAAAAGATCCATATTCCCCTTCTCGTTACGCCAATTTTGGTAGTTCAAGCAACTTGAATGGTTTTAGGTAGGCATTCCAATTTATTTCTGCATTAACTCATAGTTCCTTGATCTATTGAGTGGACTCCCCAATCCTGAAATCCTTAATTTGGATTCGCTCAAAATTTTCCTATTAGATACATCAAGTCCAACATTGGAAGTCAAACCTTGTTATAAACTAAGTTAATTCCACCCAAAACATCGTGTTAGAATTCCCCAATAATTAAAATCTCCATACATTGTATGGTTAAGAACTTTTAACTATGGTTTGATTTTAACTGAAGTAGTGGAAGGCCATAAAAGTTTAATATATATGATTTAGGTATTTTATCCTTTATGTGTAAATTTCCAATTATTATTGTTTCAAAAGATTATTGATATTAAGTGGATTTACTTAAGTTATTAACCATATCTTAGATAAAATTTACGCCTAACCCAATTTACTTAAATTCTATCTTGCATGCATGTAAAATTCATTAATTTATATGATCGTAAGAAAACGTCTATAACAAAATAACCATGAAAATTGAAAGAAATAAAACAATAAAGCATACTGATCCTGATATTTCAATGATAGTTAGTTTATATAGCAGTTGTTAAACTAACCGTTGACCAAGGGGGAAAGCACCTTGAACCAATTAAGGTTCATATTGAATCTTTCCATCTATCCACCTTTGTATCTCTATGGTATTGTTTTCTCCTCGGCTCCAAACATGAACATACTCAACTAGATTGGGAGCTCCATCCATTACATATTTTTTTACTCACACATAGGTGAGGGAAAAGGGTTTATATAAAAAAAAACAATGGGCACGCATGCCCTACACAATAAGAGGAGATAAGGAACACTTGCCCAAATTTTACTTTCATAATAAATTAAATAAAACCAATCACATACAATGGTATGGTCTATGATCTAGATCATCAACATACCTAGAACGCATTACACACTTAATAAAACAAGCATTCAATTATTAATCATTTATATTTAGGATAAATCATGCAAGAATCTATTAATTATTATATTTAATTAATCAATTATTTTATCTTAATTCTCATCCAAATTTCATTAATATTCTCATCCATCATAATTTTAATCAAATTAAATAAATTTATTTAAAATTAACTATGTATAAAAATATACCTTCGAGGCATCACAGTGAATAACTATATAATCCCACCAAGCATGTATTATACTATTATATTGTTTACTCTTGTAACACATGGCATATGCGACTTATCAAATACCTTCATGATGTGTACTATCACCTTAATGATTACTTGAATTACATGATTTTTTGGTCACATTTTATGATTCAATGGATATAGTGTAACATCTGTATTATGATTTATACATGATATATATATCAGCACATTAGGTAGATATTAATTATTTATTTATATGTATAAATATTCAAACCCATCACATGTCGTGTCCTATCAACTTAATGAACATACACAAGAACATGTCTCAAGGTTTACATATTATAATATCTAAATTTTAAATCTACCTAATTTCTTATATGTACAAGACATGTACAGGGGAGCTACATGGCGTGTACATATCTTATCTTCTATCTGAGGTACACACTCAGGGACTCAACATAAAAATCATACCTCAGAAAAAATAGAGTAAATGGTGTGTAAATGGGACTACAGGGTGTGTGGACTCCTAGTTACATGGTAACCGATAAGGTATGTCGTTTATAAAACACACAGACCTTTAATGACTCAATGTAAAAACATGCTATGTACATGGGATACACGATGTGTACTCTAGTTAACCATGAACCACTCTGGACAGATCAACATGTGGTGTAAGTAATGAATGAACCATGTGTCATCGATGCACATTGTTTGAATTAATTGCTTAATTAATACCTGATGTATTGAACATAAGTAGATGTTGTGTAACTCTTATTAGAAGGTGTGTACTCATGTGTTACCCAACCCAAATCCTTGTCACCTCTGGATGAGAACATTGATTTTATTTTGTTCATAAAATTAATCAATTTTATTAGATATACAACAATTGAAAAAGGAAGAATAAGATCATACAATTTGGATTAAAAGAATGATTCAACTTTAATGGAAAACTAAATTAAAATTAATAAATCAATCAATTATATTTGAATAATTATAAATAATTATATGATTACTCTGATACCATTTGTAGGTTTCGGGTTCCATGGAAGCATCCGATAGGTGGTGCACAACATTTCTTTTCTCTTGTTTAATAATAACTATGAGATCAACAAGATGATAAATTCCATGTTCAACGGAATTTAATTAAAGAAGATTGATTACATGAACAACATATGAACTAGAGAGAGATGATCATCACATATTATTTAAAATTAATTTAAATAAATAAGAGTTACCTACATGGAATTATTCCATCATTGATTGATCTGATAATATATCTTTTATGCAACATCACTATGTTTTAGGAATCATGTGAGGATTACTTCTTGCGATGATTCACACATGTTCCATGAACCCCAAGATGTCACCGAAAGAATATTTGGGTTCTATCTTTCTAGATCCATATGCTTTGCGTTGTCCACCTTTGATCACTAGGGGAATTGCTTCTAAATAATTATCCTTGATCTGGTGGAGGAAGACTGCCCTTTGTTCTTGGGAGAAATCTTGGAGAAGAGAGATTTAAAGGTTTTAAGAGAATTCTCCATGTCTATTATGCAGATCCCAAATAAATGAATTATTCTATTGAGAAAATAACATAACTAGGTTTATTTATCACTAGGGTTAAAGGAAAATAATTACACAAGTGCCCTTAATAATTTATTTAATCCTAGAAATTAACGCATGTTAAATAATGATATTATTATTATTATTTCTTGATGTGAACTTAACATACATATTAAAATTTAATACAATGTAATAAAAAATATAACATATTTATTATTTTCTTACTAGACGAAATATCCTAATCTTCCCTTCCACTATAATATTTTCTAGACCCTAAATAATGTACACATATTTATTAAATAAATATCACAATATTATTCACCAATAAATAAAAAAATTATTATATTTACTAAGTAGAAAAAAATATTTATATGTGATCAAGAAAACATGAATAATTATAAAACCACATACATGAATAATATTTATTTTACTTTTAAGATAATAAACATTAATATATTATTTAACTTAGATTCGGGATAGAGTTATTGTGTGATCCTATAGGCCTTAGTGGCATTAGGCGAAGTAGCATAATGTCCATGGTCAACATCTAGTAACACAACAAGGCACCCATAGATAAATAATTTAATTCCATAATGACATTTTACCTCATATAAATGCTTACTATATAATATAGTCCCTTTATCATGATATCACTAATCAATAATGTTGCATGCTAGTGCCATCAACTAAAGTGCTCGATGTACCTTTATTTGATTTCTTGGAAGATAAACTTTCCCATCAAACACCATGTCCATTTATTTATTTAGGCTATATCATTTCCTACAAAGGGCCTGAGATATAATCTTCTGTTAAATAATAATGTAAAATCCTTTCTCACATTATTCATGAATACAATATTAATCACGACGCACCCAATATATCATACATCTCCATGAACATATGTCATCATGGTTTTCATCAATACATACAATTACGTGACACATAATATCCTTTAAAAATAATCTTAATGTCTAAGGATCAATACACATATCCACAGATAGGAATATCTAATGACTCATAAAAATGTGGATTTCCTACTAACGGGTCTCATTCACATAATAGCCTACAATATATTACCAAGGGAGTACACCATATGAAGGTTCCTCAAAGTCCTATGAGTCTCCACCCCTGATAAATAGTATCATTTATTTGTCTCAAAGTATTTATTCCATTTATAGATCATATATTCATGAATAGTGTCATAGCACTTATGAGTTCTCATCATATCGGGGAACTATTATGAACTTTTAGTGCGATAACTAGTCATAGGAAATTACCACCTACTATGTGTCACAGAAGTAAAATCATTATGTGATAAGTAGTTTATTAATATTACAAAAAATTAGAACATTTTATCATAATTTACATTGAAGTTTGTTCTATGGGACCAACTCGATCAAGTATTTGGCCATCATGCATATCTGAAATGTGGATGGAGAACCACAAAATCTATAGGGTGTTTTCCGATAGGAAAATGTCTCAAATAGACAAGAGAAGGTGGTTTTCTCATGATACTCAGGTTAAATGGAAATTTAGTAGTTACTAGAGTAACCATCAGGAAAATATAAAAATTCATTGCCTCCCAGCCTCTCCAATATTTGGTCCAAAAAATGGAAATGTGAAAATTCTCCTTCCTGGTGGCAGAATTCAGTTTCATCCATTCAATAAAAAACCTCAATTAAATAATTTCTTTGTTTTGTATTTTCTTATCTTTCTTAGTAGTGACAATTATAACACTGCCCTTTTGGGGGAAACCTGGAAAAGACATACCCATGGGCTGTCAGAATTAGAAAAAATAATCCCTACATCAAGCAGTTTGATAACTTATTATCTCCCCACATACTTCATGTTTGGATTGAGTCTCTATTGGGTTTCCACTATTTCCATATACTCATGGTCCATTGGGATTTTATGCATATATAATGATGAACTTATCCCCTTAATATCAGTGATTTTATAGCTAATTAAATATTTGAACTTCATCTAAACACTCAGTAGATTTTCCTCTTAACATAATACAATATTAGATGATATGATCACATGTAGTGTGGAACACTCCCCTAACAATGAATATTTTAGATGAGTAAGGAGGGGCTTGAGTAGTAGAATATGTGGTTCTTGGATTTAGGGAAGAAACTAGGGCTAAGATGGACCGATGTCTTCATGATGCCACTTGATGAAGGAAATTTAAAAGGATTCCTCCTCATTAGTATTACTTCTAGAAAACTTTTCCTCACACATAGACTCTTTTATTGGGGAAATAATGTGTTCAAAAGAAAACCCATCT
This sequence comes from Viscum album, assembly GCA_963277665.1. NCBI lineage: Eukaryota > Viridiplantae > Streptophyta > Magnoliopsida > Santalales > Viscaceae > Viscum > Viscum album. The sequence continues at coordinate 640,392,611 of OY728155.1, read as the reverse complement.
ATATGTCCCAAAAAATCTCCCTCAAACTCATCAACATGAACCCTTTCTTTAATGGAGATGATCACTGTGTACATTGCACTAGGGATCTATAGTTCACCATTAATCTTCTCTAGAATCCTCGAAAACTCTTCTTCCCCCTAATAAATAGAACCACTAGATATTAATAGACCATCTCTAGGAATTACAGGGTCAGTTCATTAATTTTCATTAAAAAATTGATATCCCCTCTCTGTTCACCAAAGTTAAAAATTAATTTCCCCTTTGATACATCAATCACAGTCCCCTTGTGGCCCAGAAGGTCCTTATATGGATGATAGGTACCAGCTGGTCACATTCCATATCCAGTAAGAGAAATTCAGAATTCAAGAACAATAAACATACTCCTACTAGAAAATCATCTATGCTACTCACTATATGAGGGGTGGATCAATCATCTAGTTGTAACACAATAATGGTGGGTTGGGTAACTTCTAATCTCAAGTGTTAAAATGTGAGAGAGGTATAATGTTGGAGCTAGCTCTAAAATCACACATTAACTAAAACATACCACCTCTAACTCCAAATTTACAAGCATTAACAAATATACCTGGGTCCTAAAGCTTAGGAGGTATCGTATTGTGAAACATATCACTACATTCCAATGTCAGACTATAGGTAGGAAACTTTTCCAAAGAATTTTCTTTGAGCAGATTTTTTTGAAGAGATTTTAAGTAAGATGGGATTTTGATCATGGCATATAAAAATAGGATTTCAATATTCATCATTTTTCCACCTTGAAAAACATCAGCAGTGGAGAATCATGGGTTTTTTAATTATTTGTGGAAAAGTGATCATAGAAGAAAGGTTAATTACAATTGGGGGAATCCATTAAAATTATTCTACAGACTTTTTCTTTTCATTGTTATCATTATTTTTCATGATATTTACTTTGTTTTTTAGTTGTAACAGTAGGAATTAGATGATTTCCAGTGCTAGAGTCTAGTTTTCCAACTTCACAATTTTCCAGATTCATCTTGTTTTTTCTTTTCATCAAATTTTTTTTATTTCATAGGATCTTGGTGTGATTATTAACAAATTTTGATGGTCACATCCATGTAATGTTTTTTGCGGTTGGCTTAAGTGGTACTAGGAAGCCTTCCAATATCTTTAACACTCATATCCCTAGCCAACTACCCCATTTATATTTAAAAAATTTCATTTTTGAACCCATTTGAACATTATAAAAATAATGTTTTATTTTTTGTCTATAAAATCATCCTATCCAATTTTGAAACATACCCCTCACCTCATCTTTGTAATTGGATGATTCAGTTTTGGGTTTGGGTTGTGGTTGGAACAACTACATAAGATTCTGCTAGAAAATAGGAGGGGTAGCAGGTCAGAGGACTCCATGCTCCCTCCAAGAAAGTTTTAGGTGATTATTATACCCCTTATTATAGGTATTTGAAAAATGATGTCCCCTATGTCGCATACTAGGAACATAACCCACAAAACTGGGACTCTCAGGATCATGGGTAGGCTTGTCAAAATATGAACAGTATGTTTGCAAGTTCCAATACATGCCAGAATGGTGGAATTTCTACCTAAGGGTGTTGTGTGTGTTATCATTAAAAAGCTCAGAAACTTAGGCTTCAATTTGTGGGAAAGATGTGGATTAATTCCTAAAAATGATTCTCATACTAGATCATTTATGATGAGAGTTTTATGCCAGAGTATTAATGATTTGTTTCAACTAATCTGCATTCCTACCTCTAATGTTCCATCTCGAGGGTTGGTCCACCATGTTTTGGTGGTAAAGTTGAGGATGTTATAAATGGTTTTTATGTGAAATTTCAGGTATTCACTAGTTGTTTGGACACTCTCTTAATAGACCCCTAAATCTATCCCAGGCTTCAGGAAAAATCTCCCCCACATCAAGAAACAAACCATTGATTTTGTGCCTAATCTCAAAGGACATTCTCTTAGGATAAAATTTCATGGTGAGGTAATTATAAACAAGATCCTAGGAGAAAAAAATATCTTCTTATAACTGTTGGAACCAGGACTTAGCATTAGACTTGAGGAAAAAGGGGAACACTTTCAACTTCAGATCATCCCCACTTAAGCCTCTAAATGGACACTATTTTACACTATAATGGAAATACCTAATCATTTCATGGGAGTACTCACTAGCAATCCCATTGAAGAACCGAAACTGGGAAAACATAAATTGATAGAATTCATAGTTTCGAGACCTAGGAATGATCCTAATGAACAAAGTGTTTCTAGAGATAGAAGTTAAAATAAACTCCTTCAAAATGAGCCTCTCAAAAATCTCATTAACATGTTGATTAACATTTGTGGGTCGGATAATATTTCCAAGCGGGTTATTCAATTTTTGGTTCCCATATTATCTATTAACTTCCATTTTGAGTTTTTTTTTCTTTTATAATTCATTGAGGTGTTTTTCAATATCTGGAATTACTTGTTCTAAATTCATAGACCAAGACCTAGTGTATATACAAAAATTGTTTCATAGAGTTTTATTTGTGTTTTTAGATAAATTTTTGACATTTTTTAGAAAGGATTTTATATTTATGGTTTTTTATAGTTTTTTATTTCTATATTTTTAACAGTTTTTATAATTTCATTGATTATTTGTGTTTTATGTTTTGTACTTATTTTGATTGTTTTTTTTTTGTTTTTCTAAATTGTATGCACATGCCTTCCCCAGAAATAGTTAAATAATTTGATGAGTGCGTCGTTGAGTGTGCACACATATAAATTAATAAAAATTGTACATACTACTAGTGTGGTGGTGAGATAAGGTTGAACCACATGGAAAGACTGATTCTGTTCTTAATAACAAAATAATCAAAAAAATAAATAAAACAAAAAAAAAAAGAAATTATAAATTAATAATAGATTGTGGGTGATGCAATTAAGAAAATATAGATTTTTGTGAGAGAGTGAGTTCTTGAGGAGATAGGAAAGACAGACAAGAAGAAGTAGCATGTGACAATGAGATCAACCGGTATGATAGGAATGGGGAAACTGACTGGCCAACATCAATATCGGACTCCCCTTATTCATGCACTTAAATTGAAATATCTAGATCTGATTAAAATTGATTAACCGGATTTTTGATCATGTCATCCTCTAAGAATATAACCCCCACAGTTTATCAACTGTAGAAATTATTCCATCATCAGGTGTGAAAAATAATAAAACACTCAGTTCAAATTGTGAGTTGAAATTAATGTGATTCCCTCTCGAGAGAGATTTATTCATTTTAAATGAAATTAAAATACTAAAAACTATAAGAATTTAAATTCTATTAATATTATTTTTCACTGATACTTGATATTATAAAAAAATTGTCAAGAAGAAGAGAGAGAAACATCTAGTTGAAGAATGCAAGAATGAAGAAGGGAAGTACATATCTAACTGACTAATTCTATTCCCCAAAAAGTGATTAGCCACGTATCGTGGTTAAAATAAATAGATTAAGAGAAATTTAATGAAGGATGTTCATGTTGAAGAAAAATGAAAAAAACGAACAAGGAGAAAAGTGTTCTATAAACATATTTGATCTTCATAAATATCCATTCGTTACGATCTACTATGCTCTACTCCTATTGATTGTGAATGGAATAGTGTTATCAAGATCTCATACATAGGGAATATGGAATGGGTGATTGGTGTTTCTCGAATCTACTGCTCCTGGATGTGGAAGTGGTGAAGTGAAATCTGGAATGGGTGGTCTCAAATGATCTTTTGAAGTGGGCGTCGTGTCCTGATATTCTTCTCCTGGATGTGGTACTCTCTTGAATTCCTGTCAAATGTATATTGTAACAATGATATCCCACCACTTCTACTGCTTCTAAATTATTTCAATCCACCTTGCATGCTCATTTATCTCTTTTCTAGCCTTCATGTGGCACCTTCATGTGCCACTTCCTCCTTTCTGGTCACTGAAGAGCAAGAACCTCGACATACTGGATGACCGCGCCATGTAGCCTGAGCCCTCCCTCTTTGCACAATGACAGGGAATACAATAGATAAAAATTGAAAATAAATCACTTAATGTAATTAAATTATCACTAGAAGTACATTTGTACAAAAATTAAAATAGGGGTTCAAAACCCATTGGGAGCAGGTATTGTAGTTGGATTGTAGTAGCGGAGGCACTGTAGCAACGATGAAACTATAGAAGTAGCAGACATTGTACCTATAGTAGTGGAGAGCACTATAGCAGTGGCATGTACTACAATGAGTATTGTAGAGGTGGCAGTATTGTAGGTAGTACTATAGAAGTCGGAGTACTGTAGCAATATTATTTACAGAATGGGTCTCAGGCCATGATTTTGAGCCTACGAGACATGTAATAGACTATATACCCACTAGGCCATTGGGGATTATATACATATGGTAATAAACCGAGATATTCAGTGGGTTATACCTTGAGGTGCTATGACATGCCTTTCAGGCCTTTGTGTGTGCGGTGTGTGTGTTTGATGTAATTGTACCCCTAAGCACCAAATATATATATATATATACACATTATAACTGTTAATATACTTATTGATTTATTTACATTAAACGAATTATTTGGCTTACATAATTATAGTTGTTTTTATATACAACAATCAAAATATTTATACTTTTTATTAAAAACCAATTCCTTTACTAAATTATTTTTATATATAGATAATTAAAAATTAAAATATAATAAAAGAGAAAAAATTTTAAAACAAAAAAAATAAGGATTAGAATTGTTCTAATATATATGTTATAATTAAATACATTTAATTAGTTAATATATATATATATATATATATTATGTTATTATTATTTTTCTTTTTATTAATATATAATTTAATTATATAAAATAAATAAATAAATAAAAAGACAATATGATAATAGGAGAGGGGTTTGGCTGGGAAACACTTGTGGAGAAGGTTTTTTAATTTATGGTGGTTATGTTAAATTTATTTAGGAAAATGAGTCAACACAATGCCAGATGGTTTGGCATTTTGGGAAAAATCCCAAAACGCCAAAACCCTAGGTGTTTTGAAAAAAAATACCAAAACACCAAAGGGTGGGGTGTTTTGGTCACATGCCCCACCCTCTCCATTTTACCCCTTTGCCTATATATATATAATAAATAATTAAATATTTATAATTATATAAATATATAATTATATATTAATAATGATAAATAATTATACATAATATAATTTTATACAATTATAAATATAATAAATATATAATTTTAAATAAAAATATATATAATTTTAAATATTATAAATGTATAATTATAAAAGTGTATAAAATTAATTATAAATCAATATTTACATAACTTTATAAATAAATATTAAATAAATAAATTGATATTTATAATTCTAAATATAAAAAATATATTTATTTATTTGATATATTTATATTAGTAATTATATTTATTATAAATATATAACTGTGAATATAATAAATATATAATTGTAAATATAATAAATACTAAATAATAAATATATAATTAAAAAATAATTATAAAAATATAATTATAAATGTAATAAATATATAATTCTATATATAAAAAATATATAATTATAAATATAATAAATATATAATTATATATATATTATATAATTATAATTATAATAAAAATATAAAATTATATGTATTTTTTATATTATAATTATATATTTATAATAAATAGGATTAATAAAATAAATATAATAATTATAATATATATAATAATTATAAGTATTATAAATTCAACAAATATATAGTTAGAAATATAATTAACATGTAGTTATAAATATAATAAATATATAATTATAATTATATATTTATAATTGTATATTTATTATATTTATATTTATATACTTATTATATTTATTGTTATATATTTATAATAAATGTAATTAGGAAAAAATATATAAATATAATTATTATATTTAGAATTATAAATATAATTTTCTTTTGTAAATATGTATTTATAAACTTATATAAATATTGATTTATAATTAATTTTATACAGTTTATAATTATATATTTATTATATTTATAATTATATATTTAGTGTATCTATATTTATTATATTTATAAGTATATTTTTATTATATTTATAATTATATATTTATTATGTTTATAATCATATATTTATTATGTTTATAATCATATATTCATTATATTTTTAATTATAAATATAATAAATATTTTATTATATTTATAATTATATATTCATTATATTTATTCTATTTAAAAATATGTATTTACTATATTTATTATATTTACATTTATTATATTTATATTTATTATATTTAAAATTAAATAATTATATATTTAATAATTATATATTTATTATATTTATAATTACATATTTATAATTATTTTTATATCTATATATTCATTTTATGATGGATCGGGATGGCGGAGTACGAGGAGGCGAACCTGGAAACCCCAAAGCTGATGGCCTTGAATTTTCTATTGGGGAAGATGATTGCGGGACATATGTTAGAGATCATATTCCTTTCCTGCATTCATTGTTACCTGGGGTGAGGATAATGTCCAATGACCTCGAATTGAGGGGCGTTGAGTCGGTGTCTCGGGCTTTTGATGATGGCCGAGGTGGAGTTTCACGCTACAACGATGCAGTTCCACCTCCTGGCATGGGGGTTTCAACCGATGATGGCGGAGGAAGCAGTTGTTGCTATAGTGATGTGGTTCCACCTCCTAAAATGGGGGTTTCAACTGTTTCAGTAAGCAAGGTGAGTTCTGATCCAACGAGGAAACAACACCTTCCGCTACGAATGTCACACACAAAGGCATCTCTTTTGCAGAAGCCCTCTCTAAAGGAAAACTTTTGGAATCTTATGCTTCAACTCATGTTTTTCGAGAACCCTAGATTTCTAGATCAGATAGTGGGCGATTTACAGTCATTGTTGATCCAGTGGAAATCAAAGCGAGGCTAGATTCTTGTAAGTTCTCGATTATTGGGTGTTTAATCCTATCTATGGGGGATAAACAAATGAATTCATAGGGAATTGAAATCCATAATTTCTTGAGTCTGGGGATTCCAAATTGGCGGATTGTTCATATAGGCCGAGGCTATTTCCATCTCTTATTTTCATCTGCTGCAGATCATTTGAAGGCATGGACCGCTGGCTTCTTCTCATTGAATCAAGGTGTTTTTCATCAATCTACTTGGGAGTTCAATTTCAACCCCTACCCAAAAAAGCATTCAAATGCACATATATGGGTGAGAATATATGGTCTTAATTGGGTTCTTTGGAATCCCTTAATTTTGAATGATTTAGTTTCCTATATTGGTGTGCCTATAAAGATGGAAAACCACACCGTTGAAGGAAAATTTGGTTACTTGGCCACAGTCTTAGTGGATGTGGATATGTTGAATAGTCTGCTTGATTGCTCCACTTTGTTGGCTAATGCTGAGAGCATTGAGGTTTATTTTGAATAAGAATCCATCACATTTTTTTGAAACTATAATAAGTTGGTGGGGGCATGTTTTTTCTGATTGTTGGAATGTTAGAAAAATCTAGTTGAAACAGGTGGGGACTTCCTCACAGACCAGCCATCGAAAAAGTCATGGACCGTCAAGTGTAGGAAAGGAGTCGCATAAGAAACAAGCTTCTTTTGGAAATGTCTTTAGGGATATAACTCGCGATGAACCATTTCATTCTCCTGTCACTGAGGATACATGTCCTGATCGACATGTTTCTGGGACGATGCATTTTCATATGGCTATTTTCACACCTAGGGGTATTTATTTTAGTATTCTCTTATGTGGAGCACCAACATGATTCTCTCTAAGGGAGATGTTTAGAAATTGACGAGTAATGATGTTGAAAAAGTGTAGAGAGAACTGTCAGGAGGTACATATCATTTAAATCAACCAACACTATGGGATAACTCACTTAGTTTCCTAGAAATTCTTAATTGATCTCATAGTAAGGATGCTTTCTATGAGGAATCTGGAAATGTTTAGGACTCTTTTAGAGGTCAATCCTCAGTTGTGAAGCTTCTCTAGGAAAGATGCACTCCTTATATGATGGATGGATCATGTCAAGATGATGCCTTGATTCAAAAAAATGACCTCATTGGAGATTATGGTTCTCAGGATGATGGAGTTTCATCTGACATGGATGATCATGAAAAAAACTAGCAGGCCCCAAAGCAGTGGAAGAGAGGCAGTCATTCGAAAGGTTGGGGTGGATCTCAAGGGATGTGAGTCAGATATAAAGGTAGGCGATCATTGTTTGATCCTTTGTTTTATTATGGCATTGTTTGTGATATGTCTCTGTTTCTTACCATCTCCTTGGATTTTGTACTTTCTTTTTTCTAATAAATTTCTGGGACCATAGCGTTTAATCCATGGTTCTCACCATTTGTAGTATATTAATTTTATATTTATAATTATAAATTTATTATATTTACAATTATAAAATTATTTTATATTTATAATTATATATTTATTATATTTATAAATATATATTTATTATTTTTGTAATTAAATATTTATTACATTTATAATTTTTTTTTTTATATTTATAATTATATATTTATTATATTAATAATTATATATTTGTTATATTTTTATTATATTTATAATTATATATTTCCGTTGGGGGATTATGATGTCCCATCCAATGGATGTCCAAAGCTCTCGGTTCCTTAATGGATAGGGTTTCCGATACACCGCTGCCATCTTCCACACTAACATTCCTCACTACGACGAAGCATCACCATCATCCACGCTGTCGTCACAACAAGAACGATCTCATCGATGTTCCATTGCGGCATCTCGATCCTGCTGCATTGCAAACTCTACACCATCATTTCTTTTCTTTGGGTTGTTCACGTTCACTGTTGTGCTTTCCTTACAGACCCACTCCACACGGTCCTCGGTGGTTGGAGACTCTTGTTGATGATTATCTGGGATGGGGGAATTTTGAATTGCATAGGTACATGAGAACTGTTTTAAGACCAAAATCGGCTCAAGGTGATGTCAATCATGTGGTTGTATGACCGAATGCTCATGATGTTCAAGCCATTTCTTGCGGTGACGAAAGAGAAGATACTGATGGAACGGGAAAGCACTCATTCTTTATCTATAAGGGATTATATGCTCCTCCCATTCGTTGAAATGAAGTGTGGAACACACCACAGAAGATATGATTACTATCCCAGAACACTTCAAAATATGTGATCACTCCATAATGGATCGTCTCGTTCTACCTAGGGGTTCCATAATAATTAAAATTGAAGAACTAATTGAGTGGCTCTTGGAAATATAGGGGTTCTCATCATGGAAGTGTGTTTCATTGGGTAACAACTTCTTTCATTTTATCTTCCCCTTCGATGAGTTGAAGATGCTGGGTATATGGATTTTGGTCAATTTTTCTCAAACCATGTATTATCTATATCTTTGAATGGGATAGGAACTTTAATCTACTGGAAATTGTAAGTCTTGTTTTCAACTCTGGATAAGATTATATGGTGTTGGATTTTATTCCATCCTAAAACATTGTATGATATCACAATGTAAATTGGATTTCTAATCAAGACTGGAAAGGAAACAAAGAATGCAAGATTTGGGCACTTTTCCCTCTTTTTGGCTGAAGTTGTTTGGAACTCCACATAGGTGGGTCATGCTCGACTGTAATATGATTTCTGAAATTGAAGGACCCTGGGACACCCTGAGAGGGGAGGGGTGAATCAGGGTGACAACTTTTTCTTTTAATTTGATGGATCTTGTTCCCACGTTGGTAGGAACTTGTTGAACTTGTATGATGAATATGATCAGAAAGTAAACATTCACATGCACAAAGAAGACACAACACTTTTTACTTGGTTCATCACTAAGGGCTACGTCCAAGGAGCATACACCGACAAGTTGTCGGTCGTACCAAATTCCACTAATCTTCACTAGCTGTGGATTACAAAGGTTTGGGCACAATCACTCTGTCCCAGGCTCACTGCCTTTACAATGGTTCAGGGATAGCTCACTGCTTCTCTCGGGTCACTCCCGTTGACTCCCCCTGGCTCACTGCCGTTGGTGAAGTCTCACTCAATTTATAGACGTGAAAGTCTCTTCATCATTGCATAAGAATGCATCCTCTGTCGTATGTAGATGCTCTGTTGAAGTCCAACTCTCACCAGAAGATGAATCTCACATTGCGCTGAGGGTACCGGGCGATCTTCCAGCTTTCGTGCAGCTTCAAAAGGACAGATGAACTTTAACAACCCTGGCACGCTTATCCAAGCCCGACGTGCACGTCACAATCCCGGCGCGCAAGTCACTTGCGCGGTACAAAAACGGCGCGCAGGTGACACCAAACAACTTGCGTGACACTGACTCCTTCAACGCCAAACTTGCGCGACGTTGCGCCTTTAACTCCCCAACTGCCTTGGTCGCGCAGCCAACAATTGGCGCGCAACCTCTACTTGTGCGACCCAACAACCACTTGCGCGACTCAACCACTTGCGCGATGAGAGCTCAAAAAATCTCTGAGTCTTGAACTTCGTTCCCAATGAGGAGGGAGGGTCTTCTATTTATAGGCAAACTGGATTCCCTGCGCGGTGGCGCGCAAGTGTTCCCTTGGCGCGCAGCTCATCCTCCCTATCCTCTGTCGCGCTACTCACTTGCGCGACCTACACAAATAATTGCGCGACCTTCTTTCCTTTACCATATTCTGAAGTTATGATATTGAAAAACAATAGGCGCGCAATTTTCCAGTCTTCCTAGGCATCGGCGCCGAAGTCTCTTCACGACGCGCAGGTCACTTGCGCGAACAGACCAAAACTTGCACGGCCCTTATCTCTTTGTCATTTTCCCATGTTTTGATCTTGAAAAACATATGCCGTGCAAGTTTCCTTTTCATCCAGTACACGGTGCGCAAGTCTCTTTGCCAAAAACACTTTTATCCATTTGTCGATTTTCAGGCCCAAAAATTTGGCAAACACTGGGAAACGGCGCCACCTTCAATACTGTTGTCTGCTTGAACTGTATGATCTCTTTGTGGGTACACATTCTGAACTTCCACTGCTGATTGACAACAAATACAAACCATACTCCAAATCATGCATAGAAGACCATGGTTCTAACAGAAATATGTATGAATGAATGAAAAAAAATTATTTGGAATTCAATGTAACTAGAGATGAAATTTAAAATTCTATGAAATATGAGGTCTACGACTATTACTCCTTGTGTGCACATGATTCTAAGATATGTGTGAAGAAGAATACAAATGAAGCCACCCATTCTTGTGGGTGTGACTAGACTTGTGTTGCAACAACTGGTAATGCTGGACACAGACAAATTGAGTGTGCATTTAATGGTCTAAATGTGCTGGCTGATATACATTTGGTGGATGCTTCTCCTACAAATGTTTTCATAAAGATAAGGGACCATGCTCCCAACATGATGGAGAGTATTCCTAGAAATGGTAGTCTATAGCCCCCTAAGGGGATAACCCACCCATCGCGCCTCGTATTTATAATATTTATAATTATAATTTTATTATATTTAAAAATATATATTTAAAACTTTATTTGTAATTATATATTCATAATTAGATATTAATTATAATTATAATTATATATTTATAAATATATTTATAATTATATATTTATTTTATATTTATAATTTTGTACATTATATTTATAATTATATATTTATAATTATTTTTATTAATATATATTTATTTTATATTTATAACTATATTTTTATTATATCTATGAAGAGAGTTCGAGTATAGGTTGGCAGGCAAACCCATACCCACATATTTTATTAGAAAAATGAAAGTACTGCATGAAGGATGAACGATTCAAACCAAGGGGAAACCCACATCAATGAAAGAAACTACATATTATGAATCTGAGGGTCATTACCATAGTCATGATCCGAGTGATCAGCTTCATCAGTGTCATCATCAGTTTCCCAATCTGACTGTTGATTAATGAGGTCCAAATATCCCTCCCTGAGATTTCTCATCTCCGTAGTGAGGTCCTGAGTGGTGGAAGCACTTGTCCAGTCTCGACCATGCCCTAAACCTCAATTTTTTGGGTTCTGACCTCATCTCTAGGTTTTGGGTTGCACAAAATTCTTTTCTTTGCCCCTAATAAAGTCAACTGACTGCATCATGCCATCATTTGACTGCTCATCAACCCCTCCTTTGACCTCATTTTCTGACTCAACAAGGGAAGAAGGTTGATCATCACCATCTGGTTGCAAAGTGACAAGTCGGTCTTATGGATACTCCTCAGTCCTTGCATACTCCTCAGTCCTTGCATCCTTAAATCCATAATTATTTCTACATGAAGTATCAATTAGTGGTGAGACTTTCACACCCCCTATTAGAAACCAAATCTGTGGAGTATGCCCCTATTCCAGAAGTGCAAGTGACTTTTTGGAATAGACTAACCTGAATCCTTCATCATCCAGAATCTTAGCTTTCTTCTTCCTCTTAGATGAATCATGTTGACCATTCCTTAGATCTAGATTAACTTCCTCTAATATAATAGACTCAAGAGAAGACTGTTAATCCTCATCCTTAGATGAAAGAATAAACCCAGTATTACCTTACTAAGGGGCATGACCACCTCATTGGTAGGTCCCTTCTTTACCATATATGCAAAGGAATAAACTCTTCTATCATGATTATGAAGATCAATCCCATTCACTTATTTTTTATGGTGATCTGTATGGGTAGTATTCTCAGAGATAGTCCTATTTCTTCCCTTCATAGCATCTGGACCAGAAATGTTCTTCTTGCTCTATTTCTTAAAGCACTTACCCTTATCTTGACCTCAGACTGAGTAGAGGGACCATACAATGTTTTCTCTACAGTGCACAATTTCATGACCAATGGATCTGTAATTAAAACAGAATTGTTGTAACTTCTCATACTAAATCTGCAACTCATAATCTTCTCCATCGGTAGACAAAACAAGTTTTTAAATTAGTGTGGAGCTCATTTAAAATTCAACAATGAGAAGCACATAATGGTCAAACAATGCTAAAGCTATATCTCTATCCATAATAATAGTGATTCTGATGGCCAATGAAATGTCATGAAGAATCAGTGGAATCTTGAGAAACTAGTTCATGTCATGAACCTTGACCCATGTTTGAAAATATGAGTAGTGTAGACAGAGGGGATTAACACTACGACCCCATTCACGGAGATGAAGAGACCATGGCTTGAGAATTATCGAACCAAGGCTCAATTATTGCATATTTAATTCCTCATAAGAGAACAATATATAGAAAAAACCATGACCTAATGGGACACGGTTCCAATCCGAGATTCTCCAAACCACTGAAAGTCGCCACATCAGACCGACAGTTCTCCATGGCGATGAACTCTTTTGAAGAATGATACGGGAAATTAACGAATGATTTCCCATCTCAACCCTCTCCGAGATAAAAAAAGGATCTGCTTTCATATGAGAAACACATAACCTACAATGAATCCCTTGAATAATAGAGTTTATGAAGAGATAAAGTGACCGACTATAGCCAAATCTAGGGGTGGAGCCCCTTCTCCTATATTTAGATACTAAAAAGTTGGAATGATGCTTCTTCTAGATATCCCCATCGTATAATTCCCCTTATCCATCAAAAGAGATCCACAGCCAGTCACTGCTTCTAAGAACGATTGAGACCCAACTCTATGCTCATCACCCACTGCCCGTGCTGTGACCTTATTGTTGAAATTTTCAGATCTTCAAACATCTTCGATCTTGGTCCCCATAGATCTGCTTTATAGTATCCCGCCTCTTTATCTCATAAACATTCATTACATTTTAAAAAACTGAGGATTTTTAAGGTTTAGTGTCTTGGAAACCAGGAACTTTAAACATGAAAACATAAAACATTCTTCTAAAACACTTGAAAGGCTTCTCCTCATGTTCATCCTAGGTTCATTACTGCATCACATAACCTGGGAGCATACATTAAAAGAAATGGTGAGCAAAAAGCCCTGTAAGGAAAACAAGAGAAACATTTTACATGTGAACTTGAGATACTTCAATAAGGTCATGAAAAAGAACTTTAAGGCATGAGAATGAAATAAGGGGGCATATCTTAATAAAAATAACATTTTTCATAACTTGAAAATGTGGCTGCAACATTTAATATTGACAATCATTTCGTTTCACCAAGGTCCATCCCCAAGGTGTCGTTAAAAATTACCAAGGTTATTCACCAAGGCGTCGTTAAAATTGTAATCTCTAGTGGTTACATCATTACCCAATGCATTGGAGCGCTATCAGGGCATACCCTTAAATTTGCCTTTATTGTCATGTGAGCCACATATATCATCATAAATCATTTCATAAACAACCCATATAGCATAAAATAAATGGGTTTCATTTCATAATCACAACGTTTTAAAAACTGCTTTAAAGACATGATCTTTATGTCACTTTAAAACCCACAGAAAAGGAAGGTGGGTCTCATGTATGTAAATCCCAGAATTTAAAATAGAACATTTTGGTATATATGTGAATACCCCTTTAGAAGAAAGAGCTTTGAGTATTCACTTAATAATATAAAAGAACTTTAGAAAAAGAGAGAGACATTTTGAGACGGAAATTCTGCAGCATAACGGCTATGTTACGAGGTTTTAGAAGACATTAAAAAGAGAGGGAAAATGGGTCAAACATTCATAAATGACCCATAAAACAGTAGATGGACTGAATAAGAAGGATACATGATCATGGTAATGAAATGTCAAGGACATACCATTTGAAATGAAAAACATGGAAGGAAGACAAAAATTAGATTTCTCTTATGAATGTTCGGCAGCCTAATAGCGTTACTTAAACTTCAACAAAAATGATTTGAAAAGATCAAATAGGGTCTCTCATAATGTGAACATAAGAGTTCAGTATGATAGATATAGAGATAATGCCCCATCATAATTAAAAAGTAACTTTAAATACTTGACATGAAAGTAGAACTTTGAAAAGAATGAGAAGGGTGAAAGAATCCCCTAAAAAATTCAGCAGCCTAACGGCGCCACTTAAAACTTCAAAATACTGAATTGAAGAGATCAAATGGGGTCTCTCATCATATGAACATAAGAGTCCAGTATGATAGATATAGAGATCATACCCCAACATAACAAAAAGGAACTTGAAAGAATTGACATGAAAGTAGAACTTCAAAACGAGAAGGGTGAAGAACCACTTAAAAATTCGGCAGCCTAACGGCGCCACTTAAAACTTCAAAATACTGAATTGAAGAGATCAAATGGGGTCTCTCATCATATGATCATAAAAGATCAGTATGATAAATTTAGAGATCATACACCAACATAATAAAAAGGAACTTGAAATACTTTACATGAAAATAGATCTTGAAAAATGAGAAAGGAGAAAGAATCCATTACAAAAATTTCGGCAGCCTAACGGTGCCACTAAAAACTTCATAAAAAGAAATAATGAGAGTAAGAGGGGATCTCTCATTATATGAACATAAAAAGGGCAGTAAGAGGAGTATAAAAGAACATCCTCCAACATAAGAACATGGAGCATAAAAGGAATGACATAAAAGAGATTACTTGAAATGAAAGAGAGAGGTCAGATCCCTTACCTTAAAACATAACTCTTAAAACTCAAAGTTTGGGACCTTGAGGGCTTGGGGGCACCATGGGAGGACTCCTTGGGAGGTAATGAGACCAGAACTTCGTTGGGGGGAGAGTGGGGAGTCGAATGGATGAGATAATGGCTTGGTATTTATAGGGAAAGTGAGGGGATAAGGCATTAATGGCAAAGGGACACCTCATTAGTGGTTTTGGAAAAAACCATGGGCTTGACCATGGTATTTGCCCATGGTATTGGCCACTTGGGACACCTCATACCTTATCTCACTATTCATAATTCGAACATATTGATTACAAACTTAATACATCATTTAATGATGTCATTAAACACCCGTAACATAAAAACTGTATTTTCACTATTCATTGAAAATTCAACTTTCTCAGAATGATCCCAAAATTTCACCTTAACCAAATATCAACGCTCTGATTACAAATATGAACTCCATTTTATAAAAATAATTTTCTAAATATTTTTAATTTAATTTTTAAATAAAAACACTATTCCCCAAAAATTCATTTTTTTCAGAAAAAAACCCCAAATATTACCATAGCATAATATCAGTGCTCTGAGTTCAAAAATGAAATCCGTTTTATAAAAATAAATATCTAAATATTTTTAATTAAATTTTTAATTAAAAAACACTATTCACCCGAAAAAACTAATACTTGAATAATAATTTATGAAACCATTATCTAACCATTTTATTGAATCACATTACTTAATCAAGGTGCCTAGATTATATTAATACTTTCTTTAAGTGATATTACTAATCCATTTGGACACATTACTAATCCTAATCATAAAATCACTATTCATAAATTACTATTCATCAAAAATTAAGTTGATCTTATTAGACTCTAAATTTCGTACTGAACATAATTGTAGAAGACCATTTTTCGAAAATCATTACACATTTTTAATTATTTAAGGATTACACAACCATTTTTAAAATATCATTTTTCTAAAATTCATCAAAAATATGCATACTATATTTATCCGGTCATTTGAAAATTCATAAACTTCATCATAAGAAGAAATCCCAATTTTTATTTAAAACAAAGGATTACACAAGGCAGTTACGGTCTCCTTACATAGCCCCTTATCACACCAGCACATGACCTAAGTGTAAGGTGTGCTAAGGTGATAGAATCCGAGGGAGGCTCGACCAACATCGCACGAGTAGTAATTTCTATCAGTTTGAACTTCTTGCGAATGAGATCTCGTTCTAGCTTTATACGATGAAGTTCAGCTTGGGTTTGGTCCAGAGCAAAGCCCAGTGGTGCTACCTCCTTCCCAAGTTCTGTTAGATGGGCTTCGATTGGTCCAAGACTACTGGGTGAGGCCATCAAATCTTCTCTCTATATTAATTAACCAAGATTACATGTATTTAGAGACAATAATCAAAACGTTTAGTTTCCAGTGGTCATATTGACCAATGGTCATAAAACAGTCAAAAACCAACAGTATCATTTTAATTATACTCATGTTATCAAATGAAACATTTTTGTTGAGTATAAAAATAAAATAACACATAAAATTAGGAAACAAGATTTATTCAAAATTTCGGGTTGTTACATGCTTCGAGCTGGATTTTTCATAGAATCCTCGGCCTAGATTCCGTCAACGCCACCAGCCATGAAAAAAATCCTAGGTAAGTGGAACCTTTGTATCAATGGAGGAGAAATCCATTAGAAGGGATGAGAACTAGTCCCCATCACCAAGTCACCCAAAGTAGGAGCTCCCAGACCCTTCTATCCTCTTTCTTTTTATTATATTTATTTATTTATTATATTTATAATTATATTTTTATTATATTTATACGTATATATTTGTTATAATTATATTTATTATAATTAGAAATATATATTAATTATTTTTATAATTATATATTTATTATATTTCCATTTATTATATTTTAATTATATATTTATTATATTTTAATTATATATTTATTATATTTCTATTTATTCATTACATTTATAATAAGGATGATACTCAAAGAGTGGATAATCAATAATTTGTGATTGAGAACTAGATTGCTTCCTTTAATTGAAAGGGAAAGCAAAAGGATGTCACTTCTCATGTGAATCCTCAAAAAGAAAAGATAATTATTGTAGATTTTCAAGGATTTAAAAATGCCTCTCCTCAAAAAATCAATCCAATTGAGGAAATGACAAAGGATGATCATGAAATTTTTCCGAGAGAGGGTATCCTTGAAGATGTTGGTTCATTGAAGGACAACCCAGACATTGAGCAATAAGAACCAGAAGGAGGTTGGCAACATAAAGCCTAGAGATGGGGAAGGAATAAAAAAGGTCATTCTTGGGGACATGGATGTGATTAATGAACTACAAAAAAGGGGAATGATATTTCAACTAGGGCTTCCAGGACTCAACTCACACCAGAGTAGGAATGTCTTAAGAAGATGTATTCTGAACTTCTTAATCAAAAAATTTATAGTCTGAATTGGAATCAGTTGATGAAAGTGACAGATCTGATTATGGTCATGAGGGTGATACATATTCTCTGTAGTTTTTCCATTTGGACAAGATCTTGTCCCGTTGTTTGATCTATTCCTACCTTCTTCCGGTTTTTTAGTTTTTATTTTATCTTTAATAAATGGTTATAAGCTTATTATTATGAATAAACCTTTTCAGTATTATATTTATAATTATATAATTTTATATAAATTAATATTATATACAATTATTTATAATTAATATTTTATATTTATATAATTGTATTTTTTAATTATTTATTATGTATATATATAGAAAAAGTGGGGAAAATGGGAAGGGTGGGGTAGGGGAGAAAAACACCCAACCCATTGGCGTTTTGCTATTTTTTCCCATAACGTCTAACGGTTTGGTATTTTGGGATTTTTTCCTAGGATGACAAACCTATAGCATTATGTTGTCTCATTTTCCTAAATAAATTTATCTTACCCCCCACAAATTAAAAAAACCATTGATGCTAATTTTTTTCGGTTCTGCTATGAGAAGAATGAGGGGGAAAGTTAGTAGGTCTCATAGAGCAGTGCCATAAGGGATTGGGTTCATGTTTTTCGGGTTTCAGTGGTAGAGTGGGAAAAAGAGAACGACAGTAGCCAATGGAGCCTGAAATGGGGATCAACATGATAGTTCACTCAGATCTATATGAAGTATGGGATTCTATGATGAAAAGTTTATCGAATTTGGGCTTCTTCATGTGGCCACCCTCCAGTGAGGTATGTCGGGGTGGTTCGAGCTTTGGATTCTGGTCAGGAGGAGGCTCAAGGAGCTACAACGGCTAGGGGTACACTGATTTGGTGTTCAAACTTTGAATATGGACAAGTGGTCAAATTTATAGTTGTTGTTTTGTGTTTTGGAAATGGATTTTTTATTGTGATTTTTATCCTGGATTTCATGTTTTCTATGAGTTTTCATCATTTGATTCTGGTTTTCTAATGATGATTGTTATTTCATTTTGTTCATTGTGGTGGAGGAAGGTAGGAGAGCACCGACATGTTGCGGTTCTAGGAGGGATAGTGGTGATAAATGAGTCACCTCCAGTGAACAGAATGGTGGGAAGGATTCACCACCAGCATAGGGTTAATGTTGCGAAGTTTTCACCGCCAACAACTTGAGGACAGACTGTGTGAAGCGGGTCTCACTACAAAGGATCTGGCTAGCTGGCGGTAGAACATGGGTGTTGAGGGGTCTTTCTATGAGTGAAATCATGCAGTGCATGGTGGTGAGAAGAGGCTGGTGGTCAGAGGTCTCACCGCCAGAGTTTCTGGAGGTGAAGCTAAAAAAATGGAAAAGTATGGGAGGCTGAGTCATGGTTGGGTGAGTCACCATTGCATTGTTTCAGGCAGTAGGTGCACCTCTAAAAAACATAATAAATTAATTTTATTTATATATTAAAATTTAAAGATAGAATAAAAAAAATTAAAAACAACAATTAAATACAAATGTATTTTCAATTTAAACAAATCATTCAAATTAATAAATTTGAAATAAAAAAATTGAAAGTTGAATAAAATAAAAGAAATAATTTAAATAATAATGAATTTAAAAAATAGTGAAAAGAATATCAATTTCATAAATAATTAATTAAATAGAAGAGTACATGAAATAGTTATTTGATAAACAAAAGAAACGAATTAATGAATTTATTAACTGAAAAAAATGAGAAATTAAAAATTAAATAATGAATTGAATATTAAAATTATTAAAAAAGATGACAAAAACAAACAGTAAAATACATTATTGAACAAAAAATCAGTATTTTAATAATAATGTACAAAAAGGAATACATTGAAAAAAAATTATTAAAATCTCCTATTTTGATATTAAAAAACCAATGAAATACAAAAAAGGAAGTGATTTAATGTGGAAATAAAACCACATCAATGGTGTTGTGGGAAGGGTTCATGGGAAAATTTTAGGGTGTTTGGGGTTATCCCTCTTAGAAATACCTATGATTCCATGCCGTGGTAATTCCATGGTGCCTATTTTGATAGACTGTACGAAGCACCATGGATTGGATATCCATGTGATGGAAAGAGAAATTCATGGCATGAAGGGTATGATGCATGGGATGGGCATAGTTCAAGGGAATCCAAACTATGTTATCATGTATTAGGGTTTGGTGATTCAATATCTTTTTTGTCCAAGGTTTTCTCCTTTGGGAAATGATAAAACCACCATGGATTAGAGCATTCCCTTGTGAGTGATGAAATAATAATGAGCCTGGGGAATCACTGTGTTGGGTGTTGGGAGGCTAAAACTGAATATCCTATGTTTTGGTGTACATCTTATGGGTGTTTATTGGATGGATCCTAGGAGTTTTCATGTGGAACATATGGAATGTAGCCATGAGTTGGGTCCTACAATGTGGGGCTAGAAGTTTTGAGTGGTCATGGTGCTTGTGTGAAATAGTAAGTAGTGATGGACAATCCCCCTTGTGGCTGAAAAGCTAAGAGATTCTGAGGGGCACAACATGGTGTGGTGTAAGACATGTTGTATGTCTTGGAACTAATTAGTACAAATTTAAATTTTGTGAAAATCCATCATTTCTAAATGGATTTTAATACACTATTTTCTTCTTCATTTTCCCCCTCACATGAGGCTAAAAATAAGAGCTCAAGGATGCACCCTCCTCCCCCCTTATTTTGAGTCCCATTAGAATTTGGGTGGTTGTGTTGTGATATCTATCAATGTTTTGATGGAATTTGTTATCATCACTCCATTAATATTATTTGGTAACAATCACTGATTTCCATTCAACAACAATGGTTTAAAAACAATTTCTACTAACACATTTTTGGAAATCATATGAGATGATACATACTTTTATAATCATCGATAGAATGAATCGTGAGACGATGAAAGCATGCCATTTTACATTAATTCATTGAATTGACATCACTATATGATTTTATTCAAGGATTTTTTTTGAGTTAAATTAGTTTTTTTGTAACATATCAACTTGGGATCCCCTGAAATGGTTCCCCAAGAAAACCAGTCACATGGCCTCAAGTGTGCCCCCTATATGTCATCGTCTACTAACATGCAGTGAGAGTCCAATGATGGTACGATGGGGATAAAATACCATCACGATTTGAGTAGCATATTGGTACATAATAAATAAATCAATAATGGATCTATTATAAAGGAAAGTGAATTGAAATAAATCAGACAACCTGGAAATGCCAAATATCAATGTTACCTTGCATGTCCATGTGATGTTGAAATGATTACAAAGAATTAATAAAATAGGTAATACATAATAGTACATAATTAAAAAGATAAAATCCTTATGGGCTATCTCAACAAGAATATGGATCTCCTTCTCAATCATGTGCTCTTAATCTCCCATATTCAATAAGCTCATCATGTAATCATGAGGTCTGTTCGAATACCAAACAGATGGTCGAATAGGGTGTCAGAGAATCTAAATAGGCCACCACCAATGGTGTCTAATTCTATCCAGCCTATAATTATAAAATACATTAGTGTGTATTTATATCAATAAGGCCGTAAATAAATAAACATAAGACAAGATGGTGTCATGTTCCTCAAAAGAAACAACTACAAAACATGCCTTTAAGAGAATTATAAATGGATTTTTTCATTTCTATAAAAAGTGTTGAATACATGAGAGGTTAAAAGACCTGGTCTTTTATCAGCACTTGAAAAGTACAGATAATGGGGTCCTTTAACTGTGCTAAAAAAGAGCTAATAAATAGGACCTTTATATTCACTTTTAAAAGAGGTGATAAAGGAACCATTTATCATTGCTTTCATTTATCACTGCTAAAGGTACCATTTATCAGCTCTTATAAAAGCACTGATAAAGGTCCACACTATAGTGTTCTACATTAGCACACTACGTCACCTTTGTACAATGTTGTACCAACACACCACAACACCATAAACAAACCATATATCGACAAAAAATCCCAATAAAAGATTTCAATGAAATAAAATTTTCAACACAAACATAGGAAAACAATATAATAATTAGATTTCAAACATTGGTTTATACAATTACATAAAAACAAATTATTACATATATTTAAAAACATAAATTTTCTTTTGTATTTTAATCCTGACCCAAGTCATGCTATTTTCGAACTAACTACCCCTGCTCGAGAAAAAGAATACATTTATATGAGAAAACAATTCCTATTCTAGTAATAATATAGAGAAATAAATTAAGATAAACTGTGAATTTTACTAAAATCGATGTCATTTTTAAATAAAAATATGCACTTGCAGTCATATCGGTCACATTATGAAACAAATTGAGGTGTGGATGATTAAAAAAATCTCAAATGACTTGGTGATTATTTTCCCAGGGTTTTAAAACAATCGGAATGGGTTCTCTTGGTTGTGAGTACATTGGTTGTCTTTTTTACTATAATGTCATTTTAAACTTGAAACATTTACTTTAGAATCATTATTATCACATCATGTATTGGTTTGACATAAAATTGATTGATACTCATCAAAAATGTATTATTAATTTCTTTCCTAAATTAGAAGGAAAATCTGTGCACATTTGATCGGGTTTCAGTGAGTGACACATTTGTAAGAGTTGGTTTCCTAGAACCAACTGATTGTACTTTGGTTACATGGACCTTTAGTGTATTTAAATATTAATCATATTATTACATATTGTTCATTGTTCTACATGACTATGATGTAAAAATGTCTTAGAGTATCTGTTGCATTTGTAGGGTTATGGCAGTTCCCCGCTATAATGAGAACCTTGAAAGGCTATAACAATATTCTTAAATATAGTTCTATGGTTGGATGACATACTATGATGGGTCACATTGCATGTAGACCATCAAGTGTGAGTACTCATAAGTAGATGATACTTCCTCTCATGAAATTTTCACTTGGTAATTTCGAAGACAGGAGATTATGAGAACATACCCACTAGTAGGAATTCTTCATGTTTTGGTGTCATTGGATATTTCTATCTATGATCATGTGTAATGATCCTTATACATTAATATTTTCATTAATACTTGTCATGACTCATGCACTTTGATTTACTGATGAAAAAATTCATGCAGACAGTTGGTTGGAAGTAGGGTACATTGGGTGCATCATGAGTGGTATGTTCTTAATAGATAAGTCAAGGAAGGATTTTTCCTTCCATTTATGGAAGTTAATATATCATCCCTTTGATTGAAATAAAACCGTCATGCAAAATTCAATGGCCATAGTGTAACAACGAGTTTATTCCAGGTAGTCAAAGAATGACATATCAAGCATAAAGGTTGATGACACTATCATGAAACATTCTTGATGAGATATTGGGACAATGAGATTATATTACACAGTGAGTTTTCATATGTGGATTTCATTGTTGCAACATTATGTTCTTTCTATAGGGTTCCTTGACCCATTACTAGACAGTACTCTTGGACTTTTGGAAAGCCCACCTAATGCCAATGAGAAATAATACTGGAGGGTCACACACTACATATTTTTTGTGGTCTTAGTTAAATTCTATTTTAATTTATTTAATGAAATAAATATTATTCTCAAGACAGTGGAATAATTTTATTCACATTAATATGATCACATAAATAAAATAAAATATGTTTATTTATTTTATTAAACATTTAATAAATTTTTATTTAAAAGTTTGTAAATAAAATATTTATTTAAGAGAATAAATTATTTTTTTATTTATTCGGGTGTTCAAAAAGTGGAAGTGGTGTTCGAGTAGACCACGGCTGGTCCAATAGTAAAATAATTATTTGAAAGACAGTAAATAATTATTAGTTGGCAAAAGTTAAAATAATAATGACACTGCTGTTATTTTGTGATGCATAATTTTATTCATAATTCCATTTTGCGCAAGTTGGTGCACCATAAATAATGACGTTGTATTATTATTAAGAACATGGGTTATCTCTAATTTCACGAATGTATTTAATTGATGTTATGCAATTAAATATTGTAAATGAAGTTCCATGCATATAAATAGACATGTACATCTATTGTGCCATAATGAACACACCACACACTTGGTGAAATGAGTAATTGTTGAGCTAAACAATTTTCTCTCAAATCCTCTTCCTACCCCTGTCAAGAACGAGAGATGATCTTCAAGGATGAAGAAAAAGCAATCAAGAATGACTGACACAAAACACTCACTTCACCGTGCTAGCACCCAGAGAACAAGTGGTTTTGATCGGAGGCCATCGGAGCACATGCGGATCACCGCTAGAGGGATCCTAGTTTGGATCCCCGCAAGTGCAACGAGATAATCCATAAGGGTCATTCCTAATGATCAACATCATCAACGAATAAAATACCAAATATCCATGTATTATTTTCTTTATGAAATAAATTAAATTAATTATAAACATGATGTGAAAGATAATCTCTAAAGGTTTCAGGCCTCTTCCTTCTTTATCTAAATCTTTGATTCTATTCCATGGAGATTAGCATTCATCTTCGTATTGATCCCGGAATAAACATTTATCATGGTAAAAATTAATGTTGGGTTTTTCCCCTACCACGCTTCCGATGTGCCAGAAACCTTCAAGTGGTATTAGAGCATTTACATTATAGTTTATAATTATTTAAATATTTCGTTGATGATTTACAAATTTACAAATTTAGTTTTTTCAATATAAGTTAATACTTTTTAAAATCCGAATCTTGAGATCTATTCCTCCACTTTTGTTTCTCATTCACCATACAGAAATGATATTTTCTTTTAATGTTGATTAAAATAAAACAGAGGATCTCATCCAGGGGTGCCAAAGGTTTATGGCCATACAACATAAGAACAAATGACATGTATTGGGCATTACACACAGTGTATCCAAGGTTCAATGAACCGGGTCTGGTCTGCCAAGCCAAGTCGTGTCATTAGAGTTTGTCTAAGTCTTA
Source organism: Viscum album (assembly GCA_963277665.1). Taxonomy (NCBI): domain Eukaryota; kingdom Viridiplantae; phylum Streptophyta; class Magnoliopsida; order Santalales; family Viscaceae; genus Viscum; species Viscum album. The sequence continues at coordinate 640,367,586 of OY728155.1, read as the reverse complement.
ATGATTCCGTGGGTTGACCAATAATAGATGGCACATGATTTCCAAATTACACGCCATGTGCCCCACTGGACATGAAATGTAGTCCCTTCAGGTTTGGGTTAAACCGTGTACCCCGTACACAGCTTGAACGACTGGAGATTGTGTAATAAGGAACTACAGGGCGTGTGGCCTACAAGTCACGTCATGTACTTTGATGATTTCCGAAGTCCACTCACACACCATTTCCCTAGGACTGTATTTCGGATGGACGGTGAAAATAGTAAATGTCGTGTAGTTGGTGTTACACGCCGTGTAATCATCCAAATTATGCATATTTATTAAAATTTATTGTTATATTATACAAACCCTTGAGATTTGTTCCATCGTTCTGGCATAAAGATGAAGAACAACACATGATAGGTGTTATATATATATGTGTTTAATTTAACATCTTTGTAATGTTCATTTCTACTCAATAGGTAGTTATGAATATGAATTCACTGGGTTTACTCCAAGGTACAAGTTACGTACAAAGGTAATTTTAAATGAATTTATTTTTTTAAAATTATGATGTATTAGAATCTCAAGGGAATTCAGAAAAGGTTTTAAGATATAAGGATTGATTAATTAAAGATGATAATTAATTGAGTCGAGTGTGATTTATCATAAACAAGATTTATTAAATAATTAAATTATAGTTTTATTTATACCTAAATATCATTTCATATATTGATGATCCTGAGCTATACCAAGACCATTTTATGTGGATGGTTTCTTTTAATTAATGTATATAAATTAAATTTGTTGGCATTTGAGCCTTCTTTTTATTAATATGTAGGGCCTGGATGCCCAAGGTATCATTTATGTAAAACCCACTTTTTACCCCTCACTATCATATGAGTTTAAAAAAAGGCATATGTAATGGATGGAACTCCCAAGCTAATGGAGGAGGTTCAAGCTGGAGCCAAGACAAAAACAATCCCAGGAGATAAAGAGGTGGACATGTGAAAACCTGTAAACACAAACCCAAAAGGTTCAAGATGTTTCTCCGCTTGGATAGGGTTAGTTTATCAACTTCTAGATAAACCAACCATTAGAAAATATCATGATCATTCCCTTTATTTATTTCTATCAACTGCATGGTTTATCATTAAGGTTGTGTTGTCACGATCACATAATTAACGAATTAAACTAGCATGCATGATGGAACTAAAATAAACCAGAATTTTGTGTAAATATTATCAAGACATGGTTAATCACTTAAGTAAGTTCCTATTAATATTAACAAGCATGTGATAATGACAATAATCAATTCATGCATAAGATATAAAAATCCTTCAAATAAAATATTAAGTTAGAAGAAGCCTTCCATTACTTGATTAATGGAAAAACTCAATAAAACTATGTGTTCGACCAACCCTTGTTGGGACACTTACTTTTATACAAGAAGCCCTTATGAAAGGTTTCAGGTTGACTTAACTATGTTACATCAAGAAAAGTATCCCTTGCTAGACTTAGTGGTATATTGGATGCAAGAGTTGAAGAAATCCAAAAGTAATGATTTCAGGATTGGGGAGTCCACTCAACAGATCAAGTAGATGCAAGCCCACAGTTGGAAATGTCCAACCTACCTAAATACCTTCTAATATCTTGACCAACCCATTTTGCGGTTATGTGAAGTGGAATATGGATCCTTGCCACTAAAATGTCATGGACACTAGAAACTCCAAGTTCAATGGTGAGGGATATTGGGACTAGATAAAATAGTGGGAGACTTAATAAAAATTTATTAATTCTCATAAAATGTAATCAAGAAAATACTAATGATACGCTCTTTTAATTGTATAATTAAAATGACAATCTTGTCAACCACACAATCCCTACGATCAATTTTGGATAAAGACAACATCCTCTCCAATAGTAAATTCTAGGTATGGTTTAGATGACTTCAGTTTATCTTACGCCATGAACAGAAGTCTTACGTGATAGAGTCAGAAGTACTTGATCCGCCTTCCAAAGAGGGGAGTGATAAGGATTTCCTGGTCTGTGAGAAAAATGTGAATGACGCGGTTGACGTACAGTATCTGATGTTATCATCAATGTCAAGTGAGCTCATGATGCCTCGTGAGAACATGGATGATTATATCATAATCGTGAACCTCCGTGGTATTTAATAGGAGAGAGAAAGACATTAAAGGTTTGAGATATCTAAGGCACTCTTTCAGAGTAAGCTTGGAGAAGGTGCCCTAGCTGGGCCTTATTTAGTCAAACTCATTGAGACTGGAGGTTCTAGTGTTTAAACTCTTTGAAGAATTGGGCACCGATATCATTCTCACATCACTACCTCAAATATTCTCAAACATTGTTGTCAATTTCATCAAGAACAAAATTGAGAAGTCTCTATCTATTCTTTTTAACCTAATTCGCCAAGTGGACAAAGATATGAAGCGTGAAAAGCCTTTTTTCTTTATAGTGAATAAGAGGAATGGTTAGATGAAGAGATTTAAGACCAAATATTCTTTACAACCTTCCATGAAAAGGAATATCAAAGGGGATGCAACAGAAAAATAGGCTGTTTGTTTCTCATGTGGCAAGAAGGGCCAATGGAAGAAGAACTGCACCCAGCCTAAGAAGCTTCAGGTGCATTTATTATCAAATGAAATGTATTAGTTTCAAAAAATTGGGTATTAGATATAGATTATGTTTCTCAATTATGTATCCAAATACATGAACCATGTATATTCAAGAATATTGACAGAGGGGAGGTAGATCTACGTGCCACCAACAGAGGCAGACTTGCTATTGTAGCTCTCGGGGACTTCCACCTCACGTTGCCAACTGGGATGATCTTGGTGGTAAAGGGTTATGTTCTATTTGTTACTAAAAAAATTATTTTGTTTATCCAGATTAGATACAGATGAATTTTTTTTCCAATTTGGAAATAAATGTTTCTTCTTCTCCAAACATAGATTTTTTTTGGTTGGGCATATTTATACAACAATATTTACATGTTGGATTACACTAACCATGTAATGGAAATCGATAACAAAGATACTTCACATGACTCATACCACACCCAACTTTGGCATCACAAGCTAGGTCATGTAAATGAGAAATGCTTGACAAAGTTACATCAAGATAGATATTTAGATTCTTTCGAACTAAAACCAAATGGCATATGTCAGGCATGTTTTCAAGGAAAAATGGTCAAAGCCCTATTTAGTGGGAAAGGTGAAAAGGGATAAATAACTTCATGAATTAGTTTATAATTATGTATGTGGAACATTTTCAGTTGAATAAAGGGGCGGGTACTCATACTTCATAACTTTTACTGATGATTTAAGTAGATATGTATATATATACTTAATGAGGTATAAGTCAATTACTTTTGATAAGTTCAATTAATACAAGAATGAGGTTCAGAATCAGATTGGTATGAAGATTAAGAAACTCCACTCAGACCCAGGTGGAGAATATCTTAATCAAGTATTCATTTATAACATAAGGGATTTTGGGATTTTATCCCAACTCACTCCTCCATACACGACTAAGTGGAATGGTGTAAGTGAAAGGATGAACCGCACCCTGTTGAACATGGTGAGATCAATGATGAGTCACGCGAGTCTTCATTTATCTTTTTGGGGATATGGATTAAAAACAATGGCACACATACTAAACCAAGTACCAAATAAATCAATAAATGGTATTCCATATGAGTTCTAGTGTGGAAGAAGATCCATGTTATGGAATTTACATGTGTGGGGTATCAAAGAATTTTCTAAGGTATCTTCAGGTAACAAAAATGCACCCCAAGGCACAAAGTGCACCTTTATAGAATACCCTAAGGAAATAAAGGGGATATTACCTATACAACCCCTCAAAAAAATGTTTATTGTGGAAGGCATGTCATATTCCTTGAGAGGGAGTACATATCCAAAATAGATAGTGGGAGAAAAAGAGACATCAATGAAGTTGAGGCTCATGGTACACAAGAGTTGGTACATGAATAGATTCCACAAATCCCCATGGAAGAAGAATCTATTTGAAATACACAAGTACAATGTAGGAGTACAAGAAAGGTTAAAGAACTAGATATGTACAACTTTCTAGTTACTGAGGATAGTGAATCATTATTAGTTGATAAATAATGATCCTATAACCTATAAGGAAGTAGTAAGTGGAATAAACATTGCAAAGTTGAAAGAAGACATGAATTCAGAAATGGATTACATTTACCAAAACCATGTCTAGATTTTGGTTGATATTCCTTTTGATGTAAATCCTTTTGGTTGCAAGTGGCTATTTCATAAGAAACTGGACATGGGAGTAAAATTCAGTACCTATATGGAATGACTGGTTGCAAAAAAGTTTAAAAAATGTCAAGGAATTTACTATGATGAAACCATTTTACAAGTTGCAATGTTGAAATCCATCAGAATTTTACTTTCCATTGCGGCTTACCATGAATATGAGATTTGGAAAATAGATGTCAATATAGCCTTCCTTAACGGGAACCTTCAAGAATATGTCTACATGACACAAACTCAAGAGTTTGTGACTCCGAAAAATGCCAATAAGGTAGGAAAGTTATAGAAATTTATTTATGTATTAAATCAAGCATCTCGGTCATGTATCATTTATTTTGATGAATCTATAGTGAAATTTGGTTTTATCAGGAACGAATGTGATACTTATGTCTACAAATAGTTTAGTGGGACTGCAGTCGTTTTCCTAAAAGTATATGTTGATGACATATTACTTATTGGAAACAAGATACCATTCTTATAGTCTGTTAAGGCATGGTTGAATAAATTATTCTCCATGAAGGACTTGGGTGAGAAAATATTTATTCTTGGGATCGAGATCCATTTTGATAGATCCAAGAGATTGTTGGGACTAAGTCAAAGTACATACATTGATAAGGTACTGAGGAGATTCAGTATGGAATAATCCAATAGGGGATTGTTTCCAGCATCACATGACATTTATCTTTCCAAGAAAATGTGTCCTTAGACATATAAGGAAATAATGATAATGGCATTGAATCCATACTCATCAACGATTGGGTTAGTCATGTATGTCATGCTATGTACTAGGCTGGATGTCGCCTACACATTGAGTGTGGTTGGAAGATATCAAGATGAACCAGGTGACCGCCATTGGATGATAGTCAAGGCTGTCCTAAAGTATCTGACACATACTAAGGATGTGTTTTTGGTTTATGGAGGAGATGTAGAACTATTCATCAGAGGATATGAAGATTCTAGTTTCCAGACTGATCAAGATGACATGAATTCGTAGAAAAGATACATCTTCACTTTTAATGGAGATGTAGTGAGATGGAAGAGCTCAAAGAAGAGTGTGGTCATAGATTATACAGCAGAGTCTGAGAATATCACAACTTCTGAGGTAGCTAAAGAAGTAGTTTGGATGAGAAGCTTCATCTAGGAGTTGGATGTGATACCTAGCGGTAAATATCCCATCACACTGTACTGTGAAAATAAAGCAACAGTGGCTCTCATAAAAAAGAAAAGGTCAAATCAGTGGACAATGCACATACTTCAGAATTATCATCTCTTGAGGGATTTTTCTCAAAGAGGTGAAGTTACAGTGAGTAGTATTTCTACGGAGGAAAATGTGGCGGACCCCTTGACTAAATCCTTGACTCAATAGAAATATGAAGACCATGTGAGGTCTAGCAGATTGAAAGTCGTAAGAAGTTGTCTCTAGTCCCAGTGGGATTTTGTAAGAGTTGGTGTGCTAGAACCAACTGGTTATACATTCATTACATGTACATTTAATGTATTTAAATATTAAACATCTTATTACATATTGTTCATTTTTTAGTTTGACTATGATGTAATAATGTTCAATATTATCTGTTGTATTGATAAGGTCATGGAAGTTCCCCACTGTAATGAGAACCTTGAAATTCTATAACAATATTCCTAAATATTTCTCTAAGGTTGGATGACATACAATGATGGGACACATAGCATGCAGACCATCCGGTGTGAGTACTCGTAAGCAGATGAGACTTCCTATCATGAAGTTCGCACTTGGTAATTTCTCAAACAGGAGATTATGTGATCATACCCACCAGTAATAATTCCAAATATTTTTGTGTCATCAGATATTTCTATTTGCGAGCATGTGTAATAAACCTTAGACTTTTATATTTTCATTAATACATGTCATGACTCGCACACATTGATTCACTGAAGAAGACCATCACACAGACAGTTGGTGGGAATTAGGGAACATTGGGTGCATCACGGGTGGCATGTTATTAAAGGATAAGTCTATGAAGGATTTGTCCCTTCAATTTATGGATGTTGATATCTCGGCCCTTTGATTGAAATAGAACCATAGCATAAAATTACATGGCCATGGTGTAATGATGAGATTATTTCTGGCAGTCAAAGAATGAAATATCAAGAATAATGGTTGATGAAACTATTATAAAACCTTCTATATGAGGTATTGAGAAGAAGGTATTATATTACATAGTGAGCGTTCATTTTTGGATGTCATTTTTATGACTTTACGCTCTTTCTCTTGGGTTCCTTGACCCATTATTAGATAGTACTCTTAGACTTTAGGCCAGCCCGCCTAATGACAATGAGAAAGAGTCATAGAGGGTCACACAATACGTGTTTTTGGTGGTCTCGGTTAAATTGTATTTGAATTTAATGAATGAAATAAATAATATTCTCAGGACTGTGGAACAATTTTATTTATGTTATGATGGTCGCATAAATTAAATAAAATACATTTATTTATTTTATTTAACATTTAATAAATATTTATTTAGTAGTCTATAAATAAAATATTTATTTATGATAATAATTTATTTATTTTTTTATTCTGGTATTCAATAAATGGAATTGGAGTTTGAGAGGACCAAGGCCAGTCCTGCCGTAAAATAATTATGTTCAAGATGGTAAATAATTCTTAGTTGGCACAAGTTAAAATAATAATGATGACACTATAATTTTTTAACGGGGAATTTTATTCATAATTCCATTTTTCACAAGTTGGCACACCAAAAATAATGACATGATGTTATTATTATGAGCATGGTTTTTCTCTAATTTCATTAATGTATTTAATTTTTGTTATGTAATTAAAAATTTTAACTGAAGTTTCATGCATATAAATAGACAAGTACGTCTATTGTGCCATAAAGAACACTCCTCACGCTTGGTGAATTGAGAATTGTCATGCTAAACAATTTTTCTCTTGAATACTCTTCATTCCCCTCTCAATAATGAGAGACATTCTTCAAGGCTGAAGAACAAGTGATCAAGAACGACGGACAGAAGACACTCGGTTCACCGCACAAGCACCCAGAGAACGAGTGGTGTCGATTGGAGACCATCAGAGCACGTGTGGATCACCAATAGAGGGATTCTAGTTTGGATCCCTATAAGTGCAAAAAGATAATCCAGAAGGTTCATTTCTAATGATCAACATCATCAAAGAAAAAAAATACCAATGATCTAGGTATTATTTTCTTTATGAATCTAAATAAATTAATTATAAACATGATGTGTAAGATCCTCTCTAAAGGTTTCGGGCCTCTTCCTTTTTTTTATCTAAATCATTGATTTTATTCTATGGAGACATGAATTCATTGTCGTATTGATCATTGAATAATCATTGATCATGGTAAAAATTAAAGTTGGGTTCTATCAGAACCACAGTTCCGCATCACTCGGAACCTTCAACTTTTTGAACTGAAATTTTGATTTAAAACTAATAGTTGACACTTTGAGTCATACCGGGCACATTGTTTATCAGATTGACATGTGGATTATTCAAACACATAAAAATTAATTATTGGTAATTTTATCCATGTATCAAAATAATCGGAATTTGGTTTCTTGGTTTTTAGTAGCACAAGTGTCCACTGTACTAAAATTGATGAAAATTTTAAATAAAAATACACACTTTCAGTCATACTAGTCACACAGTGTATCATATTGAGGAGAAGATGATTCTAAAATGTACCAAATGGATTTTGGATCGTTTTAGTATTGTGTCAAAACAATATTAATGTGTTTTCATAGTTTTGTGTACCTCAGTTGTCTTTTTTATCATAATGTCATTTTAAACTAGAAACATGAACTTTTGTGTTCTACCAATCACACCAAGCATTGGATTGAGGTGTGGCTGATTCCTACACTTTCCAAATGACTTATGGATTGTTGTCCTGAAGTATCAAAACAATATGAATGTGTTTAGTTAGTGTTGATCACATTAGTTTTTCTTTTTACTAGAATTTTATTTTAAACATGTAACACACACTTTTGAGTCATACCGGTCACACCATGAATTAGATTGAGTTGCAGATGATTCCAACACATCACAAATGAATTATGGATTATTTTACTAAAGTATCATACCAATATTAATGTGTGTTTCTAGGTTATGAGTATGTCTGTTGTTTTTTTTACTAAAATGTCATTTCAAAATTAAAACATGCACTTTTACTCATACCGATCACATTTATTATAGCTTTGATGTGAGACCGATTCATACACATCAAAAAATGACTTATGAATCAATGTTGTAAATTATCAAAAAAATTTGAGCATGTTTTCTCAGTTTTCATTGAGTGACACTTTTTGAACTAATGTGTCAATTTTAAACCGATAAAAGACACATTGAGTCATACCGTGCACATTATGTAATATTGTGGTGCGGCGAATTCTTGCACATTGAATTCTATCATCCAGGATTGGTATTTATGTCATCTAGGTAAAAATTTCTGATTTTCTTAAAACATATCCTTTGAGGAATGTTTCAACCAAACTGATTATTTGAGTTTTTTCACAAATGAGAAAACCCAACATTCCTTTAATTATATAGACCTATAAATTTCCATAAGTTGGGAAGTCACTTATCATTCTGTGAAATATGGAAATCAATGTGAATTATTTACTTCTATGAGAATCATAAATTATAACTCATGTATCCCACATCAATATTAGATCTTCAATCAATGGAGCTAAATAGACATCAATATCATTAATGTGTTTCTTTGGTCCAGATATAATTAGAGAAAACATAATGGATTTTCACTTCATGCATAACCATGGTGGAAAATTATAAATCTCTAACATGATGGGCCATGTTATTTGGGTACTACTCTATACACCAAAAGGATTTATTATATATATATAGAATGCAAGATGCTAGTTTCTCATCTAATATCCAAATTAAGGAAACTCATAATGAATTTTTTCCACAGAGGAGAATCTACTGGATGATGTAGGTTAATATATTTAATTATTGTACATACATTCCATATTAATTATCTTGTGGTTTATTGACATCCATATAGTCTTCTAAACCATGGAATGATAAGAATGTACTATACATATTTTGAAGTATTTGATTCATTTTTATTGTATCGATTTGCGCCACACTTAGGGAATTTTATGAGTGATTCATGGTCCTTGTGAAACAATATTCAATCATTTTGAACAAGCATGTATTTTTTTAGAGATCATTCCCCTTGAATGTAAAATTCATCTAGCGTCGTATCTTCAGCATGGTAGTTCATTTTATTTTGGTAGAATATCATCAGGAGACCAACTATTTCTATAAAGATGGTGTCACTCCATCTACTGCTAACTTTCAAATTATATAACATCAATAAACCTGACAATATTATGCATTTTGTAAAAATAGTATACAATGGTTTCATGGAACAACTATTTAACTCCACAAACAACATTTTACAATCACAAATTTCCTCTTAAATTTAAATTTTTATTTCTTCCATGCAATCTCTATCACCATTTAGAAAGGTATACATATCAAATGATTCATAGACTACAGTATCATCCCAATAGGTGTCCACATTCAGTTTGTCCATGTGTTTAGTCCACCATTTATAGAATTGATATATTTTTTGATAAATAAAATGTTCTTATAACTCTTCCAGACTATTTTTCCATTAATAAAAAAAACGTATACATGGATAGAGGATTTTAGATGGGACGTCTGCATGCACTCATGAAAACATAACAAACTCTTTAACTCCATATTCTTACTCGTTTTTCAAATGATTAGAATGGATCCATTTTAAATTAATATCCATCATATTGGGTTCATGAAAGATTAATATTTTACAATATATAAATAAATACAAATAATATATTCATTATCAAAGGTTAAAGTTATAGAAAATTCAAATAAGGGAAACCCAACTTTTGATTGTTTCAATGAATTTTAGTATGTTGAAGAAAATGGGTAATAGAATTTAAGAAAATAATTAATCCACTATGGTAGGTGTTATATATTTAATTATTTCCAGGGTAAATGTTATATACAACCATAATCCTTATCAACTCATCCCTCAGACATTTATAATTGCATTTTTGTTTTCAACACTTCCTTCATCTCTTGTGGACATACACCTATGTTGCGTGAAATACACAAAGTAGTAGTCATCCATGTGATGACTAATGCTCAAAGTAGTGTAGGAAACATAAAATATACGGGGTATGAGTTTCAAGCAACAAATTAAAACAATGACTATTTGAGAGATGATTTTAATGAAGATGAAAATTTCCTATAAAATAGATGGGGGATGAGTCTCAAGAAATAAATTTCAATAATAATTATTGTTTGACACACATAAAATCATTCTTAAATACCCTAAACAAATGAAAATATAATATAGGAAATTAAGGATTAGTAAAAACACAAAATATGATAAAAAAGAACAATAAACTCTCATTCAATTAGATATAATATATACAAAAGTATTGACATCCACTGTCCTCATCATCTCATCTACCGAACATTTATTATTTCATTTTGTTGCGTGAAACTCATCCTCCATATCTTGCGGTCATGCAACTTTTTTGTTTGAAATAATATTAGAAATATTAATAATTGGGATCACTAACGCTCATATTAGTATAAGAAACATAAAAGATACGAGGAATGAGTCTCATTACAACAAAATGAAATAATAACTGTTTGGGTGATGAAGCTGATAATGATGAAAATTGTACTTCATTATGTATTGTAAAATGGGAAATGACTCCCATATGTGATAATTACACCATTAGAACTTTTTATTAATTCATTCCTTATTTAAGGTGATATTTGGGGGAACATAAATATTATTTTACACGTTTTAAGGGATCTCAGTGGGGACATGTATTGATATATGAATATTTGGGACCTCTATGAATTCTCTATTTATTAGAGAAATATAATTTTTAATACTTTCAATCCTTTAACTAATACTGATCCAACCACTATTAAATTTGTAATAATGCCTTTTTAAATACCCTAAACAAATGAATGTATAATATATAAAATTAAGGAGCAATAAGTAACCCAAATATTATAAACAAAAATAACAAACTCTAATTTAATCAACTAAATGATATAAAAATGTATTGATAAATAAATTTTAAAAATAATGAGTTATTTCTTTTACATGGATCGTAATCAGAGATTTCTTATAGAGGAACCAATACATATATACCTAAAATGATGAATACATAAGAATAATTTTTAATATATAGAATTTGGTAACTTCCATTATATTTTTTCGAACAAGTGATATAGGAACCTAAGGATTCTAGGGAGGCCTTATAATACACATTGATCCATCACTAAAATTTTAGGGAGGTCAAAAAAGAAGTTTGAATTAATTAATAATACAGATAAAAAAGATATGTCCCAAAAAAAGGAGAAAAAAACACCAACCCTTGCAACATATATCCAATACAAAGACAAATAAACACACACACACACACACACACATATATATATAATGGGATTTAGAATACACATAATGATTTCAATTTTGATGGTTGTGCAAGGGGAGAAGGGAAAAAACTCTAAACAATGTGATCTAGGGATCAATGAGACGATTATTGATTCTCCAAATATGAGTGGGGAGTCTATGGAGAACCAAAATATTGATCACCAAGTTCATAAAGAGCTATTCACTTTTTCAAAGAAAAAATAAAATGTGGATAACCAGTCCCTGGTTGATGTTGTGGCTCAAAAAAGGAACATTGCAGAAGTTGTTAAGGCCACATCTGGCATTGCGTTATCTGATTTTGATTCACCTCCTCCTAAAAGGGAGATCAAGAAAGGGAAAGTTTTCCATGTGTCTTTAGAACACGATTCATTTGGAGGAATGGTCAACTTTTTCAAATATTCGATCATCACTTTGGTCTTGACATAAAAATTTAAAAAATTCTGGATATTTAATTATTTCACTAAAAGAATTGCTGAGTTATGGGGCTGTGATGACTGTCAGATGACATCAATTGGTAGATGATATTATAATTTTGTATTCCCTTCTGATGAGTGTAAGAGGAGTTCATGAATCATGGGATCGATCTCTTTGAAACTTGGATTCTTATGAATTTAAGAATGGGAGTAGATCTTTGATTCCAATAATGTCGACAATACACATGCATAATTATGAATTTGTATATGTAAGATGAATTGGATCATTTGGAACTTGAGAATTATATGGGATATTTATTCCTTGATGGTGATTACTATCAATTTGGATAAGCAGATAGATACTCCATGGTTTGGAAATTATGCTTCTGTGTTGGTGGATGTTGACATGTCTAAAACTATAGTTGAATAATTTTTCCAGTCAATAAGATATGATAGGACGAGGCTAAAAAAATTATGAAAGAAGGACAATATTATGTTTAGGTTTTAATTATTTTTTTATCTAATAGCTGTGTTTAACATAGAAACAGAATTCACCCTTTTTAATGTCAAAGGACTTGATGATTCCACTTATAGAAGGACGAAGGGAAAGGATTAAACCAATTCCCATACCCTTACCAAATATAGAACCTCTGATGGGGATAATATGTCTGTGCCCTTGGTTTGAAATTACCCTAGTCAACATAGGAGGTAGGTGAATGAGATTGAATTGATGGATCACAAGTAGTATGAGCCTTAGGTCAATGGATCTCTAATCGATATAGAGAATGATGATGGTGTGAGCGGTATCCATCATGTGATTGTCAATGAGGCCCCACCTAGTCAGAATCTTGATAATAAACCTTATTTCATAATAGTTAATTCAATTTATGAACTTGTTGTAGTTGAGGTAAATGATTAATTTTCTACTGAGGTCATTCCATGACATACTGGTGAAGATCTGGGAGTGATTATTGACACTCTTGCAGCTGCAAAGGGAGATGAAAGGAATGTCTCAGGACCCAAAATCAAGAAGGGAACCCACGGTGTACACCCTCCACTTTTTGTAATTCCATGACAGATTAATTGGAAGAAACTAGGAATGAGGAACCCTTCCTACTTAATCTTCCTACTATGGTTTCCCGAAAATCCTTTCATGTAGAGGGAATGCCTAATCACCTTAAATACAACAATAATTTCACACCTTATAATGGATATTTTTGTGCTAATTACCCAAATTAAATGAAAAATAATGTATATATTGACAATTCTGAAGGTTAGGAGGATGGGAAAATCATTCCAACACCATCTTCACAGGAAGACATAGCTGATTTAGTTGTGGATGAGACAAAAGGAAGTTCATTAAAGAACAAAGTCAAAGTGAATAAGGGGAAAGACCACACATGGAAAAGGGTTGTGGGACATGGAAAAGGAATAAAACCCCCTAAAAATGAAGATCCTATATTTTAATTTTCATGGCCTTGAGAACCCCCTAATGGAGAAATCCCTTAGACAATTTATCACGACCCACAAACCAATGATAATTAGTACTATAGAGCAAATGATGCTCTTTGAAAACTAGGGTTCCTTTAAATGGGAATCCCTTTATTATATATTTATCTCAAAAAACCATCATGGAACCAATATGGACCAATTTTGGGTCTTCAATCATGAAATCCTTCACATTTCATCAATCAGTGCTAAACCACAATGTATCTCCCTCTAATTTGACCTCAATACCTGAAAATTCCTGGCCTAATTTGTCTATACCTAAACATATTATCTTTGGTGAAGAGAGGTATGTGATGTTTTTGTGTTTATATTTATAATCATAGTCTAGAAATTTGTGATATTGGGTGAGTTCAACACTATCATCAAACCAGATGAAAAGAATGGAATGAATTTTAATAGGCTTGCTGCAACTGATTTTTCTTTCCGTATTGAACAATGTAATCATACTAGGGAGCCAATTTTAGGAGTTTATTTTAGTTAGGGAATATATACTCAAAATGAAAGAAATTATAGGAAGATGGATAAATGATTTTTTATGAGGATGGTGTGAATAATGTCACTGTAATATCAGGCCACAACTTACCTAAGCATCACTATGATCAAAAACCAATTCAAATTGAGATCTCCACTCAAACTATAAGGTTAGTTCCTTTACCATTTATCTTTATGAATTTTTTTGGTATCCCCTCACACATATTTTCTGAAATGTTAAGGAATTTTAAAAGGATTCTAAGATCTTAGAGTAAGAATTCATTCTCTAACCTTGAAATTGGAATTAGGCATGTTGAGGAGTATTTAGTAGGATGTCAAATCATGAACCGACTATAAAATTGTACTTAAAGGTAATAAATTCATGCTTTTTTATGATTTTTGGACAAGATAAATATTATGTAAAGGTAAGAGAGAAATCACTTAAATTTGAGATCATTGTAAGAGGGAGATAGGAACTTGAAATTATTTCAACAGTTGCACAAAGAAAATAAAATTAGAGTAGGACTCAGGGTTATCAATATTAATGGATGTCTATAGAAATCTCATATTGAAATTTCAAGTGAAGTGGTGAATTACTTTAATAATATCTATGCTGATGATGGGATTAAAAAAACTCATATGATAGTAGAAAACATTTCCCCCTACATTGAGGACCACCATAATCTATTTTTAATCATGGAACCCTAGAAGGAAGTGATTAAGAATGCATTTTTCTCTCCTAATATAGACAGTGATTCTGGACTTGATGGGTTTACCAATAAGTTTTTGTGTTCAATTGGGACCTCCTATAGTATGACGTAACCAATAAAATAAAGGATTTCTTTAATCACGCCTCCCTTCCTTTAGGAATTAACTCAAACATCGTTTTTATCTTACCTAAGAAGGAAAATTATATTGATATTAATGATTTCTGGCCAGTTTCACTTGGGAAATATATTCCAAAATTCATTTGGAAGATATTAGTTACCCAAATAGGAGGAATTATCAAGGACTATATTTCACCACATCAGTTTTTATTTTTTACATACTGAATTATTCAAAATGGTTTTTTTCACTACTTCTAAATGTGTCAAATTAATGAAAAGAAAAATGAAACAAGGTAATGGTTCCCTTAATATTGAAATTTCCAAGGATTTTGAAACAATCAAATACATTTTTCTCTTTGAGGTCCAAAATAGTTTTGGATTCTCTGGTGAATTCATCAGATTGATATATAGTATTCTCAATTCTTTAGGTCTATTCATTTTGGTCAATGGCTATCTTAGAGGTTACATTCAATGCACAAGAGGTGTTCTTCAAGGGGATACTCTCTCAAGGCAACTGTTTTCTATTTCTGGGGACAACATGAGTAGATGATTCAAAAAACTCACTCTCCTCAGGATTTTTAAGAAAATTTAAGTAGGTAGAGACATCATCATTTCATCACATTTTCTATATGATGATGATATTATAATTTTTGGGTAGATATTAAGAAATACATTCTTTTATATCAAAGGATTATTTAATCACTATAAAGAGGTGACAGATCAGGCTATTAACTAGAACAACTATTTTATAATCTTTAGAAATAGAATCCTTGTTTAGAAGAACAATATAATTATTATAACTCTTGGGGTGAGTAAAGTATCCCTCCCATTCACTTATCTTGGTGTTACCTTGTTTTGGGGAAAGTTATGTGGTCATTTAATGGGATATATATTCATAAATTATTAATCATCTTTCCATATGGGAGGGAAAAACCATATCACAGGCTGTTTGGTTATTCCTTATTAACTTAGTCATCACCTCTAAATCTGTGTATTCATTCTCTATATACAGATGGCCAAGAAGTCTGTTGAAGGACCTTCAATGCATGATAAGAAACATATTATATATAGGTTATATGAATTAAAATAATATTTTTACTATTTAAATGGGGGACAATATCAGCCCTTTGAGTTGGGGGGTCTTGTGGTAAAGATCTCAAAGACTTTAATGAGGACCTCATCAATAAATTTATGTGGAGCCTTCTATTCTCAAATAACCTTTCAACCAACTTTATGTCTTGCATATTCATGCAGAAACTCTTAAATTTTTATGCTCATTGTCTTACTTCCTCTTTGTGGCCCTCCCTTAGTCACTCCTTCAATGATATCATGCATCAATCAAAGTGGCTAGTCAGTTGGGATTATAACCTCAATTCCTGACAAACCCCATGGCTCAACATCCTATTTGACATCACTATTATTCTTCCTATTATAATTCACCTAACTATAGATAATATCATGACTCAATAGGTTGTTTCATTCAATTTTATCTCTCCTTAGGATCTTATGGAGATATAGAGTTATGTGTTTATTGAGAGGACACCTTGGTTTGGAATCCCAATCAAAATGGTCACTTTAATGCCAAATATTTATACCTATTACATTGTGATGCTTCTAATGAACCACCAAAGTGGTAGACATAATACAATAATCCCTTTATTCATACATCAATGCTTTTTCTTCTCTAGAGTATATTGAAATATTGGCTTCCTAAAAATGACCAACTGAGGAAAACAAGAAACCAAATTGTTTCTATATTTCACTTATACATTCATGCTGAAGAAAAGATGTAACAAATATTTCTGGACTACTCTTATGTGAATGACTTTTGGAACTATATCAGCATGTTGTTTAGTATATATCTTCAATTTTGTAGGTACTTGGAAGATCTCCTATTATGAATCAACACAAGTGAGAGGACTAACCAAATTCACAACCTATTGTTGGTTCCTTCTACCTCGGTTATCCATACAACTGGGTCATCCAAAAACTAGTGTATCTTCAACAGCCATCCCACTTCTATATACGCATGTTAGAATTAGGGATACATTCTCTACTAGTGATGTGAAAAGATGG
Source organism: Viscum album (assembly GCA_963277665.1). Lineage (NCBI taxonomy): Eukaryota > Viridiplantae > Streptophyta > Magnoliopsida > Santalales > Viscaceae > Viscum > Viscum album. The sequence continues at coordinate 640,350,511 of OY728155.1, read as the reverse complement.
AAAAAGATGAATAATGTGTTTGATATTTAGACACTTCAGCTACTTGGAGTTGTAGGAAAACTGAGGAGTCCACTCTCTTTCATGTTATTTTGATGGATCCCACTGATCCCCTCATGCATTAATGTGAACATTGATGGAGTAGCGGCTAGTTTTCCTAGGCCATCGGGCTATGAGGGAGTCTTTTGCACCTGTTGTGGTTTTATCAAAGGCTACTTTCACCACTTCATCAGGAAAGGTGGATCTTATGAATATGAAATTTGGGCAGCCATCTATGTGATTAAGCATGTTCCCCACCAAAGATGGACACCCTTATGGATTGAATCCGACTCACAAATTCTAGCTAATGCACTCAAAGCACGAACTAGAGACATGCCAAGGAGAATTCTTCTACACTGGATTGAATGTCTACATCACTCCAGACATCTTCAAATATCTGTATTTAAAGCATATAGGGAATCCAATCCTGTTTTAGATACCCTTTGAGATATAGAATTCATGGCGATGTGTACCATATGGTGTTTCAGGATACCTTATTACTGCTCCAGCCTGGTTAATGATGAAATGTATGGTGTGACCCAATATTTCTTTTTTAAGACTCCCTATAATGCTTGAGTTTTTACATTTATTTTTATATTCATAATTAAAGGGATGGTTTCAAGTAGACCCTGGGCCTTCCTAGTATAAAACACATAATTTCAAAACATATGCAAATTTAAACATAATTATTATTGAAAATTAATATAATCCCTTCCAAATTATGAAATCCTGATCCATAATTTTTGAATAAATAATTATAAAATAATGCTTAGCTTATATGTTATGAGAACACATATAAATAGATAGAAATAAATAAATAAATATATAATAAAATTAAATTGATAAAAATATATGTAAATCTTATTGTAAAATATCACAATATAGTAAAAGAAATATAACCCCATACTAATTTTGAAAATAGAGAGCAATTAAAAATAAATTAATATGGTATCACAATTACATATATTTATTTTACAATAAAACTACATAATTTTAAGAAAATAATATTTTATGGAATAAGCCTCACACCATTACAATAAAACAAAATTTTAATAAAGAAATTACCTTACATGAATTGCATACAATCATCTTTTTTTGCTACTTAGTAAAATCACCAGACTGAGAATTGGGTTGATGAATCTATTTTCATGTTTATTTATGTTTTTTATAACAAAAACCTACACAGTTTATACAATGGAATAAGTATTTATTTAATTGGTTTGTCTATGGACCAGAGTTGATTCTCTATGATTTCAGAACAATGAAAAAATTAAGCTTGCAGAGAATGCTAGGGTTTAGATGTAGAAAACCAATCAAATAGATTCAAAAAATATTTTAAAAAGACCAAAACAAGATATCCAAAATAGTAGTTAAGAAAACAATTAATCATAAGCAAAAGAAAAATAGTATACAACAACTGGAGCTCAAATACAGAAAGAAAATCAGAACCTACAATGGAAAATAAAAAACCATCAGATCCAGATCTCAAAACAACATATAATGAAATAAAATCCAAACCAATAAAGGAAAACACATGAAAAAATATCTAGGTTGAAGAAAACATGATACCCTCAGATCAGGATCTTGATGTTTTCTTCAAAAACCCTCAGTACAAGCGAATACAAGATTCCGAATAATGTTTGAGCAACTAGAGGTAGTGGGTTTGTATGATTTGAGAGGATTTGTTTGATTTGAGATTTGATTCAACGAAGAGCGCTGATAATGGGTGGATTCTATATAAAGCTTCTAATACCATAAAAGTTTTACAATAAGTAAGGTTTTCTTAATAAGATCAGGACACTTTTATCATCACTTTCAAAAAAATGTTGATAAAGTGTCATTTTATCAGTGTTTATAATATAAACGCTGATAAAATGAATAGTTATCAGCACCTTTTTAGTGCTGATAGTGAGATGTATTTATCAACACTAAAAATAACACTGATAAAATTCATCTTTAATAGTGCTAATGTTTTATGGCTGATAAATATGACTTTTATCATTGCTTTTTAGAACTGATAACAACTAATATTTATCAGTGCTAAAAAGAAGTGATAAAAATATCTTTTATCAACACTTAATAATTAAGTGTTGATCAAGGATTAATAATTATAATTATAAATATTTTTTTAAGTATATATATACTTAAATAAATATATATAAATATAAATATAGTAAATATTTACCTTATTTAAATATATTTATTATATTTCTATAGTTATTTAAATATATAATTATTTAGTTATAATTATTTAAATATTTTTTTAAAAATAATATTTAGATTATTATATATATGATATATAGATATATATAGTAAATATATTCATTATTTAAGTAAATTGTTTATAAATTTAATAATTATTTAAATATATATAATTATTTAAATATATATAATTATTTATTTGTAATTATATAAATACCTTTAATATATATATATATATATATTTATTATAATGAAATAATTTTATAAATATATTATATACATATTTAAATATTTTTATTTATAAATATTTTGTACAAATATCTTTTGAAAAATATTTTTTTAACATTATTATTGAATATCTAATTTTAAGTTTATGCGTGTTAAAAATGAGTGAAATTGAATAAATTAAAAATATGTATACTTCAATAATATTGAATAAATGGATAAGTTTTTTGTGTGCATTGTAAAAAAAATTCACTAATTATGTATATGTGAAATAAATATAATACAAATTTTATATATGTAAAATAGAAAAATCAAATCACATTCAAATATAAATCAATTACACTATGCAAATAGTCATTATTTTTAATTCATATTAACAATTAATTATAATACATTATTCATTAAATATATGACTATTTATTATAAAGAAAATACTTATTTTTTTTAATATATAAATCCTATTAATTTACTTTAATATATAACTATATATTTAACATATACAGTTTATTGACATTAATTATCATAATTATCTAATTAATAAAAGTTTAATATTTAATAATGTATAATAAATTTGTTCAATTCTATCAATAATATTTTAATTAATAAATTTTTTTATATGTTTTTTAATAAATTCATTTTTTTATTTATTTAATTATTTCATTTATTTATTCACACCTTTATAAGCGCTAAAAACACTAATAAAATCTAACATTATGAGCACTAAAAATAAACTGTTGATAAAGGGCATCCTTTATCAATACTAAAAATAAATCACTGATAAATTGTAACCTTTATCAGTGCTAACAATAAAGTACTAATAAATGTAACCCTTATCATCACTTTCAGTAGCGTTGATAAAGATGCCATTTAACTGTATTTTTCAAGTGCAGATAAATTTTAGAGCTGTTAAATGCCTGTTTTGAAGTAGTGGTACACCCGACTAACACTACATGCTTTGACGTAAGTCAGAATACCTTTGATGATGTGTAACCACATATATAAATATATATGAACATGTATGTATATATTTTACATATATATATATGTAGTAACATATATATCCATATATATATATATATTAATATGTAGCACTATATAAGAACTGAGGTGTGACTCATGCGATACAGAATAGTCACAACAATATTTTTTGGTAGTAAGGGATTCTATGCTCATGTTTCATAAAAAATAGGGACACCATACCTGAGTATCATAGATCATAAGGGATTTTAGAGTCTCGTATCATTGGTCACACATGGTGCTATGTCCGAGTATCATAAATCAAAAGGGACACCATACCCGAGCTTCACTATTAAATAGGGGACTACATGCCCACTTTTCACATTTAAATATAGGACACCATAACTGAGTATCATAAATAAAAAGGGATTACATTCTTGAGTGTTGCATTTAAATAAGAGAATCCATGCCTGATTATCACATTTAAAATTGGGACATTGTGCCTGAGCATGAATTTTAAAAAGGGAACGCCATGCCCAATTATCACATTTAAAATAGGGGACTCGATTAATTTGTATCACATTTTAAAAAGGTGGTTCCATGTAGAAGTTTCACAATACAGGACACCATTCCAAAGTATCATGGATAATAATATTAAATAAGCACACACATTTAATAGTAAATCATATGTCATGTTTGTAAGCATGTCTTATTATAATAAATTTACATTATTTGGGTCATTCCATTCATAAGTAACTAAAAAGGTCATGGGAGGGACCATTCCATTTATCAATCCGTTATGCAATTAGACCATTTCATATTTAAAAATATCACGATGTCCAATGAAAATATATATTAAAACACAATTCATCATCATACATCTCATTTGATCCAAATGAAAACAATTCAGTTAATTCTATTTATCACTTCTCCTAATAATCAATGATTCAATAATTCTATTAAATAATTCATTCAAGTCCAAGGGTAAATCATTTCCCTACACATCCTAGTCTATTTTAGTTAAAAAATTCCCTTATTAATAATGGATCTAGCATAACATAAATAAATATCATAATCCAAGTGAGTCATTTTCACCACTTATAATTCATTTAATTATAGTTAATCAATTCATTAAATTAATAAAAAGACAGTATTCTTCCAAGGGTGATTTTAAGTCCAAATATGATTCACATGATTATGGAAGATAATAAAAACACCCCAAAATGTGTGGTTCTAGTTGAAATAAAGAACCTACAATGGTTAAAGAAAAAATAAAATGACATTATGAATATAGATATATGAATTTGCATGTTAAATTTCAAATTTATAATGTGTCACATAGAAATTATGATTCATTGAACAATTTACTATTTTATTAAATGATAATAAATCGATTAAAAATATGTATATCACCTACCTTATGCGTATGAAACTTCACTCATCAATTATGTGGATTTTATTTGAGTCGATTTGGTTGAGATCAGAAGAAACTGAAAACTGCCTAAGAAATATGGTAAAATATCCCTCATGGATTTATCATTCAAAATGATGAGGGGAAAAAATTAATAATCAATTAGAATCAATAGATTATAGATACATATCCAATGATACTGAAAGGGATTCATGATGATTCTAAATGAGGTAGATCTATCCATTCTGAGGATTTTATCAAAGGAGGAGCTCGAGTGGTAGGATTATATGAACATGGAGGAGAAGAAAAAGGTGGGGAGAAAGGTTTAAAAGAAAATATGAAAAAGGGTAAAATCATACTCTTTATTGAGCAGTATGAGTTTTCTACATAGTTTGTAAAGCTATGTGTTGATTGTGTGATACCACTACCTATGTGAAACTAATGGTGTGGGATAGACACACAATTTTCTAAATAGTGCACAACTCATACACTCACAATCTCATGTTATTAAAAACCCATTTCATGGTTGTGCACCACCTATCACATTGTTAGAAAAAAGCATGCCTCACCCTTAGGTCCCCTAGACCAGTCTATAGTGTTTCACCTATTCATCCACATGGTTTAATAAAATGGGGTCCTTTATCAAAACATGCTTCATAGTTGTACCAACACGGTTAACACTAACCCTCTACCAATAGTATACCCTTGTCTTCTCCTCCCAAAAATATGTTTTTGGGGTCTCAACCTCTCGAAAATTATATAAACACCTGAGAAACCTCTCATGCCTTAAAACCTATCTAAAGTCAACACTTATTAGTGTACGAATTATAATATATACATTCTATATATTTGTTTAAAATTAGGAAAAACCGCCAAATATAAAGTTCTAAATCCCATAGAAATTTCAAAGAGTTTAAAACAAGGAACGTTACACTATCCCCACCTTAAAACTTATCATCCCAATTAATCCTGTGGGAAATAATGAAAAAATCACCCTAATGAATCGGGTAGAGAATTTCCATTCAAAAACCCCATTTCAAACCCAAATTCCCAATGCATCTTTAAGAGTTACTTTAATCATATGGTACAAGAACCATTAAAAGTGATTCAATGGTGGTATTCAAAAAAAAATCCTCAAGACAAAGAATACCCAATCCCTTCTAACTTGATACATGATCACATCTTGTGGTCTTTCATCAACTAGCCTATAGAGGTCCCCACCATCGATTCTAATAATGAACATCCATTTTCGATCCATTATAGTTCCACTATAAGAATTACATATGTAATCATGAACTTTTAATTCCAATGATTCTCTTGGAATGACTCACAACTGGTTGAATAATTGATCTCAAATTGAACAAATTATTTCTTGTCGAACCTACTTTTCCACGAAAATACATGTATGACCTTCGCACTACACTCATCTTATCTCATTGATGTGCTTGATGAAGTTCATAACCAATCGCATGGAACAAATAAAATATAAATAATATAATTCCACATATGTAATACTATCTCTAAAATCATTTATCATTAGTATGATATTAACCATAAACCGATTTATGATACATCTACCCCATGGAATACTAATTTAATTATTTGAACACTCACTAAATCCTGAAACTATCTTCCTGTGACATTATTTACTGAACTTTTCATTCCTATCATTGTGGCTCAGTACAAAAATTGGGGTATTCCCGATTTAACACTCATGGAATATCATAGTAAAAACATATCTTCTTAGATCTAAGAATCAATCACTAGAGTTCAAGAAGATCATCCATATTATGCCATTTTCAGGAGTTCACATTTGAGATGCCATTACCTATCTCAAATGTCAATGTATTATGAACACAGACTATGTTAAACATTGGTATTTTCCTAGAGGTTGGGCCAACAAGCCATATGGTATCCACGAGTCTATAAAAGGCCATATTAAATGGGAATCCATAAATCACTAAGGAAAATCCACATCAATATGATTATTCATGATCCCTGAATTCTACTCTATAGGAGTCTATTAATCAATCCAACAAGGTTCTTAATTCTATGTTCTATCACCATATAACTCATTCTCTCCCAGTGCACCCTTTATGATGTCATGATAATTCACATGATCATTACTATGAAAAGAGTACAATAATAGGTTATGATGATTACCAATAAGACTAGATACACACTCATCACATTCAAGATGAATTTTATAATATGGTTTCCAACCAGACATAACCAATTAATGGTAAGAAGAACATTCGAACCACTATTGGCCAACATCTTTTTGAAAGATCTTGTCTTCACCCACTAACACATAATCATTATCCAACCATGGTTCCCTCATTACCGAGGAATTCCATTCTTGTATTAAAAATACCCACCATAGTTCATCTTCGAACCATGGTATTCTCAAAGGATGAAAACAAAAAAAAACCATTTTATCATTTTGTATCCATGAATGCACCGATATTAAATTGAAGAATTAAATTATTTGGGTAACTCAAACATCCCAAGTATGAGTATATTATATATACTTGATCCCAACTTGTAACCATGTTTTCCAGTGAGAGTCATCACATAGACTAGTTAACCCTATGTACTAAACTCACATGATTTAAGAAAGAAATTTAAGTACTCCCGAATAATATTTTAATATTATAACCCTTTACTAAAAAGGATATTCTTCATTCACAATTGGTGAAACACTCCCCACCATAGGAGTATAATTATGGTCACATTATTGAGAATGGATAAATTACCTTGGTGCATACTCCATCCACCAATGAACATGGGATCCAGATGTATCCAACATGCTCTACCAATTCCAAAACAAATATTAACTGAAAAATCTTCTCAAAACTATAGTAGATCTTAATTTACTTTAGATGTCCACGTGAAGCTTTCCAAAATTGTGCTCACACTCATCATTATACCAGGTGAAAAATAGAAAACTAGCTTACTAGTAGTGTTATAACACCCAATCATTTTAAAATATCATCCTAAGAATCGATACATTTAAGAATCCCTTTAACGCCCTAGTTATTGTACATTAGAGATGTCCCAAGTTCAAGAACAAATAATCTCATGGATTAATGATCTTGTATGAACTCATAAAATTCACATTAATATTTATATAGCTCAATGGGTACCACATATGTTGATGCATACTACCCCGATATCTTCATATGCACAATGAAACATGATTTGATACTATCCATAGTCCTATCACCCCTATGCACACTAGAATCCAATGGCATATACAAAATGTTTTAATCGGATTAATTTTATTCTATACCAATGTTAATCTAGCCAATTAACTCCTTATTCATCAATCCTTAAAGATGATGACGAGTCACTCGAACTATTAAGAATACAACCATGTTGTAGGAATGTCTAACCCACTGAATTAGAGCATTACGTGATCCTCAAATCCTTAAATAATGATCATCAGACCAAATGAAAACTTGTCTAACATTGAGGTCATTTTTAGAAGCTTTGAGTCCTAAAGGGGTAAAAAACCTCTTTCTAGGACATCTACACAATTATTTACTTAATCTAATTTACCTCTATGACCATTACCTCAATAGGGATTTCCCCTTACTAAGGCATGAGTTGTGACATTCTAACTAGATCACACCATAACAGTACACCAGGCTTAATGACCTAATCTCTAGATTAAATTAATGGAATGTTAAAAAACATCCATAGGTAATGGCCACATTCCCATTCATGGAATATCTCAAGGAAACATTCAACTAAACCCTTAGCCAAGGGTTAATGCTATGAAAAACACTATAAGTTTTCATTCAATAAATTTTCTATTATTTAAATTTACTTTTAAGAATTTGAAGAGCCATAATTAATGAAAATATAAGTAATAGTTAGGAATGTAAACAATAATTTGTAAAATATTTAGAAATTTTCACAAGGATACAAATCCATGTAATATCATGCATCATCTCAAGCATTTTTTATTTAGTTGAGATGCTTCAAAAAATAGTCAATTAATCTTATAAATTCCTTTTTATTATTTTTAATTTCTATATAATGTTTATCATAGCTATATTAGTTAAATAAAATGCCAATTCTTGGGTATTGGGTAATTAAACCTTTAGGTTTTAATTTTAATTTTAATTAACTAACTTGTAACACCCCAAGATTTCATAGTACGTTATTTCTTCCAAGTAATTCAATAACGTGCACTACACGCAACACCGAGTTCTAGCGCAACATGACTTACCGAACTAGCCGTTAAAAAGCAGATGTGAATATTATTAACTATATTTTGAACTTTATATAATACTTATAATTTTATAATCCATTTTATGGGTATCTTAGACATAATGTAAGAACAAATTCATTTTTTTAGATAAAATAAGTACTTTTCAGAAAATGCAATTTTACGGCCTTTTAATGGAGAACTTTTTTTAAATCCAATATTTGAATCATTTATATATTAAATCTGAAAAAATAAACTTCTTCTTTAATATATATACATAAGAATTTATTTAAATAAAATTTTGGTGTTTTTATGATAACTTTCATATTTGGGTGAATAGTGAAAAATACTATATTTTAACTGAAAACAAATTTTTTAATCCAAATAATTTATAGTGTTAAATTATACATTTTAATAGTTTGGAAGTATAAATAGAATATATTTTTACCATTTAATCCAATTATGGTTATATTAAGTATTTTAACTTTGAAATTGGACATAAATAAGTGTCAACCATTTGATAGTTAATATTTTATAAAAATACGCTTTTTGGTTTTGACAACGGGAATTAATTTTAATTTAATATATGAAATTTTTAAGCTTTTTATTTGGTAAAATAACCTTCATTATTGAATTCAGAATATCAAAATTAGCTTAGGGTGAATTTTTGGTATGTTTCTAAGAACTTTCAATTTTTGATGAATAGTGAAAAACACTATTCTTCCTTGGGAGAATAGTTGGACTGCATGTCATTTCTGAATGTTTGATGATAATTTTCATTTCTTCTTTTATCTTGGATTGAGGGTTTCTTTATCAGAACTTTAGGCAACGTTTCAACATGTCCAAATTTCATCTTGTCTTTCTTTTGGCTCTCTTTACTTCCAGCAGTTGATGTCTCAGCTTCACAGCCAATTCCACTCTTTCCCATGAAAGCGGGTCTTTGATCACTCAAGATTTTTCCAACCCCATTTGAACCAATCTTTTCTCTTGATAGTAATTTATCATATGAGAATCTTCCAAACTGTATTTTCTTCTTTGATTCTTTTGAGATAGATTCAGTATCCATTTTACTCCTAAGGGTAACAACTTACTCCTCAAGACCCTCAACAGTCTTTGATTTTTCTTCTAGTATGGAGGTGAGGTCATTGATAACCTTTTCCTGCTCTTCAATTCTCATCTTAAGATCCACTACATCATCATTTCTTTCAAGAAGTTTAGACCGTACATTCACAAATTCTTCCAGTCGTTCAATTTCAACTTCAAGTTGATCGGCATATTCAGTTGATTCTTCTACCACTGACTTCCACTTATTACGACTCTTAAATTTAATCTTAAGCTTGATAACAGCATCCTTAAGTTGCAACTCAGGATCTTTACTAGTTTTTAACTGATTTTCTCCACCAGTATCTTCTGATTTTTCAACAGTGGCTATCATGGAAGCATGTTTCTCAGTTTTAAATTCTGGTTCCTCTTCATCACAGAATTCATTATCATCTTCTTCCTCTTCACAGACAAAACTCTTCTTCAGAACATTCATTCTATATTTGAAGTACCCTTTCTTGAAAAACCTTTTCTGAGGCTTCTCAACTTTTTCAGCATTACTATCATCATCATCGATCTTTCTTAAACACTGAGAAGCAATGTGCCCGACTTTGCCACAACGAAAGAAAGCTATAGGTAACTTCCCTTTGAATTTCCCTTTTCCCTTCTGGAAATTCTTGGCAATGAGTGAAAGAATTTCTTTTTCCTATTCGTCTTCACCACTACTATCTTTTGAGATTTTCAGTTTCTCTATCTATTTGAATTCCATTTCTTTACTTACTCATGTAGTAGCATCTTCTAGTTTGACCCTCATTTCATATGCCACCAAGCTTCTCAACAGATCATCCAAAGAAAGTTTGGAAAGATCTATTTCCTCAAGAGATGACACATTTGCATTGTACAGGGGTGGTAGTCTTCTAAGTATTTTCTTCACAATGTCAATGTCTCTGATTTCTTCTCCTATTCACCGAATTACTTCAACCACTTCAGTAATTAGATTGAAGAAGGAGTCTTCATTCTCATCAGGATGCATCTTCAGATCATCGATCCTATTGTGTTGCACTTATAGTTTTGCCTACTTCACTTTGCTGTATCCTTCATAAATATTTTCAATTTTATCCCACATGGACTTAGCTGAGGTGAAACTCATAACTTTTATATAGATCTGATCAGAAAGTGCTGTGGTGAGAGCATTCTTTATTTTAGCATCTGCATCAAGAATTTTCCTATCTGCATCAGTCATAGCCTGCCCTATTGGATCTGAAACATTAATACCTTGCACAGTGGAAAACATAACTTCCATTCCAAGGGATCTTAGATGAGATCTCATTCTGTTCTTCTAGATCTGGAAATTATTTCCATTGAAGAGAAGGACTCCCCTAACATTGACTGCATTCTCCATGATGACAAAGGAAAGATTCAACAACAACAACCTTTACGCTCCGATAACACTTGAAGGACCCCGGGACACCCTGAGAGGAGAGGGGTGAACCAGGGTGTCAACTTTTTCTTTTAAAGTTATGGATCTTGTTCCCACATTGGTAGGAAATTGTTAAACATATATGATGGATATGAACAGAAAGCAAGCATTCACATGCAGAGAGGCGACACAACACTTTTTACTTGGTTTACCACTAAGGGCTACGTCCAAAGAGCATACGACAACAGGTTGTTGGTCATACCAAATTTCACTAAACTTCACTAGATCTGGATTACAAAGGTTCGGGCACAATCACTCTGTCCCAGGCTCACTGAATTTACAAAAAGGTTCAGGGAAATCCCACAACGTCCCTCGGGTCACTACCGTTGACTCCCCCTGGCTCACTTCCCTTGGCGAAGTCACACTCTGTTTATAGATGTGAAGGTATCTTCATCATTGCATGAGAATTCATCCTCTATTGTGTGAAGATTCTCTGTTGAAGTCCAACTTTCACTCATAGACTAATCTCAGTTTTCACCGAAGATATTGTGTAATCTTCCATCTTTTGTGCAGCTCCAAAAAGACCGGCATACTCTAACCTCTCCTGGCACGCTTCTCCAAGACAGGCACACATGTTTCAAGAATGGAGAGAAAGTCACTTGCACGGTACAAATTCGGTGCGTAGGTGACACCAACCCACTTGCACGACACTGCCTCTTTCAACTCCAAACTTGCGCGACGCTGCGCCATTAACTCCCAAACTGCCTTGGTCGCGCAACCAACAACCGGCGCGCAACCTTTACTTGTGCGACCCAACTACCACTTGCGCGACTCAACCACATGCGCGATGAGAGCACAAAAAATCTCTCAATATTGAACTTCGTTCCAAATGAGGAGGGGTGTTCCTCTATTTATAGGCAAAACTAGACCCCCTGCGCGGTGGCGCCCAAGTATCCTCACGGCGCGCAGGTCACGGTGTGCAGCTCCCTTCAACCTAGCATCTGTCGCGTAACTCAATTGCGCGACCAAAAAAATACTTTCTTGACCCTCTTTAATTTTCCATATTTTGTAGTTCTGATCATGAATAACAATAGGCGCGCAAGTTTCCAGACCTCCTAGGCACCGGCGCACAAGTCCCTTGTCGGCGCGCATGTCACTTGCGCGACCCAACCAATACTTGTGCAACCCTTTTCCTTTTTCCATTTTCCATGTTCTGATCTTGAAAAACTCAAGGCATGTAAGTTCCCTATTCTTCAAGTACATGGTACGCAAGTCTCTTTTCCAAAATCACTTTTCTCCATTTGTCGATTTTCAGGCCCAAAAATTTGGCAAACACTGGGAAACAACACCACCTTCAATACTGTTGTTTGCTTGAACTATATGATCACGTTGCTGGTACAAATTCTGAACTTCCATTGAAGATTGTCAACAAACACAAACCATACTCCAATTCATGCATAGAATACCTTGGTTTCAACAGTCATTTTATAATAAGTTTAGATATATAAAACTTTTATTGAAATTTTACCGTCTTTTACCCACCTCATAGGAGCATTTGTAAATTTGCATAAAACGTAATTTTACCACTTCTATATATTGAATTTCAAAACTCCGAGAGACACGGTTGATATCAGTAAGTAAATATGGTTCAATAAGATAATTTTTTTGGTGAATAGTAACTTTGTATTTTTATTTACCATGGTTAAAAGTAAATAGGGTAATTAATGGTAAAAATGACATTATTATTACCCTAACACATGTCCTAATTCTATTGGATAAGTGTAATTCGACCAAAAAACCTTAGGAATAAAATATGAATCACTTTGGTCTATTTGGATTAGATTAGGACATTTATTATTATTTTATATAAAGAAGAGTTAAAAGAGTTTCATTTAATGTGTAATAACTAAACCATTCTTAATATAGGGTTACACCCAAAATAAATTTCAATATAAATATTATTTAGAAATATCAAAATATTTCCTACATAATGGTATTATATTTATATATTTTAGACATTAAATAATTAAATTTATTTATGGCACAATAATGATGCAGTAATTACCATGGTAATGAAAGATAAAAATAATGGATATTATAAAAATCCAAATAAATATAATTTGAGACTTTTAATGAATTACACTAATTTTATAGGTTAATATAACATGTTTTGGTTGATTAAATGTATTTAGTTTGAAGTAATAAAGTTTTTAGGACTTTAATAAAACTCAATTATTAAATAATGTAAAAATTGACATAAATGAGTTTTTTAAAACCAATACAATATTATTGGTTGATATAATAATCCTAAAAATCTATGGTCTGACAAAAATAATTATATAATGATAGGTGTATCATTAAGAAACCATTTGGGGTTCACATAGATGTTTATGGTAAGTTTAATAACCATATAATATAAAAATACAACGATACATGGTAAATGTAAACCTGTTTAACTAAGAGTTAAATCTAAAAGATAAGGTTAATATAGTGACTCAAACCTATCTAAAACCTATTGGTTGAATGGTTTTATACCCATCCCCACCATAGCCTTTAAATAGTTCATTTTTAGCCATTATAAACCGAAAATGAATTTATTATAAAATAATATTTTAAGTTTTTCCTAAGGTGACCCTCACCCCTCTTACAAAAGGGCACTTCCCCTTCTCTCAAATTCACACCTCCGAAGCCATTTTTCACGGCCAAAACCTGCCCAAATATCCTCCCATCTATCCTAAATTTATCCTAGAGGCCATACATTGGTCATAAATCCAACCTATGAATCCCTTTTATTCAAATCAAAAGGAAGAACCAGAAGAACAGGTAATGATCTCACTACCCTCTTTCAAGTTCTTTAATTCTTCCACTTACTATTTCATTGTTATTACCATAAAAAAATAATAAATCCAGTACCTTGTATATACTGTGATGTTATTATAAATATGTCACAACCATATTCATTATTCTATCCATCCTATGAATATTAATGTCACCATGCGTGCGTACGTACGACTTACCGTATCCACACCTTGGTGTAATGTGTTATTCAACACTATGTTATTTTGATGGATATAATGATGAGTAATATGTTTATAAATAATGAAAATAACATGATAATTTCTCTGTATAATTAATATACCATCCAATTACACACTTTTAAGGAAATGATATTTTTTCTCCTGTGTACGTACGGATTACCGTCTCCACGACGTGATGATATTGATTTCCACGTTCACCATTCATCGACGATTATAAAAATATATATTACTAATAAGTATGTAATATATGAAATAATAATGATACTGGATATATATATATATATATGTTTGTGTGTGTGTGTGTGTATTTATGTACTTACATATATCTTATTCACTTACTTCTGTTCAATACATATGAAAATAGAAACAATGTTTATGTGTACGTATGACCTACCATCTCCATAAATGGTGTTTTCCATTTCATATATCTATCTATTTAAATATTAATATTCTAAATATATATGATATATGAATCAAGGTTTCTATTCTAGAAGTATTTAAAACATGATCTAAATGATATAGTCAAGAATAACAAGTTAAAATACGTACGATAAAGAAAGTGATTATTAAAAGAAATGTTAATTTAACAGGATAATCATTATTAAATGGGTAGTATAAAGTCATAAATGAATCATGTATGATATAATAAATATTAATATGGTTCAAGTGTAATATAATAACATAAAATGGTCATTATACAAGAGGCATACCCTCGACCAAAGAAAAGTGCAAGGTAAGGGGTTTTCATCTCAGTCCTTATTCCCTTGAGATTCATGTAATATTGCCACTATTTCCTTTTGTGTGCTGTATGTTAGAAAATGTAATTTAATGTTCATGTATGCAATCTATTTTTCAAGACTGCAAAACAGATCAGTCTTTCGAGACTTGATTCCTTGTAATAATTCCAATGTATTAAAATAATGCACCGACTCTGGTAATCTAGGGTCGGGGCATTACAATTGGAATTAGAGGAAGTTTAGTACAAACCTTGGAAACTAGATTTAGATAAACTATGATTAGATCACATTATCCTAAGATAGAATTTGAGGATTAGTATAGAAGAAATTATTATAATTTTGGTAATGAGGTGATTTTGTGAGTTTTTTGAGCAATACATCATTGTCTGGATATGAGCAGGTAGAGGCAGTTCTGGCACATATGTACCTAGGGGTAAAACTAAAAAACACCGCTTTGAGCTAGACTTGAATGGGAACTGGTGCACGACAAAGATCCTTGCTGCACTCTTGGTTACAAAACTCCCGGGGGATATGCTTAGGATAATTCTCATTGTCTTTAAAAACCATTTGAAAGGGTTTATGAGTATATTCTTCCTCAAAGAAAACATTTTTATGATTATGGATTATATCCATAAACTGTTCAATTTATGTTAACAGTTTTACAATTTTGGAATTATGAATTGCGATTCATAAACTGACCTAGTGTATACCGGTGTTTAGAAATGGTGCCTGGTAGATGGAATGAGAATTCCAACAATACGTATGATCCAAAGAGTAATAAGGATCATATATTTCATAGTATTAATCCAAAATTTATAAGGAAAATAGTATCCCACGTATTCTCAACATATGAAGAAATAATATCATGTGTTAATAAGATAAGTAAAAAATATTTGATTCATATGGCTTTGAAGGTAAGCCATAGAAGAAAATGATGGTAGAGAGAAAGATGAATAAAGGGAAGAAAGGAAATAAAGGAAAGAATGATTTTCCCATATGTGATAATTGTGGAAAGAATTACCATGGTAAATTCTTGAAGGTAATGAGAGTTTGTTATGAGTGTGGAGAAAAAGGACACCAAGTAAGTGATTGCAAGGATAAGAAAAAGTTACATGTGTATAATTCTTCATCTGTAATGAGTTGGGTCACTACATGAATCTATGTCCAAATAATCCGAGTATACCCCAAATGAAGTTATTGTATAATAATCAAGTAATGATACTACCACAGAGGAAGATGAATGACTAGTGTTCTTATGCTGTTGTTAAAATATTATGTCATTTTAGTGTTGTATCAATGATATACCAGTTATATGAATTATATAAATAAATAAGGATTGTACTATAGTACTATTTCATTGAGTATTTGAGATTATATGTTTTTATGAAAAGTGACTCAACAAAAAGTTAATTTTTTTGGGAAAATACATGGTTGGAGGAAAGATAAACCTCAATATGGTCTTGATACTGAGGTAGTAATTTTTTAATAAAAGATGGTTGATTTGGATAAATTATATTGGATATTCTTGACTATCTTGGAACTGATTAATGGTTTTTTTATTTCATCATTGTTGGAATATAATTTTATTTTTATATAAGGAATATATCCAGTATTATATAAAGGATAAGGGATCATGAATGTAATCAATAAGGTTTTATGGTAATTTAGGGTGTTACCATGTTGTAAAATAATACATAATGAAGGTGTTCACATGTTATTACATAGAAAAAAGGATCTTCATTTTGTTTGAATTCCTTATAAATATTGGAATATGAGTTTATATAGAAGTATTTTGGATAATTATAAAGGTTTTAAGGGATTAAGTTGGAAATTGGATATTATTTTTAAGGTTAATTTAGGATTTTTATAAAAAGGACAACACACAGACCGTGTGACAATTTGTCACGTCAGACAAAGCTGTGAGAATAGAAACCACAACAATAGTGCGATTGGGATTTATCACCGACCACTGGACTACATAAAGTCCATGGATTGTATAATCTAGTTTTTTTAAATGTTCTAATTGGTGAATTATAAATTCATTATTTTTGGGACCCTATACTATTAGGATAAATAGAATATTTTTTTGAAATCTTTTGGAGTGAAAGATGATTTTGTGGTAGGAATTAGTTGAAGGATGAAAATCTACATGTCAAGTATATATATATATATATGTATAATTTTTCCCCTCTAATTATATTGGTAAATTTATTCTTAAAATTTAGGGAAGGGATCTTAAAAACAATAATGAGTTATCCTAATTCCTTATGTCTTGTTTAACCGATGGTATTTTAAATCATCATAGATTGATGGATTTGGCCCCCTCAATTTTACACTTGATTATGATTGATGACCTCAATAACTACCTATAAATATTTACTTTATTCTCCAATTATGTGTCTACAATTTCCACCAATGATCCCCTAATCGAGATTATAATTTGGTTGGGACCCTTTCATTTTTCTTTTCCTCTAATTAAGACTAAATTTTATTAACCCAATTTCCGATGCGGGTTTTCCCACAAAGGTATTTTTTATTTTCAACCTTTTTTTGAAAAACAATTTCAAATTTCGAGGACGCAATTTATTGAAGGAGGGAAGAATGTAACACCCCAATATTTCATAGTACATTATTTCTTTAAAGTAATTACATTACTTGCGCTGCCCCACCGTTGGTGGTGGGGTGATAAGGGCTTGGGTGAGGTGAGGGGCAAGTCATGGGGTCAATTCCCCGGGCTTGTGATTTACTATAATTTTCTTCCTTGTGTCGTGTGCCACTTTCGCGGTTGTTCCCAATTTTTTAATTCAATAACATGCACTACACGCAACACCGAGTTCTAGTGCACCATGACTTACCAAACTAGCAGTTCAAAGGAGGTTATGAATAGTATTAACTGAATCTTGAACCTTATATAATCCTTATAATTTTATAATCCATATTATGTGTTTCATATACATAATGTAAGAACAAATTCTTTTTTTTCAAATAAAATATTTATTTGTCAAAAAATGCAATTTTACAGCCTTTTAATAGAGAACTTTTTTTAAATCCAATATTTGAAAATTTTATATATTTAATTTTAAAAAATAAACTTCCTCTTTAGAATCGGTACATAATAATTTAGTTTCAATAAATGTTTTGTGTTTTTCTGATATCTTTCATATTTGGGTGAATAGTGAAAAATACTATATTTTAACTGAAAACAATTTTTTTAATAAAAATAATTTATAGTGTTAAATTATACATTTTAATGGTTTGGAAGTAGAAATATATTATATTTTTACCATTTAATCCAATTCTGGTCATTTTATGAAATTTCACTTTGAAATTGGACATAATAAAGTGTCAATCTTTTAATAGTTATTATTTCCTAAAAATACACCTTTTGGTTTTGACAATGAGAATTAATTTTAAATTAATAAATGCAATTTATATGTTTTTAATTTGGTAAAATAGAATTCATTTTTGAATTCATAATATCAAAATTATCTTAAGGTGAATTTTTGGTATGTTTCTGAAAACTTTCAGTTTTTCATGAATAGTGAAAAACACTATGTTATCAGTTAAAACTGACATTTAATTTAAATAATTATTTATTTAATTTAAATTTTTTTAGGTAAAAATAGATACATAATACCTATATAATTTAAATGAAATTCATTGGAGTCATTTTATAATAAGTTTTGATATATACAAATTTTATTGAAATTTTATCGTCTTTTACCCACCTCCTATGAGCATTTTCTAGTTTGCATAAAACATAATTTTACCGCTTATGTGAATTTATTTTCCAAAATCTGAGAGACACTATTGATATCAGTAAATAAAAGGTTGTTCAATAAGATAAAAATATTTTTTTGGTGAATAGTAACTGTTGAGTTTTATTTACCACAGTTAAAAGTAAATAGGGTAAATAAAGTTAACAATGATATTATTATTACCCTAAAACATGTCCTATTTCTATTGTATAAGTGTAATTCGACAAAAAAAACCTTAGGAATAAAATATGAACCTTTTTGGTCCACTTGGATTAGATTAGGACATTTATTATTATTTTATTTAAAGAAGAGTTAAAAGAGTTAAATTCAATGTTTAATAACTAAAACATTTTTAATATAGGGTTACACACAATATAAATTTGACTATAAATATTTATTAGAAATATAAAAATATTTACTATATAATGTAATTTTATTTATAATTTTTAGACATTAAATAATTAAATTTATTTATAATACAATGATGATGCAGTAATTACCATATTAATGAATGATTAAAATAATTGATATTATAAATATCAAAATAAATATTATTTGAGACTTTTTATAAATTACAATGATTTTTTAGGTTTATATAACATGTTAGGGTTGATTAAATGTATTTATTTCAAAGTAATAAAGTTTTTAAGACTTTAACAAAACTCAATTGTTAAAAAATGTCAAAATTGACATAAATGAGTTTTTTTAAAACAAATACAATATTATTGGTTGATATAATAATCCTAAAAATCTAAGGTTTATCCAAAATATTTATATAATTATAGGTGTATCATTAATGAACCATTTGCGGTTCACTTAGATGTTTATGGTGAGTTTATTAACCATATAATATGATAATTCAAAGAGACATGGTAAATGTCAAACTATTTAACTAAGAGTTAAATATAAAAGATAAGGTTAATATAGTGACCCAACCTGTCTAAATCCTATTGGTTGAATGTTTTTTTGACCCAAACCCACCATATCCTTTAAATAATTCATTTTGAGCCATTATAAACTGTAAATTAATTTATTATAAAATAATATTTTATGTTTTTCCTAAGGTGCCCTCACCACTCTTATAAAAGGGCACTTCCCCTTCTATCAAATTCACACCTCCGAATCCATTTTTCTCGGCCAAAACCTGCCCAAATATCCTCCCAACTATCCTAAATTCATCTTAGAGTCCTTTCCTTTTGTTAGAAAGCCAACCTATCGAGCCCTTTTGATCAAATCAAAATGAAGATCCCGAAGAAGAGGCAATGATTTCACCACCCTATTTCAAGTTCTTTTATTCTTCCACTTACTATTTCTTTGTTATTACCATAAAAAAATAATATCTCTAGTACCTTATATATACTTTGATGTTATTATAAATATGGCACTACTATATTCGTTATTGTATCCATCCTATGAATAATAATGTCTCCATGTGTGCGTACGTACGTCTTACCATCTCCACGTCGTGGTGTAATTTGTTATTCAACACTATGTTATTTGGATGGATATAATGATGAGTAAAATGTATATAAATAATGAAAATAACATGATAATATCTATGTAAAATTATTATACCATCCAATTCCAATTTTTTTTGGAAATGATATTGTCGCTTGTGCGTACATACAGATTACCCTCTCCACGACGCGATGAGATTCATTTCCATGTTCCCCATTCATTGAAGATTATAAAAATATATATTACTAATAAGTATGTAATATATGAAATAATAATGCTAATTTATAAATACATATATACATACATATATATATATATGTATTTATGTACTTACAAATATCTTATTCATTTACTTTCGTTCAATACGATATGAAAATAGAAACAACGTTTATGCGTATGTAAGGCCTAACGTCTACATAAATGGTGTTTTTCATTTCATATATCTATCTATTATAAATATATATATTCAAAATATATATGATATATGAATCAAGGTTTTTATTCTGGAATTATTTAAACCATGATCTAAATGATACAGTCAAGAATAACAAGTTAAAATACGTACGATAAAGAAAGTGATTATTACCTGAAATGATAATTAACATGAAATTCATTGTTAAATAGGTAGTATAAAGTCATAAATGAATCATTTATGTTATAATAAATATTAATATGGTTTTGGTATAATCTAATAACATACAATGGTCATTATACAGGATGTTAAACGAACCCTCGACCAAAGGAAAGTGCAAGGTAAGGGGTTTTCATCTCACTCCTTATTCCCGTGAGATTCAAGCTATATTACCACTATTTCCTTTTGTGTGGTGTATTTACTGTCCATAATTGTTTTATTTTTGTAATACACTTTAATTTATGTGTATTTTCATCTTCTTTGTATTATAATTATTTCATGGGGTGTATGCTTCATAAGTTACGAAATTGGTAAGTGTTAATTCATCAATCTCATTATTATTCGAGATTGTTTATGTGTATGTTTTTACGGGGAAATATTTATTATCCATATTCATGTTTCATAAAATAATTTTCAAAGGGATTATATTTAAGGAACTGTTTTACTAAAACACCATTTTAAATGTTTTAATGATTTATTCTTCAAAACCATTCTCATTAATGTCCAGGATTTTAAAATGGTTTTAAGGATTTATTTATATGGAAATGAATGTTTTTTAATGTTAATTACTTTAAAAAGTTTCAAAGTGGTATGGAAAAATTTGATTCAAAAATCACTTTTAAATGACTACCTTAATAAATTGTGATAATTTTAAATGATTTCAAGAAAAAGGTGTATTTATCTCAAAGAATTTTACTGATCATTTTCATC
The DNA here is from genome assembly GCA_963277665.1 of Viscum album. Taxonomy (NCBI): domain Eukaryota; kingdom Viridiplantae; phylum Streptophyta; class Magnoliopsida; order Santalales; family Viscaceae; genus Viscum; species Viscum album. The sequence continues at coordinate 640,328,670 of OY728155.1, read as the reverse complement.
TATATCAATATACTTTAATAGATTTTAAACTTATTTGAAGTTGATTTATTATGATAAAAATATTACATATTGTATTTAATGTTTTGTGATATGTTTGACTGTGGATGTGTTATTTTTATACCATTCATGGTTTATGGATAAAGTATTGACATTCTGTATGCTAGTTTTAATACGAATGTTTATGTTATATTTTAACCTTTTCTTATGATGAATGTATTGGACTAGTATGTTATGGGTTGGAGACCGGTAAAAGTAAGCCCTTTGGGATGGGGTCCGATTATAGTAAATCCTCCTCGTTGGAGTCCATTTATAGAGGCTCTTCGGGATGGAGTCCGGTTACAAAGGCTCTCTGGGTTGGAGTCTGGTTACAAAGGCTCTATAGGATGGAGTCTGGTTACAGAGGCTCTCCGAGTTTGGGTTCAGTTACAGTTAGCCCATAGGTCCTGGCACGAGGCCTTGACACAGAAATTAATGTCTGGTATTATACATTCCCTCATTATGAAATTAGTTATTACATGTGATTATTTCACTAGTAGAATATCCATGTGCATGAATATATGGTAATGTTTGATTTATTTTTTCCATATTATGTTAAAGTTTATGTTTAAAAGGATCTTGTTTTTATTACACTTCTTGCATTAAAAATTTATAGCTTCCACTAAATTATTTACCTTTACTGAGCATCTGAGCTCACCCCTTTCTTATGTTTTATTTTCCTAGGATCTTAAGAAGTGTTTTATGTTTGAGATGTAGGGTTAAGCTATGGGAACAATGGCATTCTCAAAGAATTTTTTGTGTGTTGTATGTTATAAAGTGTAATGTAATGTTCATGTATGCAATCAATTTTCCAAGACTGCTAAACTGATCGGTCTTTCAGGACTAGATTCCTTGTAATCATGCCAATGTATTAAAATAATGCACTGACACTAGGAATCTAAAGTCAGGGCATTACATAACTCCTTTTATGTATACAACACATAAGTAGATAACATGTCTTTATTATTTATTAGAGTAGACTGGTCATGTATGATTCCACCACATGATTATTTTTAAATCCATATAAGTTGTTTTATACAAATTAAATCACTATCCAATTTCTTATAAGAATATCCACTTTTAAGTCAAATACAAAAGAATCAAAAGTGTAAGGTGACCTATGAGTGTTTCACTATTTATTCCAAGGTTTAAAAGCACACTCAATGGGTATATCACAAAAAAATTACCCAAATAACATACTTGGGTCTAGTTTTTAATTTAAGAATTTAGTCATATGAGTCTTGATGCAAAAATTATGTGGGTACTAGCCTTCATAAAATTCACCATTGTCTACATGAATCTTTATTTAACACATATCATAGTTTAGTTAGACTCACTACAATTACCATCTTACAAAGGTATTTTCATTTATAAGTTATAATTAGAATTCATATAGACCCTACTATTCTTTGATCTTTTTTCAAAACATGATAAACCCATTAATAATGATTTGATTATATGGGCCACCCTTCCCAATTTATAACGGCTCGTAGACATTATAATTTGTTAATAGAATCCATTTAACCAAAACCACAACTATTTTATCCCATTAAACCAATATTTCATGGATCAAACATATCATCATTGGTTATTTAAGGTGACACCAACAAGTTATATGAAAAAAACCATTTAGGTGGATTAAATCACTTTAATAACAAATAATATACTATTATTATAATCAGGAATATTTCCATGTTAGTGGTGATAAATATATATAATTAAATGATCACTCATAGAATCATGATACATATAGGAAAATAATTCTAAATAAGTACCTAATAATTGTTGACAGTTAAGCATATTGATTAAAAACACAAGACACATCCAACATGTTATCAGACAATAAAACAATGAAACCAATAGGGAATGAAATTTTCCTAGAATATGAAGCTCTTTGTGACTGTAATAATGAATGTATTAATAATTAATTTCTATTCTAGTTCAAGGATAAAATACAAGAAACCTCCTAAATCATTAACCTACAGAAATTACATTAATCACTCAAGGTGAAATAAAAATCAACAGTAATAATGAACATCATGAACAACAAACCCATCCCATCAACCGAGTCTTTGAACATGCATGGGATGAAAACTTAATTACATGATTATTTAAGAAGAAACATGTCACGACTCATCCCCCAAGGACAATGTCGTGACTACCCCAACCCCGCTTCCCATAGTCCAGGGGCTGGAAACTAGCACCAGAATGGAATATCCCTAAAACCGGGAAGGCATTGCCTTTAAACCTGTAAACTCACACAAACCAAAAACACTACAAGAAACAAGCCCCAAGTAAACTATAAAGTATACATGGAGTGTAAATTAAGTAAAGGGGCTAGAATACAATCCCAAATGGAATGTACATGTAAAACTGAAAATAGATCCTGTGAACTCCCGCCCAGGATCCAACCTGTAGGGTAGGTATAGCTGATGAACGGTCGTATCTAAGGTACGTCTCATATTATGGTCCACCTATGAGTAGCCTCTAGTCATGGAACCCTCTTCCTTGATCAATTATGTATGTAATCTATAAAAGAAACAGTAAGGTGCGGGCATAGCCCGATCATGGGTGAGTATAACGATACCATGTAGAAACCCTAAGACCCCGGAAAGGTCTCCCAGAATCCATAAAGGATTAACCACAAAGCAATACCTCATTCTCAAGAACAAAGAAATATTCCTCAAAACTACTTAGGTATATGCCCATACATATACTTAAGTTATCAATATATACTCATCTCACATGTGAGAGAAGAGTACCATAAAGGTAAAACCACAAAGGTAGAAGTACAACACAGGTAACAACATGATGGTATGTACCACAATGGTAACACCACCCACAATAATACCACAAAGGTATCACCACACAAAAGTGTACCATATAAGTAAAGAATCAGCTCACACCATGTATAACTTGAGTACATAAGTATATTTGATTAGCTGTATTACTAGATAAAAAATCTTCGTCGAGAGGCTCTGCTGTTGACCCACACATGATCGAAGATGACCCACATAGGATCTAAAAATAAGCCACACATGATCTAGAGATAACTGACATAGGATTGGTATGCGTTGACCCACACAGGATCGCTAAGCGCTGACCCACTAATGATCCGAAGATGACCCACATAGGATATGAAGATTCCTCATGTACAGTCAGCCACAGGGTTCCCGCACTAAGCACACTTGATTCTAGGAGGATCCGCTCCTCAAGACATCGGAGAATACTTCAACTTCCATGGAGTCCCACGAAGAAGTATCATGAAGGTCCTTCATGTCATAAGAGTCCCAATGCAACAGAAGACGTGTCAATCATAATCCCAGTCTATACATTATTAGCTTTTCCCTTCTGAGGGCCCAGTTGGATTCGGGTTCGATCCAACCCGGCCGTACTTCAACTTTACCCAAAACCCAAGTGGTGTATACCAAAAGGACCGTATCAATCCAATGATCCAGTTTCTATATACGGTTCATCAAACGGACTCCCAGTTCTCACGATATGGCCAAAACAATGTATCTGGGTCCGGCCCACCCCGACCTGGGCCGACCCGACCCGGTTCAGGTCGACCTGACCCGACCCGAGTCCGGCCCGACCAACAATGGGGTGGCCTGGCCCGATTGGTGAGGCCCACAGGGATTGTCTTTTTCGGCTAGGTGCGGTCTACTATGGTGGGGCCCACCATAGCTTCTCCCCAGGGGGAGGCTCCCCACTGTATTCTGAGTAGTCCATTGGAATGTTCGACTTCGGGCAACCTGATAGCACCAGGTGGTGCCGCCTGCTAGCTTGTTAGAACCCCCAGAGGGGTCCCGCTCAGCATGACGTGGCTGGTCGAAAGACCGACTAGCTCTTCTCCCAGTGGGGAAATGACGCCGCTGACCTCCTGCGAATGGCCATGTGGCGGCCGCTCTCCGGGTGCACTGCCAGGGCTAAACAACCGCGACCCTCTCTTCAACCTGTGGAGTAGATGCATGCCACCCTGCCTCCATGCGGTCGGCTAGTGTGCCGACCACCATCCCCTTCTTTTCCATGGAGGACTGGCCGCGACATCCTCTGCTACCAGATGTACAGACTCTCGCCACCCTGGTTCCACGCATCCGGCTAGCATGCCGGCTGCTGTCCTCCTCCGCCGCTTTCTCGAACCGTGGTTGGCCGGTTTCCGGTAGCCCTCCTCTTCTATGGGTCACTGAAGCTTTGTTCTAAGCCTGAAAAAATATGACGACCACAAATTCGCAATCCTCAAGACGAGATCTATGTGTCCATATGTCGCGCTTGATTTTTTTTTTGTTTAGAACGCTTAATTATTTGGTTTTGAAGAACGCACAAAGAACACGTAAAGAACAATTAGAAAAGATCATGATATTTTGGAAAATCGATGGCCATGTTTTTTTGTCCATCTTCGTCAAGAATCGAGAATATAAAGAATCCACAAAAGGATAATTATCATATCTCAAAATAGCCCCTACCTCAATCGTTCATTGGAGGTGTCCTGAGGAGGAACATGATGCGTTAGTGCTTCTCAAACATTGGTTACTCATTCCTCGTTCAAAGGTCATTATTCGTTGGAGAATCTTCTTTGTTGGGAGAATTATCTTTCTTTGAGAGTTTTCCACCAAATTTATTTGTCAATCATACACCCGGTCTGTGAGTTATAAGCGTTTTTGCTCCGAGGGTCTGGTTGGATTCAGGTTTGATTCAACCCAACCGTACTCCAACTTTGTCCAAATATAATGTGGAGTATACCAAAAGGACCATCTCTATCCAAGGATCCCAACACTGCAGGTGGTTCATAAAATTACAAGTACGACTGGAAGTTCAATAAAACTAAAATAAAAAGGTAAACAACTACTAAGTCGCCCTCCGAGGTTCCTACCTTTAAGGTAGGTACATATCGCCTCTTCAGCACTCCACGTCCATCAGTCTCCTCCACATCACGTCATGCTGAATGGTCCACCTACATGCATAGTCTAGTTCTAGATCCACAATTGCGTTGGCTTGAGTTCCTCCGGGACTATGAATTCAATATTTTCTATACTCATAGGAAGGGGAACTTGGTAGAAAACACACTCATTAGGAGATCCAGTATACAGTTGCTGAGTGAGGTGATAGAGCAGCTAGCCGCTTTGAGAATATCCTTCGTGGATCAAGATGGAGCAAATTATCTTCAGTCTCTGATAGTCACTCCCCCACTCCTTCGGCAAGTTAGGACTGCTCTTCTTGGGGACACTGACTGGGAGGCTCGACGTGCTCAGATATCCACAGGACATGAACCTAATGAATTTTATGAAGGTAGGGAGCACATTATTCTATTTATAGGACGTACGATGGTACTGGTGGCACTATGAGAGGATGATTTTAGGGAGTTCCATAAGTCCCCTCTAGCGGTACATCCAGAGGTGGAAAAGATGTACCAGGACCTACGACATCAGCACTAGTGGCTGAAAATGAAGAAAGAAGTTGTAGAGTTTGTCTCTCGATGCCTCACTTATCAGCAAGTGAATGTAGAACATCAGGTTCTAGAAGGCTTAGTTCAGCCAGAAGAGGTGCCAGAGTGGAAGTGGGATGGAATTTCCATGGAATTCATGACAGGAATTTTACACACATCCATGGGTAATGATTCTATCTAGGTGATCGTAGACTGACTCATCGAGTCGGCCCACATCCTACCTATCAGAGAGTAGGTACTATTAGAGGGCATGCGATTCCTCTACATTCAGGAGATTTTGAGGCTTCAGGGGGTTCCAGCTAAGATTTTCTACAATCGTGATACACATTATACTTCCCGATTATGGAAGGGGTTGCTGGAGGCATTCAGGACAGAGCTTCGGTTGAGCACTGCCTTCCATCCTTAAATGAATTTCAGATTGAGCGGACCATTCAGATCCTCGTGGACATGTTGCGAGCTTGTGTCCTTGATTTCATCCACACATAGGAGGATCACTTGCCCTTGGTAGAGTTCTCATACAACAACAGTTATCACTCCACTATTGGAATGACGCCATTCAAGGCATAGTACGACCGACCCTACAGATCACCTATGTGCTAGACTAACCCATGAGAGTCAACACTAATGGGACCAGAGATGGTACAGGCTACCACGAAAAAGGTTCAAATCATCCAGGAGGGGATGAAGACTATACAGATCAGACATAAGTCTTATGAATATAGTAGACATAGTCCTCTGGAGTTTGAGGAAGTTGACCATGTCTTTCTATAGGTCTCACCTCGACGAGGTTTGCTAAGATTTGGCCAAGGTGTAAAGTTATCTCCATGGTTAGTTAGACCCTTCAAGGTCCTCAACAGAGTTAGCGAGATGGCGTACCTACCTAGCTCTTCCCCCTCAGTTGCACCGGGTGCACACCATTTTCCACATACCCCAACTGAGGAGATACGTACATGATCCTTCACACATTATTGATTGGGGCGAGCTAGACATCGATGATGGGGCGACATTTTCGGGGGTTCTAGTGGAGATTGAGGATCAATGGGAGAGAGTCCTTCGTGGGTGATCGATACCTCAGGTGCGTGTTCGTTGGCAGCATGGGAACCTCCAGGAGAGGACATGGGAGCGGGAGGCTCAGATTCATGCTCAGTACCCCACTTGTTTCCCTAGTTTGTGTTGTGGATTTCAGAGATGCAAAGCCATGAGGTGGGGAGAATGTAAAGACCCAGAATTTCCCATGTATTTTTTTATTATATGGAATTACTTCAAGTCATAAAAAATTGATGGTGTTTTATTCCAAGGCCCGATGTGTCCAGAATGAATTTATGAACTTTTTTAGGTACGTTAAGTAAACGTGCAAGCAGCCTTTTGTAAATTTTGAAATGGTTCTCGTAATTGAAATCCGAGGACACCGTTGAACTCGCAACACTGATATTCACTTAAAGAGACCTTCACCTCAACTGTAGTAAGATGAGGGTGAGAGTTAGGTTTTTAGATTTTTTTGGGAGAAGAAAAATAAAATAAATTACTTTTTATTTTTCTTTCTTGAAACATCCATTTGGAATCTTGGTGGTGGGGACAAACCGAACACCTCTTTTAATTGAGTTGACTCTTAGAATTCCCCCAATTAATGTGTCAAAATTAATTTATCTTTAACATAACTTAACTTAAATGAGAGGGGCTCCTCCCCTCTCGTGGGTTGGGGAAAATTCTTGGAATATCAATTGGGTGGAGAACTCTCAAAAGAAGAGCATTCTCCAACAAAGAAGATCCTCCAACGAAGAACGAACTTCGAACGAGGAATAAGAAGCCAACATTCGAGAAGTACTGACGCATCATCATCCTCCCCACACCACCTCCTACTAATGATCGAGGTAGGGGTTTATTTTGAGATATGATAATTATCCTTTTGTTGATTCTTTATATTCTCGATTCTCAACGATGAAGGAAAAAAACACGACCATTGATCCATGAAAATACCATGATATTTTCTATTAGTTCTTCATGTGTTATTCATGCAGTCCTCCATTACAAATAATTAAGTATGCTAAAAAAATGTTTTGTTGAGCGTGAAATATGGATGTAGATATCACGACCCGAGGATCACAAATATACGGTCATCATATTTTTCGGGCTTAGAAAAAAGCTACGGTGAACCGCGAAAGAGGAGGGTGGCCGACAACTGGCCGACCGCAGTTGGAGTAGCCAGTGGAGAAGGACAGCAGCGGTCACCCCAACAGGCCGCGTGGAACTGGGGTGGTGAACGTTTGTGTCACCAGTAGCGGGGGAGGCTGTGACTCATGGGCCGTGGCGGAGAAGGGGACAATAGATGGAACACTGGTCATCCGTGTAAAGGCAGGGAATCACGCTTCCATGTTTCCGGTAGAGGAGAGTTCCATGATTTCTTCATTGCGACAATTTAACCAGAGGCCAACCGACACCTGGATGGCCGCTGGAGGTCAGCGGCGCCATCACGCTGCTGGGAGGAGAGTCAGCTGGTCATCTGTCCAACCGCGTCACGCTGAGAGAGACCCCTCCAGTGGGTCTAGAAAGCCAGTAGGTGGCGCCATTTGGAGCCGCTAGGTTGGATGAAGATGAATGGTTCAATGGACCATTCGAAATATCGGGGGGGGGGGGGGTGACTCCCCCCCTGGTTAGAGGCTAGGGCAGGCCCCACTACGACAGACCGCACCCATATGAGCGGGCCGAGCCTCGCGGGCCGTGTCGAGTGGGCTGGGCCGGCCCACAGCCTGGCCCATCTGATCTGGACCCATGTCGAGCCAGGTCAACCCAAATTGGATCAGGTCGGGTCAGGTCGGATTGGGTCGGGCTGGTCCCACCGGGTTAGACTAGACCCAGGACCATTTGGACCGAGATACGCCTTTTTGGCCATATCTTGAGAACCGGGCGTTCGTTTGACGAAACGTCTACAGTGCCATGATCCTTGGATTTAGACAATCCTTTTATTATACTCTACTTGAGTTTTGGATAAATTTGGAGTATGTCAGGGTTGGATAAAACCCAAATCTAACTGGGCCCTTGGAACAGAAACACTAATAACATACAGATTGGGCGTCTGATTGACATGTTGTCTGTTATATTGGGACCCTTAGGACATGACAGAACTTCTTGATACCTATTCGTGGGACTTCGTGGTTGTTGAAGTATCATATTATGGCTTGAGGTGCGGATCCTCTCGGAATCAAGAACACTTAGTGCGGGAACCTTGTGGATAACTGTACTTGAGGAGTCTTCAGATCCTGTGTGGGTCATCTTCGGATCCTGTGTGGGTCAGTACTCAATGATCTTATCTGGATAAGCGAATACCAATCCAGTGAGGGTCACCTATAGATCCTATGTGGGTCATTTTCAGATCCTGTGTGGGTCATCTTCGATCTTATGTGGGCCAAAAACAGATCTTCTTGAGGATGTAAGTTGATATAGCAATATAGATACTCAACAATACTTATGTACTCATGTTATACCATGTGTGAGCTGAGTCTTTACCTATGTGGTACACTTTTGTGTGGTGATAACTTCGTGGTATTCTTCTATGTGGCATTACCTTTGTGGTGTTACCTATGTGGTACTTATACCTTTGTGGTGTTACCTTTGTGGTATTCTTCCCTCATATGTGAGATGAGTATATATTGATAACTTAGCTATATGTATGGGTATATACCTAAGTCTTGTTGATGACTATTTCTTCGTGCTTGAGATTGAGGTCTTGCTTTGGGGTTTATCCTTTGTGGATTATGGGAGACCATCTAGTGTCTTGGGGTCCCTACTGATTATCATTATACTCACCCCTGCACGAGATACGCCTGCACCATGCTATGTGTCATGCAGAAGATAGAGCTCATTGATCGAGGATGAGGGTGCTATGTCTGGAGGCTTCTCGGAGGTGGACCATTAGACGATATGTACCACATATATGACCATTCATGAGTTGCACCTACCCTTCATGTAGGATCCTTGTAAGGAGTTCACATGAGCTTTTTTCAGTTGTAATTGTACTTTCCAGTTGGGCTTGTATTATGACCCTTTAATTACTATACACACCATGTTTACTATATAGTTTAATTTGTGTTTGTGTCTTGTTGTGTGCTTGATTTTTTTGAGTTAACAAGTTTAAAGGCAATGTCTTCCTAGTTTTAGGGATATGCATTTCCGGTGCTAGTCACCAGCCCCTGGCCAATGGAAGGCGGGCATGGGGTAGTCACGACATGGGCCTCGGGGGATGGGTCGTGAAAAATAACAAAACATTTTTTATCTCCTATATACCAATTTTTTTTTGAGATAATTGAAAAAGAACCACTAACACCACTTTGTAACATCCTTACCTGAGAGCCATTGAAGCAATGCCTTGGGATTGTCGGTCACATGGCCTTAGGTGTTCCCCACCATATTCCAGAGGCTACCAAATAGAAATGAGAGTCTAATGATGGTATGATGGGGAGATTTTACCCTAATTATAAATGTTTCACAATGATACAAACTAAATATATCAACAAAAGAATAAGTATAAAAGAAAGGTAGGAGAAATAAATTAGACAATCAGGAAATGTAAAATTATAATACAACCATGCTTGATCATGTGATGTTGTAATTTATAAGAAGAATTCATAAAATAGGTAATAAATTACAGAACACAATGAAAGTATCAAAGTCTACAAAGATTATATCCACAAGTCTTCTGAGCTTTAACTCATTCCCATAATCATATGCTCCCATTTCTAAGAACCTGATCCAACAACCATGAGGTCTCTTTCAATAACAAATAGCCACCCGAATGGGGTGTAATATACAATAAAAATAAAATTAAAAATAGTGTTTAATTATATCATTTATGTCGGAATAAAATAATGTAGTGTGTAGGTATAACAATAATGACATAACTAAATAAGTATAAGACATGTTGGTCTTGGGGTCCTCAAAGGAGAACTGATTGATAATACCTTCTTCGGCCCAACCCATAATTCCTTCAATGTTATTTCACCATATATATATATATGAATATTCATGTTTATAAATGCACTATATACACTATAAAATGTAAATCTATGTATATAAATGACTTGTGCTACCCAGTACCCATAGTGTAACATAAACATCCAAACATAGTAACAATTATCTCATATGGTTGTAAGGGACACCATTTCAGAGTGTCATCCACAAAGGGGGACACCATTCCCAAATATCATAGATCATATGGCATTCCAGGACTTGGTATCATAGGTCATAATGCACATCTTGAATAAATAACATAAATCACAAGGGATTCCATTCCCAAGTATAACTTTTAAATGGCGGACACCATGCACATGTATCACTATTAAATTGGGGTTTCTATGCCCAAGTCTCATTAATCACAAGGGATGTCATTTATGTGTGTCACATTTAGACATGGGGTGTGATGACAGAGTATCAAAATTAAATAGGGTACACCATTCCTGAGTATCACACATTAAATATGGGATAGATGACATGGAATCACATTTTAAATAGGGGCTTTCTTGCCCATGTATCATATGAAGGGATTCCATGACCATGTATCCTTGATTATAATATTAAATAGAGAAATAAATTTAATAATAAATCATATACCATTTTAGTAATAATTCATTATTAAAATTCCATTATCCCATTATGGAAATTTCATTTATATGTAACTAAGAAGACCATGGGAAAGACTGTGTCCTTTATCATTACATTATGAATTCATACCATTTATAATTTATATATATACTCAGGGAAAATTGAAACATCTATTCCAATATAGCTCATCATGATTCATCTTATTTGACCCAAATCAAAAAAATTTAATTACTTCCATTTGTCACTTAACATAATAATGTAAGAGTCAAGCATTCCATTTTATAATTTTCCATGGATATGGGTAATTACATTCCTTACTCATTCCACTCAATTCTAGATATCCATTTTATTTTTGAAGGATGTATATAGTGTATTAAAAATAATTATTGTAAAAAAAGTGATTCCTCTTCACAAATTAAATTCATTTAATTACATTTTACCATTTAATTTGATGAAAGGAAAAATAAAATTATTCAAAGGTGATTTTATGTCCAAATCTAAATTACATATTAATAGAAAATAAGAAACACACCATAAAATGGGTGGATCAAGTAGAGGTGAAGAACCTCCAATAGGGTAAAAAAATACATAGGGACATTATGAATTTGGATATAAGAATTTACATGCTAAAGTTCTCATTTATAAGGTGATTCATGCAATGAATGGCCTTTGGTACAATGATATATTTTATAAAATGAGGTTTCCTTGATGGAAATGACATATACCACCTACCTTATGCTTCGAAAACTACACCTTTTCATTATTGAGTTATTTTTAGAGCCGATTCAATGGAAATCAAGATAAATAGAAAAAATACCTAGAAATAGGAATAAATAACCTATAAGGATTTAACATTATCTAAGTAGAGGGAAAGGAAAATAAAAATTAGGAGGAATCTGAAGCTTATAGATAGACTTCCTATGATATTTATGAAGCTTTATTTTAAATCCAAATGTGGGAGATATCTCTATGCGTAGGGGATGAGCCAAGCATGATCATGAGTAGAGGGACACTGTACATGTGGGGGAGAATAATAGTTTTTTTTGTGTGTGGGGGGAGGTTCCATGGAAACAGGAGAATAGGGAAAAATCAGTACCTTTAATGAACTACATAGTTTGGACACTTGATTTGGATAACCGTGCACTAAAAAATAAATCCCACCAATTATGTGTAAGTTAGGGTGAGGGATATCTACAATATCTTCCAAACCATGTTCTCATTCAATTCCCACCTCTTAATTTTATTATAGGCCCCTCTCACGGCCATTAACCTCCTCTCAAATAGTTATGCCAAACATTAAAATTACCTTATCTCTCTTAGACCAGGCTGTATGTTTTCTATTGGAGGGTCACATAGTTTAAAATAAATGTGTACCTTAATAAAATAGGCTGTATAGTTGTGATGCATGATTGTTCTACATGGTTATAATTAACCTTCCAATGATCTTGTTCCCTTTTCTTCTCCCAATGGAAAAAATATTTTTGGGATCGCCACTCTTGAAACATATCTGAACACCCTAGATACATCTTAGGCCTTATTCCCCGAATTGAAAATATAATATATGTGTTCTAATACTCAGAATTATTTTTTGAATCATGGATCAAAATTCATCCTATCCACAAAAATGAAGAGTTTAAACTCCCATGAAAATTTCAACCCATTCAAAACATAAGACATTAAAAATCTTCATTTGAAATGATATTTGTTCTTAAGTATTTTTCTATGAATGATATGTAGAGTATGTTGTCGACCATCAATGGGATGTTTCTCATTGTTTCATTACGGTGTGTTCTCTTGGTGACTTATTCAATATTTATACATAATTGAATTATCATTTAAATTAATTATTTATAGTAATAACTTAATTAAATAATTTACAATATGTCATTAAAAATTAATTATGGGATGTTACGGATTGAGCTATATACTTATGAAACTTATACAATCTGGGGAATGCTTTGGTGAGGGTTGGAAGATCTACTTTAGGGGATGATATATACAAAAATGTTGTAGGTGTATCTTATGTATTACCCATTTGGTTTAATATTTTCATATATAGCATGTGATATGTGCCGCCTCACCAATGTGGGTGATTGATCATACCTTCATATAAATTAGTTTATAATATAAAAAATAAATTAATTTTTCTTAAAATATATAGTTTTAATAATTTTTTAATGATATGATGGACCTTATACATTGACATGATGCCTTAAAATACTAATGTCCATGCTCTTAATTATAAATTTAATTCTTGGGATACATTTATATTGATTTTTGAGACATATATGATTTTTATACCTATAGTGACCCTTACATTAGGGGAATTGGTAACCTTATAGTAGTGGAATATGATATGGATGTAGTGTTTTTCTGGGCATACAAGAAGAAATCAACACATACATTATAACTACTGGTTTTTTTAAGATGAGGATGGCATGAGTGTTCATTCCCCAATGGTATGTGAGTACCTTGTTGGGTATATCCTAGAAAATACACAGTGATAGGTTAGGATAGTGGACCAAACTATTACTTGGGATATGATTAAATTATTTCCCCATCTCTTGAGAATTATTCCATTGTGGATTATGTTAGTAACCTAGTAAAGACATGACATGATCATGACTATACTGAGCGATGTGATACCCCTTGAGTGATTGGTGATTACCTATAAGGAGAGACTAAATATGAGGAACCCATGTTGGTTTCCATGATTTAATAAGACCTTGGGGACCCCAAAGGGTACCCCCATGACGTTTCCCCACAAGTGGGTTCAAGAAACAAATGGTAGTGATTGTTCAAAATGTCACCTTAGAACTCCAAAAAATGATGTGATTTTGATATTGTTACATTGATAATGTTAGGACATTAAATTAATAGGTTGACTATTGTGAGATGATGAAGGTATGAGAAAATGGAAAAACCATATTTTTTGTGTGATGATATATTAATGAAAGGATGAACTAACCTTGAGGCATTAATAAGAGTTTCCATTTGGTAACCAGTGATTCATTATCCATGGAATTGATCTTAGGATCTTTTTATTGAGCCCGATGAATTTATAATTTATATTGAAATCCACATGGATTTGTGTTAAATTATTATTTATATATAATTCTCTGTCAAATCACCATAAATTTAGACTTTTGGTATATAAGGTATAGTAATGATGTTGGGATTAAGCCTTCAAGTCTATATGATTTACAAGTAACAACTCCTTATTATCGACTATATTATTAACAATGGATTTTATAATATCATAACCATATTAATTGTATGTGTATATAGAGAGACATTATTCCTTTTGAAATGATAATAAGAATAGGAAATTGATCCTGATACTACTGAATTTTCTAGTACATGATCTTTTGAATTGAGCAAGGGAAGGGTACTAGTTGGCATAATCACATGTCATTCTTAGAAAAAATCTGTCACTAGTAGAAGTAGGTATATTTAGTCATGAGTGTCATGTTAGGACTAGGAAATACAATGGTTATTTTATTTATGAATTATTTATTCATTCATATATTATATTAATATCACATGTTTACACATATAATTTACTAATTATACGTGGGACCATATTGTTGGGTACTTACTTATTGGTACTCACACCATTCTAGTGCACCCATATCACTTATGAACCCTACCAGTCTTCACTAATCGCTAGATTAGGTTGGTAAAACAACCACGTTTGGATCATTTAGCTAGATTTCAGGGATAGTAGTATGATATGGGTGAGGTATGGGTCAATGATTTAGTCAATATTTCTTTATTTTTTAATTTATTATATATAATAATCAAAGTTGTAAATTAAGTATATACTAGAATGATTGCGTCTCTGTGTGACTACATTCTTATGAATGAAATTTACTTTAACAATATTTCTTATTTATTTATTTTTACATCCATTAATATATTTTTAAATATTTCATTTTTTTATTACTGGTACTTTGATTTGGGAGTATTGTCTCACCATAGTATTACCCTATGTCTTTACAGATAGTTAGTGACCTCTAGGGTATGAAGAGGTTTGTATAAGGACCTAGAAGATATTTTCTGATGATACTATTTAATTATTTCATGGATAGGTAATTACACCAAGGCCTTTCATAGTATTTCTTTTAAGACATTAAATAATTTTTTTATTTTTCGTTTATGGGTAGTGATAAAACCAAAATCATACATTTCAGTCCTTTTCACATTTTCTTCATAAGAATTAATATATTCATCTTATGATTTCTTTAGCTCAAGGAATTATCTCTCACTCATATTAAAAAGATTTATGGAAAGTGTTTATTAAAAAATTCATTCTTATACTTATCACATATTATGGAGTTAATTTATTCCTATTACCTCATATTATTGATTACATTTCCCTATTGACTTGATTCACCATCGTAATAATAGATGGATGGAAGAAAAAATTCATTCCATGTGCACCAGTGAATGGAAAATATATTTTCCCTTATATTAATCCACTACTTGGAATGTAGTGGATTAGATGAACCACTAACAGAGGATGTACATTTCCTTCTAAAATAATCAAGATAATTTTAGTCCTTCATAGTTTATTCAGAATCTAAACATTATTCAGTATATAGTTCATAACATCCAACAACATTTCCATTAAGGTATTTACTCAATTTTCAATCCCAATTGGTTTCTAATTAGGATTTTTATTACACTACCCATCAGATGAATTGTTATCTTGAATCCTCTTGGTTCTAGATGTCAACCGAAACCAAAAAGGAATATTTGATTATAAAATAATAATAATCCAAGATTTTAGTTATATGATAAGGAATAAAAAATCAAGTATTTCCAAAATTATATCAGCTTTATTTTAATTTACAACATTTTTTGTTTATTCTACATCACTTTTGACTCAATATTTGTTTCTTTTTTCTATCCTATTATTATTCATATCATAATACCAAAAAATTACTAAAACCTTCTCTAATACCATATATAATTCCATAGATCCTCACTCCCATATCTAATGATAAATACATATTATTTATATGCAGTCTAGGATACCAACTAAAGCTTCATAGAACCACACACGTAGATCAGGTTACATATTCATAGTAATTAGACACTATAATTCATACCAAGAGAGATTACATGTGTCTATAATACATATATTTTAAACAACCTATATAAAATAATTATATCAACTCATAAATGGACATAAAAATCCAAAAGTTTAACATTTAGTGCCTTTAATTATTAGTTACATGATCCATTAATTTTAATATATTTCTTCATCATTTCAACCAAATAGCCTTCTCACGTGATACCCTTTTATAAAATTCATAAATTATACAATTTATAACCTAAGAAAACGGAAACCCAATAAGAGTGAGCTCTAATGCTCATTATGGGAATCATATATGATTATAATTGAGGATCATAAGTGATCATAAAATTCACATATCAATATTAGTGCATATTAAAAGTGCATGGTCATGAAATAAAAGAATCATAGAAAATAAAAACTAGATCATAAATAATAATTAATGAAATAAAGATTTTTTTAGTAAATATGGTTCTTGAATGTGTATAATTGGGATCCAATAATATGAAAACAAATTATATGAATGATGGATAACATATACATATAACATGAATATGACAATTAAATATGAATCAAGTTGAACTACTGATACATTAATTATATAATGGATTTATTTAATCATTTACCTATAAAATAATAAGATTAGGATAACCACTATAATACATTCTAAGGGTTGAACTAACCAATCATGTAACACATCATTTTGGGATTAAGATAATCAATCATGCACTACAACCTATTAGTCATGGGATAACCACAAGTATTATATAATATATCTGACATAGTCCAACCACCCATACACTACAACATTTTATCATGAGATATAATACATTACCAATTTCATTGGATAGATATTATAGTCCCACCTATCTCA
Organism: Viscum album; assembly: GCA_963277665.1. Taxonomy (NCBI): domain Eukaryota; kingdom Viridiplantae; phylum Streptophyta; class Magnoliopsida; order Santalales; family Viscaceae; genus Viscum; species Viscum album. Next base: position 640,311,639 of record OY728155.1, on the reverse strand, counting down.
TAATGATAATCTATTCATATGTGTGCCACAAGAATTGTAACATATCTTGAAAAACCCCATGGAAATAAAATGAGTTTGGTAATATTTACTAAGGGAATCATATAACATGAAATCAAGATTATGTTCATTGATATAAAAACTAATGTCCCTGAATAGAAGTATAGAGTCATTTAGATAATGATCATGAAAATTTCTCAACAATAAGTATATCCTTTAGAGGTTTGGAAGATAATGGAAGAGAATTAATTTACATTAAGTTTTTATAAATTGGTTATAAAAGATAACATATAAATGACCTCAAAAATATATTTTATATGGATAAAAATATAATATTGAGTAACTTAATTTTAATATAATTCTAAATATTAAAGACATAAAATAAATTGAAGTAGAATATAATAAATATGGAGTGGATGAAAAAAATATTTAAAACATTAATGAAATCCAATTATTTATTTTATAAAACATTAACCCTTACCATAAAAATGTAAAATTCAAAAAAAAAGGAAATAAAAAGTACTATAAAACATAAGAAAAAAATTAAGAAATTCATTTATGAAAAATCGATATAAATGTATGAAAAGGTGTTCATGCGTTAAATGTTAAAATGATATTATATTCACTCTTTTTTCAAGAATGTAAAAAATAACCTATCCAAAAAAATTTAAGAATATTCCTTCTATTTTTTTTGAAGAATGTTAATGGTTTTTTTTAATAATTTTAAAATTCATTTTTTAGAGAATATTACTTTTGAAGAATTACAAGGAATGGGGATTCAGAGGAAAAAGAGTTATTTTCATGTACATAAATTATTTTTAACAACATAATATTTTTATAGTTAATTAAATACATAAAAAGTATTCTGAGATAAATATGTAATTTTCCCAGATAAAAATGGGAAAACCATATATAATTTCAGAATAAAATAACTTATAAGTGAACAGTTAAGAAGGAATGTTTATGAACAAAAGAAAAGGAAACCGAGTCGACAAAACCCATAAGACTTTAATAGCTTATGGTTCAATACCCATTTTTGAATATCACATAAAATGAAAAATTAGATACCATGAATAAAAATATAATTATAATATAATAATTCTAATGGAATTATATACATTATATAAATGAAAATAGAAGCATAATAAGACACTTTTATCGATCAAGAAAATTTGAGATAAAAAACCCTTACCTTGATTCTTACTTAGCTAAGAATGAACTAAAATTAATTAAAATAATGTTAGGATCATTAGAAATATATTTTATAATTTATTCCATATTTAATATATTTTATATTAATAAATTATCTTCATTTATTACATATTTATTACTTATTTTTAGTTAATATTAATCATCAGGTTTTTATAGATTTTCATCGTCTATTTTGATTAATAATTTTAGTCATCACTCCATTTTCATTCATTAATCATATATATAATTTTGAAATTAAAATAATAAATTTTTCATAAATATTTAGGAAGCTACTGATTTCTTACATGTGATTTTTGGTTATGTTCTCTAAGATGAAATTCATAAAACCCTTGTTTTTATGAATTCTAATAAATAAAATGTGGTATATTAATAATTTTTTAAATTTGTAAATTACCATTATAGAATAAAAATAAAAATAAATAAATAATAATATATCCTTCCATTAATTAGGATTCTATTAAAACACATGATAATTTTTTTCCATCATTGATGTAGGTTGTTAAACTGAGATAAATAAGAAGAAGCTATAATCAATGGAAGTGTATGATTGTGAAGTGATTTTATTATAAAATCATCTATTCAGATGCATAATGATATTATTTATATGTTATTAAAGGGATATATTGGATTTAAAATATGATTATAAATAATATAAAAAGAAAATAATTATAATAATTTATTTCTTATAAGGAATAAATAGTATCTCCTCTTAGCAACCTTTATGGTTTTATAAGATTTTTTTTCAATCTTAGGGGAGAAAAAGATAAACATCATGATAGATGATATTTTTTGATAAAATTTAGATATTTATAAAATGGAATTCAAATTTTAGGTGTGGTTTTTATGGGGTGGGGGATGGGTCCTTTTATGAGCATGATGAGTGACATTTTTATAAATACATTATAGATTATAAATAATTAATATTAATTTTCAATAAAGTGGGTTAAAAATTAAAAAATGAATATACAAATGTTTTTAGAGGTCAATAAATCCCTCATCCACTCATTTAATGATAATTATTTTTATATTTTATGTTTTTACACAATGATTTAACACTTTTACCATATTTTTACCTTCATTTTGGAGACCTATTCTTTACATTGGAAACATGTTTTCATTCCTTATTTTTAAATTAAACTTATTAAATAATTTAGAATATCAAATTCCAAAAATGAAATACATTTTATTTAACTCAATTTATAAAATTGATTAAGACAAATTGTAATACAAAACACTTATCATGAGGAAAATATTTTTTTAGAGAAAATGTGTTTTTCACTATTAAAATGAATTAATACTTATTTTGGATAAATATTGTGAATAATAATAATTTTAATAGTTTTTGATTTATAAAAAGATGTTTATTCGATTTTAAAACCTATATAAAACCAAATGAAATCTTATGAGTACTCAATTTAATGTAAAGTGACCAAAAATAGTTTTTATTAGGATAAAATATAACATAGGTTCCAGAATAACCAACATTGGTTTCTAAATTTGACATATTATTTAGAAAATAATTATTTTACTCCTTAAATACATATTTTTTTGATAATTTTTTTTAAAGTTTTCTAATTAATTATTATATAAAAATAATTTCACAATTTTTATGGTATTTTTAAAAATTTTATTTTTTAATGTTAACCTAGAAATAAACCTTTTCCAAAAAAATCAAGAAAATTAATCATGAGATATTCGTAAAAATTATAATTGAATAAGAAATTATATTTTATAGAATAAAAAATTTGATTTTTTTAATTTTACATTTAAATTAAAGTAAAAATATATTTTAATTTTTTTTAATTGACTTTTGGAAAATTAAGTGTTCTCATATTTATTTTATTTCAGTTACTCGCTAAATTTTTATTAATTTTTTTAATGGAATCATTTTATCATAATAATAGCAAAAATTTGTATAATAAAAATAAACAATATATAAAAATATTCCATTTAAAAACATCCATTTGTAACATTAAACGAATTTAATCACATCCCATTAAAATTAACTATTTGTCTTCTAACCAACAAAATTCATATTTTTATTAGTATTAAAACACATAAAACTATTGTTTAAAATAGAAATAATATTTTTAAAGAATTAAAATACATATTTTTATGATGAATAATTTTAATTAATTATTATTAATTTTTAACTTGAGGTTTTACATTTCTTCAAATTTTAAAAATGACATTTGACATCATATTTCAATAATGTAATAATGTTCACGTTTCATTATAATAATATATATTATGGATCATTTTTGTTTAGTCTTCTATGGGAATAAAGTAATTCAACACAATATTCATTTTACAGAAAAAATACTAAAATCATAGAGTGTTACTGTGTTAGTTTATAAGGAGGATGATAATGTGCAGATATAAGGGCCAATTGACATCAGTTATTCATGAAAATGGGGGGTGTTGAGGTAAATATTTAGTGGATGGTGTAGTGTTCGAAGGAGAGGGAATTGGGAATATTAATGATATGCACTAAATAATGGAGTAATGGTTAGGGTTTTTAGAACTAATATAGTAATTATTTCTTAAAAATGATCGCTAAATTATATTTTATAGTTTATTTAAATATATTAGGTGTCTTTCTTTAACCAGCATTATAATTAAATAAAAAATAAATATAATTTTTTAAGCAGCTTTCTTAAGGGCCATAAAAAAAATTTCACTAAATACAATGTAATGAAGATTGTATAGAAATAAAGGATGTTCCAATTATTGAGTTGTTTAATATTTGGGGGTTTCAAATAATTATATAATCTGGATATATTAAAATATTTTTGCAAAATTATTTCTACATTTCGTGAACGAGGTTTATGAAATCATAATATACTTAAAACATCCTAATTGATTTTTTATAATATATATATATACATATATTTTAAAAATATTTTTATTTTTTATTTTTCTATTATAATTTTATATATTAATAAATTTGAAATGACATTTAATATAATGTTATTTTATTTGAAATTAATTGCCTAAAAACCCCAAAATATATCAATAAAATTTAAAACATTTCCCCCATTTATATGAATGTGGTGAAAGGAATCTGTAAAGTATTTTCAATGTAGGAATTATGTTTCACATAACAACTGTATAATATTAAAAAAATATTAATTTTTAATAATTAATAATAATTATTTAAAAATATAAATATCCAAATAATAATATAATTAGTATAGTGAATAATATACAATATAATTAATATAATTAATAATGAATAATTTATTTACTTAGAGGATATATGTAATGAAACATCACACACACCATTAAAATAAGAATTAAAGATAATAAAAATGATATGGGTTAACCCATTACAAAACAAGATAATTACTTTAAGGACCGAATGACCACCCTTTGATGTGACGAAGGCCCGATTATCATGACATAAAGGCCCCCTTCCAATATATTAGGCTACACCAGTATAAATCTGGGTCTTCTCCCCCACCCATGTAATCAACTAAATCATCAACCATAAATTAAAAAAAAATATTACTAATTTTATAATTATTCACAATAACATAGAAATTAAAGTATCATATAATTAATTAAAAATCAATGTACTAATTTAGAGTTAAAAATTTATAGAAATTACTCAAATTGTTAAATAATATCCTATTGGATGGGTCCACTAACCCCATCTTAGATGATTCAACACAAATTACACCATTTTATTACACAGAGACAAAAGGTATACAACCCAATTCTAAAAAACCATACAAAATGGACCTGAAGGAATTGAAATACAACCCAATATCACTTTTGAATAGTTTTTCAATGTTTTAATGACAATGTGTTTACTACATAACCCTTAGAAATTTTTATATTTCAGGGATTAACAGTAGTTTCATTGTTATCAATACCAATCACTTACCACTCACCAAGGGAGTGGGTGTATAATATATTTAATAATAAAAAATTAAAAAAATAATTTAGTTCATTATGAATAGAATTACTAATGAAATTATATACTATTAATGTAATTAATAATTAATAAAATTTATTATATAAATAAAAAATATTTTATAATCCTATGAAACATAATTATTAATTATATCATAAATTATAATCAATAAATATAATAATTAAAAATAATTTATAACATTAAATTATATAGTTTGTTATTAATATTCATCATTAAAAATTATTATTTATTATTATCATTTATTAATAAAAATTAAAAATTAAAAATTAAAAATTATTAATAGTTATTAATTAATTTTTTAGTTTTTTATTAATGATATTATTTTTTCGTAATAATATTAATTAATTAATTATTACTATTTATTATATTATTAAATATAAATTTTTAATTATATCATAAATAATTTATTTTATTAATATTATCATTAGTAATTAATTTTTATTATTACTTTGTTATTTAGTTATTTTATTTAGACAGGATGGGGTCAAGAATCATTATTAAAAAAAGTTAAAATACAGAAAGGAGAGGAATGGTCCAGGAAACAAAATTTCCCAAAATACAAAAAAATGAAAAAGAATGCAACAATGCACAATATAAAAATTCACAAAGATCATCTTAGAGAATATGTTGGGAATGTATACCCAAATTCAAAGTATTTCTTTTTGGATACTAAGCCTGTTAATGAAAATTCATACATTGATATGCCTACCGACACCCCCAGTCTATGAAGACATCATCTATATTTTTATATTTTATCCCTTTTCAAAGAATTAATATTATCGTTAGACTCTAAATCCATGAAGGTCATAGTATTTACCATGAATTCTCATCCTACTTATCATTAAGAGAACTCCTAGTTGGGAATTACCCCTCTCTAGAAGTGTTTTTTGAGAAAATAAACTTAAAGGTGTTATGTTGGTGGACCTTACTGCTTATTTGTGAAAAAATAATGGAAGGAGGAGTAATATCTAGTACATTAATCTTGTATACTAATTCTGTTTTATCTGTGACATAATAGGGAGTACAATCTACTTTAGAATCGTTACCTATAATATCATCACATGTCTCTACCATGTTAGTGGTACCTATTCCCATATTCTCATCAATGAAATTTTTTTATGTCCATTGTGTTTCCACTAACAATATAAGTATTACTCCCTTTTTAAACCACATTATATCAACTCTATGGAGTATTCAATCAATATATACTGTTCTCATTGTTTGGGTGAGCTTTTCTTATTCTCTGTTGAACATTCCTTTTTATAGTTACAAAAATTACAACATGAAATAAAGCCTTTTTGGAGCCTATCCCCTTTTCCCATTCATCCTTAGTCATGAAATTTATAGAATACTCCATATTTTTCTCTTAATTGTTCTGTGAATATAAAAATATATACTCCTTCCATAATTTTTGAAATATGTCATTTTACTAATTAATTTCATTTTCAGAAACTTCAACATGTATCATCAAAAGTCTTTCCAATTCCCTATAAAGGATATCCAAGACTGACATCCCTTTATGAGAAGGATCCCTCTCTCGAGAAATGTGATACCATGTTCCTGAACAACCTTTTTCTATCTCCTTAAATGAGATCTCAAATGAAAACCCTACTTTTTATTACACAGTTAAACATAATTTATTACATAAACTTCACTTGATACAACATATAAAATCAAGAGGTATAGTGTCTTTGGGGATTAATATCATTACATAACAACTTAAAACATGAAATATAACATCTTTATTGAATACTTCCTTTACATGACCATTACATTCCCTTGTACTTAGCATTGTATGGTATAACCTGAGAACATACATATGAAAAGGGTGAGCTATAAAGCCCAGTAAGGGAATAATCATGGAATAAAATGAGGAAAAAAATACATGTTAGACAGTAGGAATTTCAATATAGCAGAAGAGATGCATAAACATAAAGTCATGACAAATCATGGTTGTCATAACTTGGAAATGTGTCAACAACACTTAACATGGAATTAGCATGAGCCAAGGATCATTGCACATGGAGCATGAGTAAATCCTCATTGTAGATGAAGCATGAGTAAAACCTAGTTCCACATGAATTAGAAAGCATAATTTTTTTGCACATGACTTATCATGATACTATACTTTACCCAATGCATTGGAGTGCTACAAGGGTGCACCCTTCTTAAAGATTTCATTTCTTGCAGAAGTGTGCCAAATGGATCATATAACATGGTTCATAAAACTTAATCATTTATTCCATGATAATGAAATATGGAAATCATACATTTATCTTTATAATAAATAAGTAAATGTGTATAATGGTTAATACCCTTGATAGAGAAATGGACATGGTATTCACTACACAAAGACATTAGCTTAGAAAATTGGTGCAATTTCAGCAGCGTAACATCGTGACGTAAGAATTCATAAAAATGATTAATGAGAGAGAAAGAGTAATCTCATCATATTTACATTAAATGGATAGTAAGGGGGTCATATATATAACATCCCAACAATTGAAATGGAATTTAGAGTCAAGATACAAAATAATTGCTTGAATGTAAGAGAAGAGAGAGAAATTTCTTTCGGAATTTCGGCATAGTAATGGGTATACATGGGAGGAATTTAATGAGAGATAAATGGGTCTCCCATAATTAAAAAATTAAGAGGTCAGTATGGGAGAGGTTATAAACCATACCCCAACATTTATAATTGAAATTAAAAGGGCATAACAACATTAATAAAATTGGACAAAAATGAGAAAGGAAGAAAAACCCTTACTTGGAAGTGTGCTTCCAAAGGCTTGAGAGAGGATTGAGAGAGGCTTATTGGGAGCTTGGGGAACCTTGGTATGATTATAGAGAGATTATTATAGATGTTGGACGAAATAAAAAGTCTTTGAGTGAGGAGGAAGTGGGAGTTTGGGTGGGTTTATATAGGAAAGGTGAGGGAATTCTTTATTATTTAGGTTTGGGACACCTCACATTAAACTAATCCAAACCACAAACCATCCTATGGTTTTTTCCCATTGTTTTTGGAAAATATAAGTATAAAAAAATATTTTATAAGGCCAATTTCTGAACTTCTTAAAATAATGGGGTTGCTTATTTGGAGGTGAGTCACACTCCCAAGGAAAACAATTTAAAAATACAAGATGTTTAATAAGTCTTGAAGGGTCCATTAATGCATTGTAAAATATGTCAAACAAACCCAAAACCACATAATTTTAATGTTAAAACATATATTTGCATAACATAAAGCTTATTTTATTTTATTACATCACTATTGGGTCATTATGATGTCATAAAACACATTATATATTTAAACGGTATTTAATTTTTACCCAAATATTTGACTGTCTCAAAAAATTATGAAAAATTCACCATTGGATAATCTTGACATCATGATTATATAAATAATATTAATTTTATCAAAATAATTTTCTAAATATGACAATTTTCACTTTTAAAATAAAAACTGACATTTATCGAAAATTAATGGGTTTTGACAAAAATGGATTTCAAATTTTAATAAAAATTACAATTATATTTATAAAATTATATGATCATTTTCATTTAATAAAAATTAATTTGATAATAATAAAAATATTTTATTAAAATATTATTTAATTCGAAAATCCATTAATTTATCAAAATATATTTCTTAGTTTAACAGTAACTTAAAATACTATTTGTGACTTAAAAACTATTTACAAGGTAACAATAATAAAATGAAAGTATATTAATTATTATATACAAAAATAATGTACATAACCATTGTACTAGGGTTTTGTTAAATAAACCCTTATAACACCTGCATAAGACCGAAGAGTAAGGTGTGCGATGGTGACAGACTCTTAGGGTGGCTCAAATAACATTCCTCGGGTGGTAATCTCTATCAACTTCCACTTCTATCATAGGAGGTCCCGCTCAAGATTAACATATTAAAGCTCGGCATGGGATTGGTCAAGAGAGAATCCCAATGACTCTACCTCCTTTCTCAGCTCTGTCAAATGGGATTCGTATGGGGTACGTCTACTGGATGATACCATCACTTCCTTTGTCTGAGTAAATTGGATTTGTTAAAGCCTTATATTTATACAAATCATGTGATCACTATTGAAAGGATATATTAGAAACATTCACAATTCTTAACATAAAACCAAAGAAGTTGACATTTTATATAGACATTTTACATAAAGAGACATTTAATTAGATCAAGAGGGATTTTCATTAATGAATGTTTGGGTCATTACAATCTCCCCCCCTTAAAAAATTTCTCCCTCGAAATTTTCTTTTCCCACACTAAAACAAATGTGGGTAACTTTGCATCATCATTTTTTCTTATTCCCACATTGCTTATTCAATATTGTGGTTTCACCACAATACCTTGACGAGGGGAATTGTCTTATTTCATATAACGTTTTCACAATGATCTAAGATCTTCAATGGTTGCTCCTCATAAGAAAGGTCATACTCTAACTGTACCACCTCTGAAGAGTGTATATGTGAAGGGTCCAGTATGTACATCCTTAATAGGGATACATGAAAGAAATCATGTACTTTGGCCATGGTAGGTGGATGTTCTATTCTATAGGCCACAACCCCTACATGATCAAGAATCTCGAAGGGGCCTATATACCTTGGACATAACTTCCCTTTTTTTTGAAAACCTCATGACCTTCTTCCACGAAGATATGCCTAGAAATAGAATGTCTCCTATATTAAACTCAAGGTCTCATCGACAGTTATCTGCAAAACTCTTCTGTCGACTCTGGGCTGCCTTAATATGTAGTTGAATGGTTTTCACCTTCTCAACCATTTCTTCGACCATTTTTGGTCCAAGCAGCTTACGCTCACCGACCTCATCCCAACACACTGGTGTTCTGCACCTTTTCCCATAAAGGGCTTCATATGGTTCCATTTGGATGCTCGAGTGGAAACTAATATTATAAGAGAACGCAACCATATGAATATGTTTATCCCATCTTCCTTTAATGTTCATTGATCACACTCTCAAAATGTCCTCATGTGTTTGGATAGTCCGCTCAGATTGGCCATCTGTTTGAGGATGATAGGTCGTACTGATGTTCAGTTCAGTATTCGGAGCATGTTGAAGTCTCCTCCCAAACATAAAGGTGAATCATGGATCTCGATCAGACACAATAGATAGTGGTACTCCATCCAGCCTTACCACTTCCTTGATATATATCCGTTCTACTTGATCCAATGAGAAATCCTCCCGAATAGCAATGAAGTGTGCTTCCTTTGTAAGATGATCCACACTAACCCATATTTCATTGTTTCATTTGGATGTCTTTGGAATTCCAGTGACAAAGTCCATGGTGATGTTCTCCCATTTCCATTCTGGTATGGGCAATGGTTGCATCATCCTCTTAGACTTCTGCCTCTCTGAATTCACTTGCGGACACACCAGGAACTTTGATATATATTCATCAATCTCCTTCATATTATCCCACCAATAATGCTCTCGGAGATCTCGATAAATTTTTGTGTTTCTTGGGTGAGTAGAGAAATTAAAACTATGTGCATCATACAAAAGTTACTTCTTTAGCTCTGGACTTGATAGAACACATAGTCTTTTACCAAATATCACAATTCCTTCTTTATTAACATTAAACTACGAGGATTTCCCTTTTCCAATAGCATCCACTTTTTCTGGAATTCCCACATCACCATTTTGAGCATCTTTTGACCTTTCCAAAAGTGATGGTTGAGCAATAATTTGTGAAAGGATTTATTATGTTCCCTTTTTTATGATTCCCATGTCCATCTTCATCAAATCTAATAATATTGGTTCCTTTTCAATTCTCATAAATAATAGAATCACTGGGTCCTTTCTTCATAGGGAATCTTCCACCTTATTCGCATTTCCAGGGTGGAAAGGGATTGAGCAGTCATAGTCCTTGATCAACTCTAATGATCTTCATTGGCACATGTTCAACTCTTTCTTTGTGAATATATACTTGAGGCTTTTGTTGTCTGTATATATTTCACACTTCTCCCCAATGAGATAATGGTGCAAAATTTTCAAAGTGAAGATCACAGCAGCCAACTCAAGGTCATGTGTTGGATAGTTATGTTCCTGAACTTTCAATTTCCTTGAAGCATAGGCAATGACATTGTCATTTTACATCAACACACACCACATGAACTTCTTCGAAGCATCACTTAATACCACAAAAAGTTATCTACTTATGGGAAAAGTGAGCATGGGCGCAGTGATAAGCCTCCTTTTCAACTCCTTGAAGCTTTCTTCGCATTCATCACTCTAAGAAAACTTTACTCCCTTCTGAGTTTTCTTTGTAATAGGGTTGGACAATCATGAGAAATTTCTCACAAATCATCGATAATACCCTACTGACAGTAATATGTTACAGATATCTGTTACCGATGTTGGCCTCGACCATCCCTCAATTTCCTCTCTTTTAGAGGGATCCACAGATATACCATTTCTTGTCATGATATGTCCCAAGAATGAGACCTCCTTTTACTATAACTCACAGTTGTTGTACTTTTCATAGAGTTTCTCCTTTCACAAGGTCTGTATTACAGTTCTTAAATTCTCCTCATGATCCTCCTTGGTTTTGGAGTATATTAGATTATCATCTATAATGAATACCAAAAATTTGTCTAGGTAATCTCTAAAGACTCTATTCATCATGTCCATGAATATTTGTGGAGCATTAGTGAGTCTGAAAGGAATTACTATTAATTCATAGTGCTGGTATCTTGTACAAAAAGTAGTCTATGGGATATCTTCCTTCTTCACCCTTACTTGATAATATCTCAACCACAAGTCCACCATAGAGAAGTATTGGGATCCATGAAACTGATCTAACAAGTCATCAATATTTGGGAGATGATACTTGTTCGTTATCGTGATTTTTTTGAGCTCACGAGAATCAATGCAAAGGCACATTGAACCATCCTTCTTCTTGATGAAGAGTACTGGTGCACCCCATGGTGACGTACTTGGGCGTATAAACCCTTTATCCAAATTCTCCTATAGTTGTTTCTTCAGCTCCTCAATCTCCACAAAATCCATTTTATAGGGAGTCATGGATATTAGAAATGCCCCAAGTATAAGATAAATTGAAATTTTAACATCTCTTCTAGGAGGAAGACCAGACAATTCCTCAGGAAACACTTCTGAGATTTCCCTCACAATAGGCATGTCTTTTAGGATGGTTTCCTCCTTAGACATAATCATCTAAGATAGATACGCATGCTCATAGGACAATGATATCCATGCTTTATATGATGGATCTAGAGAATATTCATCTTCCTCCTTACACTTGTAATGAAGCAGGGGTCGATTCTCATTATGGAGAGTGATTTCCCTCTCACGGTAATTTATGTTGGATCTATATAAGGAAAGACAATCCATGCCATGAATTGCATCAAATTCCACCAGAGGGAGTATGAAGAGGTTTTCTGGGAAGTTTAATCCATTGAATATGATAGGGGAGGATTTATATTCAAGGGATAAAATTATTTCCCAATTTTTCATACTCACTGACATCTCTACTTCCATGATTTGTGGTGGTGTTGGGATTTTACTACTAAACTTTCGAGATTTAAAAGAATGAGTAGAACCTGAATCAAAAAGTATGTTCTCCATAACTGAATGAATAACTAGAGTACCTATAACCACTTAATTTTTGGGGATCACTTTGTCCTTAGTGATGGAAAAATATCACCCTTACTACCTTGGAGGTTGTTGGTTGCCACCGAAAACCCTTCGCTTAGGGAACTGATTTTCAAGATGACATGGTTCTTTTCATTTGTAGCAATGAACAACAAGTTGAGGTTCAAATGGAGTGTTCCTCTCCTCTGTTGCAGCCGTAGGTTTTTCTTGCCGACAGTTAATAGCTAGGTTCCCTTCTCTTCCACACCTAAAGCATTTCCTCGTCCCCTTTAGGCAATTTCCAAGGTGATTCTTTCCACACCTTTATAAAGTGGGGTGTTGGATCTTCTTAGCACCATTGGATTTATCCATCAGACCACCAGCATTGAAATACACATTAAACTTATTATCCCCATGATACCCCTGAGATTCTATGATATCCATTTCGAACTTGAGGGAACATCGGACAATTTCCACATAGTTGTTGAAGTTGCGGATCGCCAGCGCTTTCCGCAGGCAAGGTTTCGGCCCACCAAAGAAGCAGTCAAACTTGCATTCAAGGTTAATTACAGAGTCGTAAGCATATCATGCAAGCCTTGTGAAGTTTGTCTCATACGCTCCAATAGATTCGTCGTCATTTTTCTTGAGGGAAAGGTAGTTCGTTTCCATCTTAAGTCGGAGGGTGTGTGAAAAATATTTATTGAAAAACATCTTCTGGAAATCCTTCCATTCCAATGCCTCGATCTCCTCCCCAGGTTTCATATTATTGATCAAAACCCACCATTGATCAGATTCACCCTCTATATGATAAGAAGCCAGGAGAACCTTATTTTGTTCTGAACATTGAAAAATGGAGAAGTTATTTTCAATGGAGTTGATCCATTATTCAGCGATTGAGGGATCAGATGATCCATTAAAAGTAGGACATATTTGTCTCATTAATCTCTCGATAGTGACTTGTTATTTCTGAAGGGGGGTTGAACGTTCCTCTTGACCGAAGTTTCTATTCAAATCTTGATTTAGCTAAGATATAAGTGTGATAATGTTTTCAATTCCCGCTCCCATTGGATTGAGAATCTCATTAGTACAATCGTCACATTGATCTTCACATCAGCTGTTAGCCGAAGTCCTCCTATTACTGAACATTGGATATAATAAAAGGAAAGTTAGGGGTAACACATAAAGGGTAATACAAGGAAAAAATTGATGACTTATAAATAACTTTTATTTCATTAAGACATGAATCTATTGGCTTCAGTCTATGTTATCCATGATCTACTTTCTAACATATATCCATAGAGAATTTTTTGTCCCCTAATAATGGTTCATACTATGATTGTGAATTTACCAAAGAATACCCCTCGTGAGTGTCATAACAAATAGTGCAGCAAGGTCTACTGTCATGCACCCATTTCCATTCAAGTGTAGCTCAAAGTTTTGATTTTGGGTTTTACCCCTAGGATACAACTGTGCCAGAGCCGCCTCTACCTGCTCGTATCCAGACAGGGATGTATTTGCATGATAAAACACTTACTAAATACTCACCAAAACTTAGGGATGTTTTTATTATACTTAGTCTTGTATCTAAGGATTCACTATGGTTTTCTAATCTTAATCCCAAAAATAACAAAACCTATCCTCTTATACCAACTATGACAACCCTGCTTTTTATTAAACAATTAAACATAATTTATTACATAAACAACACTAGATTCAACATAGAATATAGAAAGTTCTAGTGTATTTAGGGCTCAATATAATTACCTAAAAAATTAAAACATGAAATACAACATCTTTATTGAAATCATCCTTTATATGACCACTACATTCCCTCGTACTTAGCATTACTTGGGATAACCTGAGGACATACATAAGAAAAGGGTGAGATATAAAGCTCGGTAAGGGAATAATCATGGAATAACATTAAGAATACAATAATTTTAAGATAATAGACATATCAAAAGATCACAAGAGAAGCATAAACATAAAGGCATGATAAATCATGATAATTATAACATGGAAATGTGGCAATAACACTTAACATGGAATTAGCATACGGCAAGGCTCATCGCACATGGAGCATGAGTAAATCCTCATTGCACATTAAGAATGAGTAAAACCTCGTTGAAAATGAATTAGAATGAGTAAACACCCATTTCACATGACGTATCATGATACTATACTTTACCCAATGCATTGGAGCACTATATGGGACACCCTTCTTAAACATTTCATTTCATGCATAAGTGTGCCACATGGATCATATAACATGGATTCATAAAACCTAATCAATTATTCCACAATAAATGAATGTGGAACTCATAAATGGAACTTTATAATCAATAATTAAATGTGCATAATGGTGAATACCCTTGATAGAGAAATGGGCTTCGTATTCACTACACAATGAAATTGGCTTAGAAAATTTGTAAAATTTCGGTAGCGTAACATCGTGATGTAAGAATTCATAAAAATGATTGATGAGAGAGAAAGGGGAATCCCATAATATTTAATGAAATGGAATGTAAGGGGGTCATATAGATACATGTCCCAATAATTTAAATGTAATTTAGAGTCATGATACAAAATAATTGCTTGAATGTAAAAGAAGTGAGAGAATTTTTTTTCGAAATTTTGGCATAGTAACGGGTGTACTTGGGAGGCATTTAATAAGAGAGAAAGGGGTCTCCCATAATTAAAAATTAAATAGGGAAGTATGGGGGAGGTGCGAAACCACACCCCAACATTAATAATTGAAGTTAAAAGGGAATAACAACAATAACAAAATTGGACAAAAATGAGAAAGTAAGAAAAACCCTTACATGGAAGTGTGCTTCCAAAGGCTTGAGAGCGGCTTGAGAGAGGAATCGTGGGAGAATGGGGATATTTGGGAGGATTATATAGATATTAGGTCAGAGTTTGGAAGAACTCAAAAGGATTTTAGTGAGGAGTAAGTGGGAGCATGGGTGGGTTTATATAGGAAAGGTGAGGGAATTCTCTATTATTTGGGTTTGAGACACCTCACATTAAACTAATCCGAACCAAAAACCTGCCCATGGTTTTTGCCAATGTTTTTTAGAAAAGGGAAGTGGAAAAACAATATTTTATAAGGAAAAATTACTAACTTCTTAAAATAATGGGGTTTCTTATGTTAAGGTGAGTCACACTCCCAGGGAAAATAATTAAAAAAGACAAGATGTTTAATAAGTCTTGAAGGGTCCATTAATGCTTTGTAAAATAAGTAAAACTAACCCAAAACCAAATTATTTTAATTTAAAAACATATATTGGAGAAAATTAATGCTTATATTATTTTATTACATCACTATTAGGTCATTATTATGTCATAAAACACATTATATATTTAAACGGTATTGAATTTTTACCCAAAAATTTCACTATCTTAGAAAATTATGAAAAATTCACCATTGGATAATTTCAACATCCTGATTCCAAAAATAATATTAATTTTATCTAAATAATTTTCTAAATATTTTAATTTTTACTTTGAAAATAAAAACCTACATTTATCGAAAATTCATGGGTTTCGACAAAAATGGATTTCAAACCTTAAAAAAATTTACAATTGCATTCATAAAATTATATGATCATTTATATTTAATAAAAATTAATTAAATAATAATAATAATATTTTATTTAAAGATTATTTAATTCAAAAATCCATCAATTCATCAAAATATATTTCTTGGATGAACATTAACTAAAAATACTATTTGTGCTTTAAAAACTATTTACAAGGTAACAATAATAAAATGATAGTATATTCATTATTATATACAAAAATAATGTACATAAACATAATACTAGGGTCTTGTTGCATAACCACTTATAACACCCGCATAAGACCGATGAGTAAGGTGTGCGATGGTGACAGACTCATGGGGTGGCTCAGATAACATTTCTCAGGTGGTAATCTCTATTAACATCCACTTCTCTTGTAGGTAGTCCTGCTCGAGCTTAAAATATTCAAGCTCGGATTGAGCTTGGTCAAGAGATAATCCCAATGACAAAAACTCCTTTTTGATCTTGGATATGTGGTATTCTTATGGGGCACGTCTACTGGACGAGGCCATCGTTTCCTTTGTCTGAGTAAATTGGATTTGTTAATGCCTTATATTTATTCTAATCATGTGATCAATGTTCAATGGCTATAATAGAAAAGGTCACAATTCTTAACATAAAACCAAAGAAGTTGACATTTTATATAAAAATTTTACATAAAGAAACATTTAATTAGATCAAGAGGGATTTCCATTAATGAAAGTTTGGGTCATCACATCTCAAGAGTTTATATCTCTTGAAACTGCACTTGATTCCTATAAGGAATATCGACCTTAATCCTATCAACCATAGAACCCAAAGAATATTGAGTAACATAATTGGATTGATTTGAAACCACAACATCTCTAGTTTATAGTTAAATAGATGAGGCCAAAACATTATCAAAATTAACAACTAACATAATCTAATAAACCTATATAGATTTTCGTACTCAAACAGATAGAGAGGCATCATATGTATTTCCATTATTAATAGATTAATTCCCATGATATCTTTTAAACATTTTGAGACAATTTACCTTAACATGATCATGTGGTGGGGAAAAGGACCATTCAAGATTCCTTATACAATTAGATATTTCATGTTTAATACTATTGTAATTGAAAAAAACCTTGAGATTATATTCACAATTCAAATTCATTATTTTATTTTTAAAATAGAATCTTTTTAACCAAAATAGAGAAAAGACTAAGTTATATAACTATGAATAATTATAAATTCTAAGTATCTTAGTTTCCTTGTCCATTTTTGGTTCCACAATCGATAATTTAATATCATAAAGCATTCTAGGATGACAAAGAATCCAATTCAGATGATAAAATATGTCCCATAGTTATAATAAGTATTTATTAACTTCAAAGGGATAAATATTAAAGTATTATTATTAGATATAAAAATCACCTAGTTTGAACATCCCTAATCCAAAGTTGTTGCCCATGATTTTATTCTTGTTAGTTGGGAAAATAAAATTTAAAAACCATACCCCATTGAAATACATCTCCAATCATTAAAACTGAAAATCATAGTAATAGAATTGAAAAAGTCTAGTAAATTACAAGGATTTAATCCCTTAGGTCAAATTAATATTATTACGGTTGAATGAAAACCTAATTAAATTCTCTATAAAATAGCTTCCTAAATAAAAATTACTTGAGAAGTAGACACGATCATTTGGATTATTCAGGAATCTAGGTTGTTTAATTAGAAAAAATTTATTGATCCAGAGTTTGGATGTTTATTTTCTATGATAGAAACATCACAAAAAATAATCACCCTTTAATCAATCTCAATAATACTGGGAAGAGCCTCATCCAATGAATGAACAGTCAAAAATGGCATAACCAATAAAATCCCTAATCTCCATAAAAGAATATGAAATTTAAACAAGAGACTAATTGAAACCACATACTCTAAAAAAGATATTAATTATTTAGTTATAAATTATTTTATAAATCATATTTGTTTTCTGGTTGAAAAATATAGATGAATGGGAGAAGTTAACGCCAGATATTTCTAGAGACAACATCCTTCTTAGTCATCTTCAGAGTTTAATTATTTTATCCTAAGATGCTAACGACCACATTGAGTGTTCTAGATCAAGGATCCTAAAGAATAAAGTTTGGGATTCATTGATTGGTCTTTTATCTTTCTCCAGCTTATCGGGTAGATATTTGTTCCTAATTACGGAGAGGGGTTCATAGAGAATAGTTCATAAAGGAAATACCACACATAAATCAGCCTCTAGTGGTTTAATTTATGAGAGGATGAAGCATTTAAAGTTTTAATTCATCTCCCGAATCTCTCTTTAAAATGGTAAGATACTCTGGAAAATAAGAAAAATAGTTTCACATGTAGAGTTAGTTTGGGGTTTCTATGATTTCAAGTGTGTATCACTTGCCCAATGCTTTTCTCAGGTAATCTTCCCCTATGAAGAGATGAAATTAAGAGCATGGAGTACTGGTTCAGTAAATCTGAAGTTAGGGATATTGAGGATTTATAATTGGAGCATGAATTTTAATTTGAATGAATTTATTGAACCAAGTGCCAAGGTGTGGGTTAAAATTTATGAATTGAATTGTGTGCTTTGACACCTCAAAATTTTGTTTGATATTAATTTTGTGATTGGAGTCCCAACTAAGATGAAAATTCCCCTAAGATGGGTATATTTAGACAATACAGATGAGTTTTGTATGAAAATGATCTTATTTCTTATCTTATTGACAGAGTGGTATTGTCTATGCCTCATGAAAAAGTAAGCCTAAAAAAATGGGAATAAAAAGCTCCCATATTTTTATGGAACATATGGAATAGTTGGTCACTCAAATTTTGTTTTGTAAGGATAGCTTAGTTTTTTTTCATTTTTCACATTAGCAGAGATGATATACCTCACTATTGAAGAAGGAAAAATAATGGGACTGTTCTTACATTGGCGGAATTTACAAATGATAAAACTCTTTCTACTTCCACATTGGCACAAAAAAAACTTATTTATAATGATCCTTTTTCATTAGAGACTATATTTTATTCATAATGATTGAATCAGAAATATATTCCTACTGGAATCTCAAACTCTAAGAATGAACACCTCTCTTGGGTTGTTCATTGATTAGAGGACCACCCCCCTATAGAAAAAGACTTTGGTATATTCCGATAATGAGGAACATTGGCCTATTATTGTTGTCTCCTTTAATAATGAATTGTATAAAGGATTATAGAATGAGTATGATGAAGTGGAATATGATGAAAATATGGATGGTAAGGATATAATATCCCAAAAAATGCTACTTTTAGCATCTAGAAGAATCAAAACATGATTGATGCCTAATATCAAAAGGTGAAATTGATAGTTTTTCAGCCAAAATGGTGAAATTTGCACCCAAGAATACCTCCTACATTCTCATAAAATATCTAGATAGAAATTTAATGTCTTCATCTAGATTACATCATGTATCTCACATCATAAATGTGAATTATTCTTACAAGGACTCGATGATTTGTAATGCGTCTGCATAATCTATGGAGAGTAGTTTTGAAACTATCAAGGAGAAATAAACCATTCCCCTTTCTGTTACTACTTTATTTAAAACCTCTTAAAGTGGTAGAATGCATGTTAAGTATTTACATGGTGAAGAGTTCCTACATTACACTACTGAGAGTAGTGTTATTGCTTCTTGTAGTAATCAAGCACCATGTTCACTTTTTTGTCCTTTTAATTTGAGCAATATTGAGTGAGCTCTAGTGGTGACTGTCTGCATTGCTCCATTGGATCTTCTCTAACATTTGAATGTTGCTGAACCCCGACATGGCAGGGAAATTTTGGAGACCCAAGCTTCTATATATGTTGGAAGACAACCTGCTAATGTGGGAAAGTTCTCTACTGTCCCTATTATTCAGCATGTGACTGGTGGACTTTCTGGACCTACTCAAGATAGGGGCCTTTACTTCTCATAACGATCATCCTTTTTCTTCATAGACTATGAAAGATTGTTGTGAAATGGTTTCTATTGAATCATCTCCTACAAGATAGGATTTTTTCTAAATCTATAAAAAAATTGAAGTCAAATGTGAGTACACAGAATAATTTTTATTTTCATACCTCTATAAGTAGTGAGATGGAAGGAAAAAAGAGTGAGCATACACCTATTTTCAATGACATGATGGTTGTTGTTATAAATAGAATCATGGATGATGAAGGTGGGATAGAATGAAGGTAAAAACATGGATAAGGGGAAGACATCTTCATGTCCAGGGAAGGCGTGTCTCTCACCACAAAATGAGTACCAGATCATGTGATACCTAATCTCTGCTTGTATTTTATTATTGTATGTTTTTGAACATTTGAGGTTTTATATGTTCCTAAATTTTTGTGTTATTTCTTTTACCTGATAAATAGGCCTTTAAGCCTCAATATTTTTGAAAACTAATTAACTATATTATAAATATTAAATTAAAATAATTATATAATTAATTTTTAATTATATTAATAGTTGTTAATAATATTAATTGACATTATTAATATTTTTTGTATTAATTATATTTTTAGCTTTCAGTTATAGTATTAATATTTATTATCAACTATATATCATTATATATAAAATATTCATTTTCTATAGTTTGAAATGTTGAAGAATAATCCTACAATGATATTTAGTTAGGGATTTCAAGAACCAATCCCATGTAAAAGGGAGATAGGTGTATTGCTTTTAGTTTTATATTTTGATTACATTAATGCAATATAATTAAAATAAAACAGTATTTTAAATATAGTTTTAATTTTTAATATATATATATATATATTCATTCTAAAAAAACAAATAAAAATGAAAACAATAATATATATATATATATAAACTAGCTTTTGTGAACCCATTTACACCATTTATTTAAAAAAATAAAAACCTCCCAACTAAAACCATATTATTAAAATTTAAAAATATACACTTTGAAATGATGTGTATAAGTGTGCACCAACATAAATCTCACAATTGAAGAAGAATAGAGATGAAACTAACAAATAGGGATGCTATCCCACATAGACTAGTGTTAAATGTTGATGAACAAATAGTAGATATAGGTAGAATCACCAAGAATAATTGTAAAAAACATAGAAATAACAAATAATAATAATATTTCATGAATAATTAGCATTGAACATATATTACAAACAATATATCAATACCATTCCATTTTATTTACAAAACACATGAATCAAGGATTTTCAACACAAATAACTTGAATTAATAATGTTTTATATTTTGAATTTTAGCACTCTTATCATGAAAAGTGTTTTGATTTTTTCTAAAAGAGTTGAAAAAAGGAAAAAATTTATATTAATGGTTATGATCCAATTAGGTAATTTTTTTTATAATAAAAATAATGCGCTAATTCAATAATCCAAATAATATGAGCTCACTTTGGAATTTAAAATGTATAAAAGAAAAAATACAAGGTATAATATACTTTTGTTTGTACTGAACCTATATACATGGTGAGAAAACCACCATATTTTTACCTTATTATTAATGAATATAGATCAATAAATAGAGATCAAAAATTTTAAAACACTAGTGAATACAGTAAGGAATAATTTCACCCAAACCATGTGTCAATGAAAAAAATCAATCAAATAGATCTAGAACCTTATTTCTAGAACTGATGTAACACTTCCGTGAATTTAAATGATAAAAAGCCCTGAAAATTAAAAAGAAACAAAGTCTCTTACAGAGCTAAGTATCCTTTATTGATACCTGCTTAAAACATGTAAAGATATTCTATAGCCATCAGTAATGATCAATGATGTGATCATCCAACTCCAAACTCTATCCACCCCCGCCATTCTCCAATAGATATGTAATCTAGAAATATGGGAACAATGCATCAAACTACATGGAATCAGTACTATTATATGGATCCATGATCCTCCTCCAAGATAGATATTTCTATCTTCCACTGAGAAAAAGTTTTTTTCTCACTTCCAATAACCAACCCATAATAAAAAAATCTCAAAAATGGGTGATTAGAAATCATTGATGGAAGGTAGATTTTTGGGAGAATAAGTAGAAATACGGGGATGCAAGACACATGGACATCACATATCAAATTATAAATTAAAATAATCAAACATGTAATAACTAAAAGGGTGAAATAGACATAACCAATATCCTATGATTCATAAATTTGGATCAATCCTATTCTTTAGATAGATAAATCACATCATAAATACACAAATAGGTCCATTTGGAGCTTCATGATGCACATATTTAATGGTGCTGAAATTTCTATCCAAATATCTGTTTAAAAAAACACCCAAATAAAATTTCATAGAATAAAAACTATTGTGAATATATAGAACTTTGAAAGCTAAAAGAAATAGACAGTTATAAAGTACAATTATTAACAGAAACTTAACAATTTCACTACAATAGTAAATGAAAATATCATTTATAAAAATGTTCACCTTGTAATGAAAAATTTAAACAAGAGAGTGTTCTATGAACTAGAAATATTGTAGTGAGACAATATGAAGAAAACATAAACAATGTATAATCATCGATAACTCAATTTATTATTTTAATCTATGAGTCGAGTTATTAGAAGTGTATATATTATTAACACAACCATCTCTGTCTCCATAACATTTATAATAAAATGGAATTTAATTTCTATATGATATGATACATCATGGAATATAAAATTTATTGGAAAACTAAGGGAATACATACTTTTAGCTTGCACATATATAACAAAAGTACTTATAATCAATTAATTTATCATTACCTTTAAAAATATAACTATTTTTATATATTCAGTTAAAACAATGTATACTTCCATGGTGGTAAAAATGTAATACTGTACTTTATGTTCATTAATCTTGAAATGGGAAACCATAAGAAAGAATCACAAATCATGTAATAGAATTATAAGGGTCTACATTAGCATCACAATTAGAATCAACATACCCATAATAATTATTAGAATAACCACTACAACTGAAATTTATTATGGAAAATCAGTATAAAAATAAACATACATACGAAGAAATTTCAATTCACACTAGTAACCATTAATAGTTTTTCCCATAAACCAACTGAGACTATAAAAAAGAAAGGAAATATATTTTTAATTATACAAAATAACATACATTAGACCACCAAAAATATTTTCATGTGGGATATAATTCATAAAGGATACATTAGTTTTATAGTAATTGGTCTAATAAAGGGACAAAATCATATATTGATCAAAAGTAATAATAATAAGTTTTATATTACCTAATTGATACCAATTTTAATAATTCATAATAATGAAATTTTATGATAGATAAAATAACTTATCCTTCATTTTTAAATGAATTCCATTCCCAAAATCCCCTTTTCATCACCGAGTTATTTAATTTCTAATGAAATTAAATGTTTACATGATTAATAATGCTTTTTTTTCTCAAAAAATTCATCATTACATCTATATATGAAATAATTTAAATAATTTAATGAGTAACATCCTTGAAACAAACACATGAATCATATTTTATTCTGTTAAAAAATTCAACTATAAATGAATAAAACCTTTTATTCCATTTTCTAGAAAATCTTTTAAGTTCATACACATATATTTTTAAAATAAAATTTTTATTTGGTTTGATATATTTTAAAAATATCACATTATAAATCATGTAAATCCATTAATACATATTTCCACGAATATGGTAAATTTAATATCCAACTATTAAATATGGATATCCTGATAGGTATTAGAAGCATAAAAAATTCTAATAGATGAGAATTTCACAATAGGGGATAATATTTGTCTATAGTTAATCCACTAATGTTAAAGGAAACCTTTGGAAACTATTCTATATTTATATTTTTTTACCTCTATAGTATTATATTCATTTTATTTTAAAATTCATTTGAAAATGAAAATTGTTTTTATTTTCTGGTTTTGTTACATTGATCCATATATGATTTTTAAGAAGGGAATTATTATTTTTATTTTTGACCAAAACAATAATATTTTTATCGATTATATTTCATAGAATTAGTAATTGTGTGTGGTTCATCACTATTAATATCATGAGAAATATTAATCTCAAAAGAAGCTATATTATCCTGACTAAACTGAGTAGGGGATTGATTGTTCCTCCAAACTATATATTAAGAAAATAGATAATAAATGATATAATCACCTCACTTAATCTGTGATTTTAAACCATAATTAGACTAATTTTGAAGATGAGGGAGATGATAAATGGCGATTGACTTAGGTTTTAACTGATCTCAATGCTCTAGAAGAAACATAAACTCCAATGTTTAGGGTGTTGTTGTATTATCCGGTTCAACAGAATTTTATTTAGTCAAGAAAGACTCATATAATTTTATATCATGTATAATTATATTGTTTTTTTGTAACCAAGATTATACATCCAAAATTAATAACCTTCAACATATTTTTAATATGTAATAAAGAAACAATTGGTATACATAGGTTCTAACTTTTCATTATTAATATAAGAATACGTTATGGATCAAAAACATTGAGGGGTCCAATACTAGTGAATATATTCTTAAAAAATCATTATGAATTTTAAAATACTTATATGTAGATGGGTAGTATTTAATAAGACACAATGTCATAGTGGAAGTTTTTATCCAAAAGAACTATAGAAAAACTAAGTTTGAGGGAACACATCTCAATATCTATAGGATAGTTTTGTTCATGAACTTATCTATTCCATAATATAGAGGGTTTTACATAATAATTTTTTTGAGGAAAAAATTTATAAAATCACATCTATATAGTATCATGGATTATTTATGAGTTAAGGATAATTGGGATCATTAGAATTGGGATGGAAAAGAATATATTTGCAATTTAAGTCCAAGGTTTTGAGTCAATTTTCAAGGTTCTAGAAATATTTTAAAAATTAATTAGTTTTTCTTTGACTAAGATTTACTGATGGGATAAAAATAAGAAAATAATAAATAGATTCAATCATGTTACCATAATTTCTAACACTACATCATCCATGATAAAAATATTTAGGTTGAAAACTATTTTCGAGTTGGGTTAGGGGTTTAAAATGAGAAAATTTAGGGATTTGGAAGGGATATTGGATAAGGAGTCATCAATCCTCTTTGGAAAATCTTGTTTGGTGAAAAATATTATATAAATGGAAATTGTAAATTCATTATAAAATGGATTTCTTTTACACTAAATGGTTTTGGAATATAGACTCTACTACTACTACTACTACACACACACACATAGATATATAAAAAAATAAATTCATAGTGAGACAGAACATAAGTATTCTCAGTTGAATGATTTAGTAACGAAGGTAGTGATTCTTTAGGGTTTTATAGGGTTATGGAATCAAATTAAAAATAATAATAATAAGAAGTTGGAACCAAATTCATTCTGTTAAGGTCCTGAAAAATTCAAAATCATTTGATAAATTATTATAAATTTGAATTTTTTTTAATAATAATAATATATTAAAATATAATTATTTTTTTGAGATTATATTTTTAAATAACTTAATTTTTTTAGAATGAGTTCATAACTATATTTTTTTAAATGATTATTAAATTATAAATATATTAATTTATTTTTTTATGATTTCAATTTGAATTTATAAGTAAATTTATAAAATTTTAATTATAAATTTGTGATTAATGTATTTAGTGTAGTTAAATATATATTTCAAAATATCAGATTACGATTAGGATAACGAATTTAAAAGTAATTTTTTTATAAAAGGGTACATATTTAGGAAAATTAAAAGGGTTAGGAATCTAATAACTCAAATTTTATGAGTTTTCTATGCATTTTAATCCCACTTAGCCAACACACACAGCCACATATAATTAAATTACTATCATATTCTTATATATATATATATATCAATTTGATAAACCATTATACTTATATGATTTAATGTTTTTCTATGTCTTCATTTAAAGAGTGAGGTAGTAGTGGAGGATATCCCAACATGAATAAAACAATAGGATGTTTCCAAAATATAAACAAGTTTTATTGTAAATAGTGTATTTTTATATCATGAAACATGTTAAAATAAAGGAGATGATATTTAGAATCATAATTAATTATGGGTTCAATTTTCAAGTTGTGAAACTAGTCGAATAATGTTTGAAAATGTCAATCATTTTAAAATTAGAAATGAAAGATCCATCCTAACAGAACTAGAGAACTAAGGAATCATGGAATCAAATATTCAAGATGATGAAGTTGAATGTAAATGATAATTTAAATAGGTCGATAAGATGTCGAGAGAATAAATATATTTTTCCAAAAGTTTCAAATTTCCATTAGCATAGTAAAATATATATACACACACTTCCTCAATAATTCCAATGGTCGGAACATTAACTAATGGAGTAAATTGATCGTTGCACATGTGAAGTGTTGTGTTCAGAAGTGAGGAGTTATCACAAAAATTATTATTATAAAATACAAAAATTATATAATATTTCATAACACTCAACCTTGAATGTAATATTTTCACGGAACATCATATAACAAACAAATTTTGGACCAGATCATTTAGAATAAATATATCCCCAATCAACAACTACTTGAAGGTATATAAATGTATATTTGACACCATTATAATGATCATGAGTAATATAAGAACATTATCTTTCTAATAAATTCAATATTAATGATATATCTATCCTTATATTATTTCAAATATATATTACTATTACAATAGTACTCATATATGGTATTTCTAGACTAATAAATTGTTTATTATCCTTTCATGGTATAAAATGATCTTTACACCAGTCAAGAGACCATATAATTAATGAAATATATAATGGATGTAATTTTCCAATATAAAACCACTGTAGGTAAATTTTACTATATATAGATTGATTAATAAAATATCAATATTCATGATTTTTAAAAGGATCCAATTGGAATAGAAAGAACAAAGAGTAGGGGTGCGGTGTGAATCAATACATTGATTCATTTCAGACCAAAAATGAAATCTATAATGATTATTTAGAAGAGGCCTCACTAAATAGTCGTGCATATAAGAGATAAATCACGACATGTTTGTTAACAAGGATCATCTCCCTATTTTTGAATACATTACACATTATATAGTTGTTTTTTCCAACACATGGAAATGAATTTTTTTATCAGTATAATATAAAATATTGAGTATAATTATGATCCTTTTATAAGTAATGACAACAAAAAGTTACAATATAATTTCCGTGAAACAAAAAACTCCTCAAGAAGAATGATCACTGATGAATGTGTGAGCCTTTTAATAGACTTCATGATTTTATCTTATTTATCATATATTCACATCAATATTCTTTATCTATTCTCAATTCCTTTTCTGAAATATTGTGGAATATGAATTCATATTTTCTAAAATCATCAATGAATCTCTTTATTCATATCTTGTTATCCATATTCTCTAAATATTTAGTGAACAATGTATTCATAATTCTTATTAAAATATCCTTGTATTTTTTGTATCCTTAGCTCATTAAATTTCATAATGTTTGAGTCAATGATTTTTTATTGTTTTCCTAAAAAATTAGTTGATGACTTGGTTCTATCCGTAATATATTTTCAAATAGCACACCTGTTCTCTTCATTTTAATATTCCACAAAAATTGTAAAAATATTTTCCTTTGAAATATAGCAAATAAAAATGGAACCATGCATCTATGATTTGAACACTCATTATATGGTGTGGAAAACATATTTTGATTACTGAGCCATTATGTCACAACTATGATATAGTTGTGTCCCATTATCCCTTATATGTGGTATACCAATTCAAAATTCCAACCACTATGACATGTAGTTCTTAGAAATTCATTTTACGACCAAAATATTCACAATAGTTATCCCTATAACACTCTTACACATCTTGAGTCTATTTTTATATAGTACTAATAGATGATTATATAAATTTTCATAACCTTTATGATTAATGTAGTTTATTTTTCTGCACATGAACTCTTCCAGGTGATCATGTTTACGTATTACTATATGATAATTAGTTTTATAGGCCTTATGTTTATGTCTCTCAATTCAATAGATCAACTATAATGACCAAACACATGAAAAAAAATCAAATAATCAACTGAATATAAAATCTACTAACCATGAATATTGACCATGTGATGAAGGAAATGGATCAACTGAATGGAAAAAATCAATGGATTTACTATATTGTAAAGTTTGACTGTAGTATGGAAATTTATTACTTCCTTCACATCAAATTAGAGCCTACCAATGAACCTATAGTCACTCTCCTGAATCTCAAAAACACATATGATTTTTTATATTTTATCATTATATCCAATAAAAATAACCATTATTTCCATGAAGATCAAAACTTCATTATTGACATTCAAAAAAATATCAAGAAAATACGAAATCATCACCATGGGATAAAATATGTTAAAATATAAATCGAATGTGGATCATCATCATTACAATGTCATTCATTTCCAATTCATTATTTATATATTATACTTCATTGGAATGTTTATGGTGAATCTGAATAATAATAAAATAATAAACATATATAGAAATTATGACATATTCATATCAACTCTCCTTAATAGAGACACACAAACAAATTTGAATAGTATTATATCTCTTTTTCAAAATATATTCACTCAAATGGTTATACAACATACTCACAAAAATCTTTATTCTATATAAAGATTTAATAAACCTTGTAAAATAATGATCTTGAGAACCAAATATGTAGACAAAAATATGAATTGTTCAAGGATTTTCATATAAACATAATTATTAATATTTATTTATAAGAATTTAGTCACAACATCCATCATTTAAAATTCAAGAAATTTATCTATAAAAACTTTCATGATATACCAAAAGATAATCAAAACCCTTAAAATAGAGTATGTTTCATCCAAACTAATATCAGGTATTTGTGAGAAACTATTATCAACTATTCATTCTTTACGTGTGTAAAATTCATTATTTTCATATGTAACATCCCACCCCTCCTCATTGGCTTACGTTGAAGAAGAAGTGCTTCTTGGACATAGGTGACATCCCCAAGGAACCAAAGGATTACTATCAATGTTGAGGGATTCATGAAAAGTGGGGGATGATATTACCTTTAACTAAAAACACCCAACCAAATATGTCATTTCCTAACCACTAAATGATGCATGCCAACAATGTATTAAAATTAAGTATTTTCCAAAAACAAACAAAACCAAAACCATCCCAATACCCTAATTAGAAAACCAAGAATAAGACAGACCAACAAAACCAAATAAATCTATAACACAACTCTAGATCTCCATGCCATTATCCATGCACCAAGCACCACATGATTTCCCAAGCCTCATGATGAAAAACTAATGAAATGAGATTCTTTACCATTAAATGTGTATCAGAATAAAACATATGCAAAAGAACTAAAGTTCCGAAGTTAGGAGTGAGTAATTATATTTAGTATGATTTCCCCAAATGACATACCTACACATGTAACTATGATAGATCCACTTACCACATTTAAATAAACAATTTATGTAGAATCATGAAACAAGGCAACAATTTCCACCATGCCATACAAACCCTTTCCAAACCATTTTACCTAAATCAATAAAACACTAAGGATTTAAACTGAACACATCATTAACAATTTTACCAACATATATTGGCATATCCCAATACCCCTTACATGGCTGAATGCATATTACGATCATATTCATAAGTTCCATACAACCACGGTCGGTGTTGAGAGGACCGATTTGGGATATACCTATCATTGAAAGGGGGTGAAATAGTGTTGGGGAATTTTGAAACCAACTCCAACATTCTATCCCTATTTCTATTGAACCATTAGGATCTTGATTCTTTTATTATTTTTTCCTTGTTTCTTGAAATAATGGAAAGAAGTAAAAATATGCACATGATATTTTTACAAAGTACACAACTCAATAAGAGCTGTTATATCCATTTAATTCATGGTAATGAATAGTGCATGGATTCTCCTGTATAATGTGATATGTTGTTACAGTGGATCGACTAGGAAAACAATCCTCTAGTCTGTGTGGATACCTAAACATGGAGGGGGATGGAAAATAATCCTTCTTCCTGAATTGATGATGACCTAGTCCAACTTACAACACCTTTATGGTTCTTTATACAGCCTCTGAGGACAATCTTCTTCCTTCTTGAATAAGGTAGGCTCTTCTCTGGATCTTCTTCAGTGATATTCACTTGGTTTCTTGAAAAGAAGTTGGCAAGAAACTCTCATATTCTTCCCTATTCTTCACTAGTGAAAAACCAAATACACTATAACAGGTTCTTCTTCCCACATTCTCTTTCAGTGAAAAACCAACTGCACAGAGATCACTTCTCTTCTTCTTTTCCAGAATCAAAAAATCACTTTGTGATTATCAGATCAATGAATTATAGCTCATATTAGGATCATCAAAACTATTATTTCCTGAGTAATAATAATTCTCTATGTGGGAACACTTGATTCGTCATGGACACAAAGTGATATAGAATAGTGTAGTGCTGTCATTTGAAGAACTAGTTCACCTATACCAGATATTCAGAACTGTTATTTTCAAAGCACCTTCGCGAATCTTTTTTGCGAAGATCCTTTGAAAATATCCTTCGCAGAGAACACTACTTTTTAGAGCTCACTGCTTTTCAGAGCTCACTACCTCACAGAGCTCACTACTTCGCAGAGCTCTGACCTTCATAGATCACACACATTCGTGAAGCTCTCTTCCTTCACGAAGCTTAAAGCCTTTGCAAAACCCACAATTTTCACAAATCAAACTTCCTTCACAGAACTCATAACATAATAATACTCTATGAGCCTTTGCGGAGCAAACCATCTTCGCAAAGCACATTGCCTTCGCAGAACAACTTTCTTCATGAATCTTATTCGTGATTCGAGAGGGGTAAAATTCTTTTGAAGTATCTATACTTCTCTAAAGGGGGTAGGGGCCTATTTGGTGGAATTTCCCACCGACTCTAGAACATTCTAGCCTCCTCAATTCCATGTCAGAATAAAATCACGGAGCTCCAAAAATTGTGCTGAAATTATCTCTATTTCGTGAAGCACCAGAAATATTTTTTGGATTCACAATTCTCTTAATAATCGCAAAGCGTTATGTCAAATCCTTTTCACCACTATAATGCTCTTTCTTCTTTTTCTCCTATACAATGCATTTTTTCCCTTTTTTCCACAAATCATTCTTGCGATGCTCTTCACCTCTGCCATTCGAAAATCTCATCGTAATCACAAAGAATTCTGTCAAATACTTTGTGCCTCCGTGTTTATCTTTCTTACATTTCACCATTGCAATGCTCCTTATTCCATTGTGCCGCAAATATTTCTTGTAAATCTCTTCACCTCTACCATTTTTTAATCTTGTCATAATCGCAAAGCATTCCGTAAAATCCTAGGGTCCACCGTGATTCTCTTTCTTCATTTACACCACAAAGATGCTCCTTCTTCCATTGCACCATAATTATTTCTTGCAAAGCTCTTCACCTGTACCATTTGTGAAGATCATCATAATCACGAAGAATACTGTCAACTTTATTCATTTCTTGACAAAATACACTTCATGAATCCCATCTTCAAAAAAATAATGACTTTTCTATATTCTGATTGGTTGCATCATTTTCCCCCTTTCCTTCATAATTTTTTCATCATAAGTTCTCCAACCAACTTATAATATTTGTGAAATACAAATCAGCAATGCATCATCATATTTACTAAGGAAAGGAATATAACTTCCCTATCTTCCAGCATTATCTTTCTTTCTAGTCTCAACTTAATGTGATTGGAATCACCTCTAGTCTAATATCATGCAAGGATATTTTCAATGTCAAGATCATGCATGTTCACCTATCTCTACTTCTTTTTTCACTTGGATTTGGTGTTATTAGTTTATGCACATGAGTGCATGCCTGATGTGTTCTCAGCCAAACCAAATTCAAAATCTTCTCTTCTTCTCCTCTTCATGTAAATCACATAATTATTTTCTTTTGTATGATCACAATTACAATGTCACCTTCAACTATTTATTATTTATCCATCATTAGATGGATAATACTTCACCATTCTTTATTTTTGTAAACAATGTGTCACCTTTGACACAGGTTCATTGGAATTTTAGATCAGTGCATCAATTGTCTGATTTGACTTTATGGAGAATTTCCCAAGAATGAAATCCAATGCAATGATTGCATAAAAATTTTATAGGAATCCTCATTTCATCCAATCTCCATTAACATTGGAGTCATTCTTCATCTCCTTCTTCATTATGACCAACATTTACAACTGTTGACAAAAAATAAAATCTTTATACACAAAGTGGTCCCAACAATCACCCCTTTGTATTTGGGGTCAATACCTTAAAGATCTCCTCAAATGAATGTGTCAATGTCAAAATGAGAATCTTCTATCCCCCTTACTTATTTATTTCCCCTAGACTTTCATTTCACTTCTCTCCCTCTTATTGAAAAGAAATACAATTTTAATGGTAGAGAGGGTATCATTTCATACTTATGTAATGTTCCATCATTCATTTCACTCGAGGTCTACCTGAGCAATGCTCGGTATAGAAAAGAATGGGATTTGACTTAGAAAACAATGATGCCCATTACCCACTGAATATGACACCTCATGAGATGAGAACTCAGGTACTTGTCTTCAAGGGATTTCCACATTTATTCTAGGCTTTGGATAATAAGTGTGATAGAAATAATCAACCGGAAAATCCTACACACTCCCCAACAAAAGTATCAAAAAAATCCAAGTGCAATTGGAAAGATAAGTGGCCTTGGGACACTTTCACTCTTCTTATGTCACTGATTAACTTTGTAACTCCCCCTTTGTAGAATGATCTTTATTTTTAGTAGCCAAAGATGAGATATTTAGAGATAAAATTCCTTTTCCAATGAAATGATCATTAGAAAATCATCAGAATATTTGAGTTTTATACCATCTGATATTGATAGTGATTGAGATAATGACTGTGGCAGCTTCTTCATGTGTCTCCCCCTCAAGGTACCACTTCTAATCATTGAATCCTAGGTTATTCCCCCTGAGATCTTGAATCACCATAAATTCCCCGTATGATAAGATGAAATACAATACACAAGGACATAATGGAATAAGGTGGATACTCCTTGTTTCATTAATATGAACAACAAGGTTGAGATGATTTTCTCAACCAAGATGCTCCATTTATTAAACTTACAAAAATGATCTTCAATGCTGATTGTGATTATTGGGGACACAATACACCTTCCATTTCATTGTGTGTGAGTCTTCCCTCTTGAAGGGATTTCAAAGTACTAGAATCTCCTGGTGAAAATTTTATCTTCGTGAGGAATACTTGTTGGGCTGGAGTAAATTCCAAGAATCTTCTAATAGTGTGACCAGCCTTGATGTACGGAACATAGAGATCTTTTTTATCCATGTTTAATCTTATTTTTTGTTATAACACAAGTCTTAGACTATGGTCCTTTTACCTTTCTCATTATTTATAAATCTTCTGTCTAAACAACCAATATATCATCAATGGAAAAGGCATCAAGATTGGATTTTCTACATGGCCTCTTTTGAGTGGCATCCTTATTAGTAGTTATTTTAGATGAACCACCCTTCACCTTCTTGGATTTAGAATCCAAGGACTTCTCAAATTTCTTGCTTAGAATCTTCTAGGGAGTGTTTTATTTTCCAACATTCTTATGAATACTTCCCAAGAATTATTTTCCTTTCATACCATCTTTTGTGATATTATTATTTATCTTCTCTAGGTACCTGTTGAAGGAATATGCACACTTAATGTGACCACTTCTATTGCATACATCACATATGTTATATATCATTACAAATTTGTTTGTAGTATACAGATGATTCTGGATCAGTGGATGTTTCTTCTTCTACTCCGACTTTCTTCCCCTTGAGATGGGATTTCTCTGCACTTTTACTTTTAAGGGATTGTACCAACAATATAGTGAACAATTCCAAAATCTATTACAACACCATCATTGACAAAAAAACTATGACTTAATTCTATCTTCTTTATATGTTTTCTGAATCTTTTTCTTCGTTTTTTGTGCTTTTTGTGGGGAATCATCTTCCAAATCCTTCTTCTTATACACCCTAGTCATGGTGGTAGTTTTTTTCATTTATACTCATTTATAATTTTTCATCCAACTTGCAATTTTTGTAGACATAATTTTAGAAACACGAGTACAAGTTGGTATGGATGATATCTTTACATTCTCAGTAGCTTGTAATAGATCAATGAGTGGAGCCATAATCTTCTTATCACATGTTGGAGTTCTTTGGATAGTAGAATCCTATAGTGAACATTGAGTTCCGGGAGCTACTATTTCTTTCATTAATAGAGACTTAATATGTGTCTTCTTAATATTGTTCAAATAAGCTTCTAATTCTAGACATCTCATATTGAGGATGACTTCATGGTCTTCAATCAGAGTCATCTTCTCTTCACAAGCATTCTTTAATCTTTAAACTTCACCTTCTTTCATCCTTACTTTGATTTGTAACAAAGTGTTAAGTTATTTGATCTTCTTGGATTCTTTTTCCAAATATACCTCCTTGACTTCATTACTCTTTTTCAGCTCATTTTCAAGTGCATGAATCTTCTTTTATAGAGTATTATTGACTCCCTCATTTTCTTCAAAATCTTTGTGGCACTTTGAATAACTTACTTAAAATTCTCTCTTTCTTGCTTCAAAGGCCCCAAACTGTCTGGAGAGATTTAAACATTCAACGATTTTTTCTTTTAATACTTTCTCCAAAACATCAGTTTCTTCATCCAAATGAGTGATATTTTCCTACATACATTGAAATAATCCACAAACTAGGTATGTGATTTCTTCAAGAATACCATGCAGAATCATTCTTAATCTTTCAACAAATATTTATTGAGATGTTATAGATTGATCATTTCCACTTGTGCTAGAATTTTTATCATGAGAATAAATTCCAAATGTACTAACACATACCTCTTGATCAGTTAAGGTAAAAAGGTTGTCCATCTTCTTGGTGGGGACTTGATCCACCTTCTCATTACTTTCCAAGACCGATGTTTCTTCATTGTTCGTAAGGTATGGAGAAACAGATACTTCCTCTTATTTATATAAGAGGGAATTCTTCATCAACATTCTCTTCTCATTATTTTTCCTGTTCATCATGGTCTTGGTAGTATAGCCTTTTGATCAAAGGAAACTGAATCTTCACTGAATGTTCAATTCATTTTTAACACAGTAAAGAAACTCAGGTCTCCAAAATAGAATATCTTCACTATATAGAATCCAATAGAGGGGAACCTATCCTTATGATACCAATTGAGAAGAAAATTTTGGGATATACCTAATACTAAGAGGGGGTGGATCAGTGTTGGGGACTTCTAAAACAAATTCCAACTTTCTATCACTATACCTCTTGACCTGTTAGGATCTTGATTCTCTTATTCTATTTTCCTTGTAGCATGAAATAATATAAAGCAGTAAAAATATGAAAATGATATTTTTACAAGGTTCACCACTCAATAAGAGAATCTACTTCCCTTCTATGCATGGGAATGACCAGTGCATGTATTCTCCACTATAATGTGATATGCTGTTATAGTGGATCAACTAGGAAAACAATCTTCTAGCATGTGTGGCTCCCTACACTAATAAGGGGAAGACAAATAATCCATCTTCATGAATTGGTGACAACCTAGTCCAAATTACAGCACATTTCTTGTTTTTTATACTACCTCTGAATATAGTCTTCTTCCATCTTGAATAATGTAGGTTCTCTTATTGATCTTATTTAGTTAAATTCAATTGTTTTTTTACAATGAATTATGCATGAAACTCTCTTATTCACCCCTCTTCTTCACTAGTGTAAAACCAACTACACTATAACTCGCTCTTATTCCCACTTTCTCCTTTAGTGGAAAACCATCTGCACGAAGATCGCTTCTCTTTTTCTTTCCCAGAATCACAAACTCTCTTTTTGAATGTCAGATAAATGAAGTCAAGCTTAGCTTAGAATCATCACAACTCTTCTACCGTGAGTAATAATCAGTCTCTATGTGTGTACACTTGTTTCTTCTTTGACACACAATGATATGGAATAGTATAGTGGTGTCTTACAAAGAATTAGTTCACCTAAACCAGATTTCCAAACTACTACTTTAAAATATTTTAGTGAAGCTCCTTCATGAAGATCCTTCATAAAGATCCTTTGTAGAGCACACTACTTCTCAGAGCTCACTATTTCACAGAGCTCAATTCTTAGTAGAGCTCTGAACCTCACAGAGCACAAACCTTCGTGGAGATATCTACCTTCACGGAGCTTACAACCTTTGTGAAACCCACAACCCCCACAATGAAAACTTCCTTCATAGAGCTGACAACTTCAAAATTATCATTGATCCTTTTTAGAACAACGTACCTTCACGAAGAACATTGCCTTCACATATCAACTTTCATTGTGAATATTCTTCCTGATTCGAGATCTCTAAAATTCTCATGAAGTATCTCTATTTATCTTGAGGGGATAGGGGCCTATTTATAGGATTTTCCCACTAACTATAGAACCTTCCATCCATCTCAATTCCATGTCAGCATCGAATCATGGAGCTTTGAAAATTCCACTAAAATACACTTTGTTTCACAAAGCACCATGGATAATTTATGGATTCACAATGCTCCTCGTAATCGCAAAGCGTTCCATCAAATCCATTTCACCACTATGATTCACTTTCTTCCTTTGTGCCACCACGATAGTTCTTCTTCCTTTGCACCACAAAGCTTTCTTATAATGCTCTTC
Source organism: Viscum album (assembly GCA_963277665.1). NCBI lineage: Eukaryota > Viridiplantae > Streptophyta > Magnoliopsida > Santalales > Viscaceae > Viscum > Viscum album. Next base: position 640,274,401 of record OY728155.1, on the reverse strand, counting down.
ACCTATCCCATTTTTGAATCTCATCGTAATCGTAATGAATTCCATAAAATCCTTGGGTCCACTGCGATGCTCTTTCTTCCTTTACGCCACCGCGATGCTCCTTCTTTCTTTGCACCATAAATATTTCTTGGGAAGCTCTTCACCTCTACCAGTCATGAAGCTCATCGTAATCACAAATAACACCGTCAAATTTCTTCATTTCGTCACGAAATACACTACAAGAATCAAATCTTCACAAAATTCATGCCTTTAATATATTTTGATATGCTCTTCTTGAAAATCCACTTTTTGTGATGCTATCCCAACTCCAAATTTTGGATCCAAAAAATTTGGCAAACTTTTGGAAATTGAGCCACGTTAGGCACATTCTTCTACAAGACCAACCATGATAATTAGTTGCATCATTTCTACCCCTTTCCTTAATAATGAATGCATCATAATTTCTCCAACCAACTTATGATCTTTGTGAAATATAGATCACCAAAGAATCATCATATTTACCGAGGAATTCATTATAAATTCCATATCTTCCAGCATCATCTTTCATTCCAATTTCAACTGAATGTGATTGGCATCACCTTCACTCCAATCTCATGAATGTCTATTTTGAATGTCAATCTCATGAATGGTCACCTCTCTATTATTTTTTTTCATTTGGATTCGGTTTTTTTAATTTATGAACATGAGTTCATGCCTAATGTGTTATCAGCCAAACCGAATGCACACTCTCTTCTTCTTCTCTTTTTCATGAAAATCACATAATTATTTTGTTTTGCTTGATCCCACTTACAACTTCACCTTCCACAATTTATTATTTTTTCATCCTTAGATGGTTGATACATCACCCTTATTCATTGTTTTAAATAATGTATCACCTTTGACACAAGTTCTTTGAACTTTACGATCAGTGCATCAATCGTCTTATTTGACTTTATGGAGAATTTCCCAAGCATGACATCCAATGCTATGATTTTATTAATTTTTTTTGGGTATCATCATTTCAGCCAATATCCATTAACATTGGAATCATTATTCATATCCTACTTCATTAGGACCAACATTGACAACTTCTGACAACAAATACAATCTTCAGACACAAAGTGGTCCTAATAGGTGTACCCATGATGCTGGATCTTCCCATCCACCCTCTTCCTTTATAGCAGTACTTCACGCCCTATTATACTTGATGGTGGTCCTTCATGTATAATCTATATACCTTTATTATAGTGTTCCATCATGCCCACTATATTTTTGTTCCCACCCATTCTTAACTAATTATTCTTAAAATCAATCCAATATCATTTACCAAAATCACAACATCATGAAAATCAATAGTTAGATAAATCGTATCAACAAACATATGAAAATCCATACTACCCAACAAATTCCAAACAAAAAAATTCCTTAGGAAAATCAAAACTTCCAACAACATTTACAAACTACTTAAATAATTCAACCATTTATTGAAAAAAATATTTAAAATGTTATCCATGCCAAACCAAATTTCAATAAAATAATATTTTCAATGAAAACCACTTTGCATGAACCATTATCATTAAATCAACCATGATAAATTTTTTCAAATTTTCATTTTCAAATACAATAACACAATTGATTTCAAAATAATAACCCATTTTATCCAAAATCCACAAATCATTACACAATGGGTTTTAATCAATCATTGCTCATCTCATTCACAATCAATTTTAAGAAAACCCAATTAATTTAAAATTATACCTCCATGTTCTAGTAAAATGGAGTTGAGATTGAAACAACCTACCTTAGGGTGTGGAGAAATCAACTCCTCACAAAAGAACACACCAAATATGGGTGAAACATCCACAAAATAACCTTATATCCCTTTCCCTTACATCAACAAGTGAAAGTATCACCATTATAGGAAACAACAACTTAATATATACATGTGACAGAAGTAAATCTAGGAAACTAAGAAATATATGAGATTATATATAAGTTAAAACATGAATCACCCAAAAGAGAAGACTTACAATGGTTGAATCACCTTAAAGGAACCTTGAAAACCCATTTAATAGATAGAAAAATGAGTTGGGGAGACTCCCTAACCTATGGGAAGAAGAAATCCCGAGTGGGGTTCGAGTGGGAGGCAAAATGAGTTTTATAGAGATAATCCTAATCCCCCTCATTTTTTAAAACCCATATTTTTTTACCCACTCATGGTTTAACTGCACAGTTAAGAAAACCATATGCTAACTGTGCTCCTGATACTATCATAAAGGGTTCCTAACATTGTTTTCCCACACAGTTAGAAAAATTGTGTGCCGACCATGTGAAATCCCACTATCTCAAGTTGTACGCCTTACCTGGGGTGGTAACACAGTTTGAAAATGGTTCTCCCTAACTATGCACCATTCCATATCCTTCTTCCTCAACTTACATGGTTTCCTATAGATTCTTCATAATTTTCAATAATTTTTCTCAAACTGTGCTCCATTACTAAAGCAGCAAAACCTTCCCCAAACCATCAAAACTATCCACAACATTATCCAAACACTTTATACACATAAAAATCAAAACAAAATGGTTACATAACTCAAACTTGAGGTAAAAAATTATCCCCACAAGTGGAATTTCCATCCTTGCAAAGTAGATAAAAATAGATTTATTGAAAGAGATTAGGCCATTACCCCACCATCTCTTTCTCCCACTCCCAAGTATCATCCTAAATCTTACAATGTTTCCAAAAAAACTGAACTATATGATGATTTTAGCACAAAATACTTTATATTACCTATCCAAAATATGAATTTGTATTTGAAACAACAAAGAATCCATCTCTAGCTCAACATGTTCTCATCGAATCACATGGGAAGTATCTGGTAGATACTTCTTGAACTGATATATGTGAAAAACATTATGCACCACATTGAACCATGGTAAGAAATCCAACCAATATTACACCTCTACAAAGATACTTAGGTATCTTAAAATACCCAATATACCTATGATATAAATTCACATAATTCCCAAAATGAAAATTTCCAATCCTAGAAGAGATTATTAAGAACACATGATTTCCCATATCGAATGACAATGGTCTTCAACGGTGATCCATGTATGATTTCTAATGACATTTCATCATCTCCATTCTCTTCCTTATCTACATAATCTTATCCATAGACTCTTGGAAAAGGATCATCCTAATCATAAATTTTTCACATGTTTCCACCCAACATAGTGGAGAATGACATGGATGACCATACTGAACTTTAAATGGATCTATATGTATGGATGTCTGATATGTAATATTGTAGGATAACTCCACCAACAGAAATTTCTCCTCCCACGATCTAAAAAAATCCATGACACAAGCCCTCAACATGCCTTACATTGTTTATATCATCCTCTTGGATTTACCATACATCAGAGGATGATATGTTGTTCTCATCATCAATTGAGTGTCAAGGTCATGATTCTAAGGTTTCTAGAAATGAGATGTGAACCTCAAATATCCATCTGATACAATTGAAATTGGTATAATTTTCCTCATTACCACCCCAAAAATATTGATTTCAGATAGATCCTCCATAATATGAGATTCATGAATAGGGATGAATTGAGTTGACATTGTGAGCTGATACACAATCACCTGTATGGTATCATGTTTCCTAGTCGTTCTTGGGAGTCCTATAACGAAATACATCATTATCTATTACCACTACCAGAAAAGGATAGGTAAATACTGAAACATACCTACCAACCGCTGATGAGATTCCTTAACTTGCTGAAATTTCAAGAATCTCAAAACAAACTAAGACACATTCCTTTTCATACCATCATATAAAAACTAAAATTTCAATGCTTTATATGTTTTCTGGTTTCCAGTATGAAACACTCGTCTCCAATGATGGTAAGAACTATCAATTTTCTCCTGGAAAGACAAATATACAACTATCTAGTTTTGAAAGAACAATACTAAATTCTCATCTAGTTTAGAACCCTCAATGGACTCCAATACATTGAGTTTCTACCTCATAGCCACACACTCTAAATCAGACATTTGCGCCCCTCTAACCAAACTAACCAAGTAAGGAACCAACAAAACTGGAAAAGAAACCACTACATTAACTCATCCTTCATATTATAACCTCATGTCAGCTATAACCGACATCAACTGCCACCGATCCAATCCATGTTTCACCACCTAAACGTATGAATTTATACATAATGCATCATGCACTAAATTTCCCTTACCCTATTTTGACAATAAGTCGAAGTCAAACATTTGAAGATACTCCATCCATTTACTCTACCTAAAATTTTAATCTCTCTGTTAGAAAATAGTCTACAATATATTATAACTAGTAAAAACTATGAGTTTTTCACCAAATAGATAATGAAGACTCATTTTTGAAGAATGAATCATAGCCATTAACAATAAATTTTGCATTGGATATTTATTCTCATGTCACCTCAAATGTTGTGATCCATATGATATAACTCGATACCTTCTCTTAGAAACACCCCAACCCTAATATTGATGCATCACAGTACACCGAATTCCCTTTACTTGGATCTAGTAAAAAAAAGATTGGTCCTTATTTAAGACGACCGTTAATCAATTCAAATGACTTTTATCACTTCTCATTCCATTGAAATGGAACATTCTTCTTTTTCAAAGATATAATCAGTGAATCTAGTCCTAAAAAGTCACGAAAAAAGAATTAATAATACCCAACTAGACCTAAGAAGATTCATATCTCAAAGAAAATACTTTTATATTTCTAAGAGATAACAACCACTGTCTTCTCCAAATCCATTTAAACACCTATCTCAGAAATAAAATGGACCATGAAACAGAACTCTTGTATAAAAAACCACACATTGATAATTTTTCATACAACCAATTATCTCTCAAGGTCCCCAAAACATTCACCAAGAGTTATTCATGATCGACCCTTTTCCTAGAATACACCAATATATCATCAATGAACCCCCCATGAAAGAATCTAGATATCACTAAAATATAAGATTCATCAATTAAATAAAGTCCACTACTGAATTCATTAGACTGAAGGGCATAAAAAATATTCATAATTTCTATATATACATTTGAAAGTAATTTTTGGAATATCCTTTTTCTGCAACTACAACTAATGATATTTTGACTGCAAGTTAATTTCGGGGAACCACAAAGATCTCCTAAAATTACCAAACATGTCATAAATTCTTGAGATTCTATATCAATTATTTATCATAACATGGTTAATATTAATATTATCAACACACAGACAAATATTTACATTCACCTTTTTAGCAAACAATACTAGTGCTTTCCATGGAGATGTGCTAGGCCAGATGAACTCTTTATTTATAACTCCTCCAACTGCACTTTAAATTAACTTTATTCAGAAGGTTCTATACATTAAGATGGAAGGGAGATAGGATGAATCCATGTAAAGAGATCAATAATAAAATCCAATTCTCTTATGAGTGGAAACCCTAATAATTATTTAGATAATATATTAAGAAACTAATCAAAAAACTGCGAAAAACATATTTGAATGATTTTTTATTGATTCCAGCAAAAAATCCACCAAATGATTTGATATTGTACCAACTATATCTCTTTAGAAGAATGTTTCACCCACCTTTACATCCTTCTATCCTCTAAATATATTTTCACCTCCACCACCCATCTTGAAACATACCATTCACGTATAACAATCAAAGTGGGCCTAAAAAATCATCAGACAGTCCATACCCAAGATTATATCATAAATATTTTTCAAAAACTAAGAGGTCCCACATATATTCAACCACATCATCAGTTATACTCCATGCTCTACATAGAAATGATCAAAACTCTCCATAAACCAGAAGAGTTTTAATTTTTAAAACCGAAGGCATCATTTCAACATTTAAACCAAAAAAATAAATAACACATGAAGTAATGAAATAATGATACACACCTATATCAAACAACACTTGAATAAGGGTATAATTGAAAATCATAATACCGTACACCATGGATGGTCCCAACTTATCATCCAATACAACATGTTGAGCTCCAAATAGGTACTTACTTGTCACACTCTACACATTATTAACCTACTAAAACATCCTTTGAGGAGAAGATGTGGTATTCTTAGAATCACCATGTATAACTCTACCCAAATAATTATGGATATGATACTTCCCCCAACCTGTCATGATATAAGACACCTGCTACCCTTGGGTAGTGTCACGAACACCCCACCTCTGAGAATTGTGACATTAATTCTTAATATACTCCATATTCATTCATTTATGACGTGATCTAGGTGGTATTGTACAATCTCTCTAAATGTGGTATATAGAGACAAACTGAAAACATAAGGCTTAATATGAGGATTAAGCGGATGATTCATCGATCCTACTATCAGATTCTGAGCCATACTCCCACCTTGGAAATAAGTGTCCCTCTTCCGATTATTCCCCACATTAGAGTTCCCACTATTTTCGATGGGTACCAACATGTTTCCCATGCCTATAAACCCTAATTTATCCCTTTCACCCATTTTTTATCTATTAAGATATATGTATAATTCATTATACAAAGAACCACTATTTTAGAATGAATATTTTCCTTAATCTATATTCAATGATCCCGGAATTTATGGATGCACTATCCACATCCTCAATTAAAAATAAAACTATTTTTATGAACACAACTGAATATTTCATTACCAAGATGTTAACTTTCTTAAAACTAATGAAATTTGTTCTTTTTTGAATTATAAATAGTTGGGGATAGAATTGTTTGTTAAAAAATTCATCTAAACCCTCTAAATACTCTAATGCCATACCTTGGTCCCCTTTTTCCTAGACCACTAACTCCCACCACTGATGTGCCAGATCTTCCAACATATAGGTTTCTAACTTGACCATAAACTATAATAGTGTACCTAAGAAATCAATGATTTGATTCATCCTATTCAACCAAACTTTCTACATTTCCGGTTCAAAATCACTCCTAATGATTTGTGGACTCTACTTCAAAATACGAACTGAGTGGTCCACATGCTTCATCTCATCCATTCTACTCCCACATTCCATGAATTAGAAATATTTCAATGTTTTATATACTAGTTATTGGTTTACTTGTGGCTCAGGTGTAACTACATTTTTCGAAAAATCCTCCAGTTGATCTCTAAGATTCCTACTTGATGCCATTTCTATCAACACAAAACATGTTGGAGTTTCTTCCCTTGAAACCAAATACTTTATTACATTATGATATAACTTTATTAAATAGATAAATAAAAATAAACTCATTATCACATAATGATTTTTCATATGTTTTACATAATATGTGATAATTTCTTAAGAACTACTTCCACACTTAAAGGACATAGAGGATACCTACTATGATGAGACCCTGGTAGTGCCATGACGCTATTCTTGAATATATGTTATATGGTCAGATGATATCTTTTTAAGGGACACAAATGATACTGGCTATCAGGGGTGGGGGCTTGGGAACTTTTAAGGCACCTTTTCATGGTGTGCTCCCTTGGTAATATGCAGGTGAATATTATGAGAACAAGACCCGCCAACAAGAAATACACATTCATAAGTGTCATTGGATGTTACTATATGACGATGTGTGTATTGGCACTTAAATTTTATGATTATTATTAGCGGGTATTATGACTCTAACTGGTAGATGTATTGACCAAAACTATGACAAAATATGTTCATGGAAATGTAGGATATGTTGTGTCCGTCATGAGTAATACTAAATTAATGAATAATGTAAGAAAAGATATTTCACTTCCATGGAAGTAGATATCTCAACCCATTTGATGTAAATGGTATAACTTAAATAAATCCATGTCCATGATGTTCTCTTGGAAATTTCAATTCTTGGAAGTTAAAGAATGAGAAATCGATCACATGGGTTGATGGAACTTGCATGCAACCCACATGATTAGATATATCAAGACAAAGGGATTATATTACATTGTAAGAATTTGTATAAGGTGACATGTTGTTGCAACATCAATGAATTTCTCTTGGGTTCCCTGACCCATTTCAAGATAGTAATCTTTGACTTTATGCAAGCCTGCCTAATGCCAATGAGAAAGAGGCCTAGAGGGTCACACACTAAGTGTTTCCGGTATATTAGTTAAATAATTTAGTATCTAACAAACTGAATAAATATTTTTCTTCGATGTGGTTTAATAATAATTAAAGTATTCCAAATTTCATTTATTATGTATTTTTTTATTCAAGATAATATATTGGAGACAAAATATTTATTTATCAACAAATAATTCAATTATATTAATTTAATAAATATAGAGTCATTATTCAAGGCCAGGTAAATATTGAGGAGGATTGGTGGAAAAAGAGTTATGGGTATGGTGAGAAATAATATTAAATATTATTTGGTTAAATAATATTTAAATATAATGTGTAAGTTAATAACATGTTATATAAATAATAGCATTGCTATTATTATTTAACATGAGTTTTCACATGGAATAATAAAATAAATAATAATGTTTGTGCTAATTATTTATTAATACCAAGTGAATTAAATCCCCCAATATTTTATTGTTATCTAATTATAAACGTGGTCATTGTAATGGCTAACCCATGGTTGTGTGCTCAACAACCTTGGGTAAATGATCTTGAGCCTAGAGAATTGTTTCTTCTCTAAGAATTCTATAAAAAATGAGAGATATCCTCCTCCACCAGATCTAGGAGAATGATTCGAAAGTTATTTTCAAGGTGATAAATGGTAAACATAACAAGCATGTATATATTTCATGGTAGCACCAGGAGACTCCTTCGATGGTGTCCAGATATGCGTGGATCTTGTGTGGATCACCGGTAGAGGATTCTTATCCTTGGATTCTACATCGCAACAAAGCCGCACCTCGGACCCATGATCAAACATGTCAATGAAGAATGAATAACCATTGAGGTAATTTATTAATTTAATTAAATTAATTATAAACAAAATATGACAATCCTCTCTTATCATTTCTAGGTTCTCCCCTTATCTTTTATCTTTGATTAAATTTTGTGGATGCTAGTGTTTATTGTTTTATTGATTCCGGATTAATCATCGATCATGGAAATTTCCAAAGTTGGGTACACACCCATATTACACTTATGTTGCATCGAGAACATACAAGTGGTATTAGAGGGATCATATTTTCATTTATAATTATTAAAATAATTCATTAATGATTTACTCTTTAATAATTTAGTCTGTTAATTCATGTTTAATCATTATTGTAATATGAATTTTGAGATATGTTCCTCCCTTATCGTTTCTCACAGATTTACCAAAAACAAATAATTCTATGATTAAAATTAAATTTTGTATTTAATTAAGAGGTGATGATGATTTTGTCTAGGTGACACGACAATACACACATTGTATTTAGAATTACACGTCATGTAATCTACCACACACGCTGTGTAATCTGGATTACACACTGTTCAGTTATGTTCAACGCAGTCTGAGTAATTAGACAATTAATTAACCCATGTTCATTAATGACTCATGGTTTAGTTAATTATTAAATTGCATGTTGATTAGGACAAACTGGCTCATGGTCAGCCAAACTACATACTGTGTGGCCCATTGGAAACATCGTACTATCCCTTCGGGTCAAGGTCAAGTCGTGTATCCCATACACGGATTTCCTAGCTGGTAACCATGTAACATGGAGTCTACACAACCTGGGGACCTCTAGAAATTCCATGTACTATGAATATTTCTGAATTCCACATCACACGCCATTTCCACATAAGTTTACTTTGGATCGATGGTGAGGAGGGTACAGGTCGTGCTATCGGATCTACATGCAGTGTACTATTTCCAAATTAAGCATATTTAAAAATTTATTATTATATGATGTAACCCATGAGGCATGTACCTTCTTTTATATGTAAATATGGGAAAAACATGTGATAAGTGTAATATATATATATAATTAACATCTGTATAATGTTCAAAGATCCGCATGTCATATATGAGTTGTATTATAATTATAATTCTTTGTTGATGCTACATGTCACAAAGAATAAAAGTGTATACAAGTATAATTACATGATGGGAAGTTTTGAACGGGTATTCACCAGGTTACCTCCATGGTACAAGATATGTACATGGTTATGGATGAGAATCTCAAGAAGATTTAAAAAATGATTTAGAAAAAATGATTAACTAATTAATGATAACGACTAATCGATTTGAGAATAAATTATCTTAATAAGAACGATTAAATAATTGAATTATAATTTTATTAAAATCATGATTCATTTCATGTATGTGGATGAACAGGAGCCAGAATATAGCTTTGTTTGTGATTGGTTCCTTTTTAATTTATTAATTAAATTAAAATTGTTGGCAAATGTGCCTTCTCGACCATAATATGTAGGGCCTACATGCCCATGGTTTTTTTATGTAAACTCCCTTTTACCCCTCAACAATGTTTGTATTTAAATAACATGTAATTTATAGAGATCCCAACCAAGTGAAGGTGATTCAAGTTTGAAGTTTAGGTGAAACCAATCAAAGGAGATACAAAGGTGGACAGGTGGAAAGCTATAAACACGAACCTCAAATGGTTAAAGGTGTTTCTCCCATAGGTTAGGGTTAGTTTATCAACTGATAGATAAAATAAACAATAGTAAATATCATATCATTCCATTTATTTTATTTGTATCAATTGTATTGTTATTAATTATGGATTTTTGATGCAATCACATAAATTATGAACTAACAATCAAATAAGATGAAACTAAAATAAAATGTCTTATGTGTAAATATTATCTATACATGGTTAATTACTTATGTATATCCCACATAATATTAAAAATAATGTGCAAAGATAATAAGTGTAAATTTACACATAAAGGATAGAATCCCTCAATTAATTATTAATTCGGTATAACCATCCATTAAATTTTTAGAATCAAACCATAGTTCAAAGTTCTTTACCATCCCCTGCTAGGGTGATTTCAATTATCAGGGAATTCTAATTTAATGTTTTCAGTTATCCTAACATAATTTACATCTAGGGTTGATTTTTAAATCATGAATTACTATAACAAAGAGGCAAAGGTTGAGGAAGTACAAAATTAGGGATTTCAAAAATTAGGTGTCCACTCAACAAATCAAGGAGCTGTGAGTTAATGAAGATGTAATTTTGAATACCTACCTATGACCTTTCAAGTTTCTTGAAAAAACCTGGTTTGGGTAATGTGAATGGATATATGGATTCATGCCTCTAGAATGCGAAAGAAATAGGATATTCTGAAACCAATAGTGAGGGCTATTAGGTTTCGACATAATAGTGGGACGGTAATAAATAAATATTTATTTATTTTTCAATATAAAGCACTAAAACTCTGTTAATATTAATTTGTAGAAATAACAATAAAAATGACATAAAACATATAATGGTAATCCAAACATGAGAAGGAAAACCTTCTCACTAGCAATAATTTCCAGTAGTGGAAAAGGTGCCTTCAGGTTATTCATTTCAATGAGAGGAAACATTATGTCCTAGAAGAGCCTTTCCATTTGTTTCTAGAAATGAGGTGACTCATGAAAAACTATATGTTTATGAGAAACACCTGAATGATTCTATGGATGATTAGTGCCTCATGCTATCATCCCTGACCAATGAGATCTTTAAGTAATAATAGGAAATGGATTCTTATAGCACGATGTCTCACCTTCGGAATCTCTATCAAGAGAAGGTGAGACATGATAGATATGAGATATATAATTCTTTGTTTACTACTAATCATGTAGAGTATGCGCCAACTGAATTATATGTAGTTAAAATTATTAGCTACATTATGCATCTGGACATCTTAGGGATTAAATTATTAGATGAGATGCGTATAGATCTCATACTATCATCAAATCCTAAGGACTCATATAGTTATATTATGAATTATAATATGAGTAATAACGATAAGATCTTATCATAACATCAAACCATGATTCCCCATGTGGATAAGAACCTGAGAAATAGAAAAACCAAAGTCCTTATGGTGAATAGAAAGAGTAAAGATAAGTAAAATGGGCCTACGATTTTTAAATTGTCTAAAGATCTCAAGTATTGTCCGATAAATAAGTAGAAGATCCAAAGGTAGGGAAAAGAAAAGTAGAAAGTATGCATTGCTTATGGAAAGTTAGGCCACTGGAAGAGGAACTATACCCAGAGGCATGGGGAATCGAAATGTTCGTTTATTATCGAGTGCAACCATTCTATTTCTACACATTGTATATTAGATACAACTTGTGGTGAAAACAACTATATTCAAATGCAAAAACCAATTATATTTTGGATAATTTTGATAGGAGTGGTGGTTTTGCGACATGCCAATGGTTCGAGGATGGTTGGTCTTTCCATTAGTGACTACCAGCTTTCATTGATTACATAGATGAATTTGGTTACATGACTATTATTATTTACCAAGTGTTACCAAGAATATTATTTCTATATCAAGTTTAGATACTGATGGATTCATTATCATGTTTGGAAATAAATGTTGTTACTTTTATTAGGGAAACATCTGTTATGGTATGATGAATTTAATTAATGGTTTGTATGTATTAAATTATGAGAACCAAGTGTTGGGAATTGATAACAAACCAAGTTTACATGACTCATACAAAAACCAATTGTGGAATCCCCATCTCTATCAAGTAAATGAGAAGCGTTTGATAAATCTCTATCAAGATTTTTATTTAGGCTATTCTAAGATAAAAGCACTTGATAGATGTCATGATTATTTACAAGGGAAAATGACCAAACTGCCATTTGGTGGATAGGGTGAAGGGCCACAAAGCTTCTAGGATTTTTACACATTGATGTGTGTGGACCATTTATAGTAGAAGCTAGAGGTGGATATTCTTACTTCATTACAATTACTAAAGACTTGAGTAGATATTCTTATGTCAAATTAATGAGGTATAAGTATAAGTACTTTGAGAAATTCAAGGATCTAATGAATGATGTAGAGAATCATCTTAGTAAGATGATAAAGAAGAATTGATCAAATAGAGGGGGAGAATATCTTTACAAATAATTCATCGACCTTTTACGAGAGTATGGGATTCTATCTAAACTCACTCCACCTTATACACCACAATAGAATGATGTTAGTGAATGGTGGCAATTTACCTTATTGGAAATGATAAGGTCAATGACGAGTAATAATGATCTACCACTATTCTTTTGGAGATATATGTTGCAAACTATAGAGTAAACATTAAACCATGTACCAACTAAAGAGGAAAATGGGATTCCCTTTGATCTATGGAGTGGAAGGAAACCTAATTTGTAACATACACATGTATGGGGATGTGAGGTAGTTCTTAAGGCTTTATCATGAAACAAACTAGAACCTTGTGGCATGATGTTTATCATTATACAGTATCACAAGGAAACAATGGGATACTACCTATACAACCAATCAGACAAGTAAGTGAATATTTCCAAACATGCCATCTTTCTGGACGGGGACCACATCCTAAAAAAGGATAATAGGAGCAAGATTTAATTTGATTAAGTTGATGCTTAAGATAAATATGAGTTGGTACAGGAAAAATTTCCACTTGTCCCCATGGAATATGTACTTCTTGAAACACATGTACTCCGTAGGAATACAGGAGACATAAGGGAACTAGAGATATATGATTTTTTATTACCGAGGTTGGTGACTCATTATTGTTAGAAACTGATTATCCTCTCTCATAAAAGGAAGAATTAGAGATCTCATAAGATATAATATTGCAAGAATTAATGAATTATGATATGGATTCCATGTATCAAAACATAGACTAGGTTTTGGTCGATGTTCCAGTTGATGTAAAGCCTATTGTGTGTAAATAGGTATTCAAGAAGAAACTGAACATGGAAGGTCAATTTAGAACCTATAAAACAAGAAATGTATCTAAAGGTTTTAAACATCATCAAGGAATTGATTATGATAAATCAGTTTCTTCAGTTTCCATGTTTAAATACATAATAATCAGTCTTTCCATAACATCTTTCCATGACTATGAGACTTGGAAAGAGGATCTCAAAACTATATTCATTAGAAGAAACCTTCAGGAAGATGTCTATATGACACAACTGGAAGGGATTGTTGAACTAGGTGATGCTAAAAGGGCTCGAAAGTTACAGAGATCAATTTATGAATTATAGAATGAATCCAGTTCATTGATCAGTCGATTCGATGAATCCATAAGAGAATTTTGTTTCATTAAGAATAAATGTTAGACATGTGTTTACAAGAAGTTTAAAGGGAATGCAGTCATTATAATAGTAGTGTATGTTGACGGCAAATTTCTTATTGTAAATGATATACCAGTCTGGCAGTCAGTCAAGGACTGGTTGAACTAGTGCTTCTCCATGTAGGACATATGTGAAGCAACCTACAATATATGGATCAAGATCAATAGTGATAGATATAAGAGGCTTCTTGGACTATGTAAAAGTATGACCTGATACTAAAGATATTTAGTATATAACAATCCAAGATAGGATTGGTTCCAGTCTCACATGGTATACATCTTTCCAAGAAATTGTTTCCCCAAACACAACATGAGAAAGATAAGATGAATAATATTACATACACTTCAGTGATAGGCTCTATCATGTATTCCATGTTATGTACTATAATTGACATTTCCTATGCCCTGAGCATGGTAGGAAGGTATCCAGATGATCCAAGAGAATAACATTATACTACTATAAGGACTATCCTTAAGTATCTGAGTAGAAATAAGGATATTTTCCTTGTGTTTTGAGGAGATGAGTAGATTGTCATTAGAGGGTATAACGATGTCGGTATTTAGACAAATCATAATGATCTGAAGTCACGATCATGCTATGTTTTTTGTCTTAACGCATAAACTAAGATATGGAAGAGTCCAAAGCATCCAGTTTTCACTGATTCTATAATTGAGTCTGAATATATAGAAACTTCTGTTGTAGCCAATGAATCCATTTGGATTCAAAAAAATTTCTAGTAGCTTGATGTGCTACCTAGAATTAAGGATCCCATTTCATTGTGTTGTGATAATACTATAGTGGTGGCTCTTGAAAAAATTCCAAGGTCACATCAATGGAAAAAGAACATACTATGAATGTATCACCTCTTGAGGAATTTCTATCAAAGGGGTGAAGTTATAGTGAGATAATAGTCCACAAAATAGAATGTGTTGGATCCATTTACTAAAGACCTTTCTCAACTATAGCATGAATATCATTTGGGAGCTACTAGACTGAAGGTTAGTAGAAGTTAACTCTTGTGAAAGTAGAATCTTATTAGAGTTGGTGCCCTAGAAACCAATTTCATTGAACTTTATGATAAAACTGTATTCATTAGATGAATATTAATAAACTCCTAATCACATCTTGATTGTTTTCTGTGTGACATGGTACGTGAAAATGTACTAAGAATAACTATCACATTAAAAGGTCATACCAGATGCCTGCTAAGATGAGAACCCAAAAGTGTCAGGACACTATTATTGAATAAATATTTCATGGCCGAATGATATCATTTGAAAGGGATAAAATCACATAGGTTATTAGGGGTGGGGACTCATGAAACTTTGAGGCATATTCTCAAGGTGTTCCCCCTTAGTAATATGTAGAAGGATATTACGAGAACAAGACCTGACAATAGGAAATCCACACTCATAAGTTTCATTGGATGTTTTTATCTATAGACATGTGTATCAGTCCTTAGACATTAACATTATTATTAATTGGCATTATGAATCTTTCACATAGATACATTAAAGAAAACTGTGAAGACCAATGTTCACTGTGAGGTAAAATATGTTGGGTTTTTTCACGAGTAATATGACCTTAATGAATAATGAAACAAAGGATTTGTAACTTCTATGGAAGTAGATATCTCAGGCCCTTTAGTGTAAACTATATAGCCTAACTAAATCCATGACCATGGTTTTTAAAGAAAAGTTCAATTCTATGAAGTCAGAGAATGATAAATAGAGAACATGGGTTGATGGAACTAGCATGAAACCTTTTTGATTGGAGATATTAGGGAAAAAGGATTGCATTACACGGTAAGAATTCATATGATGTGACATGTCATTGAAACATCAACGTCTTTCTCTTGGGTTCCATGACCTGTTGGTAGGTAATAATATTAGACATTAGGCAGGCTCACCTAATTCCAACGAGAAAGTGGCCTAGAGTGTCACACACTAAGTGTATCTAGTATCATAGTAAAATAATTTATTATTGAACAAGTTAAATAAATATTATTCTCAGTTCTGGTTAAATAATTATTCAAGTATACCAGATCGCATTTATTTAGTATCTAGTTAATCAAGAGAATATATTTTGGATGGAATATTTATTGATCATTGAATAATATAGTTATATTTATGTAATCAATAACAGGTCCTTATTCAAGGCCTTGTAAATATTGAGGAGTATTGGTGGGCCATGCTATGGGTTCGGTAAGAAATAATGTTAAATATTATTTGGTTAAAGAGTATTTTAATATAATGTTAAATTTATGTACATGTCACATAAATAATAGCATTTCTATTATTAGTTGAAATGGGGTTTCACATGGAATGATATAATAATAAACAGAATTTGTGATAATTATTTATTCTTACATAGTGAATTAAATTCCCCATTATGTTATTATTATCTAATTATCTAGGGGTACACTCCACCAGATAACCAATTCTTGTGCACACAACATCCTTGAAGAAAATATATCGATCCTAGAGAACTATTCTTTCTCTAAAAACACTATCAAGAATGAGAGAGGTCCTCCTTCATCGGATCTTGGAGGATGCTTTG
Source organism: Viscum album (assembly GCA_963277665.1). Taxonomy (NCBI): domain Eukaryota; kingdom Viridiplantae; phylum Streptophyta; class Magnoliopsida; order Santalales; family Viscaceae; genus Viscum; species Viscum album. The sequence continues at coordinate 640,257,542 of OY728155.1, read as the reverse complement.
TAAGCGATTCTCAGGGAGATCAAATGTGGACATTGCAAGTGCAAGGATCATCTGTGCTAGCACCAGGAGACTTCATATGTGATGTACGAAGATACATGGAGAACGTGTGGATCACCACTAGAGGATTCCTATCCTTGGATTCTACATCATAATGAAGTCTCACCTCTGACCCGTGGTTAAACACATCAACAAAGAAAGAATCATCTTGGATGTCATTCTTTAATTTATTAAAATTAATTATAAACAAAATATATCAACCCTCTCTTCTTAGTTCTGAGTTCTATCCTTCATATTTTATCATTGATTAAATTTTGTGGATACTATCTCTTATTGTTATATTTATCCCAAATTTATCATCGATTGTGGAAAATTACAATGTTGGGTACACACCCATCCGATGATTCGGTTGTGTCTGGAACCTATAACACAAACACCATAAGTCTCACTCCATAGAAACTAAAGGATAAAAATATCAAATTATGTCACATTACTACTCTCACAACCATGCTTTCCAAAATTTCCATATTTCCATGTTCAACCATTTTTTAATAATACACTACATTTTAAAAATCAACCCATTTTCAAAGTACCAAAACCATTCTCTTTGTAGTACTGCACCTCTAAAACCCATTTATAGATTTCTCAAAAATAAACGGATTCATACTACAAAATAAATTAGTATTACTAATAAAATATCAAATCCTAGTGGGAAATCATTTCTACCATACATAACATTCTCATTTTATTTTCTAAACCCACAATAATGAGTTCACTCTCCAATAAGTGTCTCTAAAAAAATTATATACCCAACTCCATGGTAACATGATGTTCATCATAAAATGGATAGCTGCATCTGTTTATTATATACTATTCATGTTCTGAATATCCTACTACTTTCTACCATCCGAAATCAAGGAATAAAACAATAATGAGAAGTAACATTAAGACCGAAAATCAACACTAATGAATCAAATAGAATAACTTTAACTTAAAAGTCAAATATTGAACAAAATAATCCAACATGTAACATCACACCCCACATCATTTGCTCAAGTAGAGGTGGAAGTTATACCTATCCTTAAGATATATCTCCAGGGAACCAATGGCTGGAAATAAATGTCGAGGGATTTATGATAAGTGGGGGGAAATTTTCCATTGAAATAAAAACTCCAATAAAATGTGTCATTTAAAAACCACTATATAATTCATGTTTAAATTGTATTACAATTAATTCTTTTTCAAAAACCAATAAGAAAAAAAACCATCACAATAACCTAATGTGAGTACCATGGGGATGTCTAAACAATGATACAAAAATATGCCTTGAAAGAAATCGAATTCCTTACACCAAGATAAATTCCAATGCACTATAAGGCCACCTAATCATCAGAATGAACTACTAAAGAAATGAGATGCTTTACCTTTACTTACTTCTCGAGATACAACATCTACAAAAGCATAAAAGTGCTGAAGACGGGGTGATTAATAATAATAAGTAGGATTTCACCAAATGACTTACCTACACATTCCACGAGGATTGAACCAGTTAGTACAATTATATAAAAAATTTATTTAAAAACCATGAAACAAGGAAACAATTTCCATCATGCTAAACTCACCCTTACTAAACCATTTTACCCAAATCAACACAATACTGAGAAATGAAACTAAACATGTCATTAACCATTTTCCCAATACATATTGGTATAGACCAATTCACCTTTCTTAGACGCACACATATTCCAATCATATTCATAAGTTCTATACACCCAATCTCAGTATACCCATGATGATGGAGCATCACGTCCATGCCCGTCCACCCCTCTTCCTTTATAGTTGTGATTAAAAATCACTTATCATTGATGCAAGTCCTTCACATCCACTATTCATCCCCTTTTTTATAGTGTTCCTTCATGACCACTATCAATAAATTCCCACCAATTCTAACCACTTATTGCAACAATCAATCCAATAGAATTTACGAGAATCACAACATCAAGAAAATCAATAATTACAATGATCAAATCAACCAACACATTCCAAGATGTACTACCTAAAAATTTACAAACCAAGAAATCCTATTAGAAAATAAACAATTATAACTACATACAAAAATCAATTCAATTAATCATCAATTTATTAAAAACACCATTAAGATATTATCCATGCAAACCACATTTCAATAAAAATATATTTTCATTAAAAAACACTTTTCAAAAACCGTTTTCCATAAATCAACCATGCTAATGATTTTAAAGTCATCATTCTAAAATTAAAAAACAAAGAATAGTTCAGAAAAATAACCCATTATCCCCAAAATATTCAAATCTGCACACAATGGGATTTAATAAAGATTCTCACATTATATTCACAATAAATTTCAAGAAAACCCATTTAATTTGAAATTAAGCCTTCTATTTCAAGTAAAATGGATTTGAGAGTGAATCCACCTACCATAGGTTTTAGAGAAATCTACCCACCACAAAACTGCACAACAAATTCGGGTGAATCTTTTAAAAATTCACCTTATATCCCATTCCCTAACATCATCAAGACTAAATATACCCATTATAGGAGACAACAACCCTATATTTACATGCGATTGAATTAGATCAAGGAATTTATGAGAGATAAGACAATGGATCTAAGTAAAACCCTAAAACTACTAAGAGAGGTGACATACCAAGATAAAATAACCTTTATAGAACCTTGAGAACGCTTCAAGTTGATTCTAAAATGAGTGGTAGAGCCTACTTAACCCATTAGTAGAAGAAATCCAGAGTATGGATTGAGTGGGAGGATAAATAATTGTTTTAATAAAAATCATGAGCCCCCTTATTTTTTTTAAAATGTTATTTTCATGCCACGCACAGTTTAGATACCCGGTAAAGAAAAAATTGTGGTAACCGCATGCCTACTACTGTCCAGAATGGTCCCCCACATTTTTTTCCCGCATGGTTAGACAAACCGTGGGTGGAACATGTAAAATCACAATGTATAATGTTTCACACCATAACTGGTGTAGCTTTACAGATTTTAAATTATACCTATTAACCGTGAACCATCCCATATCCCTCTCCATCAAATTGCACCATTTCTTGGAGACTTTTCACGGTTCTCACTAGCTATTCTAAAAATATAATAACTTATAAAATACCGAAAACCTTTCCAAAAACCATTCAAACTCTCCAAAATATTACCCAACCACTTTATTCACATAAAAAGAAATAATCAAGGGTTAAATTTCTCAAAGTGGGGGTAATACATAATATATATTTTTCATAAGTACCTATTTATAATTAACAGGTCAAATCCATTATGGGGATTCCAAAATCAACTAAAAAATCACATTTTCCAAATTTGATTCTAATTTAGACTCGAATACAAATGTTCATTTATCACAATTTGTCCTATTATTTCATTCATCAAAAAATTTATAATATTGATCCTTATCAATAATATGAAGTTCCATATTGTATTAAAACAAGTCATCAATAATGATCTACAATTACTTCTAGCATCATCAAGTGTTATTAAAACATCATGAAATTTTCACATGATGATAATCATATGATTCTAGTTTATTGTTTTCATAAGTAATTTTATGGTGAAAAAAATTATTTTATCCATTATATCTATTATTTCTTTATCCAACATGAGTCATTTCCATTTAAATTAATGATGAATTTTACAGTTGGATTAATGTGATACTATATTTATTAGAATTCAGTAGAAATCATTATGGATAAAATTATTCGATTTTCTATTGAGTAAATCTTTTATTTATAGTGCATTTGGAATTTGTAAATATTATTTTCAATCTTATTTTTAATTATTTAATGCATTAGAAAATTGATTTTATAAATTATAAAAATTATTCTTCTTTAAATATTCAGGAACAAATATATTTATATGAAAACAATGGTGCAAAAATGAAGTAATTTTCTATGATACTTATTTTTTATGTCACTTGATTTTCCCCATAAATTTAGGATGCATTATTTCATCAAGATTAGAATTAGAAAACGTTGTTTTAAATGAATCTATTATCAGTTTCTCATAATATAAAATAATTAAGGGATATTCTAAAAAAACATAAATCCCCAATCTTCTTTGGTTTCTATTTGTTTAAAATCAGACATGATACAATAACATGTATAGGACAACCAAACGTTCTCAAATTTGTAATATTTTGTTTAAACCCAAAATATAATTTCAAAGAGGAATGCTCATCATATATAATAGTCAAATTTGGATTAGTTTTTCAATATAGAAATTATTTTCTATCTATGTCGCACTGGGAAATTATTGTTTCTTATGAATGGGTCTAATGATTAGTTAATGTGTATAAAAGACTTATCTAGATTATTTTCCGTGTGAACATGCAATATGAGATATTCAACACTTATTTAAATCAATATTCTTGATAATATATTTATGAAACAAATATTCATAAGGATTCAGAAGATGTATATTCATGAATGAATAATCATGGAATTTTTCTCATAACTTTATTATATAGTTATGAAACATAAAAAATTCTACGTTATGAGTTTATAATTAAAAAATAGGGGATTATAGATATTATGCATCATTCAAGATCATAAAACATCTAAATGGTATGTGTAGAGGATGAATTATCCCACATATGTCACAATGACTTGTTTTCTACCACATAGGGGATTCAATCACAATTTTTGATGGTGATGGCCTAAAAATAAAGTTTCTTAAGAAATTATTATCATAAGAGAAATAATTAGGGTTTAAAACCCTTTTATTAAACTATGGATGAACATGAATGCATTTAGTTATTTTTCGACTATTTATAGATCATGTATAACCCAAATAATCAAGCCATATAATCAAATTATCAAGGTCAATAATCTTCTAGTTTTCCTAATTTGATTCAATTATACAAATATTAACATAGTACCGTCAATAGAAAAGTATTGAGAGTTTTTCCCAAATCATCCTATGACCATTTTTAATACTTGTGATAGAGAGTTATTTAGCACATCCTTCATAAATAGTCTTAATGTGAAATACATTTTGTAGAATATTTTCATGACCCACCCACCAACTAGAACCACTCCTTAGACTCCAGTGAAGAATAATGTTATTCTTGAGGCCAACTTCCATTATTCCCCAGATTAATGACCAACATAATGGAACAAAACATACAAATGATTAGAATTACCCAATATTTGACTAATAGACATATTTACATCCCTATAAATATAGTCGTAAGGGTATATAAAAATATAATAAATTATCATTAGGATAATTAATTTAGAATATAATGTTTATGATTGATTGGAATGTTGAAATCCCTATCAGTAAACACAGAAATAATCATATCATAAAATTATTATCATTGTAATATATATATATATATATAATAATTAAATTCTAAATAAACCATTGCACAAGCATGGTCTATGGTTAGTTTCATACTTTCATATCAGAAGTGGAGGAAATGAATAAAGAAGTCCATCTTGAATAAAATGATGGGATATGTCACAAAAACAATTTGTTTTAAGGTTAATATTGTTATTTATATCACGATGTTTAAAATAAAAATAGGACATTAGAATTTTTTTTGTATAATAATACTATATTTCTTGTTGGTAAACTAATCAAATTATAATTGATTCTATAAGGTATTCTAAAACATGAAATATATGATTGGTTATAAGTAAAGTAGAGAACTAATGAGACATGAAATTGAATTTTTAAGATGAGGTTGGATGATGAAAATAAAAATGTGAAATGGATGAAAATAAATATAAAAAAATAATTCTAGAGGGATAAATGATTTAATTTTAAATTATTGTATTGACACACATATATATGGTTCATTATAGTTGTTATAAATACTCAATATCATTCCCTATCACTTGTGAAAATTCTAGTGGTTTTAATATTAATGGTTGGATAAAATTTAATGTTTTATAAGTGAAGGGTCATTTTGGGAAATAATAATCTATATTCATAAAATTAATTCCAGCATCCACATATGAAATAATAAATCCTGACGCCTGTAATGACCCGAACTATTATAAATAAAATTTCACTTTTAATTCAATTAGATGACTTATTATGAAATGTGGTTATAGAAACCACATGAATTTATTATGTTTTACAAATGGATTTAAATGACCATTAAGTATCATTATCATTGATAATATAGTTTTTGAACAATGATCACATGACTAGTATATGTATCGGGTTTTAACAAACCCAATTGACACAGACAAAAGATGTGATATCCTCAATGAGTAGGATTATACCCTAAGGTGAAATTCTATTAGATCATATGTGGTAGATATAAATTCTGGGATTATCCATAGACCAAGACTAATTTGAGAACCAACATCTTAAATATTATTGAAACCATTTATGGGAGTGTTTAAAGGTCATCGAGATCCCTACCCAAACTATGCTCACCGGACCGCCCGATGAAAGTCCTAACATTGAGTACCTTACTCTTAGGGAATACTATAGTGTATTAAAGGGGTATGTATCAATAAA